>JARQOC010000002.1:492957103-493607549 GCA_033576535.1 Allobates femoralis
GAATAGGATAAGAATAGATAGATAGGATAAGAATAGATAGAATTAAGAATAGGATAAAATAGGATAAAATAGGATAGATAAGATAGGATAAGATAGGATAAGAAAAATGTAAGAATAGGATAGATAAGATAGGATAGATAAAGATAGGATAGGATAAGAATAGGATAGGATAAGAATAGGATATAGGATAAGATAGATAGGATAAAAGATAGGATAGATAAGAATAGGATAGGATAAGATAGGATAGAATAAGAATAGGATAATAGGATAAGAATAGGGATAAGATAGGATAAGGATAAGATTAGGATAAGAATAGGATAGGATAAGAATAGGATAAGAATAGGATAGGATAAGAATAGGATGGGATAAGAATAGGATAGGATAAGAATAGGATAAGAATAGGATAGGATAAGAATAGGATAAGAATAGGATAGGATAAGAATAGGATAGGATAAGAATAGGATAGGATAAAAATAGGATAGGATAAGAATATGATAGGATAAGAATGGGACAGGATAAGAATAGGATAGGATGAGAATAGTATAAGAACAGGATAGGATAAGAATAGGATAAGAATAGGATAAGAATAGGATAGATAAGAATAGGATAAGAATAGGATAGGATAAGAATAGGATAGGATAAGAATATGACAGGATAGAATAGGATAGGATAAGAATAGGATAGGATAAGAATAGGATAAGAATATAATAGGATAAGAATAGGATAGGATAAGAATAGGATAAGAATAGGATAAGAATAGGATAGGATAAGAATAGGATAGGATAAGAATAGGATAAGAATAGGATAGGATAAGAATAGGACAGGATAAGAGTAGGATAGGATAAAAAAAGGATAAGTATAGGATAGGATAAGAATAGGATAGGATAAGAATAGGATAAGAATAGGATAGAATAAGAATAGGATAGGATAAGAATAGGATAAGAATAGGATAGGATAAGATAGGATAGGATAAGAATAGGACAGGATAAGAGTAGGATAGGATAAGAATAGGATAAGAATAGGATAGGATAAGAATAGGATAGGATAAGAATAGGATAAGAATGCGATAGGATAAGAATAGGATAAGAATAGGATAGTATAAGAAAAGGATAAGAATAGGATAGGATAAGAATAGGATAGGATAAGAATAGGATAGGATAAGAATAGGATAAGAATAGGATAGGATAAGAATAGGATAAGAATAGGATAGTATAAGACAAGGATAAGAATAGGATAGGATAAGAATAGGATAGGATAAAAATAGGATAGGATAAGAATAAGATAGGATAAGAATAGGATAGGATAAGAATAGGATAAGAATAGGATAAGAATAGGATAAGAATAGGATAAGAATTGGATAAGAATAGGATAGGATAAGAATAAGATAGGATAAGAATACGATAAGAATAGGATAGGATAAGAATAGGATAGGATAAGAATAGGATAGGATAAGAAAAGGATAGGATAAGAATAGGATAAGAATAGGATAGGATAAGAATAGGATAGGATAAGAATAGGATAAGATAAGAATAGGATAGGATAAGAATAGGATAGGATAAGAATACCATAGGATAAGAATAGGATAAGAATAGGATAAGAATAGGATAGGATAAGAATAGGATAAGTATAGGATAGTATAAGAATAGGATAAGAATAGGATAGGATAAGAATAGGATAGGATAAGAATAGGATAGGATAAGAATAGGATAGGATAAGAATAGGATAAGGATGATGAATAGGATAGGATAAGAATAGGATAAGAATAGGATAAGATAGGATAAGAATAGGATAGATAAGAAGATAATTAGGATAAGAATAGGATAGGATAAGAATAGGATAAGATAGGATAAGATAGAATAAGAATAGGATAGGATAAGAAAAAGATAGGAATAAGATAGGATAAGAATAGATAGGATAAGAATAGGATAATAAAAGGATAAAAGAATAGATAGGATAAGAATAGGATAACATAGGATAGGATAAGAATAGGATAGGATAAGATTAGGATAAGAATAGGATAGGATAAGAATAGGATAGGAAAAAGGATAGGATAAGAATAGGATGATAAGAATAGGATAGGATAAGATAGGATAAGAATAGGATAGGATAAGAATAGGATAAGAATAGGATAGATAAGAATAGGAATAGGATAAGAATAGGATAGGATAGAATAGGATGAAGATATAGGATAAGAATAGGAAGGATAAGAATAGGATATAGAATAGATAGAACAGGATAGGATAAGAATAGGATAAGAATAGGATAAGAATAGGATAGGATAAGAATAGGATAGATAGAATAGGATAAGAATAGGATAGGATAAGAATAGAGATAAGAATAGGATAGGATAAGATAGATAGGATAAGAATAGGATAAGAATATAATAGGTAAGAATAGGATAGGATAAGAATAGGATAGATAGGATAAGAATAGGATAGGATAAGAATAGGATAGGATAAGAATAGGATAAGAATAGGATAGGATAAGAATAGGATAAGATAGGATAGGATAAAAAGGATAAGATAGGATAGGATAAGAATAGGATAGGATAAGAATAGGATAAGAATAGGATAGAATAAAATAGGATAGATAGATAGGATAAGAATGGAGGATAAGAATAGGATAGGAATAGAATACAGGATAGATAGGATAGTAGAATGGATAAGAATAGGATAGGATAAGAATAAGATAGGATAAGAATACGGATAGATATAGGATAGGATAAGAATAGGATAGATAGAAAGATAAGAATAGGATAGGATAAGAATAGGATAGGATAGAATAGGATAAGAATAGGATAAGAATAGGATAGGATAAGAATAGGAAAGAATAGGATATAAGAATAGGATAAGAATAGGATAGGATAAGAATAGGATAGGATAAAAATAAGAATAGGATAGGATAAGAATAGGATAGGATAAGAATAGGATAAGAATACGATAGGATAAGAAGAAAATAGGATAAGAAAGGATAGGATAAGAATAGGATAGGATAAGAATAGGATAGGATAAGAATAGGATAGGATAAGAATAGGATAGGATAAGAATAGGATAGGATAAGAATAGGATAAAGGATAAGAATAGGATAGGATAAGAAAAGGATAGGATAAGAATAGGATAAGAATAGGATAGGATAAGAATAGGATAAAATAGGAATAGAATAGGATAAGAATAGGATAAGAATAGGTAGGATAAGAATAGGATAAGATAGGATAAGAATGATAAGAATAGGATAAGAATAGATAGAATAAGATAGATAGGATAGGATAAGAATAGGATAGGATAAGACACCGGCAGCCTGCGAGAGCCACCGGGAGCCTCCAAGAAGATGGCGGAAGACGGCGGGGGCTCGGGGGGAGGTGAGAATAACATTTTTTTTTTTTTTAACACTTGTGCTTCTAGTTAGGAGCAGTTTTACTGTACTGAGCATGCTCAGTACAGTAAAACGGGGTCCGAGGAGACATAGATGTGTCTTCGGACCCTTCTCCATAGGGCCCCATGTTATAGGGATCGGACCTAATCGGATGTGCGCTAAATGCCATCCGATTTGGTCCGATCCGAATCTGTCAGATTTTATTTTCGGTGCTAAAATTGGAGCAGGCTCCGATTTTAGCACCGATAATAAAATCGGACAGAATCGGATCGGACCAAATCGGATGGCATTTAGTGCACATCCGATTCGGTCCGATCCCCATAGGGATGCATGGGGTCCGAAAATCGGTCCGATGCTGTCCGATTTTTTTCGGACAGCATCGGAAATGCAAAAATCATTATGTGAAAGCAGCCTAAGAATAGGATAGGATAAGAGTAGGATAAGAATAGGATAGAATAAGACTAGGATAAGAATAGGATGGGATAAGAATAGGATAAGAATAGGATAGGATAAGAATAGGATAAGAAAAGGATAGGATAAGAATAGGATAGGATAAGAATAGGATAGGCTAAGAATAGGATAAGAATAGGTTAGGATAAGAATAGGATAGGATACGAATAGGATAAGAATAGGATAGGATAAGAATAGGATAAGGATAGGATAAGAATAGGATAAGAATAGGATAAGAATAGGATAGGATAAGAAAAGGATAGGATAAGAATAGGATAAGAATAGGATAGGATAAGAATAGGATAAGAATAGGATAGGATAAGAATAGGATAATAATAGGATAAGAATAGGATAGGATAAGAATAGGATAGGAATAGGATAGTATAAGAAAAGGATAAGAATAGGATAGGATAAGAATAGGATAGGATAAGAAAAGGATAGGATAAGAACAGGATAGGATAAGAATAGGATAAGAATAGGATAGGATAAGAATAGGATAAGAATAGGATAGAATAAGACTAGGATAAGAATAGGATGGGATAAGAATAGGATAAGAATAGGATAAGAATAGGATAAGAATAGGATAGGATAAGAATAGGATAAGAAAAGGATAGGATAAGAATAGGATAGGATAAAAACAGGATAGGCTAAGAATAGGATAAGAATAGGTTAGGATAAGAATAGGATAGGATACGAATAGGATAAGAATAGGATAGGATAAGAATAGAATAAGGATAGGATAAGAATAGGATAAGAATAGGATAAGAATAGGATAGGATAAGAAAAGGATAGGATAAGAATAGGATAAGAATAGGATAGGATAAGAATAGGATAATAATAGGATAAGAATAGGATAGGATAAGAATAGGATAAGAATAGGATAGTATATGAAAAGGATAAGAATAGGATAGGATAAGAATAGGATAGGATAAGAATAGGATAGGATAAGAAAAGGATAGGATAAGAATAGGATAGGATAAGAATAGGATAAGAATAGGATAGGATAAGAATAGGATAAGAATAGGATAGAATAAGACTAGGATAAGAATAGGATGGAATAAGAATAGGATAAGAATAGGATAAGAATAGGATAGGATAAGAATAGGATAAGAAAAGGATAGGATAAGAATAGGATAGGATAAGAATAGGATAGGCTAAGAATAGGATAAGAATAGGTTAGGATAAGAATAGGATAGGATATGAATAGGATAAGAATAGGATAGGATAAGAATAGGATAAGGATACGATAAGAATAGGATAAGAATAGGATAAGAATAGGATAGGATAAGAATAGGATAAGAATAGGATAGGATAAGAATAGGATAGGATAAGAGTAGGATAAGAATAGGATAGGATAAGAATAGGATAAGAATAGGATAAGAATAGGATAGGATAAGAATAGGATAAGAATAGGATAGGATGAGAATAGGATAGGATAAGGATAGGATAAGAATAGGATAAGAATAGGATAGGATAAAAATAGAATAGGATAAGAATATGATGGGATAAAAATAGGATAAGAATAGGATAGGATAAGAATATGAAAGGATAAGAATAGGATACGATAAGAATAGGATAGGGTAAGAATAGGATGGGATAAAAATAGGATAAGAATAGGATAAGAATAGGATAGGATAAGAATATGATAGGATAAGAATAGGATACGATAAGAATAGGATAAGAATAGGATAAAAATAGGATAGGATAAGAATAGGATAATAATTGGATAAGAATAGGATAGGATAAGAATAGGATAAGAATAAGATAGGATAAGAATAGGATGGGATAAGAATAGGATAAGAATAGGATAAGAATAGGATATGATAAGAATAGGATAATAATAGGATAAGAATAGGATAGGATAAGAATAGGATAAGAATAGGATAAGATAAGAATATGATAAGAATAGGATAGGATAAGAATAAGATAAGAATAGGATGGGATAAGAATAGGATAAGAATAGGATAAGAATAGGAAAAGAATAGGATAGGATAAGAATAGGATAATCAGAGGATAAGAATAGGATAGGATAAGAATAGGATAGGATAAGAATAGGATAAGAATAGGATAGGATAAGAATAGGATAGGATAACAATAGGGTAGGATAAGGATAGGATAAGAATAGGATTAGAATAGGATAGAATAAGAATAGGATAGGATAAGAATAGGATGGGATAAGAATAGGATAAGAATAGGATAAGAATAGGATAGGATAAGAATAGGATAATATTAGGATAAGAATAGGATAGGATAAAAATAGGATAAGAATAGGATAGGATAAGAATAGGATAAGAATAGGATAGGATAAGAATAGGATAGGATAAGAATAGGATAGGATAGGAATAGGATAAGAATAGGATAGGATAAGAATAGGATAGGATAAGAATAGGATAAGAATAGGATAGGATAATAATAGGATAGGATAAGAATAGGATAGGATAAGAATAGGATAAGGATAAGATAGGATAAGAATAGGATAGGATAAGTAATGGGCGAGTCCTAAATTACTCAGAATCGCTTGACTCTAGTGAGTCCGAGCTCGGGACTCGCTACTCATTGCGAGTCTAGCGAGTCCAATGTTAATGAATGGGGAAGCGAGTAATAGCGAGTAATGTGCGATTTACAAATCGCAGATGTGTCTAGGAAAGCGCTCGCATTGCCATTTTGGAAACCCCACTTGCAACAGTTTTTCGCCACCGAGATGGAGTTAGGTGGTACTGATTACTTATGGGGATCCATATTGTGAAAACTGATTACTTATTGGGATCCATATTGTGACATTTTTCTGTATGGTATATTGGACCCCATAGGTAAAACGTATGTATTTATTCTATATATATACTACTGTAACCAGTTTTGGGCAATTGGCAATGAGGTTTTCAATGGTATATTATTATCATATGAATTGTTATGTCTATATTTGGCTATTTTAATTTTTTTTTATCTTTCTGTGTGATCATTTTTTGTCTGTGTGTGTTTTATTGATATGTAATAAACTTTGCTAAATACTTTTGATTAATTTTGGAGGCTGTATTGCTTTCTTGGATCTTTTCTTGTTAATTTTCTGTGGTGCTATAGGCGTCACCTGCTCACGGGTTAAGTGCGTGCTACCACTTGACAGTGAAGCAGCACACTAGTCCCTGCAAAAATTATTAAGTGCGCACAAGTAGTCACACAAGTAGGTGGCGTACGTGCTATTTGCAGCTAGGAGAGCAGCAACGCACTGGTCTGCCACAGAGAAAAGAAAACTGATGGGGTTATTATGACCCAAAATCTATCAGGTGCAAAAATATAGGAAATAATACCTCAGCTAAGCCTCTGACTTCAGCTATTAGGACAGCTGAGTGAGTAAGCTAAGCTATGAGGTCGGTCCTGTGTGCACTGGAAGGCTGCACCTCCCTGCCTGCCTGCCTACAGTCCTCTACACAGTACTCCTCTGTCCTCCTGGTAGCTCTCACAAGAGCTGTTTGGGTTAAATATAAGGAATTTTTAAGTTTCCCTACACTGACTGACACTCCCTATGATCTGCTCCAGCATCTACCTCACCCTGCACTAGGTCAGATCTCACAGGAATGTGGAGAAAATGGCGGTGGCAAGGCTTAAACACAGCCTCGCCTCTTGTACATGACATAGGCATCACGATGGACAGAAGCCAATCATAGTCCTGCCACAACTAACATGGCTGTGGCATTACTGAATATGATTGGCTAACATGCTTGTCCATCTTCACATGTTTTCTGACCTAACACGCTAGGCTGTCTGGGAAGCTTTATCGGAACATAACAGACTCTGTATTCGCGAGTCCCGAATACAGTATACAGGACTCGGATTCATAGACTCGCTCAGACTCGCTGCTGACAGCGGGTATCCGTGAAGTGGTGCGATTCTTTAAATGATTTGGGGAGATTCAAGCTACATAGCGATGTGATATAGCGAGTCTAGCGAGTGAGAAAAAGTAAACTCTGACAAAACTAGGATTGCCATTGACTTGCATTGGACTCGTTACTGTGCGAGTAATCACTGGGAAACTCGCCGAGTACCGAGTCCTGCGAGTCCCTTACTACTCGCCGAGTAATGAGTCCTAGCGAGTAGACTCGCCCATCCCTAATGAGAGTATCTTGAAATTCAAATTTGATGACTTTGCAGAATTTTCCCCAAAATTTATATTTGTTGCATTAAATTTGCACTAATTTCAATACTGGAAAGCTTGAATTATTCAAAAAAGTATATTTATTGAGAGAAAGAAATGAAAGAAATAAAAACATCACTTACAGTCTACATAAAAGGGAGAGAGAATCCCACAGCCCATAAGAGTTTACACTCTACAGGACCTCGATGATAATAAGAGGACATCAAAGTAGATCCCTGCTGCTCATAAGAGTTTACAATATAATATGTAGGAGAATAAAAGAGAAAGAAAAGACCCTGCTAACCATAAGGGTACCTTTACACGCGGCTATATTTCTAGGGTGGCTACAGGTAACTTACTGGTTGCAGTGAAATCATGGAGACAAGGTTCTATCTTGTTGCTGTGTACAAATGGAATAATCTCTCCATGATTTCACTGCAACCAGTAAGTTACCTGTAGCCACCCTAGAAATGTAGCCGCGTGTAAAGGTACCCTAAGAGCTTAAAGGGATCCTGTCACCCCCTTTGGGCATTTTAAACTGTGCCCACCAGCTTACACATTATGTAAATGGGGTTCTTGTAATTCCTCTATGTGCCCAGATATCTCCCACATACCTCAGAAAATAACTTTTATTGTGTCCAGCACTGGCCTCCTATTGAGTCCGGGAGGCTGCTATTTAGTCCAAGTGGATAAAGTCCTCACTGCTGCAAAACCTGCCTTGTACTTTTTAAAATTCCTGCCCATCCTGTGATCGGCATTTGAGTGACAGCCGCACTCATGCCTGTGCGGTTAAGCAGGTGTCCGCGCTCCATTGAACATATTGTCAATGTCTCGCAAGACTGTAGAAATCTCGCGAGACGTCGGCACTGACAGGTGCACCTGCCAGTGGAGTGGGTGTCCGTGCATAGTGCTGACGTCTCACGAGATTTGTGAAGTCTCACCAGACATAAGCACTGTTCAATGGAGCGCGGTCACCTGCTCCACTGTGCAGGCGCGATTGCTGCAGTCACTCAAGTGCCGATCACAGGAAGGGCAGGAATTTTAAAAAGTACAGGGCGTGTTTTGCAGCCGAGGGGCGATGAGGATATAATTCACTTGGACTAAATGGCAGCCTCCCAGACTCAATAGGAGGCCAGCGCTGGACCCAATAAAAGTTATTTTCTGAGGTATATGGGGCACATCTGGACACGTAGAGGGGTTACAAGAACCCCATTTACATAATGTGTAAGCTGGTGGGCACAGTTTAAAATGCCCAAAGGGGGTGACAGGTTCCTTTTAAACTCTACAGAGGAGAGTAACTAAACCAGTGCCTCTGGAAATGGAAAACTGACGTACAAGCTAAGCTCCTCTGGGAGCTACTGACCTGTGTTGTCCCAGGTACTGACCCCCACTGCAAGTGGTATGATTAACTGTACATGTCATAGCTGTATGGCATTATGGTATAGGCCGTGGTTCACTTCAGAATAGAGCAAATCACAAACTAAGAACAAAGCCAGACAACAATGGGGATAAAGTCCTTTTCTTTATAAGCAACAAGTATATATTTTAAATAACCCAAATGTCACACATGGTTTACCACAGGAAAATATACATAGTTTTGGACCAAAAGAGACCAAGATCAATGTACTGCCCCAATGACAATATCCAGTGTATCTAGGAATTCTCTGGAACACTTTTCCTAACGAATGCTTAAACAATGCAAGGAGTAAACTTCTATTCTAAGAGGAAAGTTTAAATCACCAATTGAACCGCTGGATTTGTCACTGGACTAGCACAATGATTAAAAATCTTAGCTATATTTCTATTCTCCCCTTCCCTTCTTGTGCATACACAACAACTGGACACCCAGGTGCCAAATTATTTATATAATTGTAACCTTACAGAAGATCAGTACAGTCCTGTATTACTGGCTGAAGCCTGCTAACCAGGTTGTATACAGTTTCCCACTAACAATGCGTGCACGAGGCCTGAGCTCAGGGGTTATGTACCAGGGGTATTGGATCCAAGAAAGTTCTGGCAAGTTCCAAAATAGTAAAAATTCTTTAGTGAACGACAGTCAGCCATGCAAAGTCTCCTTAGGAATGGGATTAGTAGTAGTCTAACAGACCGGCAACACCCGAAAATGTCTTTTCAGATACATTTCTCCATCTGGCAGAAATCTGCGCTCTCCTGACTTCAGGTTACCATGACCCACAATCTTAGCAGGCAGTCTCAATCAGTTCTTGAACATTAGACTGGCTGCCATATGTCTGCACACTAAGGGTACCTTTACACGTGGCTACATTTCTAGGGTGGCTACAGGTAACTTACTGGTTGCAGTGAAATCATGGAGAGATTATTCCATTTGTACACAGCAACAAGATAGAACCGTGTCTCCATGATTTCACTGCAACCAGTAAGTTACCTGTAGCCACCCTAGAAATGTAGCCGCGTGTAAAGGTACCCTAAGGGACCCTTCTCCAAACGACACTGGACATTCTCTGTCAGAGTCCCCTCTCCAGTCTGCGTAGAGACCCTCATGTAGGACAGGGGAAGACACTGCAACTTTGAACTCTTCAGACATTGCATCCACCCTCTTACAATGGGAGGTGCATGGCTTGTAAAAATACATTATCCTCAACTTTGATGATTCAGCAGTGTAAGAAATGGCACCAGGCAAGTTTTTTTCTGTAATCCGCAAATATAATTTGAAAGTGTTTGATTTTGCGTGAAATTGCAAGCTTCAGGAAATTTGATCCTCCGCAGATGTATCTGCTTATTCCTAAATAGAAATTATTGGAAATCAAAGAATATTTTGCTACAAGAATTGATATGTATGGATTCACAGCTGGGGTGTCCAGTTACCCTTATATTGCAATGCAATAGTTATGGTTACAGAAGGACGATCCCACAGTTGTCTGGATTCACTGGAACGGCCGGACTTAAAAAAAAAACAAAGTCGGATTCAGGACTAGACTTCACCTCAACTTGCCCCAGACCCCGAAACACATATAAGTCTACGGCGACCTGAACATATGTGCTCCCCCACGGTTATCAATGCATCTCAGAAGCTGCATTGAGTGGTAACGTTTTCCATCACTGCAGCTTCTAAACATAGCAGAGGTGAGATTTTCATGGGACATCATAAGGTGGATTACTGCGAACCTGCAGGGGTGTTTGGGGGGGATGTTAAAGGGGTAAAAGAGGGTGTATGTTTTTTTTTTCAAATAAATGATTTTTTGCTGCATGTGTTTATATCTTTTGACTTACTGGTTTGGTAAAGGGGGTTTCTCATGGACCCCAACCCATTACTAACCTACGGCTTCATGTCAGCTTTGATTTTTGACAAATCACAGCTGTTATTAACCCGTTTTATTACCCAGATTACTACCGCTCCATGGCCACCACCTGGAGGACTGTACCTGAATGATCACCATCTTCACTTTGAGCCCCAGGTGGAGAGTGTAGGCTTGTGACGATAGTTAGCATCCAGGGAATTTGGTACCACAAAAGCTGAATTCAGGGGTCGGGGTCTAACAGACAAGCAAAGTCTCTGGCATACCGGTGCAGCCAGGCAGCAGATGCTAGCAAGTGCAGACAGAATGGCGGCATGGCTGGAACAAGCAAGTCCAGCAGCAATGATGGAACAGCTGGAACTGTCAGGCTCAGTGGGTACAGTGGCAACAGGCTGTTGCAGTGGGAAAACATGACACAACAGGATCTGTGGGGACGGACAGGGAACAAGGACAGAGCAACAGGTTAATAGACACAGATACAGGGTGAATGGACACAAGTATGGAAACGGGACATTCGACAAGGACATGAGAATTAGCAAAATATCTCTAGAGCATAGACGACATTGCTCAGGCACTTCTCATAGGGGAAAGGTGCCTAAAATACTCTTCCTCTCAGCCATAGGCAGACACTGAGCAGACACCATGGGACCAGTGGAGTGGTGAGTACGCCACGGCCACAAGTATCCCTGCTGTGGAGGCATCATGGCTGCGGCAACAGACGCTATGGGGCCTCTACTACCTCTTTTCTTAGTGCTGCCCGGGATGAAGGTCGCTATTCCTCACTGTACTCCACTGCGGACGGTCCCAGGGGGTCGCAGGGGCTACGCCTTATGGGCCATTCTCTGCCACAACCTGCATCCACCTCCAGAGCTGAAATATCTTGCAAAGAATCCAACATTAATTTCACTCACTAGCTGGCTGCATACTTCAGTCATATAGTAGCAAAGTGTAGCTGCATTGTACTGCATTGCCAAGATGGAGCCGGGCTCCAGGGTGATGCCTCTTTGCTTTGCCTAGAGGATCTCCTCTTCCAGTTCTAGGACACAATCACTTACAGGATATTATTGTTTGCACAATCTTATTGCCTAGCTCATCATTAACCCCTTCATGGAGTGGGCTGCAGAAGGCTCATGACTAAGGCTAGGGTCACCCTTGCAGATTTTCCATGCAGATTTCACACATGACTTTTGTGAAAAATGTGAGGAAAAAGGCATCCATAGGCCCCCATGTAAAAGACGCATGCCCCAATAGCAAAAACATATGTCTGAATGTACCATGCATTTTTAGGTGCGTTTTAGGCTCAGCACCAAAAACTACTGCATGATGCATGATTTTTTGAAAAAAGCACCCAAAAACGCAGCATGCAGTATTTTTTGATGCTTTTTCAAAAACGCATGCGTTTTTTACCATGGGGCCCTATGGGAAATGCATGCGTTTTTATTTGGCACTAAATGGTACATGAGTTTTTGCATGCGTTTTTACATGAGTTTTTTAAGGTCCCCTACACCCATCAGCAAAAACGCATGCAAAAACGCAGGCTGCCAAAAAGCACCTTAAAAAACGTATGCCAAGTTTACAAATCCCTTTCCCCATGCTACAAATAACATCTGAGCTTGCAGTTGAGTGGAGTTATTATTGAAGCCTGACATATTTGGAGGTGAAATAAGGGAACCAAATAAGTTTATTCAGCTCAGTATATCTGGAATGCTGAATTAGGCTAGGGTCACACTTGCAGATTTTCCATGCAGTTTTCACACTTGTCATTTGTGAAAAATGTATGGAAAAATGCATCCATAGACCCCCATGTTAAAACTGCATGCTCAAATGCTAAAAACGCATGTCTAAAGGGCCATGCATTTTTTAAATGCGTTTTTGGCTCAGCACCAAAAAATGCTGCACGATGCATTTTTTGGTGCTTTTCCAAAAACGCATGCTTTTTTTTAACATGGGGCCCTATGGGAAACACATGCGTTTTTATATGGCCCTAAATGGCACTAAATGGCACATGCATTTTTGCATGTGTTTTTGCATGCGTTTTTTAAGGCTGCTCCACACCTAACAGCAAAAACGCTACCAAATATGCAGGCTGCCAAAAAGCACCTTAACATGCAAGTGTGACCCTAGCCCAAGGCTAGTGGTCAGCAATGCACAGGCAAGTTTAATCACAATGATTCACTAGTGCACATGCCAAAAATCTGTATTATAAATGTATGGAATGAAATGAAATCAAGTGACTACACATTTTCAAGAAGCAATATCCATAGGGTGTTTCATGAGTGTGAACAAACCTATATGACCATGTATGAGAAGAATAAAATGGCCATATGCTATTTTTTATATGAATTGCTATCACATAAATGTAGAAGAGATGGTCTCGCACACTGCTGACCCTCTGCAATAATATAGGTTCTTCTCCCAATAAAAAGGAAAAAAAAATAAAATAGTGATAAATAATTAAAAGAAATAATAAAAAAAAATACATTTGCTCTTAAGCCAATGTTTTAAGGACATTGCAAGGTTCCTGAACTTCACAGCTACTGCCACATCTGGCAATGTTTCCAAACTCCACACACTACAGGGGTGAAAAACACCTGCAAACTCCAGAAAGCTTTAAAAAATTATGGTAAGGCTCCAAAAAATATGGTTAGGCGTTGTTCTCAACCAGTGGGTCTTCTGGTGAATGTTTTGGCCCAAAGCAATCAGGGAAATTTTTAGTGCCATATTAATTTTCAAATTATTTTCCCGAACAATAAAATGTTTCCTGATTTTTTTAGTAAATTGCTCAGGTTTCCAATCACAAACTGAATCTGCAATGTTCTGGTTACTCATCTTTAGCTACTTATTAATAAGTTATATAAATTAGTGTAAACCAATCTGATGAGCAATGTATTGAATCAAACTTTCAGTCAATAGGAAGAGGCATCATGGTTGATGTTTCAAAAGAAGGTAAGCTCACTTTCCTATCTTTACACAGAAGACATCCATATTTGGCAGAGGAGGCCACGAGGAATAGCTATGGCCTGTTTCACATCTAAGGTTGGTGTGCGTTTTGCCTAATCTGCGTTTCTAGGCGTTTTTACCGGTAAAAACGCATTAAAACGCCAGTGTTTTTCCCCCATTGATTTTAACGCCGCGCTAGACGCTTTTCTTGACGTTTTGTGCGGCGTTGGCAAAAACGCAGGCGTTTTGCGTTTTTGAAAATGCACATGTGTATTTGCATTCGTTTTTACATTTTCCATTAAAATCAATGGGGGCAAAATGCTAGCATTTTAATGCATTTTTAGCGGTTAAAACGCCTAAAAACGCAAATTAAGCAAAACGCACACCAACCTTAGATGTTAAACAGTCCTATTAGCCAACAGTTATTGAATGTGTATGGCTTCTGCGAGGGCTTGTTTACATCTCATTTCATGCTTATATTCAGCATATTCACCGCGAAAGCTCACAGTGCATGTATCAAACATATTGATAAGACCCATTAACTGACTGAGGTCAACATAGGCTAGGGTCACACTTGTGTTTTTCTTTAAATCCTGATCCGGTTTTGAGCTTTCAAAAAGCTCAAAATAGTAGCAGGAAACACTCCTCATAGGAGCCCATTCTAAAAACCGGATTGCTTTACAAGCAATCCGGTTACCAGCTGCGGATCTGCAGCCTGCATGAAAAATTATGCAGGCTGCAGTTTTTGGAGCGGTTCTAGCATCCGCAATGCGGTAACCGCATTGCTCAGGATGTGTAATCCTGAGCGATGCCGTTACCGTACAGTTTGCTCATCCCTGCTGTCGCAGGGATGGGCAAACTGTTAACACTGTTAAAAAAGATTAAATATTAATAATAATTGTGGGCAACATGTCTCTAGGGTTGTCCACCCCCCTAGAGACATGCTGGCCACTCAGGACGGCATGTCATGGGTTAATAACTCCTGTACAGTAAGCCGGCCATTGTTGGCTCTGTACAATTTTTTCAATGAAGCCGCGGCTCCCCTGTCAGCTGTGCACATACTATACATAATATACATATAGTATGTGCGCTGGTTGAGGTCCTGTAGGTTTTTACAGTAGATCTATGGCGGTGCGCTGCCCATAGATCTAATGTAAATGCCTACAGGACCTCGGACAGCGGCACATACTATACATACATTACGTATAGTATGTGCGCAGCTGATGGGAGCCGCGGCTTCATTGAGAAAATTGTACAGAGCCGACAGTAGCCGGCTTACTGTACAGGGGTTATTAACCCATGACATGCCGTCCTGAGAGGGCAGCATGTCTCTGGGGGGAAGCACCAGTTAGAGACATGTTGCCCACAATTATTAATAATATTTCATCTTTTTTAACAGTGTTAACAGTTTGCTCATACCTGCGGCATAAGAGATGAGCAAACTGTACGGTAACCGCATTGCTCCGGATTACACATCCGGATTGCAGCTTCATCCACACATTTTTCATAAAAAATGTGTGTGATGGCAATTGCGTTCACCACATCCGGATCTGGATGCAGTGAACGCAATTGGTTGGGCAAATGTGGCCCTAGCCATAGAGTCTTTTTAGCATCTCTGTGGCTGATTTAATCACTATACTATTCGTAAACTATATTGTTTTTAACATTCCTGTCACTGGGTAAAGTATAAAGCTATACAGTGGCATATGTTGAAAACATCTGTCAGAAGTATACATTCTAATTTATACATCTAAATAGAGACTAAAATGAGGTATGAACAAATACTTAATATCTTCCCATAAGATGTAATATTATAAATTGCAAAGTTAGCTGTGTTGACAGCTATTTCCTATATTCATGTATTTTGATAATATGAAATATATTTATAAAAGGGAATTTCATTTTCATAGGACCATTGTGGCTTCAGAGTAATATTAAGCTTTGCAATTGTACTAGCCTTGTAGCTTGATATTGTGCATTATTATTTATCTCCAGAATAAAATTAGATCATAGGGGACAATCTAGTAAACATGAATTTCCTGTACAGTCCTGCATGCTGTTATCAAGCACTTGATCTGCTCACAAGAGTCAATCTAATAATAAAAAGTATTCTGCTGTAAAGAACGCACCATATTCTATGTAGATCAGCTAATCTTTCCTTACTGTGGCATGTAAATGATGGCACAAATTGTTATCTACAATGGCAAAAGTATTGTAGTAGCCAAATATTCCATTAGTATGCTCCAGATGTAGTTGTGTTAGGAGAGTTATTGGTAAGAAAAATTTCAGAATCCTTTTTATTCAAAGACGTTTGACAATCATTTGACAGTGTTATATTTCTGCCTCCTTTGATTTAAATACTTTATATTGTCCCTTTAGGGTTTTACATCTGTTTGTCAAAACTCTACAGCCATAAGTGAACATGAAAGCAAAATGTATCATAGTCTGTGTTACATCAGTCTTCAGATGGTGACCTAGATGTATCAAGAAAGAAAGCGTCTTGCTGCCCAATGAAACTTTTCTAGCCGAAGCCCATGTAAACTCTTGCTTAAAACAATGGAAGACAAACATTTTATTATTTAGTTCCTTAATTTAGTATGGCATCTGCTTTGTAACATTGTACAAAGTGTTTCTAAATATTGATTTGAAGAGAATGGGCCACGATTAGGGATGGGCGAATACTAAATTACTCAGACTCGCTAGACTCTAACGAGTAGGTTCCCGATACTCGCTACTCGTTGCGAATCTAGCGAGTCCAATGTAAACGAATGGGGAAGCGAGTATTGCAGCAGTTCCTCTGCTGCTGGACCCCATAAAGGGGTCTGGCAGCAGAGGAAAAACCTGCAATTCCCCATTTTATTCTTTAAAAGCCAGCAGCAAAAAGTTGCGGGCTTTTAAAGAATAGCTAAAAAAATAACGGATTGAACCGGATTGAACCGATCCGGTTCAATCCGGTCCCATAGACAGTCATGTTAAAGTTAACCTGATTGAAACTGACAGGGACAATCCGATTTATTTTAACATTGATGTCTATGGTACCTGATTGAACTTGACAGGGTCAATCCGGGACAATCCGGTTCAAAGAAATAGAGGAATAGAATTTACAATTCATTTTCTTTGGACTCGTTACTGTGCGAGTAATCGCAATGAAACTCGCAGAGTAAGGAGTCGGCCGAGTACCCTACTACTCGCAGAGTAGCGAGTAGTAACGAGTAGATTCGTCCATTCCTAGCCACGATTCATCAAAGTGTTTGTGTAAAACAGTTTGTAAAGTTGAAAGTTTTTGTGCAATATGAAGTTGCACAAACATTTTGTGACTTTTGATGGCTTTAGTTTCAGGCAGTTCCCCTAAAATGGGCAGAGCTGAGGGGGAACTAAGGTGGGATGGGGAGTTGCTATACCTGCTCATCCAATTCTTAAAAAGTGACTGCATTTCTAAGGGAACAGTCACACTGTCATATCACTCATCCAATGATCACAAGGCACTGCTCAGACTGGTCAGCGGCTCTCCTGTACCGAGCATGACAGCTGTATAGAAACAGTTGCTGTCATGCTCAGGTCTGGAGAGCCCACGGCTAGTCTCGGCATTGCAATGTAATCATCTGAGTTAGGCTGGGGTCACACTTGGCATGAGTTTTTTTAGTGACTTTAAAAAACCCATGCGTTTTTGCATGCGTTTTTTCATTTCTGCATGCGTTTTTTAAGGTGTGTGATGGCTCCCTGCGTTTTTGGCTGCGTTTTTAAATCTGCACCAAAAAATAGTGCATGCACCGTTTTTTAACATGGGCCCCTATGGAAAACGCATGCAAAAACGCATGGTACATTAGTACCATTTAGTGCCATCCAAAAAACGCATGCGTTTTACATAGGAGCCCATGTTAAAAAAACGCATGCGTTTTTGGAAATGCACCAAAAACGCATGCGTTTTTTTAACATGGGCTCCTATGTAAAACGCATGCATTTTTGCTATTAGGGCATGCGTTTTTTAACATGGGGGCCTATGGGTGCGTTTTTACATGCGTTTTTGAAAACGCAGGTCTCCAAAAACGTTTGTAAAAAACGCAAGTGTGACCCTAGCCTTATATGGTTGTATGACTGTACCCTTAGGCCAAAAATCTTATTTCAGTATGAGTCAGAGGAGCATGAGATGCATGGAAATCTATAAGTTTTGAGCTCCTTTTTTGAGTGTGACACATCTTATTTCTACATATGAAATGCCAGTGTTGATTAATTGGGCCAATGTCTTCCTAGCTAGTAAGTAGTGTCTTTTAGCCTGCAGACAAGGTTATGAAAAATCATCTGTGTTTTATTCTGAAAACTCAAAAATTTTTATCAAATTTTCAGCACATTTTCAACAGTTTTTCATATGTGCTTCTTATTTTTCATCTAAAACACTTGTGTGATGTCTATGAGCAATTCATCTTCTATATGTGC
This sequence comes from Allobates femoralis, assembly GCA_033576535.1. NCBI lineage: Eukaryota > Metazoa > Chordata > Amphibia > Anura > Aromobatidae > Allobates > Allobates femoralis. Next base: position 492,975,704 of record JARQOC010000002.1, read on the forward strand.
CCTTAAGGTACCGTCACACGCGGCAATTAGGGATGAGCGAGTCTACTCGCTAGGACTCGTTACTCGGCGATTCTTAAGGGACTCGCTGGACTCGGGAATCGGCGAGCCTTTTAGCGAATACTCGCCGATTCCCGAGTCCAGCGAGTTTGCGGCAGGAGGAGGTAAGGTCTTTGACAGCTTTGACAGCACCCCCCCCCCCGGTTCTCAAGGCTGCCCGGACCTGACAGCACCCCCCCCCCGGTTCTCAAGGCTGCCCGGACCTGACAGCACCCCCCCCCCCCGGTTCTCAAGGCTGCCCGGACCTGACAGCACCCCCCCCCCCCCGGTTCTCAAGGCCGCCCAGACCTGACAGCACCCCCCCCCCCCCGGTTCTCAAGGCTGCCCGCACCTGACAGCAACCCCCGGTTCTCAAGGCTGCCACCCAGGGGAAGAGGCTCCAGCCAGCCCCTGAGTCCAATGCAAGTGAATGGCAATCTGCGAGTCCGAATCCTAGCGAGCGAGTCTGCGATTCCGAGTCCTGTATTCTCTATTAGGGACTCGCGAATCCCTATTCGCTATTCATTAACATTGGACTCGCTAGACTCGCCACGAGTACCGAGTCCTGGGCTCGGACTCGTGCGAGTCTAGCGATTCCGAGTAATTTAGGACTCGCTCATCCCTAGCGGCAATATTGCTTGCAATCTCACTGGCAATTTGCTGGTTGCAGTGAAATCATGGACACATTGTTCTATTTTGATGCCATGTACATATGGAACAATGTGTCCATGATTTCACTGCAACCAGTAAGTTGCCAGTGAAATTGCAAGCAAAATTGCCGCATGTGACGATACCCTTAGAGTAGTGCTCTCCAAACTTTCTTATTTCTGGAGGCACAATATTTCTTAAAAAGTGGGTAACGAGCCACATCGAAACTACCCCTGAAAAGTGAATTCCAGAGCTCCATTATCTGTATAACTGACAGACAAAGCTTACCCACAGAAACTAACCAAAAACAATATGAGAAATGGAGAAGGAATAGGACACCAGTATACTAAACAGCCTCGGGAAGGAACCAACCGAACAACAAGTCCCAGGCAACGGGGTGCCAGTCACAAAGCCACATGTAGCAAATCCAAAATAGCAATAGAAGAGACGGCACTCATCAGTGTGCTGCTGTGCTTTTAATCAGGTTTGCAAGTTACATCGTGCAGGGAAAGGGATAGCTGAGGTGACACCTCAGCTATCCCCCTCCCTGCACCATGTAACTTGCAAACCTGATTAAAAGCACAGCAACACACCGGTGAGTGCCATCTCTTCTATTGCTATTTTGGTTTTAACCAAAGACAATATACTTGCATCTAGGAGTTCCACTGTACCCTAATTTAGCATTCTTACATCAAGCCTCTTTCAACGCTGTAGCTTCCAGCTTCAAGCACCCCCTCTACCTGGTGATATTGTCCTACGAGCTTAGCACTCAAATTCCCAACCCCTATGCCAGTGTATATGCCTCCAGATTGACTCTTCTATGTGTGCCTACTGACAAAAGTCCTATCTGGAAATGTGCTCTTCATGGCTGTTTAGTATACTTAGTGATTTTGCTCAAAAAGTCCTGAGCCACACATCCTGGTTCTGGGAACCACATGTGGCTCCTGAGCCAATGATTGGAGATTCCTGTCTGAGGAACTTTAGGAAGAGTTTTCTTTCTTTTTTTTATATCTTTTTAACTAAATATAGAGATGAGAATATAAGGCAACATTTGAATTAGTTTTCTTTTCCCAACAGATTTACATCATGGGGAAGATAGTTATTGCAAATGTAATGTCCATTAATGTGCTGTATGGGTCTCTCCAGACCCTAGAGCATTGCAAGTGAAAAAAATTATTGTGCTCATCTCTTAAGCCCTTAAGGTACCTTTACACGCCGCGACGGCAGGCTGGATACATCCCGCTACTTCACGTACACAAGCACGCTCAAACGGTTACAAACGGTCAACGCATCACCTTTACACGCCGCGACAAGATGCGCTACGCCACGCTACATCTATAGCTAGCTACATCGCCGGGTGTCTCAAGTAGCCAGCTGTAGCCATTTACACACCGCTACAACCAGCTACTATGGGCGTACATGGTGCAGCAGGGACAGCACATAGGCGTGCTCCAATTGTGGATTACGAGACGTCCGTACGCTGATAGGAAAAGCAATAATACCATGATTGGGCAGGCATCGCAGGAGGCTGATTAATACTTGACGCTCGAGCAATTGTGTAGTGTGACTGGTCAGCTCCTTAAATATGCCGCCCTGTGCAGTGACAACCAATCGCAACGCACCATCTTCCACCAATGATCGCACATGGGGCGCGGTAACACGGAGCCAGGGTCACGCCTTAGCTACATCGCAGGCTGTCCAGAGTTCCCTTCCGTTGCTTCTTTACACGCCAATACAGCTCGCTACCATCGGCGATGTAGCCATCAGTTTTCGAGCAGAGCTAGGAAACAGATGTATCTGTTGCCGGCTGTAGCGTCACGTCTTCAGACGCCGCTACGACGGGCTACATTGGCGCTACAAGCTACATTTGTAGCCTGTAGCGGGATGTATCCAGCCTGCCGTCGCGGCGTGTAAAGGTACCATTAGTAAAATGGATCCGTTTTTCTAAGGGTACCAATAGTGTCCCCTGAGGTTCTGGACGTTTTTTGGAATCTTTTGGACTTAGTAATTTTTTCACCAAAAATGCATGCGCTAGCGCACTGTACCTATATGTGCCATGCATTAACGCATGCGTCTCCCATAGGGCCCATGTTAAAAAAAGCATGCACTTTTTTAAAGGCACCCAAAAACGCTGCTAGCAGCATTTTTGGGATGCTGCACATAAATGCATGCGTTTTATGAAAAACGCACACATGCGTTAACGCATATGCGTTTTTGGTCTTTGAAAAATACGTCCAAAATGTTCCCAAAAACATATTTAAGCCAAAAAACAGATGGTATGTTTGACCCTGGACTACCTCTCATTTTGGTAATTTCAGTCCTCTTTCATTATTCTTGATTTCCAGGTATTATGGAGCTAATGAGTGTTTTGTTGAAAAGTCAATGAAGTCATGAGGTCCTTATGTGCACCATGACCTTTTGCATGCATGCTCTGAATCCTCACAGGCCCCAAGACGTTCTGCACTGTGCAAAAGGCAGAAATTTACATTGTAAGCAGCAGCGGATCAAAAGATGCAATTAAAAGTACATAAGTAGTGTTGCAGCCAGAGAGGTTATGGTGAAGTGAGTATAAGAATTTGTTTACCCTTTCGATGGCTCATAATGGTTCAGAAATCTAATGGTCAACATTGGAAATTTTGCTGAATCTTTGAGCCAAAAGCAGATTTTTGTAAACTTCAAGTAGAATTTATTATTATTATTATTATTATTATTATTATTATTATACATATACAACAGTTACACACAGCAAATACGATCATTATGCTGGATTTTGTATTAAATCACTAGTCAGACACTTCACAAATGTCTAGGACTGCGTGATATATCGGCAAATGATGTGTGCGGAGCCCAGTAGAGTGACCTTTTGCAGCTGACAGATTGTTATTTTAACAACTCAAATTGCTTTCAAGTGCTGGCCTAGGATTTTAGGCACAGCACCCAGTGTGCCGATTTCCACTGGGACCACTCTCAATGGCTTGTGCCAGAGTCTTTGCAGTTCGATCTTTAAATCCTCATATTGTGTAAGGCTGCCTTCCAACTGTAGTCAGGTCCGATCCGGGACTGTCAGGGGTGACAGCCCCGGACCGGATTTTGGCCCCATAGTATCCTATGGGGCCAGATGGAGCCGGATGGCAGCTATCTGCCATCCGGCTTCCACCTCTCCGGAGGAATCCAGGAGAAGTCGGATTTTTCTCTTGGCCACAAAAAGTTGCTTGCAATGTTTTTGTGTCCGGGGTGAACAATCTCGCCAAAATTGGCAACTCCCGGATCCTCCCGGATTCCCCCGCGTTCCCCCGGATCCTCCCAGATTCCCCCGAATCCTCCTGGGGCAATCTGGTGCTCTCTTAACATGGGTGCCTATGGATCCGACCTGACCACAGTGTGAAGGCACCCTAAGTTTTTCAAGTTCCTTCTCCTCAATTCTGCTGTCACCTGGTATTGCCACATCGACTATCCACACTTCCTTTTTTCTTACCATGATAAGGTCCAGAGTATTGTTTTCCAAAATGTTATCAGTCTGAATTAAAAAGTCCCATAGTAGTTGTGCATGTTCATTTTCAATAACCTTTTCAGGCTTATGATCCCACCAGTTGTGACAGGAAGATGGTAATTGTGGCACAGGTTCCAGTAAATTAAGTGAGCAACTGTATTATGCCTTTGCTTGTAGTCTGTCTGCCCGATCTTCTTGCAGCAGCTCAGTATATGACCCATTGTTTCATCTTCTTCCTTGCACAGTCGACATTTGGGGTCTGTAGTTGATTTTTCAATTCTGGATTTAATTGCATATGTGTGGATCTCTTGCTCTTGGGCTGCCAGAATTAAGCTCTGTTTCCTTTTGTAATGTTCCATTAGTAAGCCACACCAGGTCTTTTCCTTGTTGACTTTACCCTCGATTTTCTCTAGGAATTGTCCATGCAGAGCCTTCTTTTGCCAGTTTTCTCTTCTGCTTTGTACTGCGTATTACAGTATTCAATTTTTGTCTGTTGTACTTTAAGACCCTGCCCTTCTTGGCTTACAATCTACAGGATATTGGGGAGGAGCAAGTAGGTTAGGGGTGCAGCAGAATTTTATTCCACTCAAATTTATTTGCTTACTTCTAATTATAAATAGTATACAGAGTTAGTATAGGTGGTATTAAGGTCAAAGCATAGGAAGTAGATTCATGTGCTGCTACCAAAAGCTGCTGAGGCTATAACATTTCACATCTAAAATTATAAAGCCCTCTTTAATAAGCAATGATGTTTTAATCCAAGTTTCTAAAATGATGTGCAATAGTTAACATTAGTGTTCTTTTCCTTTCCTTCTATTTCTACACTAAAACATAGTATGCGTCATTCCTCTTTTTTAATATTAGTGCTCCACATAAACAACCCAGTAAGTTTGATGGACATAATGGAGATATCAATGACACACAGACACACATATCACTGATATCATAATTTTTTTTTGTTTAGAATAAATATCTGATTCTGATATTTTTCCTCTGTAAATTTAACAAAAAGCTTATTTTCATAGAAATGTTGCCTAACATAAAGGAAAATAGATAAAAAAGAGATGTATTCATATATCCTACTTGTTTTCCTTGCTGATAAGAAATCTACATGGATGACCGCTTACTCCAAGTAGACATCTGTTTTGATTGTATAAGCACACTCACATGGGTAATAGAATAGGAAAGTCTCTAATATGACCCTGATTTGTCCCTGCCTGAAAATGGAAGTTGGCACTCTAAACATATTCAATGGCACCCCAAATCAACATCAACATATCCTTATGGACCTTACCTGCACCTCTCTATAAAAAACAGGAAAGCTAGAAGAAAATAACAAGAACCATACAACAAACAGAATATGTGGAAAAACCTGCCATACCCTAAATGTAAAATATAAAAAGGATACTAGTAAGAAAGAATCACAAACAAACCATAGGCATGATATGTACATTTTCATGGGAAATGACAGCACATCTCATCGAAAAATATAAAATCCATAAGTTCTTCATTGAGCTATGTTAAGTAGATGTTACAGGTCACAATGTACAACCACAAACTGACGTGTTTCCGATGTTTCTCAAATCCTTAATCATAGAATTTTTATGATTTTATGATTCTATGAATAAGGACATGAGAAACATTGGAAGCACATCAGATTGTGGTTTTACAATGTGACCTGTAACATTTACTTAACATTGATCAATAAAGCACTTAAGGATTTTATATTTTCTGTTGAGACGTGCCATCATTTGTCAGGAAAATTTTCATATGGACTGTTTGCAACAGTGGAGACGAAGCACTTATCAAAAAATGTATGGCTTGGAACTTTCTAATATATGGCATAAATCGTGGTGAGCTCTTTTCTTTACTTCCTTTCAAAGGCATGATGGTACCCCACTGCAACTGGACCCTCAGAAACTCTTATCTTCTGATGTCACTGTTAACAGTCTCTCACAAGGTGATTAGAGTTGAGCCACCACCCTAGTGTTCTAGTTCGATTCGATCCGTCGAATGGACGGTGTGTTCGTCGAATGTTCGTCGAATGTTCGTCGAACACCCTCTAACACACTAAAACACTATGGTGGTGGTCAATTTCAGTTCAGCAATGTATATACATACATTGCGGATCTGAAATGAAGTAAAATCAAGGGTTAAAAATAATAAAAATCGATACTCACCTCTCTAATCCATCCAGCGACACTTCCAGCACTGCCTACCTGTCGGAGATGTGATTCCGGCAGCATTTCCCGGTGAAATGACGAGTTCTCGCGATAACTCGTCATGTGATCGGAAACCGCTGCCGAGATTATGACGTCACCGCAGGTCCTACAGGCCCTCACTAGTAGTGAATAGTAGTGAGGATCTGTGGGACCTGCGGTGACATCATAATCTCGGCAGCGGTTCCCGGTCACATGACGAGTTATCGCGAGAACTCGTCATTTCACCGGGAAACGCTGCCGGGATCATATCTCCGACAGGTAGGAAGTGCTGGAAGCGTCGCTGGATGAATTAGAGAGGTGAGTATCGATTTTTATCATTTTTAACCCTTGATTTTACTACATTTCAGTTCCACAAAGTATGTATATACCTTGCGGAACTGAAATCGAACTGAAATCGAACATGAACTCGAACTGCCGAATTTAGAGCAAATTGTTCTAATTCGACGAACGACTTGAACATCGCCAAAAACAGCTCGAATTTGAGATTGGCAAACAATTTGAGTCGAACACCGCTCATCTCTAAAGGTGATATGCATGAATATCCTCTGAATTAAACCAGGAGTTATCCTCAGGACCATACCCCTTCCACTTAACAAAATACTGCAAACAGCACCTAAACCCAAAATTCACTCTACCTCGTACTCCCAATCCTAGACCAAATCTATTTCAGTTAAGTACAGAGGTCAAGGTGTTCCCTCAAACCTTTATAAAACAGAAGAAAGGAGCAATTGATCTTCAAATACACAAGAAGTTAAAATTTAACTCTCACAGGATTTAAAATGTTAATAATCTTATATAGACCTAGGGAGTACATTTCTTAGATACCCCCTTAAGACATAAACAAACCACACAGACACCCCCACCCTAAAGACCAAGGCCTTCCTATTTCGGCAGTAAGCACCATACTTGATGTGGTCAAAAGTTACCAAAAGACCCCTTTGACCTCCCTCTAGACTGATAAATCGGGAATAAAATCTCTGCTCCTGCAGCACGGAGGGTTGCAAACCTGAACATTTTCCCAAAATTAGATGAAAAGGAAGAGAGATTAACTAGGTAAAATAATTCCTAGCTGAGGAGCTGGAACTCCAATCAACCATCTGCCTTAAAATATAGCCAGCAAAGAAAGCAGGTAAGTATAAATATTTTCTTCCAAGATGTGATAGGACATAGACAAAATACAAAAGTGAAAACACCTGAATTACTGCAAACCAAGGAATGAAAAGAAAAGGCAAGCTTACCATCAGCAGTTGGACAGGAACAGATCGGGCTGTGGCTCAGCAGAGAAAAAAACCTACCATGCAGCAAAAGGTAAATGAGGTGAGTCCCAAAACGGAGGCATGACAATATCTTTCTCTGAATACATAATGGGCACTTAGTAAAAAAAGAGTGAATATTTTGTTTGAACACCAAACTGCTAACTGTGCAGATAATATCATATGTATGTTAAATGCCATGAAAAATTAATGTTGCTTCAGGCAGTCAAACAAATCTAAATTTTTATTGGATTGATAAGAGTATTGTATCTTTTAAGTTATGTCCAACATGCTAAATGGAAAAAGAAATTATTGAAATTATTAAATGGAATTACATTCACAGATGCATTTATGAACTAAAAGGAAAGGTTTTGTTGTCAAAATGAAGGCAAAAACAAATCAGAAATGTAGTTATTATGCAAAATCCAAGAATACAAGCATACATCATAAAAGTGACAGATATTTATTTGAAGCAATTGAAATACACTATAGGTCTAGGAACAAAGAAAAACACAAATACAACAAACTGCCCTTGGCACTTTAAGTTATTTTAGACAAAAACAGAAATGCACAAGGTAGAAAATGATTCATACTACCGTAATAATGTCCAGTAAGGTGTGATTTTCTTTTTTTGGGGAAATAAAGTTTAGAATAGATTATCATATAACATTTCTAATTAAGCTTCATCATGCAGTACCACCTTTACTTTGTACTGAGGACAATTTTGAAGTCAATGTTAGGGATAAAAGGGATAAATAAAAGGATTGATTAAATTAGTACACCATGTTATTGTGAGTCCTTTAACTTGCATAATTCCAGGAAAGAGAAAGAGATAAACACAATTAGAAGATGAAATCACTGCAATTAGCAGGCTTTAGATGTTATGACAGATCAATTGGTGCACCACATAGATTTATGAGGTTATTTATCCTTGCCCATACTTTAAAATGTAGACTTTTGTATCCTTGTGGATTTATGAGGTTATTAATCACTACGACAGATGAGGAAAAAATGCTGCAAAAAATGCTTTTAGAAATTCAAGTGTTAAAAGTTTATCAATATCAACAAATACATTGCAAAGTCAATGAGCAAAAGAGAAATCTAAATCAAATCAAAATTAGGAAGGATCACTAGAGGTGATTGAATTGATTAGATGTGAATCATATTCTAGATTAATTTCTTGAAATTCGAAGGATCTAGGGAGCATTTAGCGATTTGTGTGATTATGAAACAAAGTTCACTTCTACTATACTGTTTTATTTACATGTCTTACACTATTAGGGTCCCTTTTCATTTAAAAATAGCTGTAGATGCAGAAATTCATATTAATCTATGCTCAACCCATATTTCCTAACAGCTCATTTACATATTAAAAGAAAATGTGTTTTCTTTAAAATAAGACATTGGATCTCAAATAAGAAGTATCATAAATGTAATGGTAAAATTGGATCAATCTATGAAGCCACATGGCTTCATCATAATTTGGAAAAATAACAAGAGCTAGCACTATAATTTACATCTGGCCCCTGATCAGCTACGAAACCCTGGTGTGAACAGGTAATTGAACTGGTTTATCGGATGGATAGCCAGCACAAGGTCTGATCAAGAAGACCATAGGTGATATTCACGCTTGTGTGGAGAACTAACTTCTCCTTTGCTCAAAAGACTGATCGTAGACAGGGTGGCATCAAACTCCAGTTATTAATATTGTTTTTTTTGTGACAGGTGTAATTCCTACTGTTATGGGAAACACATTTTTGACATTGTGAAGCCGAAGGGAACACAATGCATGCTCTTGCATTGCTGTGCAATGTGCACATCAGCTCTGAATTAATTTTTGTCAGATGAAGTGGATTGTAATATTCTCTTTTATTTAACTCTTTTTTAATCAGATTGTATATACTATATTTTTTTGAGACTTTGTAGCATTGCCTGTATATGTTTATGAATACTGCCTACTTTTAGGATTAAATATATAAAGTGTAATAGTTTGCTTCATTCCTCTTGCTCTACAAATTGCATCCTTGAAGAATCATGAGGCCAGCGGTTGATCTGTATAACAACCGCTTGTGACAGCTAGTTTTTCACGGTTTATAGTGGAGCCTTGCAGTGACCATGCTGAAGTATATATATATTTATGCCATGTAATGGAATTGGATGTGTATAATCTAATGTTCACTGTGAAAGAGCCGAAAAATCAGCCTGTTAGTGAAAGTAGTCATTGCCTCATCCATAAATCAATCAATTTTGTATTGTCTGTGATTGGTCTTTGCGATCTCTCAAGATAAGCCCTGGCTGCTCTTAACAATTCAGTGGTAACAGTGGCATATCTGCAAGATTCCCCCATCTGTCCCCTTAATTTAATATTGGCTAAATGGATTGGATCCTATATGACATGTTTACGATATATTGAAAATTAAAATCATAATAGGTAATATAGATTTAATATTTTCCACCTGGAACCTCCAGGGGAAAAAAAGATATGTTGAAGATCAGGGATCGTACAATTTTTGGAATCCGAGTTGCATACCATTGACCCACCCCATCTGTTGTCACCAAGATTAGGTATGTGGGAGAGATGACTGGAGGCAGTAGAGCGCTGTTTTGTGACAAATTGGTGGAAGTAAAAGACAAAAAAGAGAAAATGGGGCGCAATGGTGCAATATCGCCTAAATCAGTTGCTTATTTATGGACCTGTGACTACTAACCTTTTAGTGCTGTGCGGTCCATGCACAACACTGGTAAAAGCTTGATTGGTTTATGGAGGTCTTCCCCTCAGTCCTGGGACTCAGTGGTTTGCGGTGGGCAGGGGCCTCCCGCCACGCGACCTCCGGATCTGCGCTGCTCACGGATGTCCCCGCTCACTTCCTCGTGTTGTTCAGGCTCCGCCTTCTCATGCTCCCACGTGACCAGGCGTGATTGCGTCAGACAGGTCCTTTGCCCTCGCTGTTTGGCGGTAACCAAGGTGATCAAGGTCCTGTAAGCTGTGAACGAACTGCTCCTGCCGTGCACTCAGTGAGATCCTAAATCCAATTAAATGTAAAGCACGGTCTCTCCTGGGCGCTCAATACACAGCAGGGAACTCCGATCAAAGTGAAAGTCCTTTATTGACAACCTCCGACGGAGGTTTTGTCAATAAAGAACTTTCACTTTGATCGGAGTTCCCTGCTGTGTATTGAGCGCCCTGGAGAGACAGTGCTTTACATTTAATTAAATTGGTGGAAGTGGTGGAATCTGCATTATCCCCCCAGCTGTATCTCTGGCTGTTCCTTATAATTTGGTGGTAGTGGTAGGATATCTCTGGGATCTCCTTTGCTGCTTCTGATAATTTGGTGGGAATGGGTGAGATGATAGAGCATTTGTGATCTGGTTTTAGCTATCATTCTGTCTACTAAAAACGTACACAGTTCCTGTGAGGATTCTGCATAGAGTTTTGAGGATAGGACTGTTTTTAACTATTCCTGTGGCAGTACTGTGTGTAACAGTTAGATTCCTTCCCCACTCTTTTCCTGTCCTATTTTTTGTTTGGTAATAATGTCTGCAAATGGGGAGGCCTGGTACAAACAGCAGACCAAGGAGGTTCTCACTCCAATCTGTACACTGAAACATTGATTCCACTGGCAAAAACAGTTGGCAAATAGTATGGACCTTTTGCAATTTGATGCAGAGCAAGTTCTTTACTCTGGCATCGATGAAGGTGTGATGAGCCAAGGTCTAAATTACGGTGCTGATGGGATGCAACATATGGATTCAAACCACATCAGCATCCAGGACAGCGTGGCCCACACTTGAAATTGGCCCTATTGCCAAGCAGCGCGGATGATCATGATGAACATCTGAAGCAATGCCAAAAACAAGCAGAGTGACAGTCCCAGCGAGAGTCTGCCAAATGAGAAGACAAATTAAAGGCTCCAGAGCAAGTGCAAGAAGCTATCATGTGAGAGTGAAAAGCTGAAAGACAGCACAAGCTGCAGTTGGACCAACTCCAGATGCAGCAATCTATCCCACTAAGCAGTGAGTATGCATAAGAAACAGACATGGCATAAAAATGGGAGCACACAGGTATATAGTCAAAAATATACATATATAGTTTTATTCACACAAATCCAGACAGATATATTAAAAACAAATTTAAAAACCGAAATCAAGGGTTCCCATGCTTAGTGAGGTAAACCAAATGTACTTATAGACATCAACATTAGATAAATAGCCCACAATATGTAAGGTACAAAATTATCATGAGGCTAAATAGCATATAATACAGTGCAATTATCATGGGCAATATAAATATAGAAGGTCAATGAAAAATGACACTAGTGTGTGTCAGCAAGTCTATATATATAATACACTGCACAATACAGATATTACACAGCAAAAATTGACCGTCATACAATAATAGATGGGATGTATACCCCTTTTAAACGCCCATATGGGCAATTGCACTGAAAAGCGACATATATGTGGGTAATCAATATATCTTCAGTACATTATCCCAAAAATGGGAATACACAATTACAAACCTCCCTATACCCATATACGGTAAATGAGATGAAATACACAGTAGCACTACGTTTGTAAATATCACATTAGTCTCAGAAGCACTAAATGGTCTCATGTGTTAGATGTTACAAGTGTTTTAAGCATATGCTAATATTTGACAAGTCTGAGAGTTTTGCACGTAAACTGGATAGTGCAAGTCACCTCAGGCAATTAGGCTGAATAATCCAATTAACATGTAATATATACAATGAATCACCAAAATGCCAGTCTAGAGGTAACACTACACATCACCATAATCAATGTAGGAGAGGTAAAGTCTCTCTCCAGTAAGACGATCTATGATCACTGCCAGTGACCATGATGAACTTGATTGGGACCTTCTTCATTGGATTTTGTGGATGCCTGTCATGGGAAATGGGATAACCCTCAACATGAAACCATTGTGATAAGGACATGGACTTATATGCCTGTTGGATGATGATTTTTCCGATTTTTCCCTATGGGTTGCGATGGGGAGCGCCTATACCAACAGCGATATTCCTTCTTCTTGTCTTATACTCCAAGATGACCTAGCCTCCAGGTCAATTGTGTGACCCCTTTTTTTGATTCTCTGTGATGGACCTCTCAAAATGTTTCATTTCATCTCATTGGCTGATAACAATACTAGAGGGTACTTTTGCTTCGGCTGTGGTCTCTCTCCCTCTCTTGGGCTGCACAGTCTTGCTTCGATATATACAACAGCATATTCCTCCACTATGCCAGCATATTGGCCATACAATAGATTTATAAGTGAGTAACATATATTCCGTGGTGTTTTGTTACAGGGTATTCTTTGAGAATAGTACATGTTTGCACTAGGTGGTCTCACTGTGCCTACAAGCGATGTCTGGGGTATATATATCTTTATCTTTGGTCTAATAAAACTAATTGGTGTCCAAACCATCTTGTTCGCTATGAGTCTTTGCTATCTAGATACCACTGGCACATGCTTTATAGTTACATTGTTTACAGAGCTTGGTGCCTAGGGACATATATAGTTAACTTCTTCTATGCTTGTATATAGGACTCATACTAACTATTTATTTATATGGCTATATGGCTATGTCCACCAATTCTATACCTGGTCACCTAGATAATTTCTCGGTATTGTCTTGGGGATCAAAATGGGTAACATAACACTAAACCCTTATCCCAGGAGCATGTGTACCACTGGTGCTATGTATTATTGTGGGTGCTATATTATGTCTGCATCCACATCTTTAACATGTTTGTAAAAGATCAATTCTGACCTATATGCCACGATGCATATATGTATATACACCTTCTTTCATCTATGTATACGGCCATTTGCTGCTAAATAGTTTCTATACCTGATCGCAGTGAGCCGTACGCTATTCATGCTGCCTCGGTGGTTTATTGCTGGTCTCTATGACTACCACCATGTGACGCGATTCGTCACTTCCGGTCGCGGCGTACAAGCCGCTCTGCCAATTTGTTTACTGGTCTCCCTGACTACCATCACATGACGCGTCTCGTCATTTCCGGTTTGCGTTTGCTTGCTTGGCCGCTTAGCAACGCAACCAGGTGTACGCTCTTAGGCTCTGGCCGGACCAGGAGGCGGCGACTACATACACTGGTATTTAAGCTTTACATTCACGCTGCCCGGACATCCCCTGACGAAGCCGCATCCCCTAGCGGCGACACACGTTGGGAAGGGCTGTCTCGGGTTCCCGCACTTGTGCATCATACTCCCTATACTTACTGGTAACTAGTAGCGCTATGTCTTTCGACATTGCCTCTATCCTTAAACTGAGGGCACTCTCTTAGGTCTCTTCATGGTCACTGGCAGTGATCATAGATCGTCTTACTGGAGAGAGACTTTACCTCTCCTACATTGATTATGGTGATGTGTAGTGTTACCTCTAGACTGGCATTTTGGTGATTCATTGTATATATTACATGTTAATTGGATTATTCAGCCTAATTGCCTGAGGTGACTTGCACTATCCAGTTTACGTGCAAAACTCTCAGACTTGTCAAATATTAGCATATGCTTAAAACACTTGTAACATCTAACACATGAGACCATTTAGTGCTTCTGAGACTAATGTGATATTTACAAACGTAGTGCTACTGTGTATTTCATCTCATTTACCGTATATGGGTATAGGGAGGTTTGTAATTGTGTATTCCCATTTTTAGGATAATGTACTGAAGATATATTGATTACCCACATATATGTCGCTTTTCAGTGCAATTGCCCATATGGGCGTTTAAAAGGGGTATACATCCCATCTATTATTGTATGACGGTCAATTTTTGCTGTGTAATATCTGTATTGTGCAGTGTATTATATATATAGACTTGCTGACACACACTAGGGTCATTTTTCATTGACCTTCTATATCTATATTGCCCATGATAATTGCACTGTATTATATGCTATTTAGCCTCATGATAATTTTGTACCTTACATATTGTGGGCTATTTATCTAATGTTGATGTCTATAAGTACATTTGGTTTACCTCACTAAGCATGGGAACCCTTGATTTCGGTTTTTAAATTTGTTTTTAATATATCTGTCTGGATTTGTGTGAATAAAACTATATACCGTATATACTCGCGTATAAGCCGAGTTTTTCAGCCCAAAATTTGGGCTGAAAAGTCCCCCCTCGGCTTATACGCGACTATATACGGTAGTTTGTTTTTTTTATGAAAAAAAAAAAAAATACAGCCGCAGCCCCGGAGGTATACAGGCCCCCCATCAAGTTCCAGGGCCCCCCCCCACTTGCGCGCCAGCCTGTAAGGTAAATTCATACTTACCGGTGTCCAGTCGCGCCGCCCGCAGCTGCCGACATGACGATTCCGGGCTCCATTCTGCGTCTTCCCGCGGCTTCCTGTAGTCGCGGGCAATGACGTCATTGCCCGCGACTACAGGAAGCCGCGGGAAGACGCTGAATGGAGCCCGGAATCGTCATGTCGGCAGCTGCGGGCGGCGCGACTGGACACCGGTAAGTATGAATTTACCTTACAGGCTGGCGCGCAAGTGGGGGGGGACCCTGGAACTTGATGGGGGGCCTGTATACCTCCGGGGCTGCGGCTGTATACAGCCCTGGGGCTGCGGCTGTATACAGCCCTGGGGCTGCGGCTGTATACAGCCCTGGGGCTGCTGCTGTATACAGCCCTGGGGCTGCGGCTGTATACAGCCCTGGGGCTGCGGCTGTATACAGCCCTGGGGCTGCTGCTGTATACAGCCCTGGGGCTGCTGCTGTATACAGCCCTGGGGCTGCTGCTGTATACAGCCCTGGGGCTGCTGCTGTATACAGCCCTGGGGCTGGGGCTGCTGCTGCTGTATACAGCCCTGGGGCTGGGGCTGCTGCTGTATAAAGCCCTGGGGCTGCGGCTGTATACAGCCCTGGGGCTGCGGCTGTATACAGCCCTGGGGCTGCGGCTGTATACAGCCCTGGGGCTGCTGCTGTATACAGCCCTGGGGCTGCTGCTGCTGTATACAGCCCTGGGGCTGCTGCTGCTGTATACAGCCCTGGGGCTGCTGCTGCTGTATATACCTATGGGGCTGCATATACCTCTGGGGCTGCATATGGGGCTGCATATACCTCTGGGGCTGCATATACCTATGGGGCTGCATATGGGGCTGCATATACCTCTGGGGCTGCATATACCTATGGGGCTGCATATGGGGCTGCATATACCTCTGGGGCTGCATATGGGGCTGCATATACCTCTGGGGCTGCATATGGGGCTGCATATACCTCTGGGGCTGCATATACCTCTGGGGCTGCATATGGGGCTGCATATACCTCTGGGGCTGCATATGGGGCTGCATATACCTCTGGGGCTGCATATGGGGCTGCATATACCTCTGGGGCTGCATATACATCTGGGGCTGCATATGGGGCTGTATATACCTCTGGGGCTGCTGTATACTACCACTGGGGCTGCTGCTGTATACTACCACTGGGGAGGCTGCTGTATACCTCACTGCTGGGGGTTGTATACCTGTGCTGGAGTCCACCCTCGGCTTATACGCGAGTCAATAAGTTTTCCCAGTTTTTGGGGGCAAAAGTAGGGGGGTCGGCTTATACACGGGTCGGCTTATACACGAGTATATACGGTATGTATATTTTTGACTATATACCTGTGTGCTCCCATTTTTATGCCATGTCTGTTTCTTATGCATACCTTGTGAATATCGTGGCATGGTGAGCACCTGGATTGCATTCACCCCTATACTGTGGTGCTCCTTTTAGTCTCTTTATACACTAAGCAGTGAGTTGCGTAATGCCAACACCTTTAACACTTGAACATATTTTTGAAGGTATGTAAAAAGACCTGGTGCCTGTACCAGTTGCACAATTTCTGTGGGCTAGTTATTTAACCCCAGGTCTGTGAGGCAAACCTCTGGAAGTGTTGCTTGTCTTCTTCGAGACCAAGATGGAGACTATGAGGCCATCAAACAGGCCCTGATAAAGACTTATCAGCTGTTTTTGGAGGTGCACCGCAAAAGGTTTTGGACCCACCCCTATATGGTCCTAATGACAACTAGAGTCTTGTGGTTCACATGTTAAAAAAAATTTCGAGCAGTGGGTCTAGGCACTATCAATTGGCAGCTTCAAGAAATTGTTATTTTAAATACTAATTTCTGAATTTGTGTCATATGGAGGTGTGACAGTTTGCAATGCACAAGGAGCCATAGAAGGCAGCCACGACATCACAAATCGCCAATACCTATGTTGTTAACCATGCACTAGAGGTGTGGAAGTCGGCCTTCCCCAGCTGGACATGGGGTAAGCTAAAAACCTCCACCAATGTTCCATTCAGTTAATCTTCCAGGAACTTTACCCCATTCCCTAGATACCAGTCTAAATCTGATTCCTGCTTTAGCTAAGCACACAGAAAAACGCTGCAACAGCCTTTCCTTTGCACTGTGATCAAGCGCATGTCCTGTGTGGCCGCTGCTAAGGTAAACTGCGGGTTTCTATGGGGCAGCGTTGGCAGGCAGCTCATAGCGTTAACACTATGCGCTGCGGGGGAAAATTCTAAGTTGCTAGCGGAGGTGTCAGGCGTGGGTCACCCTCCAAGTGTGACCTAGCCTTTCCGCTGTAAAATCGTTACTACTCCCATAGATGAACTTTCAGAGTAGTGTAATTTCCAAATGTTGGCCACTTGATGGGGTTTCTGTTGTTCTAACACTTACCTGCTCTGCAAATGAAGTCCACAAACTATTCCACGAAAATCTGTGCTTCAAAAGTCAGTGCTGTACAGTCACAGGTGGGGTATTGCCATGTTCAGGGGAAATTGTGTAACACATTATGAGCCCTTTTTTAATTATTCCGCATGTGAAAATTGAAATCTGGGGTTAAAATAACATTTTAGTGGTAAAAATGTAAATATTTTTTCTTCACTACCCAATCATGTAAAATTTGTGACACTCCTACAGAGTAAATATGCTCACTGCACACTTAGATAAATTCATCGAGGAGTGTAGTTTGTAAACATAGATCAATTGTAGGGGGTCTGCTTTTTGAGCATGTCAGGTACTCAGCCATATCACAATATGACATGGCACCTCTAAACAGGGGCGTAACTAGAACTGGCAGGGCCCCATAGCAAACTTTTGAAAGGGGCCCCCTCCAAGACACGCCCCCAATGACACGCCCCCTTCAAGACACACCCCCTTACAGGCCCCAGCAGTATATACAGCAGCCCCAGTGGTATACAGCAGCCTCCCCAGTGGTATATACAGGCCCCATCAGTATTAGAGCAGCCTCCCCAGTGGTATATACAGGCCCGAGCAGTATTACAGCAGCCCCAGTGGTATACAGCAGCCTCCCCAGTGGTATATACAGGTCCCAGCAGTTTTACAGCAGCCTCCCCAGTGGTATATACAGGCCCCAGCAGTATAAACAGCAGCCCCAGTGGTATACAGCAGCCTCCCCAGTGGTATATACAGGCCCCAGCAGTATTACAGCAGCTTCCCCAGTGGTATATACAGGCCCCAGAAGTATATACAGCAGCCCCAGTGGTATATACAGGCCCCAGTGGTATATACAGGCCCCAGTGGTGGTATACACAGGCCCCAGTGGTGGTATATTCAGGCCCCAGTGGTGGTATATACAGGCCCCAGTGGTGGTATATACAGGCCCCAGTGGTGGTATATACAGGTCCCAGTGGTGGTATATACAGGCCCCAGTGGTGGTATATACAGGCCCCAGTGGTGGTATACAGGGCCCCCCCTTGCTGCTGAACACCTGTAAAGGAATACATCATTATACTTACTTATCCCTGCCACTGTTGCTGTCACCGCTCTGACACCGCACTCCTCCGGGTCTTCATGCTTCCTCCTCTGGCGCACAGGCAATGACGTCATTGTCTACGCTCGCTGGTCACAACCAGGAAGAAGCATGAAGACCCGAAGCGCGGTGTAGAGCGGCGACAGCGGCAGGGGGATAAGTAATCGGATTCACAGCTGACCGGATAGCAGCATAGCGGCGCTGGGTCCGGGCCCCCCACAAGCGCCGGGCCCCAAAGCAACCGCTACGTCTGCTATTCCAGTAGTTACGCCACTGCCTCTAAACCATTGAAACTAAATCAGTACTCCAATTTGGCATTCCTTGTCTTCTTCACTTTGCACTATGCCTCAAAAGTAGTTTTCGACCATACACCACATGGATTCAGGAGAAATTGCACAAAAAAGGTATAGTCCATTTTGTTATTTTTCTCAAAATGAAAAATGTGGGGGGAAGGCAACATTTTTCAGGTAAACATGTATTTTATTTTTTTTCATGGCTCAACAATATAGATTGCTATGAAGTACATGGGGTTTCAAGGTTGTTAATGATTCCAGCCAGATTCGCGTTCATGAGGTCACATGGCACTCCTTACCCTCTGAGCCTTGCCATGTGTACGAGAAGTAGTTTACCACTACATATTTGGTATCAGTGTACTCTGGAGAAATTGAGGTGCAGTTATTTCTGAAATTCCTGTGAAAATGAAAGACAGGGTAAAAGCAATAGTTTTGTGGTAACATTGTTTTCATTTTCATGTCTCGACGTTATAAAATTCTGTGAAGCACTTGTGGTTTCAGGTACACACTACACATCTAGCTAAATTCCTGGACGGGTCTAGTTTCCAAAATTGGACCATTTTGTGTGTATGTGTGTGGGGGCTGGGGGCTGTTCCACTGTTTAGGCACATCAAGGAGTCTGCAAAGACAAAATGGTGTTCGCTATCTATTCCAGACAATGTTTTACTCTGAAATTCAAATTGTTCTTTCTCCCTTTTGAGCCTTGCACACAAATAGTAGTTTTTCACCACATATGAGGCATTAACCCCTTCACCCCCGGGCCTACTTTGACCCTAAAGACCTTGGCATTCTTGTCAATTCTGACCAGTGTCCATTTATGAGGTAATAACTCTGGAACGCTTCAACAGATCCTATCGGTTCTGAGAATATTTTTTCGTGACATAAAGGGCTTCATTTAGTGTTAAATTTAGGTCGATCATTTTTGCGTTTATTTGTGAAAAAAAACAAAATTTGGCAAAAATTTTGAAAATGTTGCAATTTTCAATTTTTAATTTTTATTCTGCTAAACCAGAGAGTTATGTGAAACAAAATAGTTGATAAATAACATTTCCCACATGTCTACTTTACATCAGCACAATTTTGGGAAAAAACATTTTTTTTGTAGCAAAATATAAGGGTTCAAAGTTCATCAGCAATTTTTCATTTTTCCAGCAAAATTTGCAAAACCATTTTTTTAGTCACCAGATCACATTTGAAATCCCTTTGAGGGGTGTACATGGCAGAAAACACCCCAAAAATACACCATTATAAAAACTGCACCTCTCAAGCTACACAAAACTACATTCAAAAAGATTATTAACCCTTCAGGTGCTTCACAGGAACTAAAGCAATGTGGAATGAAAAATGGACATTTTAATTTTTAATAAAAATGTTCTTTTAGCCTCAATTCTTTCATTTTCACATGGGCAATAGGGTAAAATGCATCCTAAAATTTGTTGCGCAATTTCTCCTGAGTACACCGATACCTCATATACCACTGTTTGGGCGCACGGCATGGTTCAGAAGGGAAGGAGTGCAATTTGACTTTTGGAGCTAATTTGAAATGACGCTCCTTTACTTCTGAGCCCTGCCGTGTACAACTTGGCAGTTATGGACTGCCACCAACCCCCAGCTGCCTCGTTGTACCTGGCTGGCAAGAAAAAATACAGCGAAGCTCATGACGCATATGGAGAGCCCCTGTGTGCCACCAGCATTGCCACCAGCACAAAACGGCGCCTCTAATGAATGTGCTACTTTATGGGTGGGTTGCAATTTGCAGAGTGGGGGGGCCCACAACGTTTGGGTCTCCCCACGCTGAGGATTCCAGGTTCCTCAGCTGCCAAGTTGTGCCTGGCTGGTAACCAAAAATACAACAAAGATCCATGTAATTTTATTTGTAGAAGTAATTTAAAAAAAAAAGACGTGGGACTTTGCCATATTTTTGGTCCAGTCAGGTACAAGTAGACAGCTGGGGGCTGGAATCCTCAGCATGGAGAGGCCCAAGCATTCTGTACACCCCATGCTACAAATTGCAGCCCGCAGCCGCCCCAGAAAATGGCGCATTAAAGCACCATTTTCTGGTGCTGTACCCAGACTCTTACAGTTGCCCTGATGCCGGTGGCAAACTGGGTAATAAAGGGGATAATTCCAGCTTTTTTATTGGCAGCTGGCACTAAGCCCGAGATTCATAATGTCGGGCCAATGTTAGACCCGGCTATTAGGAATCTCTAGTGAATAGTAAAAAACATAATAGAAAACTATTTTTATTAGAAAAATAAACAAACACAAATTGAGACTCCATCTTTATTTACGTTCGATGTAGTCCAAAACAAAGGTCCCACGATGCTCGATCACCACTGCTACATCCAGAGACTGCAGCAAGGGATCAAGTGTCTTGTTGCAGTCTCTAGTATCATAGTGATGGTGCTCTGTATGGCAATGATCTGCTGTACCTTGCACCATGACTCTGACCCCTGAAACTACAAGTGGACACTTGATTCCTTGTTGTAGAGTCTGGGTGAGAGTCATGGTGTGCTGTATGGCAATGATCTGCCATACCATGCACCATGACTCTGACCCCAGAGACTACAACAAGGGATCAAGTGTCCACTTGTTGCAGTCACTGGGGTCAGTCATGGTGCATTGTATGGCAATGATCTTCCATACAGTGCACTATCACCGTTACCCCAGAGATTACAACAAGGGCTCAAGTGTCCACTTGTAGTCTCTTGGGTCAGAGTTATGGTGCATTGTACATGAGATCATTGCCATACAGTGCACCATGACTCTGACCCCAGTGCCATACAGTGCACCATGACTCTGACCCCAGAGACTACAACAAGGGATCAACTGTCCTCTTGTAGTCTCTGGGTTCAGAGTCATGGTGCATGGTACGGCAGATCATTGCCATACAGTGCACCATGACTGACCCTAGTGACTGCAAAAAGTGGACACTTGATCCCTTGTTGTAGTCTCTGGGGTCAAAGTCATGGTGCCCTGTATGGCAATGATCTGCAATACCATGCAGCATGACTCTGACCCCAGTGACTGAAACAAGTGGACACTTGATCCCTTGTTGTAGTCTCTGGGGTCAGAGTCATGGTGCACTGTTTGGCAATGATCTGCCATACCGTGCAGCATGACTCTGACCCCAGAGACTACAACAAGGAATCAAGTGTCCACTTGTAGCATCTGGGGTCAGAGTTATGGTGCACGGTACAGCAGATCTTTGCCATACAGTGCACCATGACTGACCCCAGTGACTGCAACAAGTTGACACTTGATCCCTTGTTGTAGTCTCTGGGGTCAGAGTGATGGTGCACTGCTTGGCAATGATCTGCTGTACCGTGCAGCATGACTCTGACCCCATACATCACATCCACCCAATCCATCCACCCACCCATCCATCCCATCCATCCATCCATCCATCTCATCCATACAAACATCCATCCATACTCACCTCACCGATCCTCCTGGCAGCCCGGTGATGGGTGTTCTACAGAACAGATGGTGATGGGCAGTGGAGGTATGTGGGGGCAGCTGGGGGGGACCGGGCATGGAGAGGGAGCAGGAGGAGGGTGGAGGTGAACAGGTGTGGGAGAGGAGAGCACAGGGTATGGAGGAGGGGGAGGTTCAGGCGATTAGAAGCGGGAGGCAGGGGAGCACAGGGCACGGAGGAGGTGAAGGAGATCAGGATAGGAGCGGGAGCACAGGGCATGGAGGGGGCAAGAAAAGGAGGGAAAAGAGGGCAGGAGGAGGAAGGAGTAGGAGGCGGTGGCGCCAGAGCAGGAGGTACTGGCGGCGGGTGCACGGCGCCTGTGGAGCGGTTCTGATGGGGGTGATCATCCCAGATCACTTCCATCAGAGCTGGAGGTGGTGATGTTCCCCTCCAGCTCTGATAGAAGCGATCTAATGGGATGATCACTCCCATCAGAGCCGCTCCACAGCCTCTTCCATTGTTGGCAGAGGATCACGGTGATTGACTGTTCAATCAGTCAATCACCATGATTCCGGGGGCGGAGTGGCTAATACACCCCCACTGACTTCAAGCCCCAGTGCTCAGTGATAAGGATCACTGAACACCGGGGCCCAATGGCGGTTACCGTGGTGTTGTACAAAGTCATGGGTCGGGAATGCACCGACTTTCATGACGTTGCACAACGTGCATTTTATGCTATTCCTCTTGTGTATATGCAAAACTTTGGGATAAGTAAACATTTTTATAGGAAAAAGTAACATTTTCATTTTTTTCCTTTCAAATTGCTTTAGTTCTTGTGAAACACCTGTAGTGTTAATTAACTTCTTGGATGGGGTTTTGAGGGGCGCAGGTTTTAGAATTGTGTATTTTGTGTATTTTCTGACATTCATGCCCCTCAAATTCACTTCAAATGTGATCATCAAAAAAATGATTTTGCAAATTATGTTGAAAAATGAGAAATCTACTATATAATCTCCTAATCGTGCCTGTCTGATGCCGAAATCGCGCGCCAGCAGCGGCAACCAATGAACACCGCGTATGCAAAAAGCCGTGTGCATTCAAAATTAGAAGATTATACAGTAGCTGTAACCTGGCGACTGCGACGCATAGCGTTGCTGTCGCCAGGCTACATGTACGGCCGTGGAAACCCCCGACACCGGTACCCGCTGCCTCCCTCCTCACCTCCTCATCTCCTCGCCTCCCTGCCTTCCTCCTTGCCTTCCTGCCTCCCTCAATGCCTCCCGCTGCTCTCACCCGTCTTCTCCCTGCACAGCTGTCATGAGACAGGGCGAGCTGATGTGATGTCACACAGCCCGCCCTGTCACATGTCGCTGTACACAGTGAGAACAGAGGAGGGTGAGGGGGACCCTGCCCCCCCCGCAGCCATCCTGCCCCCCGGTGCCATCCTGCCCCCCGCAGCCATCCGGCCCCCCCAGCACCATCCTGCCCCCCAAAGTGCTCTTGCCCACCCCTGCACCCATCCTTCCCCCCCAGCACCATCCTGCCCCCCCGGCTCCATCCTGCCCCCCTGGCTCCATCCTGCTCCCTCAGCACCATCCTGCCCCCCCCTGTAGCCATCCTGCCCACCCCCGCAGCCATCCTAACCCCCCAGCTCCATCCTGTCCTCCTGGCTTCATCCTGCCCCCTGGCTCCATCCTGCTCCCCTTCCCAGCTCCATCCTTCCCCCCGGCTCCATCCTGCCCTCGTTCCCGGCTCCATACTGCCCCCCTGCATCCATCCTACGCCCCCTGCATCCATCCTGCCCCCCACCCGTCTTCTTCCTGCACAGCTGTCATGTGACAGGGCGGGCTGATGTGACGTCACACAGCCCGCCCTGTCACATGTCGCTGTACACAGTGAGAACAGAGGGGGGCGAGGGGGATCCTGCCTCCCCGCAGCCATCCTGTCCCCCCGGCACCATCCTGTCCCCCAGTGCCATCCTGCCCCCCGCAGTCATCCTGCCTACCCCGCAGCCATCCTACCTCCTTGCAGCCATCTTGCCCACCCATGCACCCATCGTACCCCCCCAGCGCCATCCTGCCCCCCCGCAGCCATCCTGCCCACCCCCACAGCCATCCTGCCCTGCCCCGCTCGCTCCTTCCTGCCCCACTTGCTCCTTCCTGCCCCACTTGGTCCGTCCTGCCCCGCTCGCACCATCCTGCCCCGCTCGCACCATCCTGCCCCGCTCGCTCCTTCCTGCCCCGCTCGCTTCGTCCTGCCGCGTTCGCTCCTTCCTGCCCCGCTCGCTCCTTCCTGCTCCACTCGCTCCATACTGCCCAGCTCGCTCCTTCCTGCCCTGCTCCCTCCTTCCTGCCCTGCTCGCTCCTTCCTGCCCCGCTCGCTCCATCCTGCCCCGCTCGTTCCATCCTGCCCACTCGCTCCGTCCCACCCACTCGCTCTGTCCCACCCCATCTGCTCCTTCCTGCCCCGCTCGCTCCATCCTGCTCCTGCTCCGCTCCTTCCCTGCCCCTGCTTTGCTCCTCGTCCTGCCCCGCTCGCTCCTTCCTGCCCTGCCTCGCCCCGATCCTGCTCCACTTGCTCCGTCCTGCCCAGGCCGCTCCATTCCTGCCTTGCTCGCTCCTTCCTGCCCCCGCTCCGCTCCATCCTGCCCCTGCCCTCCTCCCCCGTCCTGCTCCACTTGCTCGTCTGCCAGGCCGCTCCTCCTGCCTTGCTCGCTCCTTCCTGCCCCCCGCTCCATCCTGCCCCTCGCTCCGTCCTGCCCTGCCCGCTCACCTGCTCTCCGCTCCATCTCGCGCTGCCATCCCCCCCCTGCATCCATCTTGCCCCTGATCCATCCTGCCCCCCGCATCCATCCTGCCCACATCCTGCTCCCCGGCTCCATCCTGCCCCCTCGCTCCACCTGCCCCCGCCCTCCATCCTGTCCCCTGCCGGCTCCATCTGCCCCGCTCCATTTTGCCCCTTGCCTCCATCCTGCCCCGCCTCCATCCTGCCCCCCCACCTCCATCCTGCACCTTCGGCTCCATCCTGCCCCGCTCGCTCCATCCTGCCCCCCCACCACCATCCTGCCCCCCCACGGCAGTTATCAGTCATGTGACTGATCAGCTGATCGGTTTCCCAGGCAACGACAGGTCCTAAAGGCCTGTAGGACCTAGAAGACGGAGGTGGAGCGATCCGGCGGACAGGTCAGTATCCTCACTGAGGATTTTTTTTATTTTCACTTTTATAGTGGAGGAGCGGGGGGCCGTGGGGAGCGGAGTATCGCTATATACCATAGCGCTGCTATACATGTACCATAATGTACGGCCATATACTATAGTGCTGCTATACATGTGCTGTAATGTACCGTCATATACCATAGCGCTGCTATACATGTACTGTAATGTACCGCCATTTACTATAACGCTGCTATACATGTACTGTAATTTACCGCCATATACCATAGCGCTGCCATACATGTGCTGTAATGTACCATCATATACCATAGCGCTGCTATACTTGTGCTGTAATGTACAGCCATATACCATAGCGCTGCTATACATGTACTGTAATGTACCGCCATATACTATAGCGCTGCTATACATGTACTATAATGTACCGCCATATACTATAGCGCTGCTATACATGTACTGTAATTTACCGCCATATATTATAGTGCTGCTATACATGTACTGTAATTTACCGCCATATACCATAGCGCTGCTATACATGTACTGTAATGTACTGCCATATACCATAGCGCTGCTATACATGTACTGTAATGTACCGCCATATAACATTGCGATTCTATACATGTACTGTAATGTACCGCCATATACCATAGCGTTGCTATACATGTACTGTAATGTACCACCATGTACTATAGTGCTGCTATACATGTGCTGTAATGTACCGCCATATACTATAGTGCTTCTATACATGTGCTGTAATGTACCGCCATATACTATAGTGCGCTATACATGTGCTGTAATGTACCACCATACGCTATAGTGCTGCTATACCTGTGCTGTAATGTACTGCCATATACTATAGTGCTGCTATACATTTACTGTAATGTACCACCATATACCATAGCGCTGATATATATATATATATATATATATATATATATATATATATATATATTATATATATAGATCACTCACGTTGACTGAACAAGTCAGTCACAGTATGTCAACTACATACATATTCTAGAATACCCGATGTGTTAGAATTAGGCCACCATCTAGTTACTTATAAACTTTTAACCTTTCTAAGTTCCTAACAAAAACATTATGTTTCATTATGTTTCAAAAATTGTGCTGACATAAAGTAGACACATGTTATTTATTAACTATTTTTGTGTGGCATGACTCTGAAAATTGCAAACAAATCATCCTAAATTTACTACTAATGTGAAGTACAATGACATGAAAGACGATTCTCAAAATCACTGGGAACCATTGAGTTATTAAATCATACATTAAAATTGGTCAGAATTGAAAAAATTGGCCTGGTTCGTAAGATGAACTCAGATTGGAGGGTGAAAGGACACATTAAATTAATTCTATACACTCATAGGAGATGCCAAGTTGTTAGACACATATTTTTATGACAATTGTATAAGGTTCAATTTACGGCAAAATTAATTGCCTCAAATTTTACATTTGCGAAAAATAAGCGAAACTGGTGAATTTGAGTTACAAAGGGTTTGAACATGTCTAGCATCAAAGCATCAATTCTTTGAAGTACACTTGTAGACATTTTAAAGACTCTCTGAAATATTGTTATAAACATATTAGAAAACTAACCACAGATCCCCTGTGGATGTTGGATTGCACAAAATGTTCTGTATTTTCATGTTTTCTTAGGCCGGTCTCACATTAGCGTTCGCCGCCGCTGCATATTGCCGACCGCAAGCACCACCCATCCCTCTGTTTAACATGGGGACACACGGTGTATGTGGTCGGGTGCAGGATGGCCGTGCGTTCCTATTGCCCTCCTTGTGTGATTTGTATGCGAGCAGAGAGTTGCGTTCAAAACAAACATTGCCGGCCGCATAGAATCTGCAACATGTTGCAGATTCAGTGCGGACGTGAATGTATGATATGTATGCAAGCCACTGCATGCGTAGAAATCACACATAGAGGGCAATGGGAACGCACGGCCATCCTGCACTCGACCGCATACACCGTGTATCCTCATGTTAAACATTGTTTGGTAGCAGTGGCTGCCATTGATGAATTACATAGACAGAAGCAGCATTTATGGTAGAGAAGGTGGTTTAGTAATAAATGGATACAGTTAAAGCATCCTAAAAAATAACTTTAAAGATATTTCCAGTTGAGGTATCTCAGGGTAAGCTCTCCCTGGGTTTTAATATGTTGTGAAGAGTTCAGCATAACACATTTCCATGTATGAATAAAAGTATGTTAAGATTTTCTAGGTCATTTGTTAACTATTTTCTTCTTAAAAATTTTGCAATATGATACAATTTATGGGACAAAACAGGAATTTAAAAAATCTTTTTAATTTTCATGGCTAGAAAAAGTGAACAATATACGGTATTTTTGTTTATTGGAATGAATTCTCAGAAGTAGAACTGTAATAAAAGTTTGAAAATTACACTTGGTAAATCTATAAACAGCAATCCGGCACGGATTAAATTGAAATTTAAGCTTTATTACTTACTATAGTAAGTAATGACTACTATTGACTATTTTTTAAACGGTAGGTAATGTGAGTAGATTGAAAATATGGAAAGGATTTTTGTAATATTTTGCAATTTTTAATATATGATTGCAAGCCTATTTCTAAAAGTCAAAATAGACCAGGTTATTCTAATGCTCGTAGACAAGTGGGTGAACATTCATTTATATTCACAAAATTGTTGGCAAACCTTCTCTCGTTAGAGTGATTGCTCTAATAGGATCTAAATTATCACATTTTAACTGGAAGTGGTTTTAAAAGATATAAAGATGTCACTTTTTATAAATTGTGCAAGGTAATATCTCTAGTTTTAAATTGCTACATAGATATTTTACAAAACTTATGTATATAATTACTTTTATGACTTAAAATTGTGAAAACCTCTATCAAATTTATATTTAGCCTAGTGCGCACCTGCGCTCTGGTGCGTTTGGTTGCATTGCGCTAACGCAGGACGTAGCACAGTGCAAATGAAACCAAGCGCAGCTGAATCGCATTGTTTTACCTCCGCCATTACCTTGTATGCGAGTGTGCACCACAACATAACCCGGAAATGCAAGTGTGAATAGGGGTTGTGTCACAGCGATGCGCTAGTCCGGAAGCACCGTAAATACGTCATGCAACGTTTCCGATGCGTCTGGACTAGCGCATGCGCTGTGACACTACCACTCTTCCCACTTATGTTTCTGGGTTGCATTGTGATGTGGTTGCTCATACAAGGTAATGGCGGTAACACAATGTGCTTCAGTTGCGCTTAGCTGTGCTTGGCTGCTTTTGCACTGCGCTACCTCCTACGCTAGCGCAATGCTGCATAACGCAGCCGAGCGCAGATGTGAAACTGCCCTTTGAAAAGCTTATTGGTACAAAGGTTCTTATAAAGGATGCTAATATAACAGTGTTATTCAAACAGTGAGAGGGTCAGTGCTCCATGGATACACAATTTTTTCTAGAGATAGTCAAATATCATAAAACTATATGTCCATTTTCATTAAACATTTATCATTAACAAATGCCCATACGAATGCTTGTTTTATGCAATTCAGGCAGTCTATGGTTGTGTTCCCACGATCAGGATTAGCAGCGTTATAGTTGCAGAATAATTGTGGTGCCATTCAAAATGCTGCATTGTACAGTACAAGAACAGTGTATGGGATTTATAGAAATCTTTTCTTCAGCAGCATAAACTAAACTTACTTATGGCGCAGCTTTCTAAGCCAATTTATGCTTGTGAAGGCGCTTGTGTTCTTGTTGAGAGAACTGAGCTAAAACTCTGATCTTGGGCATGAATGCTGCATTCTGCCGTAAACAACACTCGCATTTCTGCTAGGGAGGACACACTGCGTCTAGAATGCAGCATGTCCTGATAATGGACACTTAGGCTGGGGTCACACTTGGCATGAGTTTTTTTAGTGCCTTAAAAAACGCATGCGTTTTTTTCATTTCAGCATGCGTTTTTTAAGGTGTCTGATGGCACCCTGTGTTTTTGCATGCGTTTTTAAAACAGCACCCAAAAATAGTGCATGCACTATTTTTGGGTGCTGTTTTAAAAATGCATGCGTTTTTTAGAAAACGCATGCGTTTTTTTAACATGGGCCCCTATGGAAAACGCATGCGTTTTTTAGAAAACGCATGCGTTTTTTGATGGTACTAATGTACCATGCGTTTTTGCATGCGTTTTTGATGTCAGCTAATCACATAATTGCAAAAACGCACACAAAAAAGTATGGTACTGTCACACATGCGTTTTTTGTTATTAACACATGCGTTTTTGCTATTAGGGCATGCGTTTTTTAACATGGGGGTCTATGGGTGCGTTTTTACATGTTTTTTTAAAAAATGCAGGTCTCCAAAAACTTATGAAAAAAACACAAGTGTGACCCCAGCCTTAGCCTTAAAAGGCAGCCAATCTTCTGATCAGCAAGCAAAATACTTGTTTATACGGTGAAATGATATTTTGATGTGATCTTTTAGTTTGCAGTAAAGTTCATAATTCTCGGCAATGCATCATGCTGCACAAACAGGAGATGTGCAGCAGAGAGCATTGGCAGCCTATTTAATAGATCATTCAAAATGAATCTGAAGAAAAGCTTTATGTATAAATTGGGTATTAAACAACCACCAAAAGACAAAAATTTTTCTAGTTGATGATCATTTTAATGCTGTGCATAACACAGTGTGAATGCACGTAAAATGAGTTATTAAATTGCTTTAGGTAGGCTAGGGTCACACTTAAATACAGAATTGCGTTCACCGCATCCAGATCCGGATGCGGTGAACGCAATTGTCTTCTGACATTCAGCAATCCGGGAACCGGATTGTTGAAGCCGCAATCCGGTAACCGGATTGCTCAGGATGTGTAATCCGGTTACCCAATAGTTTGCTCATCCCTGCTGCCGCAGGGATGAGCAAACTGTTCTGTGGTTTGTTAAACTTTTAATTTAAATAAAAAATGTTCCTATAATGTCTCTAGGGGGTGCCCACTCCCCCTAGAGACCTTCCACCGACTCAGGTGGGCATATAATGCTATAATCACCTCTGTACAGCAGCCGCCTCCAGTCAGCTGCTGTACAGTTTTTTGAATGAAAGCGCTGGGCTCCTCTGAGAGTGACGCACATACTATAGCTATTGCTATAGTATGTACGCCGCTGTCTGAGGTCCTGAAGCCTTATACAGTAGATCTATGGGCAGCGCTGCCCATAGATCTACTGTAAATGGCTTCAGGACCTCGGACAGCGGCGCACATACTATAGCAATAGCTATAGTATGCGCGCAGCTCTCAGAGGAGCCCAGCGCTTTCATTCATAAAGCTGTACAGCAGCTGACTGGAGGCGGCTGCTATACAGAGGTGATTATAGCATTATATGCCCACCTGAGTAGGAGGAAGGTCTCTAGGGGGAGTGGGCACCCCCTAGAGACATTATAGGAACATTTATTTATTACATTTCAATTTTACACACACACAGAGCACTTTGCTTATCCCGGCGGCGGCGGCACATCCTGAGCAATCCAGTTCCCGCATTGCAGATAACAGAACCGCTCCGAAAACTGCAGCCTGCATGATTTTTCATGCAGGCTGCAGGCTGTAGACGGAAACCGAATTGCTTGTGAAGCAATCCGGTTTTTATTATATGCTCCTATGAGGAGTGTTTCCTGATCCGGTTTTGAGCTTTTTAAAAGCTCAAAACCGGATCAGGTTTTTAAAAAATAACCGGATGTGTGACCCTAGCCTTAAATAGACAGCATGAAAATAAGTTTGTAATTGACCTGCCTCTTCTATTTAACGCCATGCTCCTGCTGTGAGAGCTTTTATCTTACATAGTGAAGAACTTGTTAATATATAGCTTGACCATCAATGCCTGGCTTAGTGTGGTGAGTACATTTCGGAGGAGGGGTGTTTACCAGAGATAAACGGGTCATTTAAAATTAAAATATTTTGGCTCAGCTGAATTGTCCTTCAAATTTTGAGTTGCAATGAATAGATTTTCATAAATCTCCATATTGTAAAACTTGTAAGTCATTGGAAAATACATGTAGGGTACAGAAGAGAGAGAGAAGGAACCCTACTGAACATAAGAGCTTACATTTTACAGGCGAGAGAGAATTGACTATAAGAGCTTATACTCAGACTTACACTTAAAGGAAAGAGAGTGAGATGACTCACCTTAGGAGCTTAAACTCTAGAGAAAGATTTGACTCTGGACAAGGAAAACAACTTTGATGCATAATCAGTGCTCCACTGAGAACCGCTGATCTGTTAAGGCCCAGGCACTGAACATTACTGTAATAGGTCAGGTGTCAACCGTAGAGCATTATGGAAGGGCTTGCATGGCAAAGTAAAAATTACATTAGCCTGCTTTCTAGTGCTTCATCAGAGTGGGAACTGGTGTCAGGTAAGGTTTTTTATATGAACAGTTAAACAAGTCTTAAAATGTTTGAATGCTTATAAAAATGCAGATTTCAGCAAATTTGACTCAAACTCAAGAAAAAAACTGCAGCATAAAATATCCTAATAAACCCAAAGAAAAATGATAAAGAAGCATTAAAAACATAAAGAATCCCTCAAAAAATGGAATAATAAAACCAAACTAATTTAGTTAATTGGTCCAGAAACGCTGAAGAAAATCTACTGCATCAAACAGTTCTGACAGAGAATCTGACAGCAGGTTGTTGCTGTTTAATCTAAAGTCAGCAACAGCACAGAGCAGGACAGATGTTTACTTTAAGGAAAGGAAAAGCCAAACTTCATCTGCAAGAAATGCAAGCTTGTATCGCTGTTGGAGGAGAATTTTCAATGTCTTGAAGAGAATAGCTACATTAAAAATGATTAAGGAAGGTGAGGAGTTCTTAGACCGAGCAGAAGACTCTCTTTGGAATACAGAAAGAGAAGAAATTTGTTGTGCACCTGAAGAAACAGAAGAATGGAAGCATATGACTTAAAGAAGCAATATTGAATGACCGGGACTCCGGTCATTTTTGTGTGAGGAATACGTAGCTGCTATGAATGACACTGACTCCAAAATAGTGGCAAGTTAACTATCTTTGTTGGTGCTAAAAAGGTAACAGATTCAAACTTTTCCGATGTAGGTGGCGCAGGCATCTCAGGTAAACATGCACCTCTTTAGCCAGTTCCGGTGCATTGTGCGACGAGGTTCAATGCACCAATCGGGGACCACTGTGTACACACTTCCCCCTGGAAATACTCTTTCCACTACAGTGTAGTGTGTCTCCTCCCACCTGTCAATCACATGACTTGCACTAGCACCTTATCACCCACATGGAATTCATCCGTGTGCACCCTATGGCCAATTGATTCCACTGTCCTAGCAGTTTTTATCCATCTGCACTCAGCCAAGATCTCCTTCGCCCAACGGGCCAGGACTTTTGACTCAGCCTTTTCTTTACTCGTGAGATGTTGGAGTCTGCATCCTGTAATTCGGCCCACTCTTGACAAGTCTCACCCAGCAATGTGACAACCCGTGTCGCCACCCCACTTGAACGTGCCACATCCACGAACACAGGTAATCGTCTCAGATCAGGAATCTCAGTGTCCTCAAGGTCTCCATCCACCACATTCTCTAGTGCACCTCGAGTCACTCGAGATAAGGCATCAACATTCTCTCTCCCTGAACGAAACCGTATCTGGTAATTTAACATGGACATCTGCGCCACCCATCTCTACTCCAGGGCTCCCAGCTTGGCATTTTTCAAGTGGGCCAGGGGATTATTGTCTGTCATCACGAGGATCTCCGCACCAGCCAGGTACTCTGCAAACTTCTCAGTCATGGCCCACACCAGGGCCAACATCTCCAACTTAAACAAGCTGTAATTGTCTGGTTTTCGTTCGGTGCCCCGTAGGGACCAGCTAGCATACGTGATGACCTCTCTCGCCCATCTTGCTCCTGGTCTAGCACGGCTCCCAATCTGTAAAGACTTCCATCCTTGTACAAGGTGACTGGTCGATCAAAGCGAGCATACTCCAACAAGGGGGCCTGTACCAGGGCAACCCGTATTCAAATGCCTGTTGTTGTCGGCCTGTCCACCGGATCAGCTGATTCTTGGGCCCATGTACCGTCCCTCTCAGTAACTCATTCAGAGGTTCAGCCACTTTAGCAAAGTCTTTCAGAAACCTACGGTAGTATCCAGCTAAACCATGGAACACCTGTACTTCTTTTATGGTCCTAGGCTGGGACCCCTCCTGAATGGCCTCAATTTTGCTAGTTGCTGGTCGCACACTCTCAGCCGACACTACATGACCAAGGTACTCAATCTGCATCTAGAACAAGTGACTCTTCTTTGGCTTGACCTTAAGCCCATTGTCTCTCAGTCAGTGCAAAACTTGCCGGAGCTTCTTCAGGTGACATCGAATGAATCCCCAAATATAATCACATCATTCAGATAAATCTTCATGGTCTCAAAACTGTAATCGCCCAAGCAGTACTCTATTAACCACTGAAACGTTCCTGGGGCATTAGTCAGCCTGAAGGGCATTCGATTGAACTCGTACAATCCCATAGGCAAGATGAATGCTGTCTTCTGTCTTGAGCTGCTATGGGCACCTGCCAGTAGCCACTGGCCAGGCCAAGGGTGGAGAAATACTTCATCTTTCCCATGGCAGACAAGGATTCTTTGATCCTGGGTAACAGATAGGAGTCCCGCACTGTATATGCATTCAGCTTGCGGTAGTCAATACAAATCCATAGAGACCCATCTGTCTTCCGTACCAACACGAACGGTGCGGCCCAAGGACTTTGACTCGGCTGGATCACCCCATTGTCCAGCCTCTGTACGAGCATTCCTTTGACCTCCTGATAAAGACTGGGATTTGGCGATATCTCTCTCGAATTGCAGGGGTGTTTCCCGTGGGTATCTCGTGCTCCACAGCCTTTGTACAACCAAAGTCTTCATCACCCCTGGAGAAAGCAGCCTAATACTCCCACAACGCGGCCTCCAGTCTGTGAACCTGCTCGGCAGTTAATTGGGACTCATCCACTCTCATGATCTCCATAAGCTTCCTGCAATTCCACTTGGGCATAGAAGACTCTTTGATCGCTGTCTGCATCGACAGGGTGCAGGCGGTCCGGCAGTCTGCCCTCAAGGTTAACTGATTTTTGGGAATGACTCCTTCACCACACACATATACATCAGCCAGTTTTGTGCCCACTGCCAGGGTCACCTCATAATTCTTCAGGTTCAAACACCTCACTGGTACACTTCCATCTTGTACAGTGGCCACTGTTCAGGCTATCATCTGGCTACCCATATCTTCTGACTGTCCCACCGGTTCTAGAATCACCTCCACACCATTTAGTTTTTGGTGCGTCCCTACCAGCATCCATACAAGTTTAGCTCTATCCGGGGCAATCACAACCACAGACCCGCGCGGGACATCCAGTACAGACAAAAAGTTTGGACACAACTTCTCATTTAAAGCGTTTTCTGTATTTTCATGACTATGAAAATAGTAGATTCACACTGAAGGCATCAGTACTATGAATTAACACATGTGTAATAATATACCATATATACTCGTGTATAAGCCGACCCGTGTATAAGCCGACCACCCCTACTTTTGCCCCCAAAACCTGGGAAAACCTATTGACTCGTGTATAAGCCGAGGGTGGACCCCAGCACAGGTATACAGCCCCCAGCAGTGTGGTATACAGGCCCCCCAGTGGTATACAGGCCTCCCCAGTGGTAGTATACAGCAGCCTCCCCAGTGGTATATAGCAGCCCCAGTGGTATACAGCAGCCCCAGTGATATATAGCAGCCCCAGTGGTATATAGCAGCCCCAGTGATATATAGCAGCCCCAGTAGTATATAGCAGCCCCAGTGGTGTGGTATACAGCAGCCCCAGTGGTATATAGCAGCCCCAGTAGTATATAGCAGTCCCAGTGGTATATAGCAGCCCCAGTGGTATACAGCAGCCCCAGTGGTGTGGTATACAGCAGCCCCAGTGGTATATAGCAGCCCCAGTAGAATACAGCAGCCCCAGTAGTATATAGCAGCCCCAGTGGTATATAGCAGCCCCAGTGGTATACAGCAGCCCCAGTGGTGTGGTATACAGCAGCCCCAGTGGTATATAGCAGCCCCAGTGGTATACAGCAGCCCCAGTGGTGTATAGCAGCTCCAGTGGTGTATAGCAGCCCCAGTGATATACAGCAGCCCCAGTGGCCCCCAAATGCTGGCACTCGCCCCCCCCTCTGTTGTAAGCCCCCCCCCTTATTGTTTAACTTAATATCCCCGGTCTTCTGCACCGCCGGTCTTCTGTGCTCCGTCCTCCATGCTCCTGTCCGGCTGCATCCGGCTGCATCGCAGTTACGATGACGTCATCATGCGTTAGCATGGAGGACGGAGCACAGAAGACCGGCGGTGCAGAAGACCGGGGATGGTAAGTTAAGCAGCGGGGGAACCCTTACAACAGAGGGGGGACGAGTGCCAGCATTTGGGGGCCACTGGAGCTGCTATACACCATTGGGGCTGCTGTATACCGTATTGACTTGTGTATAAGCCGAGGGGGGGACTTTTCAGCCCAATTTTTGGGCTGAAAAACTCGGCTTATACACGAGTATATACGGTACTTATCAAAAAAGTGGGAATCAACTGAAAATATGTCTTTTATTCTAGGTTCTTCAAAGTAGCCACCTTTTGCTTTGATTACTGCTTTGCACACTCTTGGCATTCTCTTGATGAGCTTCAAGAGGTAGTTACAGGAAATGGTTTTCACTTCACAGGTGTGCCCTGTCAGATTTAATAAGTGGGATTTCTTGCCTTATAAATGGGGTTGGGACTATCAATTGTGTTGTGCAGAAGTCTGGTGGATGCACAGATGATAGTCCTACTGAATAGACCATTAGAATTTGTATTATGGCAAGAAAAAAGCAGCTAAGTAAAGGAAAACAATTGGCCATCATTACTTTAGAAAATGAAGATGAGTCAGTCCGAAAAATTGGGAAAACTTTGAAAGTGTCCCCAAGTGCAGTTGCAAAAACCATCAAGTGCTACAAAGAAACTTTCTCACATGTGGATCGCCTCAGGAAAGAAAGACCAAGAGTCACCTCTGCTGCAGAGGATAAGTTCATCTGAATCACCAGCCTCAGAAATCGCAAGTTAACAGCAGCTCAGATTAGAGACCAGATCAATGCCGCACAGAGTTCTAGCAGTAGACACATCTCTACAACAACTGTTAAGAGGAGACTGTGCATCAGGCCTTCATGGTAAAATAGCTGCTAGGAATGCACTGCTAAGGACAGGCAACAAGCAGAAGAGACTTGTTTGGGCTAAAGAACACAAGGAATGGATATTAGACCAGTGGAAATCTGTGCTTTGGTTTGATGAGTACAAATTTGAGATTTTTGGTTCAAACCACCATGTCTTTGTGTGATGCATAAAATGTGCACGGATGGAGCCTACATGCCTGGTTCCCACCGTGAAGCATGGAGGAGGAGGTGTGATGGTGTGGGGGTGCTTTGCTGGTGACAGTGTTGGGATTTATTCAAAATTGAAGGCATACTGAACCAGCATGGCTACCACAGCATCTTGCAGTGGCATGCTATTTCATCAGGTTTGAGTTTAGTTGGACCATCATTTATTTTTCAACAGGACAATGACCCCAAACACACCTCCAGGCTGTGTAAGGGCTATTTGACCATGAAGGAGAGTGATGTGGTGCTACGTCAGATGACCTGGCCTCCACGGTCACCAGACCTGAACCCAATCGAGATGGTTTGGTGTGAGCTGGACCGCAGAGTGAGGGCAAAAGAGCCAACAAGTGCTAAGCATCTCTGGGAACTCCTTCAAGACTGTTGGAAGACCATTTCCGGTGACTACCTCTTGAAGTTCATCAAGAGAATGCCAAGAGTGTGCAAAGCAGTAATCAAAGCAAAAGGTGGCTACTTTGAAGAACCAAGAATATAAGACATAGTTTCAGTTGTTTCACACTTTTTTGTTAAGTAAATAATTCCACATGTGTTCATTTAAAGTTTTGATGCCTTCAGTGTGAATCTACAATTTTCATAGTCATGAAAATAAAGAAAACTCTTTGAATGAGGTGCTTCCAAACTTTTGGTCTGTACCGTATACTGCTCCCACCGCTCTTCCTTATGCCGAACTCTTTCGAATGCCCACGATCGGACCACTTGCTGCAAGGCCTTCTGAGTGACTTTGTGGGGTGTTGCTCGCTTCCAATACCTTGGGTCATCATGTTTTAACAGATGGGAGTCCAGCCCTCTCAGGATATTCATTTCCAGAACCACCGGGAGATTCGGACTCACCTGTGTTTTCAGAAGCACTACTCCTTTGTTTACCAATTCCTGGCCAAACAGCTGTACTCTCATCCATGTGTTGCCTGGCACTGGGATTTCTTCATTATTGGCAACCTTCAGCCTTAACAGATGTCCTGACTCCAGTTTGACAGTCTCTTTGAAGTGCGCCTGGAAAAACTTCATCGGCATGTTCGTTACCTCCGATTCGGTATCCACCAAGCAAGCCACCTTCTTTCCTGCGAACTGCACTCCCAAAGTGGTACTTTCCACAATCAGATCTTTGGAACAGCCGTTGGGCATTGATTTTCATTCCTGCCTCGCTGTATGCCCAACTACAGCGAAGGCCTCTCTTTTACCTGAACCTTCAGCCGGCATGCCCTTCTGACAGTCTCACTGCATATGACCTAGTTCTCTGTATCGCTAACATTGGACTGGTCTTCTTGTCCCACCTCCGGATGGCTCAGGCCTTGAAGCAGTCGACGCCCTCCCTGGGGTATAGTATGACTGACCATATAGGGAAGTAGATGGGTTAGTCAGTGCCGAGCAAATCGGAAGCATCTGCTGAACCCGCATCTGCTGCACCTGTTCTGACAGGCTTTCCACGGTTTTCTGTAAAGCCGCCACCCATGCTTGAACAGGGTCTGGTCTCAGCCCTCCTGTTTCAGCCACTTGCAGGTTACTCCACTGCGGAGCAAACTTCACTTCTAAGGTCCGTGCTGCCGCCTCTTCCTGTATTTCAGAATATGTGATACCAGGAGTACTCCACGCCTTCAGCAACAACTCTCTCCTTAGCACATCACACCATATCCCCTCAATGAACTGATCTCGAAGTATGCTGACGACATCGGCTTCAGTACCTACAGTCACAGGTGACTTCTTTTTAATCTCCTGATACAGTTCTTCCAACGCTATAGCATACTGAACCAGGCTTTCTCTATCCCACTGAGTCCAGGCGAAGAACTGTACTCGCAGTTGCCCTGCCTCCAGCACATGATCAGATGCCTTCTCCAGTATCCAAATGATGTTGTCGACCGTACTTCGCTTATCTTCGGATTTTAACAGGACAACTTTGCGGGCAACCCCCTCTAGAGCATTCAGCGCAACTTCCGGCTGCAGTTGGGGGCTATCACCTAGCAGAGCAATGGCATTCTTCATCCTGTCTAGTCAATCGCTGAACAGCAAATTATACCCATCACACTTGGCCATTGCGGAGCAACCCACTAACTGGCCTATGCTGATCACAATGGGGAAAGAGGGGTGGACATCTACAGCAGGCAGGCAGCGTCATCTGTGCTACTGGCATTATACACAGCGAGCACCGTATCCTGCCGACACGCCAAAATGTAATGACTGGGACGCCGGTTGTTTGTGTGTGATGAATACAACGCTGCTATGAATGACACTGACTCCAAAATAGTGGCAAATTAACTCTCTTCATCAGTGCCAATAAAGGTAACAGATTCAAACTTTTCAACAAAGAAATGAGCCCCAACAGCCCAATCACATTATACAAATTATGCAGCCCAATGGAACTCACATGCCAGTTTTGCAGTGAAGGAACACAACTACCCCTGACTATACCACCCACACCCTTACTCCGTACAGGGCCTACCCAGGCTCTTTCCACAGCCGTGGCACGTATTCCCCTCAGGATATAACTTTACATCCACCTCCCACGCTATTTACAAAGTACTTCGGTATCCATGATTCCCCTTCATAAATATATCCCACAACCTATTTACAGCAAATGCAGTTTCCCCTCCATTTGGTAATGTACAGAGAGTTAACAGGGGGTATTTTGTTTAACCCTAACCACCGGCCACTGAGGTATATAAGATCTTCTTTACACTAGGCTTTTTAGCACAACCCAGTATAACAGGGATGGTGATCATTACCTCAGTCCTACAGTGTCGTCCACGTTCGGTTTCTCTGCATCTCACACTCATGCAAGTCTCAATATTCAGAATCTTGTACAGACCAAGCCTGGTTGGTCTCTCCTCAGGAGTACACACAAAATAGTTATTTGCAGTTTCTAGCTAACTCGCCCTTTCTGTCTATCCACATATTGACCGGTCAACCTTATTTACTCATAGCACAAGGCTTTCAGTTCATGGTGTAAATCGAGTCCTTGAATAAATCTAACATGGTTCAAGCCAGGCACATCCTTCCCTAGGTCCACGAGCCCCTCAGAGCAACAGACATGTCTTTATCTATGTAGGATCTCCTCAGGAATCTGTCTTCAAAATTTACCTCACAAGACTCTGAGAGAAGTACTTTATGTTTCCAGTCTTTTCTATTCATGTTCAATGGTGACCTCCAGTAGCCAAACTAAGTTACTGCAGCAATATTTCCTAAAACAAAACATTAACATGCTACAGGAGGTCCAGGAACCAGTACCAGACTCTCCAGCAGGAGACCGATGATCAAATACATCAAGATATGATTTTGCCCATAAAGAAAAAACCTTGCAAGCACTCAGAGTGCTC
This sequence comes from Allobates femoralis, assembly GCA_033576535.1. NCBI lineage: Eukaryota > Metazoa > Chordata > Amphibia > Anura > Aromobatidae > Allobates > Allobates femoralis. The sequence continues at coordinate 493,015,809 of JARQOC010000002.1, forward strand.
TTGGACGGAGAAAGAAAACTGCTGTTGTGAAGAAGAAATGGAGAGTGGTGGTCATTGGGGATTCCCTTTAAGAGGAACAGAGGCTGCTATCTGCAGACTGGTGATATGACTACTTATACATGTGGGAACAAATGACACCTCAATAAAGGACCTGGAAACCATCTGCAGTGACTTTGAAAACTTTGAAAACTTAGGCAAGAAAGTGAAAGAACTGGGAGTGCAAGTGGTCTTTCCATGCATCTTCCTAGCATTCGGTCATGGAAAAGGGAGGTGGAACAAAATTCTACAGGTGAATAATTGGTTCATCGATAGTGTAGTCAGCAAGGAATTGGATTTCTGGACCATGAAGTCAAATACCTATATGATGGTCTACTTGCTAAAGATGGGCTGCACCTTACCACGACTGGAAAACACATATTTGGAAGTCTGCTTGCAAGGGAAGGAAAAAGTCAGGGAAATCCATACAGCTGACAAATACTATTGAGAACTCTGCTATTAGAAGTGGATAGGAAGGACAAAGACAAGAATCTCTGAAGAATACAAATATTAGAAAAAGAGAAACCAAGTACAAATTAAAATGTTTCAATACAAATGCAGAAAGCATGGACAACATACAAGAAGAATTGGAGCTACTAATGCAGGAAAAGAAATATGATGTCATTGAAATCACTGAAACTTGGTGGATCGATACAAATGATTGAAACCCAAGGCTAGAATGATATAACATATGTACAAGAAACAGACTGAATAAACGGTTAAGTGGTGTTGCATGGTATGTTAGAAAAGCATATATCTCCACGGGGATTGAAACCTCAGAGACTGTGAGTTCTAAGGAAATTGTTTGGGTAAGAATACAAGGAGAAAACAACGGAAAGGACACCATTATAGATGTTTACTACATGTCGCTTGGGCAAGCTGAAGCTATGGATAAACTCTATAGGACTCAGATGGCTGTTTTCCATAAAATATGACAAAGTGTTCATGGGAGATTTCAACTATGCAGACATTTTTGGGGAATATCTCTCAAGCAAGACTAACAGGTCCAGAAAATTCTTATCCTCTGTCGGTGAAATCTTTTATCTTCCAAAACGTAGAGGAGAATACAAGGGAATCTGCTACCTTGGATCTCATCCTTATAAACAGCGAGGAAAAGGTTGAGGATGTTGCATTAATCATGCTATCATAGAATTTTTGATAACTAGAGGCTAAAAGAAGCTGGAAGGATAAAAAAGCGCAATAGGATCTATCCAATATGAAATCTTGCCTAAAGAAGGTGGTGATATGTTTATCTTGCGTCTTTGTGAAAGTTACAACCACAGTAATCTCGTACAATGGCTGTAACAGACCCATATGTACAAGTAAATTCATGTATAAGAAAGGGGTACTCTCATGTGCTGCCAAAGACTATTAGAAGGACATCAATGGGTAGAATGAAATTGATTTGTCAACGTATTTCAAAGCATCAGAGTTTCTTCATCAGGACAATCAATATATGTTAAGTCACATCAATATATTGATTTCTCCTGATGAAGAAGCTCTGATGCTTTAAAACGCATTGATAAATAAATCAATTTAAATCCACCCATTGGATTCCTTTTAATAATCTTTGGCAGTGCGTGAGAGTACCCCTTTCTTATATCTGCATTTACTGGATAACTAGAGGAGGAAGACATATCACTCAGACTTCATGGTTGAATTTCAAAATGGCAGATTTTAAGTCACTCAAAAAGAGGATAGGAAGAATCTATTGCCTGTATGTCCTTAAGGTAAGGACAGAAATGTCCAGGAAGCATCCGAAATCTTGGCAAAATTAGATTCTCAAAGCACAATCGTTAACAATCTCTAAAAGAGGGAAGAATAAGAAGCATTTAAGGAAACTAGGACTGATAAACACAGAACTTAAAAACATGCTAAAAAGGAAGAAATAAATGTTCATCAAATGGAAAAAGGGAGGCATATCTAAAGAAGATTACAATGCAGTCTACAAAGCCTGCACGGCATGCATCAGATTATCTAAAGCTGATAATGAAGTAAGGCTTGCAAGAGATGTCAAAAACAATAAAAAAGTATTTGGGGGGTATTTCAAAAGTAAAAGAAGATTCAAAGATGCTATAAGATTTTTACAGGATGAAAATGGTGAAGTGGTAACAAATGATGTTAAGAAGGCCTAACCTTTAAATTCCTATTTTGCATCTGTTTTCTTTCAGAAAGTAAACATAACATCAACTAATCATCAACATACTATTAAAGGAATAGAAGAATCAAAGCTATCTATAAACAGAGAGATTGTGAGGGAATACCTAGCTAACATAAATTAATTCAAGTCTCCAGATCCAGATGAGTTAGACTCCAGGGTACTGAAGGAGATAGTAGTGGAATTTTTTGAATCACTGTCCATAATATGTGAAAATTCTCCATAATGTGTGAAAATTCCAGTCCCCAGGGGACTGGAGAAGAGCAAATGTTGTTCATATCTACAAAAAGGAGAAGACGGTGGACCCAAGCCTGTGCGCATGACTCCTATAGTAGGAAACATCTTTAAATAAATTATTAAACAAAATGTATGCAGGAAGCTGGATGATAATTAAGTGATTACTCAGAGTCAGCATGAGGTTGTAACTAATACATAATGTCAGACTAACTTAATTTTCTTTTTATGACAATCATTGACTAGGTCAATCAATGAAATGCAGTAGATATGGTATATTTTGACTTCAGCAAAGAATTTGACAAATTAACTCATACCATCCTTATTGAAAAAATTACAAAGTATGGAATGCACAAGGCAACTGTTAGGTGGATTCATAACTAGCTTAGTGATTGGATCCAAAGAGTGATTTAAAAAGATCTAAACAAGCTGGAAAAGAAGGCAGCAACTGACAGAATAGTTTTTAACAGGGAAAATGCAAAATTCTACATCTGGACAAGAAAATGGAAAAAGCATATACAGAATGGGAGGAATAGGGCTAAGCAACAGTAATTGTGAAGAAGACGGGTTTAATAATAGATTATATATTGGACATTGTTCTTGAGGTATTCATCTTTCCTTGGTCGGGAGGCTTCTGCATGATGATACATGTGTTTGTGTCAGACCCTCAGCAGCGAGTGACAGTAGAGTCCCCCTCCCATCGAGTCCTATAAGCTGTAACCCTAGCAGGTGTTCATACTAAATATAGGAACTTCTAGACAATTCTGGGATGATGCAATCTTTAGCTAAATATATACAGTATATATAGCATACCATGTACACTTCTCCATGTCAGTAGTATATGTAAGTTAAATGTAACAGCAAAAATAATATATATATATATATATATATATATATACACTCTAGAGTGCTGCAGGAATTAAGTACCAGCATAGATAAACCATTAATTTTAATCTTTTAAGATTCCATAATAACAGGGTCTGTACCACAGGACTGGCGTATAGCCAATGTGGTGCCAATATTCAAAAAGGGGGCAAAAACTGAACTTGGAAATTATAGGCCAGTAAACTTAGCCTCTACTGTGGATAAAATCCTAAATGGTTTTCTAAGAGATGCTATACTGGAGTATTTGAAGAAAAATAACCTCATGACCCAATGTCAACATGGATTTACGAAGGACCGTTCCTGTCAAACGTCAATCCTCTGTAGGTAGAAGTTCCTCCACTGCTTCTGCCTCTTCAACCTCGTCTCGGTCCTCCACCTCCGCCCAAAGCCTGTCTGGTAATGCCACCAGCATTGTAACTATTCTGGCAGCAGGGCTCAACACCATCAGGCAATCTTTACCTTGAAATGCCTGGGAAATGTGAGTCACACAGCAGAGGAGTTGTGGTCAGCTCTGGCGACTGAGTTTCAGCAATGGTTGTCTCCATCAACCTGCAGCCAGGGAAGGCCGTATGTGACAACGCTGCAAACCTGGGTGCGGCCCTTTGCCGGGGCAATATCATACACGTGCCTTGTATGGCTCACTTGTTGAATCTGGTTGTCCAGCAATTTTTGACACACTATCCCGGCCTAGATGGGCTTCTGCAGAGGGCACGGTCGCTGTGTGCTCACTTTTGGCGTTCGAATCCCGCAGCTCAACGACTTGCTTTGCTCCAGAAGTCTTTTGGCTTGCCCATTCACCGGCTGAAATGTGATGTGACGACACGCTGGAATTCTACTCTGCACATGTTGCAGCGACTCTGGCAGCAACGCCGAGCCCTGGTGCAATACGTTATGACATATAGCCTGGGCCAATGAGATCCAGAGGTGGGGCAGATCACGCTGCAGGAGTGGTCTCAGATCAAGAACCTATGCACCCTTCTGCACAGTTTTGAGATAGCGACAAAGATGTTTAGTGCTGACGATGGCATTATCAACATGACTATTCGGTCATCTACATTCTGGAGCACACTCTAAACAATATTCAGAGTCACGTCGTGGGACAAGAGGAGGTGGAGGAAGTACAGGAGAAGTCCTATGCGGAAGGGATGACAACATCTCCAAGGTCCTCACGGTCGGCAGCACCAAGATGGCAGGCATGGGAGGGTGGTTGAGCAGGATTAACGAGGGTGCATGGTAGCAGCCAAACTGCTGAGGAAGGTGCAGGAGCCCAGGAAGAAATGGAGGATGAACTGGCGATGAGCATGGAAGAATCAGCAGATGAGGGAGACCTTGATGACATTTCTCTTGTGCGAGGTTGGGGGGAGCGGGCAGAGGAAGGAACCATGATTCTCACCTCCCCATCAGCAACACAACAAGGACTTGGTCCTCCTGGATGCGCAAGACACATGAGCGCCTTCTTGCTGCACTACCTACAACATGACCCTCAGATTGTCCAAATTAGAAGCAATGCTGACTACTGGGTTGCCACACTCCTAGATCCCTGGTACAAGACCAAATTTGCCGAAATAGTTCCTGCAATACAAAGGGACGCACGCATGCAGCAGTATCAGCAGAAGCTAATACATAATCTCAGATTGGCTTTTCCACAAACCACCAGTGGTATACAGAGTGAATCTCACAGTTCTCACTTGTCAAACATGGCACTGTGGAGTCATCATCACTCACACCGTACTAGTAACACCGTATCTAGTGGTGGTAACACCAATTTCGTGGCTTCGTTTCATGATTTTTTTAGACCATTGTTTGCAAGGCCTGAAGACACGAGCAGTCTGACACATAGTCAACGCCTGGAGCGAATGGTACACGAGTATCTCCAACTTAACATCGATGCCATGATTGGGGAACTGGAGCCTTGCTCATTTTGGGCTTCCAAAATGGAAAAATGGCCTGAGCTCGCCACTCATGCCTTGGAAATCTTGTCATGCCCAACAGACAGTGTTCTCTCGGAACGTTTCTTCAGCGCTGCTGGTGGTGTGCTGACAGAAATGTGCTTGCGTCTATCCGACCAGAATGTGGACAGACTAACGTTCATAAAGATGAACAAGGCATGGATCCGCAAGGACTTTTCTACCCCTGTGTCATCCTTGGGAGACTAAAGCCTTGTGGATTTTTGCCTAAAAGTAACCATTTAAAGTTTGCAACTGTGGGGCAATTGATGCCACTTAAGTGGTGTCTGTGCCCAAATTGGAAAAAATGGAGACTCTTCTTGTAGTCCCCTAAATGTGACACAATACTCATCGTCTGCACGAGGCCTTACAAATACTGAGGAAAAACCTTATCAAATACTCCTCACCTGCACAAGGACTTCCACATACTGCGGTTAAAACTGCACCTAATACTCATCGCCTGCACAAGGCCTTCCAGATACTGAGGAATAACATCACCAAATACTCCTCACCTGCACAAGGCCTTCCAGATACTGTGGAATAACAACACCAAATACTCATCGTTTGCACGAGTCCTTACAGATAGCGAGGAAAAACCTCACCAAATACTCATCATCTGCACGAGGATTTACAGATACTGAAGTAAAACCCAAATACTCATTGTCTGAACGTGGCCTTACAGATACTGAAATAAAACTCACCAAATACTCATCGTCTGAACGTGGCCTTACAGATACAGAAGTAAAACTCTCCAAATACTCATCGTCTCCACGAGGCCTTCCATATAGTGAGAAAAACCTCACCAAATACTCATCGTCTGAACGTGGCCTTACAGATACTGAAGTAAAACTCACCACATACTCATTGTCTGAACGTGGCCTTACAGATACTGAAGTAAAACTCACCAATTACTTATCGTCTGAACGTGGCCTTACAGATACTGAAGTAAAACTCACCAAATACTCATCGTCTGAACGTGGCCTTACAGATACTGAAGTAAAACTCACCAAATACTCATCGTCTGAACGTGGCCTTACAGATACAGAAGTAAAACTCTCCAAATACTCATCGTCTCCACGAGGCCTTACAGATAGTGAGAAAAACCTCACCAAATACTCATCGTCTGAATGTGGCCTTACACATACTGAAGTAAACGTCATCAAATACTCATCGTCTGAACGTGGCCTTACAGATACTGAAGTAAAACTCACAAATACTCATCGTCTGAACGTGGCCTTACAGATACTGAAGTAGAACTCACCAAATACTCATTGTCTGCACGAAGCCTTACAGATACTGAAGTAAAACTCACCAAATACTCATTGTCTGAACGTGGCCTTACAGATACTGAAGTAAAACTCACCAAATACTCATCGACTGATCGTGGCCTTACAGATACTGAAGTAAAACTCACCAAATACTCATCGACTGAACGTGGCCTTACAGGTACTGAAGTAAAACTAACCAAATACTTATCGTCTGAACGTGGCCTTATAGATACTGAAGTAAAACTCACCAAATACTCATCGTCTGAACGTGGCCTTACAGATATTGAAGTAAAACTCACCAAATACTCATCGTCTGAACGTGGCCTTACAGATACTGAAGTAAAACTCACCAAATACTCCTCATCTGCATGGGGCCTTACAGATAATGAAGTAAAACTCACCAAATACTCATCGTCTGAACGTGGCCTTACAGATACTGAAGTAAAACTCACCACATACTCATTGTCTGAACGTGGCCTTACAGATACTGAAGTAAAACTCACCAATTACTTATCGTCTGAACGTGGCCTTACAGATACTGAAGTAAAACTCATCAAATACTCATCGTCTGAACGTGGCCTTACAGATACTGAAGTAAAACTCACCAAATACTCATCGTGTGAACGTGGCCTTACAGATACAGAAGTAAAACTCTCCAAATACTCATCGTCTCCACGAGGCCTTACAGATAGTGAGAAAAACCTCACCAAATACTCATCGTCTGAATGTGGCCTTACACATACTGAAGTAAACGTCATCAAATACTCATCGTCTGAACGTGGCCTTACAGATACTGAAGTAAAACTCACAAATACTCATCGTCTGAACGTGGCCTTACAGATACTGAAGTAGAACTCACCAAATACTCATTGTCTGCACGAAGCCTTACAGATACTGAAGTAAAACTCACCAAATACTCATTGTCTGAACGTGGCCTTACAGATACTGAAGTAAAACTCACCAAATACTCATCGACTGATCGTGGCCTTACAGATACTGAAGTAAAACTCACCAAATACTCATCGACTGAACGTGGCCTTACAGGTACTGAAGTAAAACTAACCAAATACTTATCGTCTGAACGTGGCCTTATAGATACTGAAGTAAAACTCACCAAATACTCATCGTCTGAACGTGGCCTTACAGATATTGAAGTAAAACTCACCAAATACTCATCGTCTGAACGTGGCCTTACAGATACTGAAGTAAAACTCACCAAATACTCCTCATCTGCATGGGGCCTTACAGATAATGAAGTAAAACTCACCAAATACTCATCGTCTGAACGTGGCCTTACAGGTACTGAAGTAAAACTAACCAAATACTTATCGTCTGAATGTGGCCTTATAGATACTGAAGTAAAACTCACCAAATACTCATCGTCTGAACGTGGTCTTACAGATACTGAAGTAAAACTCACCAAATACTCATCGTCTGAACGTGGCCTTACAGATACTGCAGTAAAACTCACCAAATACTCATCTTCTGAACGTGGCCTTACAGATACTGAAGTAAAACTCTCCAAATACTCATCGTCTGAACGTGGCCTTACAGATACAGAAATAAAGCTCACCAAATACTCATCGTCTCCACGAGGCCTTACAGATATTGAAGTAAAACTCACCAAATACTTAACATCTGAACGTGGCCTTACACATACTGAAGTAAAACTCACCAAATACTCATCGTCTGCACGAGGCCTTAGGGCCGCTTTACACACACCAACTTCTGTGACCAACTTCTGAACAAATCTCTGGTTGCAGTGAAATCATGGACACATTGCTCCATTTTGTACACAGCCACAAAATAGAACAATGTGTCTATGATTTCACTGCAACCAGCAAATTGCCAGTTAAATTGCTAGCAAAATTGCCACGTGTGACAGTACCTTTACAGATACTGAAGTAAAACTCACCAAATACTTATCGCCTGAACATAGGCTTACAGATACTGAAGTAAAACTCACCAAATACTCATCGTCTGAACGTGGCCTTACAGATACTGAAGTAAAACTCTTCAAATACTCATCATGTGCAGGATGCCTTACAAATACTGGAGTAAAAATGTATTTTAGATGGGCATGACATGCCTTTTTCTGTTTCTCCTCCTCCTTTTACTCGTCCATCTCTTTTCTTTTCACATTTCTATATGTACTTGTCTCTTTTTCATGTCTTTGTTGTGTCTTCTGAGTAGTTTGTCACCTTTTGGACACCTTAGAAGGTGTTTTGCTATGTGTTTTCTATGTGTTTGTATGTGTTTGTGTTGGCCTGCCATTGTTTTCAATGGCATTCGACAGTGTTCGACCAACATTCGACCAACATTCGACCAACACACATCAAATTTGACGAATCGAATCGAATTCGAACACCGGGTAGTGGCTCATCTCTAATTAAGACGCAATTAAAATCTTCTGTGTTGGAGCAGCATGAAAAACAGCTTAGTCACCTTAAACTGGCTTACTATGAATCCAGAGATAGAGCTGGGGTGTAATTAGCAAGAAGAATTCGTAAAAGGGCAGCGAAGGGTGTAATTGAAAAATGACCCTCGGGTCAAATAGCTAGGAACCGAAAGAAATCTAATCCATCTTTGCCCATTATTATGGACAGTTCTATAACTTAAAAGACAACCCTAATACTCCGCAACCCTCCCCGGAAGGAATCAACGCTCACTTGGAGTCCTTAAACCTTCCACCGGTGACTCCGGCCCAACTATTGATTCTCAACATTCACAGTTCAGGAAGTAATTAAAACCATCCTTTCCACTAAACGCAACTCTACCCTCGGCCCAGACAGGCTGCCAAATGATTACTTCAGGGAGTTCCCTCAACTTCTTGCCCCACTCTTCTTAGAACTTTTAATAGGTGGCAAAAAGATGGCTTGGTCCCGGCGTTGAATTTAGAGGCCACTATAGTGACAATCCCTAAATCGGGGAATCCCCCCGACCACCCGGGCAGTTATCGTCCAATATCCCTGCTGAACTGTGATCTTAAATTGTACGCTAAACTCCTGGCCAATAGGCTATTGGAGATTGTGCACGATTTGGTGGACACTGATCAGGTGGGTTTTGTGCCGGACAGGCGGGCGAGAGATGGCTCCAGGTGGATGATCAATCTTGTAGAGCTTGCTGAGATCGGGGGGGGTCCCCAGTGTATTCCTATCCCTGGATGCTGAGAAAGCATTTGACAGGGTGCACTGGGGATACCTCGAGGCTGTGCTGAAGAAATTTGGCTTGATCGGCCCCTTCCTCTCTCCGGTTCTCATTATATTCTAACCCTAATGCTAGAGTCCTGACCTCGGGTTTTCTCTTGCTTGCCTTCCAGATAACTAATGGCACCCGTCAGGGCTGCCCACTGTCACCGGTAATATTTGCCCTGGCGATTGAACCATTGGCGGTCTTCCTTTGCACTAACCCTCTGGTTAGGGGAATAGTCGTGGGCACCTCTTCCCATGTCATAGGTCTCTACGCCAATGATATTATCATGTCTTGCACAGATGTCACCACTTCCCTCCTGGCGATAGTTGATTCTTTACACAAGTATTCACAAGTCTCCTATTATAAACTAAACGCCTCTAAGCCAGTTATCCTTTATGTTAGCATCCCACCGCGTCAAATGGCATCCCTTAAAAACGAATTCCCTTTCAAAATTATGCCTGATGGGATTCCTTACCTAGGTATTCTACTTTGCCCCTCAAAAATCCTACTTAGGCGAAACCTGGAGGAGTTGTTGCATTTCATAACCATAACAAGGGTCATTTCCGCCCTTCCGGTTCATAGCCTCTCGTGGATACCCAGAGTACAGGCAATTAACATGATGCTCCTCCCTAAGATTTCTTATGTCCTCCGATGTCTCCTGATCTCCATTCCTGGGTATTGGATGCGGAAACTTCAGGGACTTGTTAATAAATATATTTGGGCCCAAAGAGGCAGAGGATTGCTGGATCTGTTATGTATCTCCCAATTAGGAGTGAAGGAATGGGCGTTCCTAACTTGATGGTTCTCCACCAAGCAATAGTCTTAGAGGAGGCCAAATCCTGCTGGTCCCCCCCCAGATAAAAGTTGGATCCAAAATGAATCACATTTTGCAGAAGGGAGATCCCTGTCGGCCGCTTTAGCCGCTGAGGGATTGTGCCCTGGGAAATGGTCCCCCCTGTTGGAGACCATGAAGACCCTGCCAAGAGGGTAGACATGCCTAAATTTATATTAATGTTTTGAAACATTGTATTCCAGCTTTACACCTTAGAAAGTGGTGGAAGGTGGGAGTGCTCACCCTTGAAGGTCTGCTCATAGGGGGTCACTTCTCCTCCTTTGAGTCTTTATCGATCTCTTATCCGAAGCTACGTCTGGCCTTCCTCCAATACCTGCAGGTGAGAAGGTTCTTCTCTTCTTCTAACTATCTGGAGAACCTGTGGGCCCTTCTGGAGACCCCCTTCTTGCAGAAGTTCTTGCTGGCAGGCCCTAAAATTAGCAAAGGATTTTCCGGTCTTTACCAGGACCTGATTTTATTCCGTGCTCCATCCAAATTGTCTTACATGTTAAAATGGGAAGCTGATCTCGACTTTTCCACCTCCAGAGAGGATTGGGATGATGGCATCTGGGCAGCTCAAAAGCTGGTGTATCAACCATCTCGAAAATTGAAAAAAAATCCACTTGCGTTGGTATGTTCCCCCCACTAGTCTATCTAAATTTACTCCAACCCTCTCGCTGCTCTGTTGGAGACAGTGTGGTGAGATAGGTTCTTTATCTCACATGTGGTGGTCCTGCCTAAGGATTCAGCCCTATTGGGTGTTGGTGGGAAGTTTAGTTCGCTCGGTCATGGGGATCCAGAAGGATCTACCCCCATGCCTTGTGTTACTCAACATTGGATTAGACGACTTTCCCCCCCCAATCGCTATCCATGGTGCTGAAGCCTTAAACATCACTTCTATGAAACTCCAGTGCACTGGCCATTGAATTGATGTTTAAGGCTTCAGCACCATGGATAGCGGTGGGTACAGTACGCAATTTGCGTAAGCAACAAGGTCAGCTCCTTATTAAGGATGCTGCCCTGCAATGTGCTTACGCACATTACGTACAGATAATCCTGCTTACAGTGAGGAGCCACCGGCTTTCATTGAGAAGTTTATAAAGCCGACAAAAGCGGCGATAATGTAATAATAGACATTACCATTGACATGCCACAGTTTTTGGACAACATGTCTCTAGGGAGCGTGGACACTCCCTGGAGACATGTTGCCCACATATATTTAACAGATTAACTCTTTGTTTATCCCCGCAGCAGCAGGGATGAACAAAGCATCCAGCAACCGCATGCATTCACATGTGTCTGGCAGTAGCCGGATGGGCTCCCATAGGCGCCCATTATAGCAGCCCCACTGCGGTTTTGAAACTGCTCCAAAAAACGTTGCCTGCATGATTTTTCATGCAAGCAGTGAAACCGGAATGCGGTAACCGAATTGCATTAAGGCTAGGGTCACACTTGTAAGGGTAATTGCGGTTCCCACATCCAGATTTGCTACACACACATTTTGGACACAAAATGTGTCCCTAACCTGGAGTCCGGCAACATTCTGAGCAATCCGGTTGCCGGATACTTTTAAAGGGTTATTGTCCAGAATACATGTGGGCAACATGTCTCTAGGGGGTGCCCACCCTCCCTACAGATATGTTGTCCACACAGGACAGCATGTGAGGGGCTAATTCTACTGATAACTCTCTCGCCGGCAAAGTGTAGTGGCTGCTGTCTGGGGTCCTGATATCATTTACAGTAGTTCTATGGGCACCGCACAGCCATAGAACTACTGTAAATAATATCAGGACCTGGACAGTAGCCACTACACTACGCAAATGGGTAAGGACCACAGACAGCTCCTTATTAAGGATGCTGTTCTGTAATGTGCTTACACACATTATGTAGGATAGTGGTCCTGATGCAGGAGCCGGCAGCTTAAATACAGAAGTATAGTTAAATGCCGGCAATTGCCGGCGAGAGAGTTAACAGTACAATTAACCCCTCACATGCCGTCCTGTGTGGACAGCATGTCTCTAGGGAGGGTGGGCACCTCCTAGAGACATGTTTCCCACATCTATTATGAATATTTAGCCTTTTGTTCATCCCTGCGGCAGCCTGCACGAAAGCTTTAACATTAGTTCTATGGGCAGCACTCCGCCATAGAACTAATGTTAAAGCTCTCAGGACCCTAGATAGCAGCATGTACAGTACGCATTAAAAATGCTCAAAACCGGATCAGGATCCGCAGCTCATAGGCGCCCATTAAAAAACCGGATTGCACTTAATGCAATCTGGTTCCCCCCATTCCGGTTTCGCTGCCTGCGCGAAAAATCATGCAGGCAGCGTTTTTCGGAGCTGTTTGAAAACCGCAGGGGGGCTGCTGTAATGGGCGCCTATGGGAGCCCATCTGGCTACTGCAAGGTACCTCTGAATGCCTGCGGTATCTGGATGCTTTGTTCATCCCTGCTGCAGTGGGGATGAACAAAAGGTTAATAGCGGCGATACTGTAATACAGCCATTTAACCCTTCATATGCCGCCCTATATGAACAACATGTCTCTAGGGAGGGTGGACACTGCCTTGAGACATGGTGCCCACATATTATATTCACATTAACCCTTTATTCATCCCGCGGCAGCAGGAATGAACAAAGCATACGGCTGCCGCAGGCATTCACAGGTGCCTTACGGCAGCCGAATGGGCTCTCGTTAGGCGCCCATTATACAAAACCGGATCCGGTTTTGGAAACGCTGCGATGGATGCTGCCTGCATGATTTTTTCCGCAGGCTCCAAAACGGATCCGGTAACCGGATTGCAAATAATGCAATTCGATTTTTGTATTGGAGCCTGTGGGCTGCAGATCCGGATACGGTTTTGAGCATTTTTAATGCTCAAAACCGGATCCGGATAGAAAAACAAAAATACTAATGTGACCCTAGCCTATGAGAATGGTCATATATCAGTGCGAGACCTGACAAATGAGAACCAATAAATGATATTGATCAATGATAATTTATAAACGATAATTGATAAATGATAAACAATAAATGATAAACCATATCTGATCAATGATAATTGATAAACGAAAATTGATAAATGATAAACGATAAATGATAAATAATATCTAATTAATAATAATTGATAAACGATAATTGATAAATGATAAATTATAAATTACAAATTATAAACGATAAACGATAATTGATAAATGATCAACAATAAATGATAAATGATAATTGATAAATGATAATTGATAAATGATAAATGATAAACGATATCTGTTCAATGATAAATCATAATTTATAATTAATAACTAACATATCTGACATCTGACATCTGATACTTGATTTTTGACTTCTGACATGTCAGAAGTTAAAAATTGAAGTATCAACTTCAAAATATCACTTTTGAAGCATGACAAACAATCTACAAGTTACAAAAAGTCACTATTCCTTATTAGCAAGTTGCGTAGCCTGGAGGATAGTCCTCTGAACCTTGTACCTTCAGGTTGGCAAGTTCAAAATCCTTATTCTACACATGTAATTATATATATATTTTTTATAACTTTTATTTTATTTTTTAATAAATTATGCTGGTTAATACACACAGCTTTCAGTTATATTTAACTTTTAATATTAAAAGTGAAATATGGCTGAAAGTTGTCTATTCTTAGGCTATGTACCCTGTGAATACATAGTATGCCTAATATTATTTTTTTTAACGTTAGGATGATAATCATAGTATAATCTAATAAAGTTCAAATATGGCTGAAACATTTCTATTAACCTACCCAGTGTAATTAATACCAAAAAATAGCAGAGTGGTGAAATGATCACACTATGGTGTGAACTTCTTGAGTTCAAAACCCAAGAGTAACAAATATAATTTTTTTATTTATTTTAAATCAACTATGCTGCTTAACCCGTTCTGGACCCATGACGTTAAGGAGACGTCAAGGAAGTCGGTGACTTCCCGACCCATGACGTCTCCATGATGTCATGGAGCGTTTGTGGTTGTGCAGCTCCGGTGAACAGATTTGTGACAAGTCATCGGAGCTGCACATAGGCAGTGACCAGTGGATGAACCTGGGGGGGTGGCTTAGCCCCCTGTGCCTTCAATCACTGTGATTGGCAGTTGAAAATGAAACTACCAATCACAGTGATTTCAATATTTGACCAATAAGATTTGGTCAAATATTGACAAACAGCCATGGCTGATGCTGCAGCAGCATCAGCCATTGGCTGTAGCAGGGTGACCTTGATGTCACCCCCCTAGATCCAATTGGAGCTATCATCCATGTGATGCTATCCCTCCAATCAGATCTGGAGGGGCGGTGTGACCTATGGGTGCCCTCCCTCCTCAGCCTCATCTCGTTCATGGAGGCAGAAGAAGGAGGACCCTTGCTGCTCTGCTGCCTGCTGCCCCCCATGTGCCACCGATCTGCCTGCTTCCACTGATCCGCCTGCAACGACCAATACCCTTGCCACCATCTATTGCCTGCCAACATCAGGTAAGCTGCCGCTGCCCCATTCTTCCTGTGATCGCCGCTGTCTGATCCCTCCCAATCCCTCTCACACAATGCTACCCCTCTTGCTCCCCCCATCCCGGTGCTCACCCCCACCACTGCCACCCTTGCTCTACCCATTTTTGCCCTCACCGACCACTCCGCACCTCGCTCCCCCAATCCCTGTGCTCACCCCATCTCTGCCCTAACCCACCGCTGCCCCCCTCACTTCCCCCATCCCTGTGCTCACCTCCCATCTCTGCCCTCACCCACCGCTGCCCCCTCACTCCCCCCATCATGGTGGTCACCCCCTATCTCTCACCCACCGCTCCTTGTTCTTGCGCTCACAGATCCTGTGAGCGTCCCCTGCTGCTGCCACTGGTGATAACTTCCCCTGCCCCCCTACTGCCCATTGATCACCCCCTCCTGCCCAGTGATTCCCTCCTGCGCAGTTATCACCTCCATGCCCTCCGCTGCCCCCCATCCACTGCGCAGTGATCACCCCTTCTGCCCTCTGCTGTCCCCCCTGCACTGTGCAGTGATCACCCCCTGCCCTCTGTTGCCCCCCCTGCACAGTGATCACCCCCCTGCCCTCCACTGCCCTTCCCACTGTGCAGTGATAACCCCCCAGCCCTCCACTGCTCCCCTCCACTGTGCAGTGATCACCACCCCTTCCCTCTGCTTTCTCCCCTCCAGTGTGCAGTGATCACCCCTGCCCTCTGCTGCCCCCTTCTTGCCCAGTGATCACCCCCTGCCCTGTGACCTGGTGCTGCTGTCGCTTGCCCTTTGCGCACCCGACTGCCGCCGCCTGCCCTTTACGCACCCGACTGCCCCTGTCTGCAAGTTACATTAATCACCCACACATACACACGTACACACACACGAGAATAAAGTTTTGTTTTTTTTTACACACACACAGCACACAAAAAATGTCCCGCCCATCCCTCTTGTCCCAGTCATCACAGTCAGAGAGGGCGAACTCAGCTGAGGAGGCATATGCTATTATTGCCTCCAAAGCTGATAGTGAGGGAGAGGACCCCATGTTCCTCTATTCCTCCCATTCTTCCTTCTCCAGTGACACCGAGTTGCTACCATGACGAAGACGGCGAAGGGCAAGAGATCGTCTGGAGCCCAGGGAGAAGAGCCGGAGGCTGAGGAAGAAGAGCCGGAGGCCATGGAGAAAGACCCACAGCCAACTGTGAGAAACCCCCAACCTGGTGCTAGTCATGCCCAACCTAGCACTATTGCCCCCATGTTGACCCCCTTCCTTGAAAACTATACTCCACGGATTCCTGATTTCCTTCCCCAATCAGGAATCCAGTTCGAGACAGCAAACTTCAGGGAAATAGACTTTTTCAAAGTCTATTTCTCTGAGGCCATTGTGAGTCTCATGGTGGAGCAGACCAACATCTACGCCCAACAATTTTTTGCCGACAGCCCAAATTCAATATTGTCTTCTTGGAGTCCCATTGACTCAGTAGGTATGTTGAAATATTGGGAACTGGTACTTCACATGGGGATTGTGAAGATCCAGAAATCCGCCAATACTGGAGTAAGGATATTTTATATCAAACTCCAGTATTCGGCATAGTGATGACCGGCAAACGATTTGAGGTCATTCACAAATTTTTACATTTCAGGGACAATGCGGACAGCCTTCCCCGTGATGACCCGAATATTGATAGGCTGTTCAAAATTCGGACGGTCATTGAACATTTCTGCAACAAGTTTGCTGTAGATTACGTTTCCCAAAGGAAAATTTGTGTGGATGAATCCCTCATCCACTTCAAAGGGAGGCTTCAATTCTGACAATACCTGTCCAGTAAAAGGACCAAGTACGGGATCAAACTCTATAAGCTGTGTGAGAGTACCTCAGGGTACACTCTCATCTTTAGAGTGTATGAAGGAAAGGATTCCAGGATCCAGCCCCAGAATACCCACCTGCTCTGGGGTTGAGTGGGAATATAGTGTGGGATTTGATCCACCCACTGCTTGGTAAAGGCTATCATCTGTATGCTGATAACTTTTACACAAGCATCCCACTATTTCAGTTCCTATCTGCCTGAACTACCACTGCTTGCGGTACTGAGCGAAGAAACCAGAGGGGTTTCCCTTTGATGCTAATTGGGCAGCCTCTCCCAAAGGGTGAGAGCCGAACCCAATGTTGCGGCAACATGCTTGTTTTCAGGTTCAAGGACAAAAGGGACATCTTTTTCTTCACACAATCCATTGTCCTGGCACCATGGCCACCACCGTTAGAGGTACCCCAGCACAGGTCCACAAACCAGACTGTGTTCTGGGGTACAACAAATATATGGGGAAGTTGATCTTTCTGATCAAGTCCTCCAGCCCTACAGTGCCATGCGTAAGGCGAAGGTTTAGTACATAAAACTGTCCGTGCATATCGTTCAAATGGCACTGTATAACGCATATGTGCTATCATGATAAGCAGGCCAGACCAAAAACAAATTCCTTTAGTTTCAGGAGGCGGTGATAAAGGCCCTGATGTTTGGAGGGAAAGAAAAAGTGTCCCCTAGCACCCCTCTAACTGAAGTTTCCTGTATTGTACCAGGGCAACATTTTCCCTGTCACAGCAGATCACAAAAATGGTGCTTATTTGGCTACAAAAGGGGCATAAGAAAGGACACCCATTTCCGATGTGAAACCTCTCCTGACAAACCTGGACTGTGCGTGAAAGACTGCTTCAGAATTCATCACACGTCCAAGGAGTAAAATCCTAACCTTCCCTTCACAACTCACCCACACCAGCCAGAAATACACAACACCACACACAGCAATCTGACATACACTACACCACACCAAACACACCAACCTGATGTACACTACATCACACCGCACACATCAATCTGACGTACACTACACCACACCAACCTGACACACACTACGTCAGGTTGATGTGTGGTGTGGTGTAGTGTACATCAGGTTGGTATGTGTGTGGTGTAGTGGATGTCAGGTTGGTGTGTGTGGTGTAGCATACGTCAGGTTAGTGTGTGTGGTGTATACTGCACCACTCATACACCACACCACATACACACCAACCTGATGCACACTACACCACACACACACTAACCTGACGTACACTACACACCAACCTGACATACACTACACCAAATACACACCAACCTTTGTTTGTCAGGTTGGTGTGGTGTAGGGTGCATCAGGTAGGTATGTGTGCGTGCGTCAGGTTGGTGTGTGTGATGTAGTATTATAAAGTACTTTTTTTCACAAACATTTTCTTTTTTCATTTCTACGAATCAATTTGTGGAGAGGGGCAGCGGAGGGCGGGGTGGTGATCACTGCTCAGGGGGGGATTCACTGGGCAGTAGGGGGTGATCAATGGGCAGTATGGGGGCAGGGGAAGTTATCACTGGTGGCAGCAGCAGGGGACACTCACAGGAGTAGTAAGCACAAGAACAAGGAGCGGTGGGTGAGAGAAGAAGGGTGACCACCGGGATGGGGGGAGCGAGGTGGGCAGTGGTGGGTGAGGGCAGAGTTGGAGGTGAGAATATGAATACAAGAATACAAGAATATGAATTAGGGCATGATCTTCTGACGAGAGGCAGCAAAGCAACAGGCCCTGAAGGCTAATGAATATGGTCCCTACTCATCATAATGGATAATGAGTAAGTATAAAAATGTTTTTTAGTACTTTTACAGCCAGCATTTAGCAGACAAAAGGATTGTGAGAATGGTCATAGGATTATGCAGGGACATGTTTTTATAGATCAGGTGGCTTTTAGAGGTGACAAGTTCCCTTTAATGCAAGTTGCCTCACAAATAAATCAGGTTTACCCACATTTGAACAATTGATTTTTATCATTTTTAGTAAGATCAAATTTCTCAGCAAAGCTTTCAACTGCTTCTGAATTTCTTCCCACATGAAATTAAGGGTCATATGTGGAATCATTTTTATTTAATTTCAAGAGATTCTTTCTGATCTTAATCTGAAGTATCTTTTCTATTTTTGGTGACTGACCTTCACCACTCCCTATGCTACATTCCTTCTGTGGCTCCCCCCACTTCATTTTCTACTCCTCCTTCTTTGGTTCCTCCACTTCATTTTCTTTGTCAGTTAAGCTTACTCTCCACTCCTCTTGTTTAGCATAAGTAATAATTAAATCCATTGTTTTACCTTAAAGATAATCCTGCTTATTACTTCTGTGTGATTCTTGCCGGCTCGTCTTGCTCTCTTGGCATTTGTAGCCGTTCATCCTCAGACTTCTTTATGGCTGGGTCACACCACACAGATTCTGGGCAGATATTGTTCACAGATCTCTGGTTGAAGTGAAATCATGGACACATAGTTCCATTTTGTGGCTGTGTACAATGGAGCAATCTGTCCATGATTTCACTGCAACCAGAGATCTGTGAACAATATCTGCCCAGATATTGTGTGTGTGACCCCAGCCTATTATGACATACAGCACATCTGCACATGTATAGTCCTTACTTCAGAAGATTAAAAAAGCTCATCCGACTACGCAGAATCTTGGTTTTCTCTTGCGGAATCTTCAATCTTTTCCCTCCAACAAGATTTGTGAAGAGGGACTACCAGGGCTGCTTGCCAATGTTAAATAGCGTCATAAGTGCATAATTATCGTCATGTGTGTAATATTGATAAAAGACGGACTATTGTATATAAAAAAAATATCTTCTTGGTTTTATTGGTCAAAAATGATCCAATAATAAAAGCATAGAAGTAAAATTCAGGGTATTCAGGTAGTTATAGAAAAAGACTTCATGTGTCCTTTAAAATTAATTATAGACTGTTTCATCCATGCCATCTGGAGATGATCTGCTTCTTCTTGAGGTATTCATCTTGGTCGGGAGGCTTCTTCATGGCGGTTACATGTGTTCATGTCAGACCATCTGCAGGGAGTGAAAGTAGAGCCCAGCTACCATCGAGTCCTATAAACTGTAACCCTAAGGGTACCTTTACACACCGCAACTATGGTGTAGCAACTGAAAAGCAATCCGGAGTTCCGTCACTGTTACCCAGAAATTGCTATGAAATTGCGGCGTGTAATTGGGGAACGCGATGGTGATTTGTAAAGTTGCTCCCGCTTGCGGTTTCAGAGCATTGTTCAAAAACCAGAGGCAACCCTGAAGGTGAATTGCCCTGGTTTTGGCGTGTGAATGGGCGATAGGGATGGAATCTGCGTCGCCTACTGGTTTCCAAGAGGCGTGCCACAGCGTGCTGGATACCGCGCCCCATCAACAATGATTGGTGGGGGCTACTGTGTTTCCATTAGCTGTCACTTCACAGGGCAACATATTTAAACACCTGTCCATTCACACTACACAATTGCAATAGCGTCATGTGTTAGCCAGCCTTCCTGCGCAGACTGGCCCATCATGACGCTCTTGCGTTGTCTAATCAGCGTGTTTGGGGCGCGGAATACACAAGTCTGTCACACCTCTGTTCTTGCGGTGCTGAACATGTACACCCACATTCCTTTGGGGATTGCGGCGTGTGAAGCGGCGTCGGGAGGCAACCGGATGTTTCCCACAGGTTCTGTGGCAACTTCCAGGGAGCCACGTACCCTTGGGTTGACGACGTAATTGCGGCGTGTACATGCGACATTGGCGATCGGAGGCAACCGTCAAAAACGTGCACGCGCAGGTTCGGTTGCCTCCGATCGCCGGTAATAGTAAAGGTACCCTAACAGGTGTTCATAATATATATAGAAACTTCTAGACAATTCTGGGATCATGCAACCTTTAGCTAAATATATACAGTATATATAGCATACCATGTACACTTCTTCATGTCAGCAGTATATGTAAGTTAAATGTATAAGCAGATATATATATTGTCATGCTTCTGGGGGAAGGCGTCCTAGAGTGGACCCACTGGACCGTGTGACCGAAGGATTCTTGGATAACAGGGTACAAAGCTAGGAGAGCAGGAATGGTGCTACTGGGGAAGGACACAGCAAGGGTTCCAGGAAACAGAGTACAAGGCTGGAAGAACAGGAATGGCTCTAACGGGGGAGAGTACAAGGAAGGCCTGATCAACAGTCAGCAAGGCAGAAGGAGGTGGCCTGATGTACCAGAGGAAGAGCAGCTATTGGTCAAGGGGAGTGTCAGGTTGGACCGGGCCGGACCCTAGAGTCACAGCAGAGGAGTGCACCTAGTGCGGCACTGATTGGTCACATGAATATGACCTTTGTAATGTGCTCATGTGTGAGCCCTGTGGTCAGCTGACAGGAAGGGAACCCGGCGACGGCTCCGAGACACAGTACACCTGGACACTGGATGCCCGGTTGGCAGAGGGGCAGAGGATGCCGACCTGGGAAAGGTGAGCTGGTGAGCGGTGCCAGGGGACCTAACATATATATATATATACAGTGAAACCTTGGTTTTCGTCGATAATCTGTCCGAAAACTATCAATGAAAACCGAAATCGACGAAAACCGAGGCAATGATTTCCATAGGAATCAATGTTAAATGAATTAATTGGTTCGAGACACTGAAAAAGACCTACAAAAAATCATTTCATAGTCAATAAAGATAGCGGTTAATGATAGAATAACTCAGAAATGACTGTAAAAGGAATATGAAACACTAATTTAAAGAAAAAAATAGAAGAAATCCAAGATGGCCGCGGGCCTGAGAGGACACAACTGACAGCCCTCCCAGCTGCATTGCAGAATCCGCGGCATCTACACTCGTGGGGCCATCACGCCATAAAAAATTAAGACCCTGAGTCTCCCCACAACACCTGAGACTCGACAAAAGGGAGAATTAGGACCATCAGGCTGCCTCATCGGGACTTTAGACCTGCCAAACGGTGCACAACCAGCTCCCTCCCAGCTGCATAACAAACTGCCTGTGATGGATTCTACAACAGTGTAATCATCTACCATATAGCACACTGACCACTGTGAGAATTTCTCTCCAGCAACAACGAAGTACCGAGGACAAACACCAAAGACCGTGCCGCGGGAATCCACGAGGCCTGACGCGCTTTACCACAAGTGCGCAGACGACCGGAGCTGGCGCACTTTCTTAGAATGTGGCCTCTCAACCCGCGGCATGTGACTGTTTGATTGGAGTGAGCGCAGGGCCAAGAATCGGAGACCGGTGGAGACTGGTGGAGCCGGATAGCCCCTAGGAGACCACTGCTTTGTTGTCCCCTCTCCCATTAACCCAAGCCATCACCTGCCTGCAGCATTCACAATAGGAGGCTTTTCTTTTTACTAAAGGGACCCTATTAAACACCTGGCTGCAGCCACCGTCCAACAAGCAGCACAGCTACAGAGGACACGGTAAGGAGGGATCTCGTTTTTCTAAAAGGGCCCTATTAGCCACCTGTCTGCAATCATTGTCCAGCAGGCAGCACAGCTACAGTGGACACAGTAAGGAGGTTTCCCCTTTTGTTAAAAGGACCTTATTAACCACCTGTCTGCAGTCGACATCCAACAGACAGCACAACTGCAGCTGACACAGTAAGGAGGCTTTTCCATCTTCTAAAAGGGTCCTCTACCACTGATTGTGACCTACTCTGTAGATGCTATAGTGGGGAGAAGACAATTGAAATGTCGCAGCTGCCTGGCCTGATGGACAGCTGAGGACTGGATATACCTGAATCTCCATAGCCCCACATTCCTGTGTCACAAGCATCCTAAATACACTAGGTCACGGCTGCTACATCTAATACTTCCCTTGCGCCTAATTCTATGACATAACCAACCCCAAAATCTGAGCCTGGTATAATACAACAAGATATCAGTAAGATCTTCATGACTACTACTAATCTAGACCTCTAATTCTATAATTTAACTCTGTGTTGGCAGACGAAAATGTTGGCCTAAACCTCTCACGGCCAGCAGGGGGAGCTCAGAGTCTACATCTCTCTATTATCACTGTGAGTGAACCTGCAGAAAATATGGGGAAAACTGGAACGAAAACTCCCAAAGGAACATCTAAAATGACAAAATCTGTTACATAAGCGGATATGGACAAGTTCTTGAAAAAACAAGCTGCCCAACCAGACCCCAATATTAACACTGAGCACACAGAAATGCATCTGGTGGAGGACTCCGACTCCGACATGGATAGCGAATCTGAAACGGGATGTAATTACAGAGAGTTGATGGTAACTAGATAATTTATTAAACGTATACTCTCCAAGACTGTGGAACCGATCGGGAAGGAGCTTGCAGATATTAAGCGGGATATAGCACAACAGGGCCACAGACTAGAAGTGATTGAAAGCTCTCAGACAACCATAACTCAGCATTCTAGTGGGACCTCACCACCTCTTGTGGTAGCCTGTTCCACTTGCTGATCACTATCAATGTCAAAAAGTTTTTTCTAATATCCAATCTGTGTCTTCTCCCATTCAGTTTCATCCTATGAAATATTACCACTCCTCAATTATATCTAGGACGATAGACTTCATCAGGGAAACCAGTAACAAGCCATGGGTTACGGCAGAGGAGGCATTGTCTCCTTTACCCCTCCGATCCATTTTTCTCACATGCAACCTGACAAAAGGGATAGACCCTCTCCATAATATGCATACTAGAGCCACCCTGAAAGTATGGATGAACCTTATGCATATTTTAAACCCACCCATGTCCCCTCTACTCAAACTATCAGACATTCTTCATGCTTTATAAGCAACCCCTCAGATAAGCCGGGTACTACATGCAAATGGTCAGATATTTCCATCGACCAAATCTTAACTGACGGAACACTCTCACCACTTGCAGACCTCTAAAGACTGCCAGGATTTTCCAACCTTAACTTTATCCATTACAATTTTCTGAAGTGAAAACTAAAACCAAGTCTTCGAAATGCAGATCTGCTGCGTCCCATGACACCCTTTGAAACATTATGCGCAAGAGTAACTTGACCAAAAATTTTTTTATCCTCCATATACCAAATGTTGCTAACAATAGAATGCTGTCCTAAAAGAGACTTTATTACCCAATGGGAAGCAGATCTAGGATACAAGTTCACACACGACCAATTATCACACATTTATAGGAGATCTCATGGCCCAATTCAATGTGTGAAGGCCCAGGAGAATTCTTACAAGAGTATAACACGATGGTACATCACACCTAAACAAACCTATGATTGGCAAATAGAGACTTCTTCAAATTATTGGAGGTGTGGAAATCCCAATGGTGACTATTTACATATCTGGTGGACATGCCCAACAATCCGCCGATTCTGGAGTAGGGTGGAAACCTACATTCAAAAGGTGCTGAATAGGGTACCCAACCTGACACCCGAGATAGCGCTACTAAATTTCCCTCTCTGGCACGGTAAATAAGCGTGCATCCTTGTTAGCACAAAATTTATTACGGCAGCAAAATTATTAATCCCGACGTTGTGGAAATCGGCAGATGAACCCTGCATAGAAAACTTGATCACGTAATAGGAACAATAGCTTCAGTAGAGAATACACAAAAAGCGTTCAAAGAGTTGTGGAGCCCGTGGATACAATTGAGGACAACCCATAGGGCAGACTGAAACTAATGGTCTCTGCGTGACTGCATGACAATCTAACCTGATGTAATAGTTCTCAGAACCCCTTCTCCCTCCCCGTCCACCCCACCCCCCTTTCTTCCCTTTATCCCCCCTTTTCTATTTCCTCTTTCTTCTATTTCTTACTTTACTGATCTTTTATTTTGATTTGCTTGTTGCAATAAGTAATTATCTTATCAGCTACAAATGAATCTGATAGATGGACTGCCTGAGATGCGCTGAGGAAAGCAACAGCTGCTCCATGCAAGAGGCAGTGGCGAGACACTGAATTGATGATGCTGAACTTAAGTGTGCTGAAGTCCAACTTAACATGCTTTTGTGGACAAATAGAACTACAGATTCAGATTTCAGGTTAGCTCAATGTTATTGAATTATATGTTTACTTTTTTTTTCAATAAAAAAGACCATTGAAAATAAAATAAAGAAAAAAATAAACATTTATTGTGGTTTTTTTTTATTAAAAAAGCTATTTTTGGTATATCGGAGATTCAGAGGAGGGGAGAGAGGGGTGTACTTTTTATTTTTTGGAAGGGGAATCTCATTTTTTGGCTAAATTAGTAGTGATGTACAGACCAAAATTGATGAAAACCGAGACACAATTTTCATTAAAAAAATCGACGAAAACCAAAACCAACGATATCTGAAGTCAACGAAAACCGAGGTATCACTGTATAAGAATTGAATGAATTTACTGTTACTTTGATAACCTTAATTTATAACTATATTCAGTTAGAATAACATGATAGAGTCAAATTGTTTAACAGACATGAGTCAACAGTTTAATGCAGCAACAAAAAAGGCAAACACAATTCTGGTATGTATCAACAGAAGCATACAGTCTAGATCTCCTGAACTAATCATCGCCCTCTAATTGGTCAGATCTAATCTGAAATACTCTGTACTGTTCTGGGCACTGCATTTTAAAAAAGACATCAACAAACTGGAATAAGTTAGAGAAGAGCGACCAGAATGGTGACCGGTCTGCAAACCATGTGCTATCAGGAATGGTTACAGGATTTGGGAATGTTCAGCTTGCAAGAAAGAACACTGAGAGGACTGCAATAGTCACACTGTAGAGGGATCAGCTTATTCTCTTTGCACAAGGAAACACTAGAAGCCATAGGATGAAACTGAATGTGAGAAGACACAGATTGGATATTAGAAAAAACTTTTTGACATTGATAGTGATCAATGGAAGTCTTCAAAGAGACTCTAGATAGAATTCTCTCTAATGATTTAAAGAATCCTGCTTTGAGCAGAAGGTTGATTAGAATACAGAATTCATTACCTCCTGGGCTGTTGATTACTTAAACTCAGTGTTTTATTACTATTAAATTATCATTGCTTTAACTAACTGGTTCTCGTGCCATATTGTTCGACTCTGTCCCCTTTGTGATTAGCAGATCACTTTCTATAGCAATGTACACTACCGTTCAAAAGTTTGGGGTCATTTAGAAATGTCCTTATTTTTAAAAGAAAAGTACATTTTTTCAATGAAGCTAACATGAAATGAATCAGAAATACACTCTATACATTGTTAATGTGGTAAATGACTATTCTAGCTGCAAACGTCTTGTTTTTAATGCAATATTGTATCTACATAGGATTATAGAGGCCCATTTCCAAGAACCACCACTCCAGGGTTTTAATGGTAGATTGTGTTTGCTAACTGTGTAAGAAGGCTAATTGATGTTTAGAAAACCCTAAAAAACCCTTGTACAAGTATGTAAGCACAACTGAAAACGGTTAGGCTGATTAGAGAAGCTATAAAATTGACCTTCCTTTGAACCTAGTTGAGAATTTTGAGCATTACATTTGTTTGTACTTTCATGTGAAACTCGACAGTCTATTCTTGTTCTTAGAAATGAAGGCTATTCCATGTGAGAATTGCCAAGAAACTGAAGATTTCCTACAATGGTGTGTACTACTCCCTTCAGAGGAGAGCACAAACAGGTTCTAACCAGAGTAGAAAGAGAAGTGGCAGGCCCTGCTGCACAACTGAGCAACAAGACAAAACATTAGAGTCTCTAGTTTGAGAAATCGATGCCTCACAGCTCCTCATCTGGCAGCTTCATTAAATAGTATCCGGCAAAGGTCTGCAATGCTGTAATTGCTGCAAAGGGAGCATTCTTTGACGAAAGCAAAGTTTGAAGGAAAAATTAATATTTAATATATTGAACGGTAGTATATATGCAGAGCTTAATGTGGGTGGGGCAGCTTTTTCAGCTTTGCTGCATTGCTAAATCTTAAAATTCTGATTTTGGCAGAGCCACTGCACCAAGTAATCTATGTGATACATCATTGAATTCAGGGTCTTTTTTCTTATATCATGCTGCTCTCATAAGGTAGCCAGAACTGCGCTGCTAACTAAAGACCTATCTCTAATCTCTAATCTCCCCTTCATCTCTAAAATTCTGGAACACTTGGTCAACTCCCTCTGATCCATTACCTCTCAGATAATTCTCTTCTTGACCCTCTACATTCTGATTTCTAATCCACTATACTGAAACTGCTCTTAATATAGTTTCTAATGATCAACTAACAGCTAAATCTAAAGGTCACTACTCCCTGCTGATTATCCTGCATCTTTATGCAGCATTTGGCACTGTGGATCACCTCCTCACTATGCTTCACTCTCTTAGACTAAATGACACTGCTCTCTCCTGGTTCTCTTACCACTCTTTTACTGTATTTTTTGCTGGCTCCTCTTCCTTTAATTGTCTGGGTTCTTCAGGGTTCTGTCCTAGGCCCCCTTCTCTTCTTTCTATAAACTGCTCCTATTGGACAAAACATTAATAGATTCGGTTTTCAGTTCCATCTCAATGCTGATGACACCCAATTATTCACCTCTTCTACTAACATCACTCCTGCATTACTACAAAATACCAGTGATTGTTTGTCCATTGTCTCTAACATTTTGTCCTCTCTCTGCCTTAAACTGAATATGTCAAAAACAGACTTTTTCATGTTTTCTACCTCTACTAACCTTCATAAACCTAGTATTAATAAAAATAGAATAAAAAGAAAGGGATTCTTGACCGCGCCACCATATAAACAATCTGTGATTTTTATCCTGATGAAGGGGCCAGAGAGGCCATGAACGTGTAGAAAATAAAAATCACATTTTATCAACATAAATGTTGATTGTTTATATGGTAGCACGGTCAAGAATCCCTTTCTTTTTATTCTATTTTTATTGGTGCAATTTATTTGGGAAGTCTGCAGCAAACCTACTCACATGCTATTATAGTGGTTGTGGCTTTCACAACCAAGCCAGGTGAGTGTAAACCTTCTGAACATCTCCAATTGTTATGCTGGTAACACCCTAGGGTAGCGCCTTGTTTTTCCTTTCCAACATCACAAAGCTCTCACTGATCTCAGGGAGAACAGTCATGGAAAACACTGCGGGCAGCCGGCTAAATCGCTCAAGCACAGTGAAATCCATGGTGCATTGCCCCTGGGAATTTGAATATGCAAATGCAGTCTGTGGAGCCTCGATTAAGAGTCTCAAACACGGGACTAGTCACTCCACACTGATGAGGCGCAATACCCCAAAATAGCTGTCAGTGGATGGATACCTGTCTTTGGTAATTTCCTTATCATATCCTTAAGCTCGTAACTGAGCGGGATAGTGACTGAAAGAGCACTTAATATGGGGGTTATGGTGGTCTCCACAAGGAGTCCACCTCAGGGCTAGGTCCTTCCCTGGAGGGATATCTGGCTAATCCTGTGTTTGAGACTCTGAAATGAGACGCCACAGACTCCATTTGTTTTTCCTTTCCAGCCTTCCTTCTATAAACCTAATATTGTCATGTCTGTGTGTGGTTCACCATTACTCCCCAGCAGCATTCCCCCTGTCTTGGGGTTATATTTAATTCTGAGATCTCCTTAACGCCATACTTGCCTGCTCATGTCACCTACATCTCAAAAACATTTCTAGAATTAGACCTTTTCTTACCGCTGACTTTGTAAAACACAAGTTGCCTTTTCGCTGCAGAGTACAACATAAAATTATCACTTTCACCTTCTAAGTACTCCACAGTGAATCATCTGGTTGCATGCCCTGTATGCATCTAATAGAACTTTATCTGTACTTGTACAAATCATGGCTGGTGACTGGTTCAACAAACGTTATTTGAATATCCTATTTATTATACTGATACCTGCACCATATATGACACCATATATGAAAGGAACTTTTTACTATTTTGTGCCTCCTCTATTTGCTCATAGATTGTAAGCTTGTGAGCAGGGCCCCCTCCTGTTGATATCTATTGAATTGTTGTTACTCTATTGTCTATATATATCTTCCTCTGAATTGTAAAGTGCTGTAGAATATGTTTGACGATATATGAATAAAAATTATTATTATTAGGTAGCAAAAATCTGCTGAAAAATGTCCTTTAAACCCTTTATGACTTCTGCCGTAAATGTGTAGTGCATCTCAGAAGTAGGTATGTTGAATAAGCTCACGAGGTAAGCTCACCCCACAATTGGTAGGTAATGGCTGTGCATTAAACCCAGGACCTGTCATTAACAATTAAAATTAGAGCAGTGCTTTACCATGATTGGTAATCTGTTAAATTCTTCTGCCAAACTGTGACAACAGGATTGAACATGCTCCAGAATAGGGGTACGCCATTTTAAGATCCCATTGGCTCACCAGTGAAGTGATTGCTTGTCACTTATTGTTTCATATGGGAGCAGGGGCTCTGTTGTAGACCTTCATGCTTGTCATAGCAGAGCTCCTTTGAAACCGTGCCGATCTTTAAAAGAGACTGTGATTTCTTCTATATACAGCAATGCAATGGCATTGCAGTAGATAGCATAAGCGATCAGATGATCTCAGGTTATAGTCCCCTAAAACAACTGTTAAATACAGTAATGAGTAAAAATAAAAATGTTAAAAAAAATGAAAAAACTAAAGCAAAATATAAAAGTTCAAATTACCATCCTTTTTGCCTCATTAAAACTAAAAATAATAAAATGAAAAGAAAGCACATATGTGGTTTACCGTGTACAGAAAAGTCAGATTAATCAAAATATAAAAATGGTTGATAGGTAGACACTGTAAACAAAAGAAATCAATAAATCCAAATTATGTTGTTTGGTTGTTGCAATACCACAAAAAAATGCAGTAACAAGGAAGCAAAACACCCTATCTATCCCAAAATGGTATCATTAAAATGTTGCCGTACCCTGCAAAAATGAGCCATAACATGGCTCCATCAACTGAAATAAAAATAATATGGGTCTTGGAAAATGGCCATAGAAACTCTTATATGTTTTTGGGGAAAGAAACCTAAAACAGTTATGACTCTTTGAAGAAGGGGAGGAAAGAACGAAAGCACAAACATGACAATTGGCCGTGTTGTGAAGGGTTTAGTAAATATTCATCATAAGAATTTAACCTGTTATCTTATCCCCAGCACTTAGTTATCACATTCATCTACAAGTAATGAACACAGACCACTAAAGCAATAACCAATGGATATATCATACTTTGTTTCTCCTAGGAGTATCTGGGCTTTCTTGCAGGGCCTCATGTTTATGAAACAAAATCTGTTCTTGATAGTTGTATTGCATTTATTAAGATTAGAAATCTTAAATAGTTCAAATACAAAACATACAAATTTAATTTGGCCTTATAATTAAAATAAATCTATTGAATTTATAAAAGCAAACTAAAATGTAGACATGGTAATGCAAATTAAATCTTAGAAATGTAACTCTCTAGAAAGGCAGGTTAAAATTCTATTTACTATCATATATCGATTGCCTCACATGATTGAAGTAGCCAATATAACAATTGATCTCACATATTATTAACAGGATTAATTGAAAAAAAGTCTATTTAAAATTAGAAAAAAAAAAATAATTTAATACAAAAGCTAACATGATAGCTTAGAGGTAGCTAGAGGTATGGTTGGGGTACTTATAATGTAATGCAACTATGAAAAGAAATATCAAACCATCTAGAAGGGAATTCTTTGAGGATTAAATTGGCCGTCAACTTCAAAGCCTTTCTCAAATAGAGTCAGATAATGAAAAATAACTTCAATAAATAATTGAATTCACTGCTTTATTATTTGCAAAAGAAAAAAAGCAAGCAAAATAAGAATATCAATTTAAGCAAATAGGAATTTTGAATTGCACTTCTGTACTCTTATTTTTTTTTAAAGAAAATCATCAATAAACACAAAGTTCAAAGTGTTACATGAAAAAAACATTAGAAATGATAAAAAATAAAATATTTCTTCCACTATAAAATTCATGGGTGATAAAGTTCAGTCTTGGCAGTTGTGGTAGAATGTCAGCTGTATGCCAGCAAATGTTTAGTTTTTTAGTTTTTATTTTCCCTTTTTTAAATAGTTATTTGAAAAAAATGCAACATGAAGTATTATGATTGCAGTTTAGTTATTAGAATTCAAAAAGATCCAAGTAACTATCACAATCAATTCTTGTCACTATGCCCTTTAACCCCTTCCCGACCATTGACGTTGCACAACATCATGGCGGGATCGCGGTCCTGTAGTTACGGTGACCAGGGTTGGCGAAAAGTCACTTGGGCTACATGTAGGAAGAGACCTCTAGTTGACCTTGAGGGGATGTGGTTTTGCCACCCCGCACCTACGATTGCTGTGATTGGCTTTTGAACATCGAACAGCAATCACAGTGATTGTAATGTTTCATCAATGAAATTTGGTGAAAATGTTGATCCAGCCATGGTCGATATTGCAATTGTACCGTCATTGGCTGGAGCAAGGTGACCTCAGTGTCACCCCCTCCGGATCTGATTTGAGCTGGCATCCATGTGACACTATCTCTCCAATCAGATGTGGAGGGCGTGTGGTATATTATTGTCCTCCCTCTTCAGCCTCATCCTGTCTGTGCCCTCTGATTATCACGTCCCCCGATGACTGGCCACCACTGCAACTTCCGCTGCACATGAAGACTGGCATGAGGGGACAGGGGGTGATGGAGGACACTGGCGTGCTGTAGGAGCTGACAGAAGATTGCTGTGCACAGGGGTAGTGGGGCGGGACAGGCGGGCATTTAGTCTGGTACCAGACTGAGGTCTCAGCCACAGTACATGTACGAGAAGCAGCGGCTAATCAGACGCTGGCAGCTGCTGGCATCTGATTGGATGGTGGCATCTTGTACATGTATTGCAGCTGAGAGACCTCAGTACGACACTGGAGCAAATGCTCACTGATAACACCCTACTGGCATAACCATGGAGATAGAGCCTGCGGTGCTTAACATGCACCATTCACTATCCCTACTTCCGAGTTTGGAGAGTCAGCGGTCACATGGGTCATCACATGGAGCCAACAACACTGCAGGTCCTCCGTTGTTCCTCTATACACAGGACCTGCCGAAAGGGGTTTTTAGCTTGCTGCATCTTTGCTGCACCTCACCGATCACCAAGAGGGCATAAATAGGCAAAATGGAAAGGGAAATTAGCGGCTAAAACGGGTGCTCACTAATCAAACAGACAGTTATTAAGAGTCGAAATGTTACTTCCTTTATTCTGTGATCATACTCCTCACAACGTGTTCTGGCGGTAAACTCTGCCTTCATCAGGTTCCGACATCTAACACATGGAGTGTTTAAGAGGAACTAAATTGATGACCTTACTACAACAAGTTAACCCTTCCTAGCTAGGTGAGTGTTAACAGCCTATAATAGCGGGAGGAGGAGGAGAGAACATTTAATTTCAGATATAAGTGAAAGTTGATTCAGTAGGAAGAAATAACAAGGGGAGAAATTGTGATAAGTTCAAAGTAAAAAATCTTTCCTAAATATTTTAAATAAAAAGGGTGGATTAAAAACAATGGGGGAGGTGACAAGAATGGGAAACAATACAAAGTTATGCTAATAAATACACACTAATGAAAATTATATAAAATGTAAAAAATATAATAAGAATAATTTTGTATAAAAATATAACAAATATATAAAAATTAGTTAAAAAAAATTTTCAAAAGATTTTTTCTTTCAAAAAAATACATGTTAATAAAATATACAGGATTGATCTACAGGTGCTTTGCGAAGCTATGATGGCTAATATTTTGGAATAATTAGTTGTGAAACACCTAAATGATGGATTCTCTCTTGCCTTACAGGGAACATGTATATAAATGTACATGTAAATGTCCGGAGATGTTTTCTGTGCACTAGAGCAAACGCATGCATTCAAACGCAACCCCACTTTACACTTGCATTTGAGGTTGCGTTTCACTGCATTTGCATGTGTTCCCCATAGGATATAATGGGTGCCTAACGCATGTTTCAATTGTGCTTGAATTGCATTTGCATGCTTTTGCATTGCATTTGCACGCGCTAATGCAAAACAAGTGCAATGCATGCAAAACACACAGGTGTACAGATGTGAAAAGGGCCATATTTAAATCACATGCTGTCTATTTCCTTGTGATCTTCCTTGAGATGGTTCTACTCCTTCATTGGAGTCCAGCTGTATTTAATTAAACTGATAGGACTTGATTTGCCTATATAAGACCTCACAGCTCACAGTGCATGTCAGACCAAATGAGAATCATGAGGTCAAATTAACTACCCAAGGAGCTTAGAGACAAAATTGTGGCAAGGCACAGATTTGGCCAAGGTTACAAAAGAATGTCTGCAGTGTGGAGACACGGGGGTCAGTGGGTGCTCTCTGTCCGCTGGCCCAGCCACCTTTAGAAAGACAGCATGGACCAGGGCTCATCCCAAACTGAAAGCCCAAGCTCCTTACCCATGGGTGGAACACTACTCAGACAACACAGGGTGAGGGAATCACAATATGGCTTTATTGGATCCCCAACAGTTAACAGCATATAACACATAACCAGCAAAACACAAAATGTAACAGGCAACAGAGTCTCCCCCTTCCGCTGGCTCACCAGGGATTAGAATATAGCACAGCAAAGTCTGTAGCCAGGTGACTGGATTGTCCCAACCTGGGTTGCTTCCTTATGCAGTCTTTGTTATCCCAGCCGAATCTGAACATTCGATGCTGAAGTTCTTGTAGAGTTATAATCCAAGTGCTGATCCCCTTGGTCAGCACCGAAGTGCTTAGGCCTGGAGTTATGGCCGGCCAATCGGATCCATAGACCTTAGTTAGCTGCATGCATCAAGTCCTGTACACCTCTAGTCGGGGCCGAAATCCCTAGACCGAGGTCACTAGACAAAATCATAATCACCCTGGTTAATGAGCAGGTCTCCTTATATACCTGAGCCCTCATTGCAGGATATTGGGTTACGTCACGATTGGACGAATTAAGACTGTGTTCTCATTGGCTGGATTTCAAGCTGTATATAAACTACCTCTTGTATTGTTGTATGGCTGGCAAGGGAGACTCATAGACTGACTTTAGTTTAAACTGCATCTAGCATTATGGATAGTTTGCATAGTAATACAATGGCATGTTAGCAAGACTAAGTTCTCTGACCTTCTATGATAAAGACGTGAGAAAATTACATTACACACGTTAAACACTACCAGTAATCTACAAGACTTGTATGAACAATGAGTGACCCCTCACAAGGTAGGAAATAAAATACCGTACAAAGAGGTGAGATAATTAAACTGCCTGCAATAAACACTACCAGTCATCTACAAGACTTGTAGGAACAATGAGTGACTTATCACAAGGTAGAGCACAAAATACAAATAATTGTGTGGCTACATAAGAAATCATCCTATGTTATATGTTAAAGGAGTCCATTTCGTCACATTCATTACTAAAGGTTCCTTAGAGCACAGTTGTCTCTATAATCCTTAAATAAATTTGGACCACCAGAAGTCTTCCTAGACCTGGCTGTCCAGCCAAACTGAGCAATCATTGCTTGAGAGAGGTAAAGAAAACTCCAAGATCACTATGGATAATAATTCTAAACAGTATGTGTGGAGAAAACCAGGCACTGCTTTTCATCTGCCAATTCAATATCAACAGTGCAACATGGCGGTGGCCTCATCATGCTATAGGGGTGTTTTTCAGCTGCAAGGACAGGATGACTGGTTGCAATTCAAGGAAACATGAATGCAGCCAAGTACAGAGATAACCTAAATGAAAATCTGTTCCAGAGTGCTCTGGACCTCAGACTTGGTTGAAGGTTCACCTAAGCATACAGCTAAAATAACAAATGAGTAGCTTCAGAACAACTTTATTACCATTCTTGACTGGCCCAGCCAGAGCCCTGACCTAAAGCCAATTCAGCATCTCTGGAGAGACCTGAAAATGGCTGCCCAGCAACGTTCACCTTCCAACCTGATGGAAATGAAGTGGATTTGCAAGGAAGAATGGCAGAGCATCCTCTAATCCAGGTGTGAAAAGCTTGTTGCATTATTCCCATGAAGACTTAAGGCTGTACTAGCTCAGAAGGGTGCTTCTACTCAATACTGAGCAAAGGGTCTAAATACTGATGAGCATGTAATAATTCAGTTTTTTCTTTTTTAATAAATTTGCAAAAATTTCTACATTTCTGTTTTTCAAGATGGGGTGCAGAGTGTACATTATTGAGAAAAAAATGAACTTTTTAAATTTAACAAATGGCTGCAATGAAACAAAGAGTGAAAAATTTAAAGGGGTCTGAGTACTTTCCATACCCACTGTATATGTGCATATATAATACTGTATATATATGTATGCCACCAAGACTTAAGGACTTAATATGTTATAGGCTCACCCTCACACACAGAGACACACACATGCCCATTCCCATCATTGTTCTGTCTGTGTCATACAGGATGGCTCCTCCCAGGAGAGACCCTCTTTGTAACCACTTATACTCTGACCAAGATTATATTAATAAAGAAATACCTAAAAAATATTTAATAAAATATGTTTTGCAATCTGGAGAGTCAGTAAAAAGACTGTTTTCATAGGATCATCTGCTTAAATGTAATTTTCAGCAATGGACCTATATACTTCCATACTAAAGTCTAATGTTACATATAAAAAAACATTAATTTTCAATTATTAGGCTCCATCCTGGAGTTCCAAAATCCCTATGACAACACTTCCTGTCTTGTTGGTCACTGGTGGAAATGTTGATCTTAATGCCTTGTGAGTTTTGGCTAATAAGTGTCTACAAATGTAGAAGGAGGTATCCTAACTCTAATTACATTTTATAGAGATTTTTCGATTGTCCTATGCACTGGAGCTAACTGCCTCTTAGTGGTTAGTGGCTGCTTAAAGATCAGAGGATAACCCACACAACTCTTATCCTCTGTCCTTTTGTATAATTACGATTACATATATAATGTTATGATCTAGCGCTTACTATTTTACACCTTGTTTAAGATAGTGATCCCAGACCAATTGTTTGTTTTTAAAAAAATAATAAATTTATTTTTCACACTAAAGTAGAAATTTCTTTGTTCAAACACTTGCACATCAAATAAATTAATTTAAAAAATGTAAAAATTGGCTGCTGTTTATAGCTTCAATCGTATATTGTTGTAGAATTATTCTGTTTGTCTTTCTTTTGTGGCTGTGGTCTGAAATAAAATTATATTCATCTTAGTTGCTGTCTTAGGCTACTTTCACATAACGATTTGAAGGGAGCCAATGCTGTCCGATATAATTCGGACAGCATCGGCTCCCTTCTGATGCCTGGATTCCGGCATAAAATCGGAGTGAAAAAAAGAAAAAAAAAAAGTTTATTCTCACCTCCCCACGAGCCCCCGCCGTCTTCCGGCTCCCGCTGTCAGCAGAGGTCGTCCTCTGCTGTTCAGGACCTGCGGTGATGTCACAGTCACGTGACCGCGGGTTCACCATGGTAACCCGCGGTCACATGACTGTGACATCACCGCAGGTCCTATACAGCAGAGGAAGCCCTCTGCTGACAGCGGGAGCCATCGGGAGCCTCCAAGAAGATGGCGGAAGGCGGCGGGGGCTCGTGGGGAAGTGAGAATAAACTTTTTTTTTTTTTTTAACCCTTGTGCTCCCAGTTAGGAGCAGTTTTACTGTACTGAGCATGCTCAGTACAGTAAAATAGGGTCCGAGGGGACATCAGATGTTTCCTCGGACCCTTCTCCATAGGGCCCCATGTTATAGGGATCGGGTCAGATCGGATGTGCACTAAATGCCATCCGATCTGGTCCGATCCGAATCTGTCAGATTTTATTTTCGGTGCAAAAATCGGAGCAAGCTCCGATTTTTGCACCGATAATAAAATCGGACATAATCGGATCGGACCAAATCGGATGGCATTTAGTGCACATCTGATTCGGTCCGATGCCCATAGGGTTGCATGGGGCCAAATTCGGATCCGATGCTGTCCGATTTTGATCGGACAGCATCGGATCTGAAAAATACGTAATGTGAAACCAGCCTTATAGGGTTTATAAATATTTGAGTTATAATTGATCTGTATCTCACCTCTATAAGTATATATACCAGATAACCCGTGCTAGTTGCGGGCTTGATAGATGGTCTCCTAAGATATGTATATAATTATTGCTCAGTATAATCGTATTTATTTTGACTTTCTTAAGTGTCAGTGATTAATTGTAATACACACCTACTGTTGTTTATGTAGGTACTTGATGTTTTGTTTGGTTGAATGATGTATCACACCAAATATATGTTGATAATAAAGATTGACTATTGTTTTTATTAACAACAATCCTATCGTGGTTGTTCTGGTTATTAGCTTACATTGGAGTGTGGGACTTATTTGGATGGATTCATCTAATAATGTCCTACACAGTTCTGGAAATTAATTCCCCTCTCAGGGTACTGTCATTCCTTAGTGCTCTGAATGTTTGATAATAAATGGTTAAGTCTTGCTATTCACCATAAAGATCATATAAGTTCATATAGAATCATAAAAAAAATCAAAGAGGCACATATATCAGTATTAGTGTAAAAATCACTGATTCGTTGTGTCAATGTATCAGCTACTCCAGGGCCGGCTCCAGGTTTTTGTGGGCCCCGGGCAAAAAAGTTTCAGTGGGCCTCCTTTAGTACATATTGCTGCATGTAGGTATATATATATAGGTTGCGGACTAAAAAAATATATTATATATATATATATATATATATATATATATATATATATATACAGTACATACATATATCCCTCACAGATTTAATCCCTACCATGCTGTCTCTCCCCCCCAAATGCTGTTTTTCCCATCCTGTGCACTGTCTCTCCCCTCTCTGTGCATAGCTCTCCCCTTGTGTAGTCTTTCTCCTCTGTGCGCTATCTCTGTCTCTCCCTTGAGTCTGTCTCTTACCTGTGCTTGTTCCCCTCCCTGTGCACTGTGTCTCTCCCCTACACCTGTCTCCCCCTGTGCCTGTCCCCTTCCTGTGTGCTGTGTCCCCCCTGCGCGCCTATCTCCCCCTGCGCACTGTGTCTCTCCACTGCACCTGTTCCACCTACACGCTATCTTCCCCCTGCGCCTGTCCCCTCCCCTGTACTCAGTGTCTCCTCCCTGTGGCTGTCTCCCCCCCCCCCTGTACCCTGTCTCCCCAATCCCCCTGGTGTGATTTGACCCTGACAGGGCCCCCTGAGTGCTGCCCCCACACCTCACCCTCGGGGGCCCCTGAGCGCTGCCCCTACACCGGGGAGCCCCTGAGTGCTTCCCCCAACAACGGGGGGCCCCTGAGCACTGCCGCCACACCAGGGGGCCCCTGAGCACTGCCCCCAACACCAGGTGGCCCCTGAGCACTGCTCCCACACTGGCCGCTGATCTCTCAGACTCTCAGCCTGTAATGTAGTGTGAGCTGCAGCTGCTCTATTTCCTGTGTGTGCGGAGATACAGGAAATAGAGCAGCTGCAGATCTCACTACATGACAGGCTGTGGGCAGAGGTGTATCTAGGTTTTCTGGCACCCGGGGCAAGATTTCATTTTGGCGCCCCCCCCGCGGTCAGAGTAGACGTCATGTGACCAAGTGACCAATTATCCATATGCGATTTTTACACTTAGGGCCTTTTCACATAGGCGTTTTTTTGAAAAATGCGGCAGTTGCGGTGAAAAACCTGCATCTGCTGCATTTTCCGTCTAGTGGCCGCACTTGCATCGTACTTACGGCAAGCCCCATGCATTGTCTATGGGGCTTGCGGTAAGTGTGCGGCAGGAGCGGCAAGTGCGGTTCTGGCATTTGCGGCCGCAAAAAAAACGCGGACAGCGGTGGGTTGTTTTTGCGGCCGGAACCGCACTTGCCGCACACTTGCCGCAGGCTCCATAGACAATGCATGGGGCTTGCCGCAAGTGCCACGCAAGTGCGGCCGCTAGGCGGAAAATGCGGCAGATGCTTCTTTTTTACCACAACTGCCGCATTTTTCAAAAAACGCCTATGTGAAGGCAGCCTTACAGGAACAGTGACTGCTGAAACCAGCAAGAGCTGTTTCTGACAGTGAGTATATTACACGTTAGGAGCAGGCAAAAATGCGTTTGCGTTCCCTTGCGCTTTTTAAAAGTACCCTTCAAGCACAACATGTTGCATTTTTGTGCGTCTGAGGATGCTTGGTATATACACAAGCATCCTGAAGCGCACAAATAATGCAAGCAGCTCAATGGAGCCGCACTGCCATATGGGTGGCACCGCAGCCAAGCGGAGTGTCTGGCCATCCAGATCTCACTTTCTCCTCACCTCTCTTCTCGATGCTCCGGTCTCCTCAGCATTTGCTCTGCCGATCTGCACATATCAGCACAGTGATGACAACATCGTGCCCCGCCATGCTGAGTTGCAGAATGCAGACAGCGACAGAAGAGACTCTGGAGAAGAATGCTACTGGCAAAGGCGACTAGGACTATAGGAGCGGGAGCGGAATCCGTGGGGGGCTACCACTGGTACACATACCTCGTATGCACGCGGCTCCACTCCATACACCTCGTACACATGCAGTTCTGCTCCGGACACCTTGTACACACACGGCTCCGCTCCATACACCTCGTACACATGCAGTTCTGCTCCATACACCTCGTACACACTCGGCTCCGCTCCGTACACCTTGTACACACACGGTAATAATCCTAATCGATTTGATAAAAACATAATATATTACCTCCTAATATCACTAAAAGTATAAGTTCATAATTCATGTATATAGGTGCCAGTCTATTTTAGCCTCTGTAGGAATTTCAATGAATTAGAATATCATCACATTAAATTATTTCAGTAATTCAATACATAAAGTGAAATGCATATTCTATAAAGAGTCATTACAAACAGAGTGATCTATTTCAAGTTTATTTCTGTAAATGTTGATGATTATGGTTTAAAGCCAATGAAAATCCAAAGGTCATTATTTCAGAAAATTAAAGTAGGTAGGATGAGGGGTTAAAAACTGTGCTGCCGTTTTCCACGAGACATTGAAGGGTAAATATAATATTGATTTATTAGTCAACATGTTTCAGGGTTCCCCACATTCCAAGTCTGAGCATTACTTCCAGATATGACGCGATGGTCATGTCATTTTTGGTCATCCGCATTTTTGTCTATGTGGTGTGCTGAGAGGCTCCAAGGTGTGCAGTTTGTGTGCTTTGAAACAATCAATATGCGTGCCTCCAGATTTAGGGCTTCATGCATGCGTAGTGCGCACTCTGAAGCTGCTCAGACCACACATACACCTTGTTCCAAATTATTATGCAAATTGGTTTTAAGTGTCATAGGCTTTTTGGGTTTTTTTGTAAATGAAACCCATTGATGGTATTGTGTCTCAGGATTCTTTGGATCACGGAAATCAATCTCAAATACCTGTGATAAATAGTTTGTCAGGTAAGCCCAATAAAAGGAAAACTGGTGTGTTCCACAATATTACGCAGGCCACAGTTTTCAAGTAAGGCTAAGGTCACACTTGGCTGCATTTTTTAAGGTTGTTTTTGACAGGGTATGGTGAAACTTGCATTGTGGATGAGTTTTTCCCATGAGTTTTTCACACTTGTATTTTGTGAAAAACGCATGCAAACACTCATCCATAGGACCCCAATACAAAAAACGCATGCCCCAATGCCAAAAAAGCATGGCTAAAGTGCCATGAGTTTTTTCCATGAGTTTTGGGCTCAACACCAAAAAATGCATCATGATGAATTTTTGGTGCTTTTTCAAAAACTCATGCATTTTTGTAGCATGGGGCCCTATGGGAATTGCATGCGAATCCGCATGGCACTAAATGGTATCATGAGTTTTTGCATGAGTTTTTTAAGGCTGCTCCAGACCTAACAGCAAAAACGCAGCCCAAAAACGTAGGCTGTCAAAAACAACCTTAAAAAACGCAGCCAAGTGTGACCCTAGCCACAGCCTGCGTTTTTGGGCTGCATTTTTGGTGAACCCGCGGTCACATGACTGTGACATCACCGCAGGTCCTGAACAGCAGAGGTACACCTCTGCTGACACCGGCAGCCTGCGGGAGCCACCGGGAGCCTAGAGGAAGATGGCGGGAGACGGCGGGGGCTCGGGGAGAGGTGAGAATAAACTTTTTTTTTTTTTCTTTTTAACCCTTGTGCTCCTAGGAGCAGTTTTACTGTACTGAGCATGCTCAGTACAGTAAAATGGGGTCCGAGGAGACATCACATGTTTCCTCGGACCCTTCTCCATAGGGCCCCATGTTAGGGATCGGGTCAGATCGGATGTGCACTAAATGCCATCCGATTTGGTCCGATCCGAGTCTGTCAGATTTTGTAATCGGATGAAAAAATCGTTGCAGGCAACGATTTTTTTCTCCTGAAAAAAAATCGGCCAAAATCGGGCAGAGTCGGATCAGACCAAATTGGATGGCATTTAGTGCACATCCGATTCGGTCCGATACCCATAGGGATGCATGGGGTCCGAAAATCGGTCCGATGCTGTCCGATTTTTTTCGGACAGCATCGGAAATGCAAAAATCGTAGTGTGAAAGCACCCTAAACTAACCATATCAGTTTTTTTTACTGCACACATTGCAGTCACACCATTGCAGTCACACTTGAGTGTAGCATTAGTTTTTGGCTTTAGGTTTTGGACTTAGAAAAAAAAGTGCACAAAATGATGCAAAAACCTGATCCAAGGCTCAAGTGTGACCCTAGCCTAATGCTTTTTTAAAAATGCAGGTCTCCAAAAAAGCATGAAAAAAACGCAAGTGTGACCCTAGCCTAACATGGGAAAGAAAAAGCATCTCTCTGCTGCCAAAAAGCAACAAATAGCGCAATGTCTTGGACAAGGGATGACATTAGATTAGCAGATAAAGACTGAATGAGGAAAGTTTCTGCCAGGCAAGTTCATTGGATTAAGAGATCAGCTGCTAAAAAGGCCTTACAAACCAGCAAACAGATATTTGAAGCTGCTGGTGTCTCTGGAGTCCCTCAAACCTCAAGCTGTAGGATCCTTCAATGGTGTCATGAGTGATGCGTGCGCTCAGACTCTGCCCCTCTTCCAAACTGCGTCCCGGCATTCCACTTCCTGCGCAACCCATAGCAGGTAATGGTGGCGGGGACGCAGGAAAGCGCAGGAGCTGCCCATCTCTGCGTTCATGTGCAGCCTTGCGTTTGCCTGAAAAGTACATGTGCTTGCTTTTTGCGCTAGGGCAGGCAAGCAAACGCAGGTAACTGCACAGAAGTACAAATGTGAAAGGGGCCATAGATCTGCCTGGCCTCTTGTTGAAGCAAGCCATTTGTATGTCATGTTTTGTGGCATGTGTAAGGGTACCTTTACACACAGAGATATATTGCTTGCAATTCACTGGATGCAGTGAAATCATAGACACATTGTGCCACTTGTACATGGCAACAAAATGGAACAATGTGTCCATGATTTCACTGCAACCAGTGAATTGCAAGCAATATATCTCTGTGTGTAAAGGTACCTTATGACATGCTAGTGTGCATTTGTTCCCCACTTAGTATCCGTATGTCATGGATATGTCATGAGTATGACAAACGTTTTTTAACATGGTTTTTCCATGCTGTAAAAATTTAGAATAGATAGACAGATAGGATAAATAGGATAAACAGGATAGATAGATGATAGGATAAATATATTGATATTACCAGTCTTCCACTGCTTGTTTCCAGGGCCAGTCATTAAGCTTCTTGCATATTCACACAACTCAACTTCAACAGCCATTCACAGATGCTCACTCTCTGTGACAGTGTCTGTGATTGGCTGTCGCACTCAGACTCCATCCCTGTCACCTGTACTGAAGTCTGTACTTTGTTACCATTTACATTAGGATATGACAACTAACCTGCTGTTATATGTGTTTAAAATAGATTAAAAAAAATGCGTCCCCCATATAATTAAAAAAAACTAGTGGCATGAGGTCCCCCCCCAATTTGACACTCAGCCAAGATCAAGTGCATGGCAGGACGTTGTATTCTTACACTGGGGAGACTCATAGTTATTTCTCACCCAGGGTAACAATAGCTTGGTGCAGAATTTGTGCATTCATTAGAATTGGCAAATCCTGGTGCTGTACCCAGCCCTTCCCAATTACCTGGTGCATTGGCATTGGGGTTTTAGTAGGGGTTGAAGGATGGTGCAGGAGTATCTATAGCTCAAACTCCATGCCATAAGAGGGAATTTGGACCCTTTTGCATTGTGGGCTTCAAAAATTGAGGAGTGGCCTTAGTTTGCCAGTCACAAATATCTACTGGTTCGCCCATCTATTACAAAAAGCACAACCATTTGACGCGTAACCCTCTTTTCAAGATTTCTTTAGTAGCAAATTTAGCACAAGAGGAAAATAAAATGCCCTCTTTGTTTATAGTGTGTAAAGAATAAAAAAAGTCTGTTATTAAGGTTACTGTTACTGATTAATCAATTCTTAGTCGCACAAAGTGACTATACAGATCCTGAAACTCATTATATTACTTTCATCATTAATTTATTATCATTATCCTTTTTCTATCCCTATGTGAAATTATTTGTGCACTCTGACCTCCTATCCCTATGTTTGGCCAGCCTTCATCTTTTGCACTGGCTTTTTTAACCCCTTTATTTGGCTCTGCTAGTACATGTGATGTGATAGTTACAGAGCATTATGTGCCTTATGTTTTTAACCCTTACTCTGAGTCCTCAGCAGTGTGCAAAATGGCACAAGGCATTTTTTGAGTAATTCATGTATGTTCAATTCACATGGACTGCAAACTTGGGAAATTCGACTCAAAACTGACCATTTTTTTTAGATTTAAACACTTATACAACATACAAATTTTTTAGAACTATTCAATGTTTTGTTTATATTAACCTATCACATTCTTACTGTACAATGTAGTCAACCTTGTACTGAAATATTTGATAATCAGGCAAAATATATTTGTCAAACAAGCAAGTTACAGTTGTTATAATTGTCAGCTAATTTTGACAATTAATTTCAAAACTAATATAATACTAATATCTGATAAATTCCTAAGAAAAATCCTTCATTTACGCAATATGTTTTTTTTTTTTTTTTCATTTTTCTGCAGCCTTTGCAATTTCTCAATTCTTTTTTATTATGTCTGATTTGTATTTTTATTACTGAGCAAATAGACTTCAACTCGACATTTTAGTGGATTTAAATGAAATTAGTGCTGGAGTATTCTTCCCTTTCTTTAAAGGTCAAAATTTGGCTCTCAATTTCAATAGTTCAGGGTTTTCTTTAGAAATGCTATTTTCTATTTTCCTCAATAATTTAAACTTGTAGTCTTTCTTTCTGAACCGTTGTTGTTAGTTCTTCTAGCACAGTGTTATTGTACGAGTTTTTTGCATTATTTCAAGAAATCCTGTACTTATTTAAAATTGCACTGGTTTATCTGTGTTTTTGCTAAACCTGGAGATCTATCTACTTAGATAATAAGGCAGAGAGTTAACTCGATATGCAAAGATCAAATAATCAGGAGCTAGACTGGTGGTGTTGATTTATAAAAATATACATACTGTAGCTGTCATGTTTTTCTAAATTAAAGAAAAAACTAAGAAGCCTCATACATTTAACATGGATAACAAGCTTTTATCTTCCTTAGCCATCAGTGTTGCACTTGAATTTTGATGTAAATCAATAGACTTTTATACGTACAAAATATAAATTTGTGATTTACGTGACATTTTGGTACCAGCACTAGACCTTCTATAGACACTATATAATTTACTAGCTGTACTACCAGGCTACA
Organism: Allobates femoralis; assembly: GCA_033576535.1. Taxonomy (NCBI): domain Eukaryota; kingdom Metazoa; phylum Chordata; class Amphibia; order Anura; family Aromobatidae; genus Allobates; species Allobates femoralis. Next base: position 493,060,459 of record JARQOC010000002.1, read on the forward strand.
CCCGGGTTAAAAAATAACTGCTGTTAGCTATAACAAAATAGAATTTGAATATGTCATATTAATGACCTGTAGGAAAATAGAAGCTGAGCTGTGATTGGTTGCTATAGGCAGCCTAATAAATCTCCAGCAAACAGTAAACCTTCCCTGCTGGGCAGTATATTTTACCTCACACATACACATAAAAGACAGCTCATGTGACTGACATCTGCCTTAATTCCCGATATGGCACATGTGTTGCACATTGGCTGTTTTTAGATCAGATGTTTATTTTTGGAAATTAAAGATACCAGACATATGAGGTGAGTTGTGTGAGGCGATTTGTGCACATCTGTGTCTGTCTGTGTGGTGTGTGTGTCCCTGGGGTGTGTGTGTGTCCCTGGGGTGTGCTGTGTGTCCCAGTGGTGTGCGTATGTCCCTGTGGGGGGTCTCTGTGTGTGTGTCGTTGGGGGAGGTGTCCTGTGGTGTGTGTCCTTGTGGGGGGAGGGGTGTCTCTGTGGTGTGTGCCCATCCCTATGGGGTCTGTGTGTTCCTGTGGGGTGTGTGTGTGTGTCTCTGTGTCCCTGTGAGGTGTGTATATGTGTATGTCCCTGTGGTGTGTGTGTCCCTGTGGGGTAGTGCATGTGTCCCTGTAGGGTGTGTATGTGTGTGTACCCCTGTGGGGGGTGTCTGTGTGGTGTGTGTCTCTGTGTTGTGTGTGTCTATTTGTGGTGTGTGTGTTTGTGTTCGGGTGCGTGATGAGTATCCAATGTTGGGGCTCCACCTTAGCTGTTATCTCTTTGTGTGCATGTGGTGTGTGTATACATGTCCCCGTGCTGGTGAATATTCCATGTCAAGGCCCCACCTTAGTGACTATATGCTGGCATATGCTGTTAGTCTTTGGTGCTGTTATTAAGCCCCTCTCATTCACAACTGTCAACTGGTATCTGTCACTTTCTCTCCATTATGTAGATAGGGACAAAATTGTTTGGTGAATTGGAACGTGCAGGGTTAAAATTTCGCCTCACAACATAGCCTATGATGCTCTCGAGCTCCAGATGTGTGACTGTGCAAAATTTTGTGGCTGTAGTTGCGACAGTGTAGATCCAATCCCGGACATACACACACAATACACTCATTCAGCTTATATATTAGATATGGTACATTTGTTTCTCTTGCAGTTTTGCTGCTTATTAATCAGATTTATATTTTTGAAGGATAATACCAGACTTGTGTGTTTTTTAGGGCGATTATGTGGCGAGGTTAGTGTATGTGTGGTGAAATGTGTGCTGAGGGTGGTATATGTGTTCAAGCACGTGGTAGTGTGTGGCGCATTTTGTGTGTGTGTTCATATCCCCGTGTGTGGTGAGTATCCTATGTCGGGGCCCCACGTTAGCAACTGTACGGTATATACTCTTTGGGGGCATAGCTCTCATTCTTTAAGTCCCCCTTGTTCACATCTGGCAGCTGTCAATTTGCCTCCAACACTTTTCCTTTCACTTTTTCCTCATTATGTAGATAGGGGCAAAATTGTTTGGTGAACTGGAATGCACAGGGTTAAAATTTCGCCTCACACCATAGCCTATGATGCTCTCGGGGTCCAGACGTGTGACTGTGCAAAATTTTGTGGCTGTAGTTGCGACGGTGTAGATGTCAATCCCATACATACACACTATTCAGCTTTATATATTAGATAAGATATACACCGGAGCTCACTTTTGTAACGTATACCGGTGGTAGCCGGTGCGTTGCTGCAGTAGGCCCTGGAGGGTTACGTGTGACTGTATCCTCCTAGTTAGATGTATATATTTAAATCAATAAGGTTAGGAACCTAGCGCAAACTTATTACATCTATGCTATGGCATTAAAACTGACTCCTATGTATTTTCTTTACCCTTCCACAGGGGTATCTTTATTGAAAAAATATAAGTACATATTAATGCATATGACACATTTGTGTAATTCACATAAAATTGATTAAAATTGTCTATGATAAAATTAATGTGTTAAAAATGGGTGTGTGTTACTTTAAAAATACGTTAAATCTTATGTCTGTTTTTTTGCTCGTATCACGTTTGTTGTCTTGTCCACCTTATGTTATTTTCACTTTAGGATGGTTTTACTTTTCAATGTTAGCTGAAATGTAATAAAACATTTGTTATCAGTGATTGGTTCACCTTTCTTTTTTGTACAAATGTTCTGTTTTCTTATACTTATTAGTTGTTACTTTACATACCCAATTGTGATATGATGTTAGAATATCTTCCTATCTGTGGTGTCTTTATCGATAGATCTGGTGAAATTTCAGTAGTAAATTACTCTTGATTCTTTTTATACTTCACTTTTTATTAATTACTCTTATTAACATTTATTGGATTTTACCTGTAGGACTTTTCTGTATACTTATTTCTTCTTGAACCTGCCCCTTTTAGATCCTTTGTATGGATTTTACATGCATTTCCAGATCTAAAAATAACAGTTTTTTTCGTATTAATTTACTGTAGTTCTTGGTTAGTCTTACTAGAACGTACTATCTTGTCTTTTTCTGTTTATGATAATACTTCCTAGGTTTTATAATGCACCTCTATATATTAACCAGAGCTATAATTAAGTGAGCACATCCTGTCCTCAGTATGTGAATTGTTTATAGTGGCTTCTTAGTCTTATTAAACCTCCTACCCTTTCCTTCTCTACGTGCTAAATCTTAGGAACCTCTAATACATTGATCTATGCCATAGTTATATTGAAACACATCAGTGCCATCAATACCTTAGTTCTGCGTCATCCTCCTTTGTACAGGGATAACTGTCCTTCCACTGTATCGTTGCGGTTCTTTGCAGCTGGTGCCTTGCGGTGTTTGTCTGGGTGTCTACCGGGTTCTCCTGTCAGTGAGTCAGCTGCTGCTAGTAGCTTAGTCACGTGCTGCCTCGTCACTGTTGCATCATGGCCCTGCGTCAGTAAGGGGCTGGAAATGGTCTGACTGCGGTTTCTGTTTGCATGCAAAACGCTGTATGTCGGATCTCGCCAACTAGTTTCGAAGGCTGTGTGCGGCCTTCTTCCTCAGGGTGCCCTCCATACAGCAAACCTTGTCCTTTTATACGATGACTTAAAGTAGTCATCCATATGTTAACCCTTACTAAACCCACTATACAGTCCACATTAATCCCACAGAAAAGTACTTATTACTACCTAGTCAATCCTACACTGACACCAGTAACGGAATAAATACACCAACCACCCCTCCTCATTTTATTGTTATTATATCAATTTTTATATTTATCTCTCATAGATTTTGGTGGGGTTTTTTTTAGATAAAAAATATTTTTGTTCTTTATTCAGTATATACCTAGTGTTATTAGTATTTCTATTGTTTGCTTAAGTTTCTTGTATGTTTGGCACCTAATTAACCATATCTTGTTCTTTACCTTTATAGTCTATGTTTGTCTAGTATCTGTTTCTATCTTCATTATTTCAGTCATTTTTTTGATCTCACGTGTATCTTCTTATTTTTATTATTTTTATTTTTATTACTGTTCTCCCTTATTTTTTATTTTATATTATTTTTTTATTCTATTTTGTTTACCTTGACCCTATAGTTGATGGGATTATTTTTCTTTTCTTTATTCATTGACCAACAATTTAGCGATATTAGAGAATTTTACGTAAGTCTTTTGTATATTTGACACAAGAGACATGTGTTGGTCGTGAATTTTGAGGTGTATTCTTATTTTTACGTTCACCACTTTACTTCTCTATTATTTCTTCAATTAAAACCAAATAGTTCAATTTCTTGGTTTAGACCTTTTGGTGCTGCTAGTGTGTCAACTTCATAGATCCATTTTGTCTCCAATCTTGACATCCGTGCAATATGATCTCCTCCTCTCCAATCTTCTTTTACTTTTTGTATAGCAAAAAAGAAAGAACTATTTGGTTTTGAGCTATGTTTCTCTTTATAGTGATTTGATAAGAGGTGTCCTTGAAATCTGTTCTTTATGTTTCTGATGTGTTCTGATATTTTTTGGTTAATGTTCTTTTAGTTCTACCGATATACATCTTTTGGCACGGACATATGATACAATATATCACACTTTTGGTGTAGCAAGTCAATCTTTGTTTGATGGCATATTCCTTATTTCCATCTGTGTTTTTGAAGGTCATTATCATTTTTCTCGAGGTATCTGTTGCTCGACAACTTGTGCACTGGTTACATGGTTTGAAGCTTCCTTTTCTATATTGCTTCTGTTGTATGTTCTTTTTTGGTTCTATTATACTTGGTGCAACTAGTTGTCCCAAAGAGGTGGCCTTTTTTAAAAACGAACCTTGGATGGATTGGTAATAGGTCCCCAATTATTTTGTCCAATTTGATGATATGCCAATGTTTCTTAATGATCTGGGTACATTTTCTATAATTATCATGGTAACATGTTATTATTGCAACCTTTTTATTTTATTCTTGTATTGTTAATACTTCTTCATGTTCAGTTGTCTTCTTTTGTGTAGGTCCATTCTGTTGTAAAGTTTCACCTCTTCAATTGTTTTCATGAGCTTGTCTTCCTGGTATCCCTTTATTTCAAAGTGCTAACTCATTCGGTTTGCTTCCTCTGTGAAGTCTTCCACTGTGGTGCAATTTCTTCTCACTCTAAGGAATGGGCTTTTGGGTACATTTTCAAGCCATTTTGGGAAATGGCAGCTTGATGTATAGATGTAACTGTTCGAATCTACGTCTTTCTTGTATGATTTTGTGTGGATTTTATTTCCATTTCTGAAAAGTTTTAGATCTAGGAAGTTGATTGTTTCCGTGCCAGTTTCTCCACAAAACTCTAGGCCATATTCATTCTTGTTAATTTCATCCAGAAATACCTTTAGTGAAGTTTCTGACCCTTTCCAGAAGAAAAGAACGTCATCGATATACCTTTCCCATAACATTAGATTTTCATAAATATGGTTTCCGCTAAATACTGTCTCTTCCTCCCATGTGCCTACATATAAATTAGCGTATCCCGGGACGAATCTTGTACTCATAGCTGTACCCCATTCTTGTTGATAATATGTATCCTCAAACTATAATAATTGTGTGAAAGTATGAAGTGGATACTTTCTACTATGAATTCTCTTGGTCTTTATTTAAGTCTCCTGATTTTCCAAAAATATGCTACTGCTGCACATCCTTTTTTATGCTCTATTACAGTATAGAGTGATTTTACATCAAGGGTTCCCATAATATTATTCTGGTTTCCATGTGATGTCTGCCAAAATTTGTAATATGTGTGTCGTATCCTTTAAGTAAGCTGGGAGTTTAATTACGTTCTTTTGAAGATACGTATCCACGTAAATTAGATCCCACTATGAAATATGTGAAAAGGCTTGAAAATTTGGGGCTAAAAGGGAGAAACAAAGTTATACTGAATAAGAAAGAATATCAATTTATAGTGAATAAAACACCAAGGTTGGCAATTTTTTATCACAACCCCAAAGTGCATAAAAACATAACTAGACCTCTGGGTAGACCTATAATTTCAGGTATTAAGTGTCTAATTGCAAATCTATCTAAGATACGATAAATATGAGTAACATCATACAAGCCCATAATTCAGACTTTTTCAAAACCTTAGAAACCTATAAAAAATGAACTAATATAGATACAATTGGAAAACCTTTTTCATAATTCACTAAAGTAGCACTTTAAAAAAAAAGAAAGAAAAAACAATCTGAATAAACTGGGTAAAAATTATTTAAGTTTTGACCACTGGACATAGAATGACCCATACAGAGGACTATTGGGCTGTGCATTATGCAATACAGAGGTGCATTATATTAAATGGAGCACTACAGGGTTGTATTATACTATATGGAGAACTATGGGCTGTGCATTATTTTTGGAGGTGCATTATACTATATGGAAAAATATGAGCTGTGCATTATGCTATACGGAGGACTATTGGGCAGTGAATTATATAATACAGAGTTGTATTATATTAAATGGAGGACTATGGGGTTGCATTATACCATATGGAAAAATAAGGGCTTAGTAACTCATATAGAGGTGCTTTAAATTAGATGAAGGACTATGGATTATACAATATATTTGGCGGTGCATTATATATATATAGAACTATGCGCTAGGCATTATATGTGGAGGTACATTACCCTTTAGAAAAAACAATGGGCTGTGCATTATACTATATGAAGAATATGGAGAACCGTGGGCTGTGCATTATATTTGGAGGTGCATTATACTATATTGAGGATTATGGAGGAGCATTATTTTGGAGAACTATGGAGGGTGTATTGCACTATATATAGGATTATGGACTGTGCATTACACTATAAGAAGGATTATTGGGGATGCATTATACTATATGGAGGACTATGGGATGTGCATTTTACTGTATTTAGGACTACGGGGGCGCATTATAATATGTGGAGGACTATGTTGGGCGCATTATACCATATTGATGACAACATGGAAGGCAATGTGGGGCCCATTCTACTACATGACAGGCTATGTAAACAAGAGAATTTGAGTTGAAAGAGAATAATTTTTTATTATTTTTCATAATTGTAAAAGTAAAAAAGGCACCATAAATGATCGTATAGCACAAACAGAAATCTACAATGGCATTACAAGATCAATTTGTGCACATGACATGGAATAGTTAAAAATCACAAGAAAGGCATATAAATTTGCACCAACAATAGACAAAAACATACAATTCATATACATAATGCAGTGCAACCCAATTTCCAACATATGGTTTGATGATTCAGGTAAACAGTGTCTGTGTCCCTTTAGCAATTCAATACCACATAGTTGATGAAACATATACAGGTAGCAACATCACATAGATAAGCATGCACAGTGTGGCTGGTAACAATATAATACCCAAAGGAATAGAAGTGGAGTGGCCTAAATTAGACCAACCTCCACCAGACAATGTCCATATTTCACATACCCATATTAAAGTGCAATGTCAGTTCAGACTGGAGAATCCCCTTCTTCCACACCACCCTACAGCTGTTTCATGGACCACTAGGGCCTACTTCCTCAGGGGGATAGGGTCTGAGGCACCAAGTACACTCCAATAATCATGTGTCCATACATGTCCATGTCCCCTCACCTTTCTAGCAAAAATGACTAGCTAGACATCTTCCTGGATAGATGCACTGTGGACATCAGAAACCTCTCCCCAATCTGCTAGAGAATTTGAGCTACATCGCTTTGCAATAGAGACTCTTACTATATGACAACACTAGTCTTATTGGTGATACTGTGGTTTTTGTGTTTGATATTATTCCATTTATTTGCCCTGTGATGTGTTCAGATTATATGTCCCTGCCCTTTCCGTGGTTCCATGGTTGATTCCGCCCCCTCTGTGACGTATGCGCCCTGCCCCTTCTCCTCCAACGTCGGCTTTGGCTGTGCGTATGCGCGGGATTTTGGTGACACGTCCCGATCCTGCGCATGCACACTTGGCTGCTGGCGCATGGCGGTAGTGAGAAGGGAGGTGGTGGTGCATTTACCGCAGGTGTGCGGCATGTAAACAGCTGATGGAGGGTCTGGAAGTAAGTAGGCGGGAATATATAAAAAAGGTGAGGGGACATGCCCATGTATGGACACAGGACTATTGGAGTGTACATGGTGCCTCTGACCCTATTTCCCTTAGGAAGTGGACCCTAGTGGTCCATGAGACAGCTGTAGGGTGGTGTAGAAGAAGGGGATTCTCCAGTCTGCACTGACATTGCACTGTAATATGGGTATGTGCAATATGGACATGGCCTGGTGGAGGTTGGTCTAATTTAGGCCACCCAACTTCTATTCCTTTGGGTATTATATTGTTACCAGCAACACTGTGCATGCTTATCTATGTGACGTTGCTACCTGTATATGTTTCATCAACTATGAGGTATTGAATTGCTAAAAGGATACAGACACTGTTTACCTGAATCATCAAACCATATATTGGAAATTGGGTTGCACTGCATTATGTATATGAATTGCATGTTTTTGTCTATTGCTGGTGCAAATTTATATGCCTTTCTTGTGGTTTTTTAAGTATTTCATGTCGTGTGCACACATTGATCTAGCAATGCCCTTGTAGATTTCTGTCCGTGCTATACAATCCTTTATGGGGCCTTTTATACTCTTACAATTATGAAAAATAATAAAAAAATATTTTCTTTTTCAACTCAAATTCTCTTGTTTGCATTCTGGTTGGAGTTGTAGTAGCAGAACCTGTGCACTACTGAGTGCTAGTCTAGTGGATTTCTAGATTTATGGAGTATCTGTTAATTAAATGACAGGCTATGTCAAAGGCAATATAATATTTGGAGGGCTATGTAGGGTCATTACAACATTTTAAGGGCTATTTTTACACTTTATGGAGGACTTTTTGAGGGTCATTACACTGTATTCAAGCATCTATATACTGTGAAAGATTGTGTGGGGTCCATCATACTGTGAAAAGAGTTGTGTGGGGGCCATTATTATGTTTGATGGACTAGTGAGTGACCTTACACAGTGTGGAGTGGTATTGAGACCATCATACTGCATGGAGAGCAATGTGGGGTTCACAATAGATGTGTTGAGGTCACCACTCTTTGCCTGAGTAGTTGAGGTTAGTACAGTAGAATCAGCATACTCTGTGTGTGGAGTACTTTGGACCACTTGAACCCAGGGGCTTCAATTTTTCTTTTGGGGGGAAGAATAAGTGGTGCCCAATAAGAACTTCTTCAATGGGGCCTCATGATTTCTATGTACACCCCTAATCACTGGCTTTTATTGTAGCATTACATACTACTGGAAAAACACTGGTTTATGAGCCAATATCTGAGTAGTATTTGTGATACAATAAGTCACATTAGTTTGGTTTGCAAATGTGTAATTTAGGCTGCATAATGTCAGTGTTGACAATTTGTCTCTTGGAGTAGGAAGTCCTATGTGGCTATATTTTGGACTGTATGTTGCAAGATCGGTATTTGGAAGCAGCATTGTGGTTAATATTATATGTGAAAATATATTATGTATTAATATTAAGACTAGTGATGGGCGAACCTGCCAATGTTCGGGTTCGGCGAACACACCCAAACATTTTTTTAAAGTTTGGGTTCGAGGCCAAATGTGGCTCGAACTTGAGTCCAAACCCCGAACTTAGACTGTAAAGTTATGGGGGCTAGGTGGCTGTAAAAGAAAGAAGATAGTTATTAAACAGCATTATACTTTCCGGCGTCTACCCACTTGTACTTCCAGAGTTGCTCATTAACTTCCTGGATATTCACTGCAGAGGGACCCAACAGCCAATCACAGATGCTGTCATAGTGAATTGGCGTACCAAAACTATGATGCATTGTTTGCCATGGATTTCATGCTCTTTTGGTGCACTTTTGGCACAAAACTGCATGGAATGTGTTCAATGTGTTCATATGCATCTCCTGGCCAAATAAAGCACCAAAACCATGAGTGATAAAAGGAAAATCCGGCACCGGACCAAATTCTTCAATATTTGTGTTTTATTTTTTAGTGCATCACACAAATAGAATGATCATATCATGGGACCACAGCCCCAGCAAGACGCTGAACATGTTTCGGACATAGTCCTTCGTCAGCAGCATAAAATCACAATGACAAAATTTCCTTTTTAAACATTCAGAGACACACATAATTAATTACACACATGTGAAACATATTCTACTCATGACGTAGGTTGAAGACCTCCTACTTTGTTTTTTCATTTCATTATAGGAGCCAATCTGCTTTAGTTATACAGTTGTATTTGTGTTGGGCTACAGGTTAAATATACATGAATCTATTTTTTTTTTCCTCCATGTATACTTCTATCAGAATCCCCATATACCGTATATACTCGTGTATAAGCCGACCCGTGTATAAGCCGACCCCCCTACTTTTGCCCCAAAAATCTGGAAAAACCTATTGACTCGTGTATAAGCTGAGGGTGGACCCCAGCACAGGTATACAGCCCCCAGCAGTGTGGTATACAGGCCCCCCCAGTGTATACAGGCCTCCCCAGTGGTAGTATATAGCAGCCCCAATGGTAGTATACAGCAGCCCCAGTGGTAGTATACAGCAGCCCCAGTGGTAGTATACAGCAGCCCCAGTGGTAGTATACAGCAGGCCCAGTGGTAGTATACAGCAGCCCCAGTGGTAGTATACAGCAGCCCCAGTGGTAGTATACAGCAGCTCCAGTGGTAGTATACAGCAGCCCCAGTGGTAGTATACAGCAGCCCCAGTGGTAGTATACAGCAGCCCCAGTGGTAGTATACAGAAGCCCCAGTGGTAGTATACAGCAGGCCCCCAGGGGTACATATAGCAGCCCCCAGGAGGTACCCAGCAGCACCCTGGGGGTCCCCAGCAGCCCCCAGGGGGTCCCCAGCAGCCCCCTTGGGGTACACAGCGGCCCCCAGGGGGTCCCCAGCAGCCCCCTGGGGGTCCCCAGCAGCCCCCAAATGCTGGCACTCACCCCCCCTTGCAAGGGCCCCCCCCGCTTCTCTTACCATTCCGGACTTCTGATCCGCGCCACTCCTCGCTGCTCCGTCCGTCCGTCTTCTACATCCGGGATCCCCGGCGCGATGACGTCATATGCCTGCGACGGCCGGAGATCCCGGATGTAGCAGACGGACGGAGCAGCGAGGAGCACCGAGGAGCGGCGCGGATCAGAAGTCCGGAATGGTAATATAACCATCCGGGATGGGGGGGCCCTTACAAGGGGGGGCGAGTGCCAGCATTTTGGGGCTATATGCACTGCTTCCCCCTGCCGCTGATTGACAGGGGGAAGCAGTGCATATTTAATGAGCGGCCCCACGTGACGGGGCCGCTCATACAGCAGCCCCCGCCTCCTGCAGCCTCCACAGCCCCGGACACAGCCCCCACCCATATTGACTCGTGTATAAGCCGAGGGGGAGACTTTTCAGCCCAAATTTTGGGTTAAATTTCGTGCCTACTTGTAGAGCTAAACTGTGGGGTACACTAAAAGATGTAAATAAATTTATAAGAGCATTGACAGTAAAAAAACATTTCTATTCTGTTGATAATGTCTCCTCACAGGAAAATAATGTAACATCTAATTCATTCAATTCCATTCCCACTACTGAAACCATTCCATCTCATTTGGAGTTGAGGGAACAGGTGGCTTTGACTAACCTGCGAGAGCTGTCCTCTGAATGTTCAGGTATGGCTGTTGGAGCTGATTTGCATGGCAGAATTCCAAATCCATATTTTTATCCTATAAATTCACGAGTTACTGCCATGGATCAGTTTCAACAAGCGATGGAGAATGAGATCATACATATTTTGGATTCCAATAATAATGAAAAAAATAACCTGAGCATCTTGGAGAGACTTGCTCTCAAACAATTGCAGAGCAATCCCTATATTGTGATACGAGCATCAGACAAGGGGGGCTCTGTTGTAGTTCTAGAAAGTGGATTATATCAACAAGAAATAATAAATATGCTGTCAGATTCTGCAACATACCTACCCTTGTCTGCCAACCCCACTGATAAAGTTATGGGAGATCTACAAAAATTACTTGGAGAAGGTATGGCATTAGGTGTAATTACACAGGACCTGGCTGACTATCTTCTGGTCAATAAACCTGTATGCCCTATCCTGCACGCATTCCCAAAAAACACACAAGGGAGTTTTTCCACCTCCAATGCGTCCTATTGTAGCAGGGATAGGTAGCATAAATGAAAGATTATCACACTGGATTGATGATAAGCTGCAATTGATTTTAAAGAGTGCGGTGGGTTTAATCCGGGATACAAAACACCTATTAGCAACAGTGAACAAAATCAAATGGAAGCAGGAATATAGTTGGGTGACACTTGATGTGGTCTCACTATATACCTGTATCCCACATACACGTGCAATAGAGGCTCTGGAATATTTCCTGGGTAATACTACAGCTTTTTCATCAGACCTATGTCAGTTTATTATAATGTGTGTTACACATCTACTTACTACCAACTTCTTTAGATTTGATGAAAAATACTATCTGCAATTACAGGGTTGTCCCATGGGAGCGGGATTTTCACCATCCCTCGCTAATATCTATATGATGTTTTGGGAATTAAAATTCATACATAATATGAACAACCCATATATAGATAGTATAAAATGGTGGGGAAGATATTTGGACGACATAATAATTATCTGGTCGTCTAATGATAATGTACCTCCCCCAACCTCAGAAATACTTAGTAATTTCATCAGATATATAAATAATAATAGGTATAACATCTCCTTTACATCAGACTTTTGCAAGGAGTCTGTCTGTTATTTAGATGTGGAACTCACAGGAAATCCAGAGCTGGGAATCATTCACTCTAAACTCTATAGAAAGCCAATCAGCGGCAATGCTGTTCTACATGCTGAAAGCTGTCATCCACAGCACGTAGTCAGTAATCTGCCTGTAGGAGAGCTAATCAGAGCAAGGAGATTATGCTCAGAGGAAAGCTCCTACAATGAGGAGGCTACTAACATTTGTAAACGTCTAACTGATAGGGGATATAAGCCGCACTGTCTGAACAGAGCCCTAAATAAAGTACAAAGCCGAACCAGACAAAATCTGCTAGAGGATAAAGTGGGTAATGAGAAAGGAAAAACTGAGGTTTTACTTACTTTTTCCACAAATTATAGCGTGGATTATAATAAAATTGTGCATGCATTAAAAAGAACTTTACCTATTTTAAACCAAGATCCTATCCTAGGTAAGATCATTAAAGAAGGATACAGATGTGTTCCAAAAAAGGCTCTGAGTATCGGCAACATAATATCACCCTCAGAATTTAGAAGTAACATAAAACAACCAACATGGCTAAAAACAGTGGGTAATTATCGCTGTGGCGGAACAAGATGCAGTTTGTGCAGGCATATGGATGTAACTAAGTTGTTTATGAATAGGGTTACAAAACAGCAATATAGCATCCGTGCCTATATAAATTGCAATACAACCAATGTAGTATATATGGCATCATGCACAATATGTGCCAAGGACTACATTGGATGTACAACCAGACCAATGAAAAAAAGAATAGCAGAGCATATTGCATCTGCTACACCTGATTTGCGCGCCAGCCGCAGGGGAATGTCAAACCTTTCCAGACATTTTCTGGATGTACATTATGGTGATGTAAGTGGTTTAATAGTGAAAGGTATTGAAAGGGTGTCAAATCTAAGACGAGGTGGAGACAATGAGCACCGCGTATTGGAACGCGAGGCTCAGTGGATACTCAGCCTCAATACACGACAACCTAATGGGTTAAATTTACGAACAGACCTATCATACTTTTACTAAAAAGGATAATAAAAATAAACCTTACTAAAATCCATATAACAACAGAAATTTAACTCCCATAAATAAACAAAGTATTTGGGGATTCTGATAGAAGTATACATGGAGGGAAAAAAAAAAAAAAATAGATTCATGTATATTTAACCTGTAGCCCAACACAAATACAACTGTATAACTAAAGCAGATTGGCTCCTATAATTAAATGAAAAAACAAAGTAGGAGGTCTTCAACCTACGTCATGAGTAGAATATGTTTCACATGTGTGTAATTAATTATGTGTGTCTCTGAATGTTTAAAAAGGAAATTTTGTCATTGTGATTTTATGCTGCTGATGAAGGACTATGTCCGAAATATGTTCAGCGTCTTGCTGGGGCTGTGGTCCCATGATATGATCATTCTATTTGTGTGATGCACTAAAAAATAAAACACAAATATTGAAGAATTTGGTCCGGTGCCGGATTTTCCTTTTATCACTAACTACAAGGACTGTGGACGTCCATCCAGGCACCAGTCGGCTTCAAGGTATTCCAGTGAGAGCATATTCCCTACCCCTTCCCCTGCATTACCAAAATCATGAGATGGCTTCTTCTGTGGATTTCATGAGGTTTTTTTTTTTGGTGCATTGTGTTCACTGTGTTCATCTGAATATGCTGGCCCCAAAAAGCACCAAAACCGCAATCCAGTTAAACCCTTGAAATAATTATTTAAAAATGACTTGGGGCCTCGCCATATTTTTGTATGCCAGCCAAGTACTGCAGGCAGGTACGGGCTGCCTCCAACCCCCAGCTGCCTATTTTTACCTGGCTGGAAACCAAAAATATAAAGATGCCCTCTTTTTAATTATTTCATGAATTTCATAAAATAATTAAAACAAATGACATGGGTCTTTGCGGTATTTTTGGTTTCAACAGAGGTACAACTAGGCACCTAGGGGCTTGAATCCTCAGCACAGGGTGGCCCAAGCCTTCTGAGGCCCCCCGCTGTGAATTGCAGCCCGCATCTGCCCCAGAAAATGGCGCAATCATAGAAGCGCCATTTTCTGGGGCTGAACCACAACTCTTCCAGTGGCCCTGGTGGCGGTGGCACACTAGTTAATAAAGGAATTAATGCCAGCTTTGTATTGGCAGCTGGCACTAAGCCCGAAATAGTGTCAGGCCAATATTATAACCACCCCTATGAATTTCAAGTAAGCAGTAAAAAATCACAACACAGAAAAACCATTTAGAAATAAAACACAAGACAACCCTGTTTCCCATCTTTAATTAACAAAAAAAAACCTCCCTCTGACATAATCCACAGGGAACATCTTCAGCTGTGCTGCATATCTCTGTGAGCAGACACCAATTCTCCGTGACAGCGTCTGTGATTATAATATATCATTAAATGACGGCATCACCTGGACATGAAAAGGTGCTGGCAAAAACTATACATGAATTAAGGGGTTAATTGCCGCGACACTTAACATGATGTATGGCTATGTTCAAGGCTATGTACAGCTAAGGTGGCATATATGATAATGGAACACAGTAAATGCTGCTATAGAATATAAAGAAAAAATGAGAGTCTTAGCTTCAACAATGGCCATTGGGGAAGAGCCCGGTAACTGCGCCAAAGTGCTCTCTACCTACCGAGTCCTAACTCACTGTTGCTTCATGCGGTCTGCAATTGCAAGTCTTGGATTTTTATGTCTGTGGATTGCAATTAAAACCTGCTGGTATAGTGTGTCTATGGACCAGGGCTACAGCAAGATGGAGTGGAGGGCGAAGCTACAGGGTTGGGGGAGGGGAAAGGGAGCTCGTCAGAAAAAGTCATATAATATATCATTAAATGACAGCATCACCTGGACATGAAAAGGTGCTGGCAAAAACTATACATGAATTAAGGCGTCTGTGATTGACTGTTGGGCCCCTCTACAGTGAATATCTAGGAAGTTAATGAGCAGCACAAGAAGTAGATGCAGCGAGGCGGTGTTAATGCGCTAAGTATAATGCTGCTTTGATAACTATTTTCCTTATTTTACAGCTCCTTCCACCCCTGAACCCAAACCCGAACTGTAATATCAACTTCCCAGGAAAGTCCGTGTAAGGGATCTGTGCCCGAACACTAGTTGTTTACAGTTTGGGTTCGCCCATCACTAATTAAGACTATGACAATATTTGCACAAAGTATCTTGTATTTATATGGAGGGGGGCGGGAACTTTTCGCCTAAGCATGTTGCATGCCTGTACTTTGCCCATTGATTAACATATCACATAATATCATATAACATATCATATGTTATATATCATAACACATCTACTATATAATTGCCGTAGGCACGTTTATGTCGGCCCCCGGCACGCCGTGGCTATGTCACACTGTGACGTCACCACGTCGTGCGAGGCATTGCCCGCGTAGCGGGCATTGCGACCCCTAGCGGGTGGGCAGGGGGGCCTAGCGCATCGTGCCACTCGGCATGAGGGGCCCATTGCCTCCACCCCCTGGGGGGCCCCGTGCTGACACCAGCCGCCCGCCGTGCGCCCGGAGAGGAGGGAGGACGGAACTTCCTGTCCGGCAGCTCTGCCCGCCCCTCCTCTCCTCCTACAGCACACGCACGGGCCGCGGCGCGGTGAGTCTGCACTCCCCCTGGCCCTCACATCTGTCTGACAGCACCCCCCCCCGGTCCTCACATGGGGGTCCTGGGTGCTGATCTTGCCCCAGGGCCCGGAGCATGCCAGCTACGCCTCTGCGCTCCAGCCTCCGCTCTCCTTTCCAGCCTCCGCTCTCTCCCCTCCAGCCTGTGCTCTCCCCTCCAGCCTCCGCTCTCTCCCTCCAGCCTCCGCTCTCCCCTCCAGCCTCTGCCTCCAGCCTCTGCCCTCCAGCCTCCGCTCTCCCCTCCAGCCTCTCCCCTCCACCCTCCGCCTCTCCCCTCCAGCCTCTCCCCTCCAGCCTCTGCTCTCCCCTCCAGCCTCTGCCCTCCAGCCTCCTCCCCTCCAGCCTCCCCTCCAGCCTCTGCTCTCCCCTCCTGCCTCCGCTCTCCCCTCTGCCCTCCAGCCTCCGCTCTCCCCTCCAGCCTCTCCCTCCAGCCCTCCCTCTCCCCTCCAGCCTCCCCTCTCCCTCCAGCCTCCCCTCTTCCCTCCAGCCTCCGCTCTCCCCTCCAGCCTCCGCTCTCCCCCCAGCCTCTGCCCTCCAGCCTCCGCTCTCCCTCCAGCCTCCGCTCTGCCCTCCAGCCTCTGCTCTCCCCTCCAGCCTCTGCTCTCCCCTCCAGCCTCTGCTCTCCCCTCCAGCCTCCGCTCTCCCTCCAGCCTCCGCTCTCCCCTCCAGCCTCTGCTCTCCCCTCCAGCCTCCGCTCTGCCCTCCAGCCTCTGCCCTCCAGCCTCTGCTCTGCCCTCCAGCCTCCGCTCCCCCTCCAACCTCCGCTCTACCCTCCAGCCTCCGCTCTCCCCTCCAGCCTCTGCTCTGCCCTCCAGCCTCCGCTCTGCCCTCCAGCCTCTGCTCTGCCCTCCAGCCTCTGCTCTGCCCTCCAGCCTCCGCTCTGCCCTCCAGCCTCCGCTCTGCCCTCCAGCCTCCGCTCGCCCTCCAGCCTCTGCTCTGCCCTCCAGCCTCCGCTCTCCCCTCCAGCCTCTCCCTCCAGCCTCTGCCTCCCTCAAGCCTCCGCTCTCCCTCCAGCCTCCGCTCTCCTCTCCAGCCTCGCTCTGCCCTTCAGCCTCCGTTCTCCCCTCCAGCTTCTGCCCTAAAGCCTCTGCCCTCCAGCCTCTCCCCTCCAGCCTTTCCCCTCCAGCCTCTCCTTTCCAGCCTCCACCAATCCCCTCCAGCCTCCAGCCAATCCCCTCCAGCCTCCAGCCAATCCCCTCCAGCCTCTGCTCTCCCTTCCAGCCTCCGCTCTCCCCTCCAGCCTCTGCCCTCCCCTCCAGCCTCTGCCCTCCAGCCTCTGCTCTGCCCTCTAGCCTCTGCCCTCCCCTCCAGCCTCCGCTCTCCCCTCCAGCCTCCGCTCTCCTCACCCCTCCATATGCAATGTACAGTATCTACTATATAATTGCCGTAGGCACTTCCGTGTCGGTCCCTGAAAAGACCGTGGCTATGTCACTCTGTGACGTCAGCACGGCGAAGCATTGGCCGCTTCGCGGCCAATGCGAGTCGCTGGCCTGCGCGAGCAATGGCCGCGAGGCCATTGCTCGCGCAGGCTGAGTACGAGCAATGCGAGTCGCTGGCCTGCGCGAGCAATGGCCGCGAGGCCATTGCTCGCGCAGGCTGAGTACGAGCAATGGCCGCGAAGCGGCCATTGCGAGTCGCTGGCCGAAAATTGAACCAGAGGCTCGGCCTCAAAGTTAACGCGCTTCTAATTGGTCGGCGCCAGCGAGTCGTTACACTTGCGGCGCGCTAGCGGTAATCCTCATACAAAGTATAGTATTCTAGACACCCGATGCATTTGCATCGGGCTCACAGCTAGTATCAGATAATTACAGAGACAAAAGCGCACATCCATACAATCCATACACTCTGTAATTTACTCAAATAGAAATGATTTGGAGGAACAGCAATATTAACCCCTTAAGGACTGGGCAATTTCTGTTTTTGCAAATCAAAAAGTCTCGCCAGAGACAAAAGAATGTATAAAAAATCTACAATCTTTATTGAAGAGCTTCAAAAGCATCACACCATCGTAATAATATAAAAAATGACAAAGGAAAAAATAGAAAAATAATACTTCAGCCAATATAACATAAACGGAAAAAACTGTACAGCACTCAAAGACATAATGTGAACTGGTGTTAGCAGCGACGCTGGATCAAACAACCAGAACACAACTGAACTGCTAGCACCAGTTCACATTATATCTTTGAGTGCTGTGCAGTTTTTTCTGTTTTATAATCACACACTCATACACATCAAGGCTGATGTGGCCAAAAAATGATGTCCACAATCATAAAAGGTGATCAAGTACACATACCAAAATACATGTCTATATGAAGGCCTGTACGCCCAGGAGTCATCTAGCTGCTTTTTCTGTTTTTGTAGTTTTGTATTTTCCTCCTTTTTATTACACAAAAAATATTTTTTTATTTTTCTGTCAACATACCTTATCAGAGTTTATTTTTGCAGGACAACTTGAACTTTGGAATTATATATTTTATCGTGTTATGCACTAGAAAGTCTAAAATAAATATTACAAGTTTGGCAAAAATAGCAAAAAAAAAAAAAAAAAGTGCAATTAGAAAGTGCAATTCTGCTTTTTTTAATTGATTTACAGCAGTTATTTTACAGTAAAAAATGGTCTGGCAGTAAGATTCTTCAGTTCAGTATAATTATAGAGATATCAAACATGCATAATTTTTATATTATTTTTAGAAGTGGAAAAAAATTCTGAAATTTGTAAGGAAAAATTTTTTTTGCTTGTGACACCATTTTCTGAAAATCATATAATGGTAGAGTTGGAAGGGACATCCTGGGTTATCTCATCCAACCCCTTGCTGAAAGCAGGATTCACTAAATCATCCTAAAACAACCTCTGTATGAAGATTTCCATTAAAGGGGAACTCACCACTTCTCGTGGCAGCCTGTACCCTTTGTTGATCACCCTCACCGTCAAAAAGATTTATCTAATATTTAATCTGTGTCTCCTCCCATTCAATTTCATCACATTGCTTCTAGCCTTTCGTTGTGCAAATAAGAATAAAGCTGATCCCTCTACAGTGTGACAGCCCTTGAGATATTTGTAGACAGCAGTTAAGTCTCCTCTCAGTGTTGTTTTTTGAAAGCTAAACAGTCCCAAATCCTGTAACCGTTCCTCATAGGACATGGTTCACAGACCGGTCACCATTCTGGTCGCTCTTCTCTGGAATTGCTCTAGTTTGTTGATGTCTTTTTTAAAATGTGTTGCCCAAAACTGGATACAGTATACAGGTGAGATCTGTCCAAAGGAGAGTAGAGGGTGATAATGACTTCACATGATCTAGACCAGGGGTCTCAAACTCGGCTGGGTTGGTGGGCCGCACATAGAAAAATATTGATATCGGGGGGCCACATTGCTTGTAGGACTAAGGGTGCTTTCACATCAGCGGTAAATGCTGATCGCGGCAGTTGCGGTGAAATAAACGCAACTACCGCGATTACAGCATAACGGCCGCGATCGTGGCACACTTGCGGCAAGCCCCATACAATGTCTATGGGGCTTGCGGTAAGTGTGCAGCAAGTGCGGTTTCAGCACTTGCGGCTGCAAAAAAAAATGCTGCATACCGCGTTTTTTTCGCGCCCGCACCTGCCGCAAGTGCCGAAACCGCACCTGCCGCACACTTACCGCAAGCCTTATAGACATTGTATGGGGCTTGCCACAAGTGTGCCACAATCGCGGCCGCTATGCGGTAATCACGGCAGTTGCGTTTTTTTCACCGCAACTGCCGCGAACAGCGCAAAACGTGATGTGAAAGCAGCCTAAGTGACATTTTTAGTAATACCAGATTTTTTTGCTCAATGTAGTAATGTCAAAATCCTGACCCCTCTCTTGTAGTAATGTCCACATCTTGGTCCCTTTCTTGTTGTAATGTCCCATCCTGGTCCCCATCCTGGTCCCCCTCTTGTACTAATATCCCCAACCTGGTCCCCTTTTGCAGTAATGTTCCCCATGCTGGTCCCCTTTTGTAATAATGTCCTCCATGCTGGTCCCCTTTTGTAGTAATGTCCCCCATCCTGGCCCCCACAGTGTAGTAATGTCCACATTCTGGTGCCTTTTGTAGTGATGTCACCATCCTGGCCCCCACAGTGTAGTAATGTCCACATTCTGGTGCCTTTTGTAGTGATGTCACCATCCTGGCCCCCACAGTGTAGTAATGTCCACATTCTGGTGCCTTTTGTAGTGATGTCACCATCCTGGCCCCCACAGTGTAGTAATGTCCACATTCTGGTGCCTTTTGTAGTGATGTCACCATCCTGGCCCCCACAGTGTAGTAATGTCCACATTCTGGTGCCTTTTGTAGTGATGTCACCATCCTGGCCCCCACAGTGTAGTAATGTCCACATTCTGGTGCCTTTTGTAGTGATGTCACCATCCTCACCCCCATAGTGCAGTAATGTCCCCTATGCTGGACCCCTGTTTTACTGATGTCCCCAACCTGGTCTGGATTCTTATCACACACACTCACACTCACTCACACTCACTCATGTGGAACAAAAGGGGGGGGACCACAACCGATGAGCGGTACCTGGTGGTCTAGTGGGGGCGACAATAACAGATATGGGGGGTTCGCATCTCACCTTTGGAGGTTGTGCAACCCTGCACACCTTCGGCGTATCGCAGTGGATGGCTCCGGACTCCAGCGGTCGGGGTTTCCTCCATGAGCAGCTCCTTCTTCCGGTCAGGTGACTCGAGCAGCCGATCACCTGCCCCTGTGACGTTCTCGGTTACGTCACCGCAGGTCCTTTGGATTCTGTTAGCGGTGACTTTGGCTCACAGCTGCTCCTGCTGCAACCCTAGGATGGGGATATGATATTTGTACAGAAGTGTGAGATTATAACAGAAGCGCAAGAGCACAGGAGGCACACGTTTAATTACCTTTAATAAACCACAATGCGTTTCCACGGCGGTCCGATGTCTTCATCACGTAAATCCACCTGATGAAGACGACGGACCGCCAAGGAAACGTGTTGTGGTATATTAAAGGTGATTAAACGTGTGCCTCCTGTGCTCTTGTGCTTCTGTTATAATCTCACACTTCTGTACAAACTCGCAGGCACGCTCACAGGCAGGCACACAGGCAGGCACACAGGCAGGCACACAGGCAGGCAGGCTAACAGGCAGGCTCACAGGCAGGCACACAGGCAGGCAGGCTCACAGGCAGGCACACAGGCAGGCTCACAGGCAGGCACAAAAGCAGGCACACAGGCAGGCAGGCTCACAGGCACGCTCACAGGCAGGCACACAGGCAGGCTCACAGGCAGGCACACAGGCAGGCTCACAGGCAGGCACACAGGCAGGCAGGCTAACAGGCAGGCACACAGGCACTCTCACAGGCAGGCTCACAGGCAGGCACAAAGGCAGACACACAGGCAGGCACAAAGGCAGGCACACAGGCAGGCAGGCTCACAGGCACGCTCACAGGCAGGCACACAGGCAGGCACACAGGCACGCTCACAGGCAGGCACACAGGCAGGCAGGCTAACAGGCAGGCACACAGGCACTCTCACAGGCAGGCTCACAGGCAGGCACACAGGCAGGCACACAGACAGGCAGGCTCACAGGCAGGCACACAGGCAGGCTCACAGGCAGGCTCACAGGCAGGCACACAGGCAGGCTCACAGGCACTCACATTAACACTCACATTAACACTCACATTAACACACATTAACACTCACATTAACACTCACATTAACACACATTAACACTCACATTAACACTCACATTAACACACACATTAACACTCACATTAACACTCACATTAACACACATTAACACTCACATTAACACTCAAATTAACACACACATTAACACACACATTAACACACACATTAACACACACATTAACACTCACATTAACACACACATTAACACTCACATTAACACACACATTAACACTCACATTAACACACACACACTTTTGCTATGTTAACCATGCTGACCGCGGTCCCGTGCTGACCGCGGTCTCTGCTATAATCTTACTTCCGCCTGCTTCACTCTGCCGCTCGCTCTGCTGATGTTCCAGTTCAATGCAAGCCGCAGTCAGCCAATGAGAGGCCCGCAGGTGACCGCGGTGTATGACGTCACCTGCGGGCCTCTCATTGGCTGACGGCTTGCATTGAACTTACAGAGGGGCAGAGAGAGCGTCGGAGTGAAGCGGGCAGCGGCCGGAAGTAATATAATAGCAGAGACCCATGCACTGGACCGCGGTCAGCATGGTCAATTGTCCAAGGTGCCGGGGGCCGCACAGGGAAGCCCCAGGGGCCGCATGCGGCCCGCGGGCCGCGAGTTTGAGACCCCTGATCTAGACTATATGCTTCTGTTAAATACATGACAGAATTATGTTTGCTTTTTTGCTGCTGCATCCCACTGTTGACTCATGTTCAGTCTGTGTCTATTAGTATACCCATGTCTTTTTCATACGAGCTGTTGCTTAGTCCTATTTCTCACATTCTGTATATGATTTTTTCATTTTTCTTGCCCAGATGTAGGACTTTTCATTTCTCCCTATTGCTGTTTGTTATAGTTTATTTAGATGTTTGAATCTTCTTTCTCTTTTCTAGTAGTAGCTATCCCTCTTAGCTTCATGTGGGAGCTGTAACGTTAATATTTTTTGGGATATGGAGTGGTTAAGGTCATTTGCACACCAAACTGATTTTTTTTGTATATCATTTTAGAGTATATATGATGTTTTGATCACCTGTTATTACATTTTTTTCTGTTGTGGTGACTAAAACACAGCAATTCTGAGATCTTGATGTTTTTTTCTGTTACCGATCACATTCATTTCATTTATTTTATATATTTACTGTATTTATAGCTGACTTTTACAAAAAAATAGCAATATCAAATATGTGTATTTAAATGAAATGGTTCTTTATTTTAATGGGGGGAATGTTGGTAGTTTTTATTTTTTTTTCCTTTTATTCATTTTTATTTACTTTTCAATATATCTTTTGGTCCCCTTAGAGAACTTGAAACCTGACATCATCTACTTGTGCTGTATACAGCAATGCCACGGTATTGCTGTATATGGCAAAAATCACACAGGCCTTCACAGGAAAATCATTATGATAGGCACAGTTGTCTTTAGTAGAACTATGGCTTTCACGTGGGAGGGTCAGGGAGCTTTTAAAATGGTGGGTGTCCCTGCAGGCATACTGTAAATACTGCTGTCACGAATTAACAGTGGCATTTAAAAGGTTATCAGATATAAAGCTCTGCTGCTAGAGGCAGATAATGATTTTTATCACAGCCATTATATCATCTGCTGGGAAAGCTGTGAGCATGGCTTGCAAGCTCATATCAAAGTCAAGTAGCTTGCATATGATGTAGCCAGTTTGTAATATGACATTAAGGGGTTAAGCACAGCTTCCCATATTAACAAGATAATTGTAAACAATGGAAGAGATCTATGGTCTGAAGGCTAAATCTGGTGGTATCTATTGATCGCGGGGATTAAAGCATGCTATAAGTTAGTGCCCAACCTTTTCCTTTTCTATTTATAAGAGATTTAAGGTCCACAGGAGTTTAAACCATCATCATTATAACATTACTAAGGGCCCTTTCACATCTGCGTTTTTCGTAATTCGCGGCAGATGCGGTGAAAAAACCGCATCTGCCGCGTTTGCCGCATAACCGTTCCACTTGCGGTACGTTGCGGTTTTTTCCATAGGAAGTATAGGGGGACTTGCGGCAGATGCGGCAAGTGAGTTTTGCACTTGCGGCAGGTGCGGCAGCGAAAAAAACCGCGGCTGACCGCGGTTTTTTTTTGCTGCCGCACCTGCCGCAAGTGCAAAACCGCACTTGCCGCATCTGCCGCAAGTCCCCCTATACTTCCTATGGAAAAAAACCGCAACCGTACCGCAAGTGGAACGGTTATGCGGCAAACGCGGCAGATGCGTTTTTTTCACCGCATCTGCCGCGAATTACGAAAAAACGCAGATGTGAAAGGGCCCTAACCTAAATATAGGCAATTAGTGATGAAGTCATGAAATAACCCATAAATGTTATGTCAGCCAATAGGGTGGTCATCACTTTGCTTGAGTTGACCATGAATGGTCTAGGACAGGGGTTCACAATCTATGGTCTGCAAAGCTATTCTGAGTACAGTAGATCCCTATCACTAATTCACAGATATGGCTGTATGGGTCTGGTGGCAATTTACAGGTCTGAGAAAATAAAAAGTGTTCAACATGAGAGCAATAACAGTTAAATACTAACTCTGCTCTGTGCAGCCATTTTGGGACCTCCATGTTTTGGCAAAATGTTGCGTGCAAATGTGCTTTGCTAATTCTATCATTCAGTTTAGCAGAGGCTTTAAATAATCAAACTAACAGAAGTAGAATATGTGTCATTTAACAAAAAGAGTGATTTCTTTTATAACAGTAAAAAGAAGTCTTATAAAAAGGGAAGATTTGAAAAACAAAGTTAGATAACTTTACATTGTAAAATAAATAGATTTTATTTACACAAATCCAGAAGACACTTTTGAACATTGCTGGTGTACAACTGTGAAGGATAACAATAACATGTTTTATATTGAAACTTTTTAGCATACATTATTTGACATATGCATGTTGTATAGGATATGATGCTATTTTACAACAATATATATATTTCAGATGTTGCAAAAAAAAAAAGTGGAAATCAATTTAATAAATGCGGTGCGGCTTTATGGTTATGGTATCAAATTAAATTCAAGTCAAATTTGCTAAAATTCACCAATTCACACAAATTCAAGTATTTTGAGATTTGATCCACTTATCAAAAACATATATACTGTATACTTGCCATCATTTCCTTAACTACTGAAGCATCCGGGTGCAGGCTAATATCATTTTATAGAGCTGTGGCATCTAGCAAATTATATTCTTTGTATAGTGGTGGTCAGCACATGGGTCATCACAGTTCAGCAGTTCTCAGCGGAGCACAATTTACTGTATATGACAGAGTCTTAGTTGTATCTCTACAGTCATTGGTGTAAGTCTTCTGACCATCAGGGTCCTCTCCCTCA
Source organism: Allobates femoralis (assembly GCA_033576535.1). NCBI lineage: Eukaryota > Metazoa > Chordata > Amphibia > Anura > Aromobatidae > Allobates > Allobates femoralis. The sequence continues at coordinate 493,085,411 of JARQOC010000002.1, forward strand.
AGTAATGTGTAAGTTCTTATGATCGTCAGGGTCCTCTCTCTATCCTGTAGAGTGTTAGCTCTTATAATCAGCCAGGTTCTCTCTGTCTTTTGTAGCGCGTACACTGTTTTAGTCAGTGGGGTGCTCTCACTCTCTCGCCTATGGAGTGTAAGCTCTCACGGTCATCTGAAACCTCTCAGCTGAATAGGGTAAGCTCATTAGTATCTCCTCTCTCTCTTTTGTAGTGTGTAAGCCCCTATGGTCAACAGCATCTTCCTTCTCTCGTCTACAAGGAGTAAACTCCAGTGGTCAGCGGGATTAACTTCCTCTTTCCTCTTCCTATGTGTATTTTCCAAGCAATCACAACCTTTCCAGGGCTGATATTTGTGCAAATGTACTCACTGTAAATCAATTTGGGGGAAAAGTTGGGCATTGATGAATTTGAATTTTAAAAATCCACCGTTATCTACACTCTACAGCATTATTGAAGCACAGCTATGCAATTTGTATGTTAGGCTGCTCATTTACTGTAGATCAATTTGTGTCCAAACAATGTTTGTGCTTCACCACAAATTGTAAAAACCCAATAACAACTGTCAAGAATTAACACTACTACGATGAGGTACCTAATAGTGGTAGTACAAGTGAATATTTGCACACACTAATAAGCACATGCTAAAAAAAATTCTCTTTTATTATTAAAAAATGATATTTAAAATTAGATGGATACCATAATAGGTGAGTATAAGTACAGGGCAGGACTACTACAACAATTGATATTTATATTGGCTAAGTGAAATGCATATATTATATAAAAACTGTGATACAGCCAATTGAAAAATATATAGACAATGCCACTTTAATAAGGTATATATTATGTTTGCTACACTTAAATTGATGTACGGCTATTAACCCCTTATGTACTTAAAGTTACAGACTAATGTATTCTAAAGTTTCCTTATAACAGAATATTGACACCATTCCAGAAACTGCACCCCTCAAGCTACTCAAAACCACATTCAACAAGATGATTCATGTGCTTCACAGGAACTAAGGCAATGTGGAAGGAAAAAAATAAAATATTACTTTTTGCCACAAAAATGTTACTTTAGCCTGAAATATTGCATTTTTAAAAGGTTAACAGGAAAAAATGCATAATCAAATGTGGAGTGCAATTTGTCCTGTGTACACCAATATCCTGTATGAGGCAGAAAACCACTGTTTAGGCGCACAGCAAGGCTCAAAATGTAAGGAGCAACATTTTACTTTTGAAATGCAAGATTGTCTGGGATCATTAGCTGACACCATGCCATGCTTAGAGAGCCCCTGATGTACATAAACAGTGGAAACCTCCTACAAGTAACCTAATTTTGTAAACTAGACCCTTCAAGGGATTTATATGACTGATTTTCAGCTACTGCTGTAAGTGGGGGGATATCACATCAGGTTTATCTCAGGGCACAGCTCAATATCATCGCTGTAGCTAACCTGGGGTGAACCTGACGAAGAGGTCATCCCGCTTACAGCGATAGCCGAAAATCAGTCACTTTTTGATCTCACCATCAAAGGACATCGAAGGGGATTGTGGAGGTTTTCTGTAGGAATAATAAAGATGGAAAGGAGAATTTTAATTGTTTTTTTTTTCCAAATAAATAATTTTTCATGGTGTGGTGGATTAGTTACTATTTACTTAGAGTTTTCAAATTGTGCTTAGTGCCCAATGGCAATACAAACCTGGCATTAGTCCCTTCATTACCCAGTTTTACACCACCACCTGGGCAACTGGAAGAGTCGAGTACAGATCAAGAAAATGGAGCTTCTATAAATGTGTCATCAGAATGCTTGGGCTACATACTGAGAATTCTAGCCCCCAGCTTCCTAGTTTTACCTGGCTAGCAACAAAAAGTAAAGCAAAGTGCATGCCATTTACATTTACATTACTTTAGCGTCAGTTTGGTTGCCATACTGGCAACCAATCGCATATACCAGCAGAGAGAGTGGGTGGGGCTAAATTTGACTTTACCGATCAAGAGGGGGTAAGCAGTGATGTTCATGAAAGCGCCCTGAAGCATGGTGACAGCGATGCTGAAGCTTGGTGAGTATTACTTTAGGAAATTAATTAATAATCTGTATTAAAACTGTGGGTCTCAACTGTAAAATAGTTTGAGCTGTGTTTGGCAGCTTTTGGACCCTTTTGAATGTGTTTTTTATCCCCTTGATTGTTTTCCCACATTGATTTCAATGAGGTACGGAAGTTCAGCGAACTATTCATCGAGAAAGTTGTTGAACATATGCCCATTTAGTGAACAAAACAGATCCCAAACATCAAAAGGATTGCTCATCTCTAATTTGGAGTCACGTGCCCTAATAACTAATATGCATCTGACCAGGTCTGTAGTGATTTATTCTGATGTGAAACAATATACAGCTCTGGCAAAAATTAAGAGTCCACTGGACAGTTTTCTAAAAATCACCATCTCTACATGTCTGACAGCCATTCCATTCCAGTTTCAGTTGAAAAGCAAATTTTTGAGTGAGGTCATCAATGAGAAGCAAAGGAGAGCCAGGCTAAAGTTTGTCAAAGACAGTAAGGATTGGACCATAGAGGACTGGAGTAAGGTAATCTTCTCTGATGAGTCTAGTTTTCAGTGTAACGCCGGTGGTCTGGTGTCTTGGTTCCCTCGGCGTTACTGCGCTTTCACTCAATGCTCCTTCCCCCCTGACCAGCTGGGAGACTGTAGTATGTTATCTGTATAGGATTCTGCTCAGTTCCCAGCTCCGCTGCGTAGCCGCACATGTGTTGTAGTGTCATTGCTCCGCTGCTTACCATCCATGTGTGGACCCTGGCTCCCGCTGTGTAAGCTATCCGCGGGTTGTGAGGTCCTCTGCAGCTGGTGCATGACTTTCCACGTGTGTCTAGGCTTGCAGCCGCTGCCAGGTGCCCTGGGCGTCGGTTCCTGTGCTGGCTATGCTGTATGGGTTCTGTCTGTGCCTAGGGTGCGCGCCGCCACACCTTCCCCAGTTTTGTAAGATGGAGGGTGTGTGCCTGAATTGCTGTCCCCAGCCTATTGCTGAGGGTCAGCTCCTATTTAAAGTTCCTCTTTCCTGTTGGGCGTTTCCAGAGCCTCTCATTAGGTTGCTTAACCTAGCCCTGTGTGTTTGGTCCAACATGCTGCTCCTGGTCTGCCTTGTCTACAGCTCCTGTTCTGCCTCTAATCAGTTCTGGGAAAGCTGATGTCTATGTCCCTGGACCCGTCTTATCTGTCTTGGTACCAACGTCCTTGCCTGTATTTTTGTGATTGATGGTATCTCCGTGGCGTGCTCAGGGCAGACTGTCCTGTCTGTTCCCTAGTCTGGACCTGTCTGTCCTGTATGTCTCCTGACGTTCCCGTATCCCCGTCGTGTCCAGACGTCCTGCCTGTCATGTGTCCCTGATGACGTCCTGCCTGTCGGTGTCCGTGTCTGCATGGAGTCCGAACGTCCTGCCTGTCTGTGTCCCTGATGACGTCCTGCCTGTCGGTGTCCCTGATGACGTCCTGCCTGTCGTGTCCCTGATGACATCCTGCCTGTCGGTGTCCCTGATGACGTCCTGCCGGTCGGTGTCCCTGATGACGTCCTGCCTGTCGGTGTCCCTGATGACGTCCTGCCTGTCGGTGTCCCTGATGACCCCTGCCTGTCGGTGTCCCTGATGACCGCTGCCTGTCGGTGTCCCTGATGACCGCTGCCTGTCGATGTCCCTGATGACCGCTGCCTGTCAGTGTCCCTGATGACCCTGAGGTTCCCGCCTGGTGTCCGAGATGACCCTGAGGTTCCCGCCTGGTGTCCGAGATGACCCTGAGGTTCCCGCCTGGTGTCCGAGATGACCGTGAGGTTCCCGCCTGGTGTCCGAGATGATCCTGAGGTTTCCCGCCTGGTGTCCGAGATGATCCTGAGGTTCCCGCCTGGTGTCCGAGATGACCCTGAGGTTCCCGCCTGGTGTCCGAGATGACCCTGAAGTTCCCGCCTGGTGTCCGAGATGACCCTGAGGTTCCCGTCTGGTGTCCGAGATGACCCTGAGGTTCCCGCCTGGTGTCCGAGATGACCCTGAGGCTCCCGCCTGGTGTCCGAGTTGATCTTGCGGCTCCCGCCTGGTGTCCGAGTTGACCCTGAGGCTCCCGCCTGGTGTCCGAGATGACCCTGAGGTTCCTGCCTGGTGTCCGAGATGACCCTGAGGTTCCCAGTCCTTGATGTTCCTGGTGTCGTTCCGTGTCCTTGATGTTCCTGGTGTCGTTCCGTGTCCTTGATGTTCCGAGTCCTTGATGTTCCGAGTCCTTGATGTTCCGAGTCCTTGATGTTCCGAGTCCTTGATGTTCCGAGTCCTTGATGTTCCGAGTCCTTGATGTTCCGAGTCCTTTATGTTCCGAGTCCTTGATGTTCCGTGTCCAGAGGGATGTCCATAGTCCTGGTGGTCCAGTCCATGTAGTCTGAGTTGGTCTCGCTCTTGTTCCTGGACGGGCTCCTCCTTCGTGTTCCTGGGGAGTCTCCAGCCTTGATTCCCGGTGACGACGCTGCCTGCAGCTCTTGGATCTGACCAGCCGAGTTCCTGGACCGGTGCTCTCCTTGTTCCGTCTGTGTCCTGAAGTCTGGCCTGTTCCCTTATTCGTGATGTGTGGAATTGGGAGCCGGGCTTATTGCCTTATACTTTGTACTATGTTCGTGTTCAGTAAACATTACATTTTGCTATACCTGAAGTGTGCGGTGTCATCATGTCCTGCAGGTTACCACCTTGCCCACGTGCTCAGCTGCCACAGAACCCGGTCGCTGTTCTCCCCTAGTCAGGGCAGGCCTGGGTCTCCCCTGTGGTCCAGTGGGTCCACTTACCTATTACCACCTGGGTCGCGAGCGCGACCGTGACATTCAGCTTTGCCCAACACCTGGTCACCTAATGGTTAGACAGAGACCTGGAGAGGCGTATAAGCCACATTATCTTGCATCCACTGTGAAATATGGTGGAGGATGGGTGACGATCTGGGGATGCTTCAGCAAGGCTGGAATTGGGCAGGTTAATCTTTGCGAAGGACGTATGAATCAAGCCGCATGCAAGGTGATCTTTGAAAAACACTTGCTTCTGCTCAGGCACTGTTCCCCAACTCTGAGGACTGGTTTTTCCAGCAGGACAATGCCCCATGCCACACAGGTAGGTCAATCAATGTGTGACTAAAGGAACACCACATCAAGACCCTGTCATGGCCAGCCCAATCTCCCGACCTGAACCCCATTGAAAATCTCTGGAATGTAATTAAGAGGAAGATGGATAGTCACAAGCCATCAAACAAGGAAGAACCACTTAGGGTCCTTTCACATCAGCATTTTTCGCTGCATGCGGCATATCCGGCAGATTTACTGCATCTGCCACATCTGCCGTCTAATGGCTGACTTGCGGTTCACTTGCTGCAAGCTCACATTCATTCTCTAAGTGGCCTGCGGCAGGTGCGGCAACTGTGGCTTTGCCGCAATCTGGCAAGTCCAGCAGTTGCGGCTGGGCAAAAAAACACAGCTGCATTTTTTTTTTGCGTGACCGCAAGTGCTGCAAGTTCTGGATCGCGGCAAAAATCACACTTGGCACAACCTTCTGCAAGCCGCATAGAGCATGAATGGTTGCCGAAGGTAAACCGCAAGTCAGCCGTTAGGTGGCAAATACGGCAGATGTGGTAAATCTGCCGGATCTGCCGCATTCAGCGAAAAACACTGATGTGAAAGGACCCTTAAATTTTTCTGCCAGGAGTGGCATAAGGTCACCCAAGTTAGTGTGAAAGACTGGTAGAAAGCATGACCATACGCAAGAAAGCTGTTATTAAAAATCTTGGCTATTCCACCAAATATTGATTTCTGAACTCTTCCTTAGTTAAAGCATTAGTATTGTTTGTTTTTACATAAATATGAACTTGTTTTCTTTCAGGTCTGAAAGCACTGTTTCTTTTGTTATTATTTTGACGATTTCACATTTGCTATAATTAATTACAACATTTTTAGCTTTGAATTTCGGAGACATGTTGTCAGTAGTTTATAGAATAAAAGAACAATGTACATTTTCCTCAAAAATATACCTACAAGAGGAAAATCAGAGACACTAAAAATTTTGTAGTGGTCTCTTAATTTTTGCCAGAGCTGTATGTCCAGGTCATGTGATGGCCATATACACCACTAATCAAAATTTGCACTAATGAAACCTTAGCAGCTTAGTTAGGTTGTGTGTCACTGAACTTACCGAGTGCCATACGTTTCTTTCTGTTTATCACACTTTGTGTCTTGCATATTAAACAGCTGACAGCCTTACTTCATTGTAATCTGCTGCTCCCAATTGTATAGCTAAACAGTGTTAAGAGGTTAAAACTTAATATTTAATAATGAACGTACTTTAAAAAGACTAGATTGTCTACACAAATACACACGTGCTCAAGTGTCATATCACAGATTAAAAAACTCCTCTATTTATCCTAGGAGTTTACAGATAGGTTATTGTGTTATCCATAGAGCTTATATTACCCTCAGTTACAGTCCACCTTAACCTTGTATATGTCAGCCCACAGATGCTTCAAGGTCGTTTTTTGTATATCACTTTGACTAGGCTGGCATATGTATTCCTGTATATGGAAAGTAATAAGCCCACCCCTATATATAGGAAGGGTCTCACCGGCTTTCTTCCCCCAACCCAGGGAACTTTCTGAGTCTCTTTTCTCCAGGAGGTCCTTTTGCTAGTGACTGCCTGGTACTGGACTCTCAGTGTCGTTCTTACATTACCACCATGCTCCACTCCCGACGCGTTTCGGATCTTATGTCCTCATCAGGGGATGTGTGGCTCGGTTCTCTTTGGGGTCCTGTTCATAGGTCCCCCCTTATGATGGTATGTGTCCCTGTAAATGGGACATCAGATGTTAATTCCCTTGTATATGGCGCAAGGTGCAAAGCACCGATAGCTACATGCATAGTTTCAGCCCTCTGGGTGCTATTGCCCCCTGGGTACTTACCCAGCATAGTCCAGTGGCCTGTGTGTTGGAGCACACCACCGCGGCCGCTCTGCCGCTCTTTATGCCCGTGTTTTTCCGGTCACGCGGTGTGCTCCGCCCCACAACAGGTCCGCGATTCTGACAGATGCAGATGAGCTGCAGCTCATCTGTATGTGTCAGAAACGATCGGTCTGTGCATGCCTCTCACAGGGGCTGTGCAAAAATAAGAATCAATAAGCAAATAAAGTTTTTACAAAGTTGAAAAAAATAAAAAAAACATAAAAGTTCAAATCACCTTGCTTTTCTCCCATCCACAATAAAAGTATTAAAAAAAAAATAAAATATTTGGTATCGCCGCGTTCAGAATCGCCCGATCTATCAATCTAAAAAATCTAATCATGAGAGCCATAAACTGTGTAGCGCAAAAAATGGTTCAAACGCCAAAATTAAGTTTTTTTGGTCGCTGCAACAATGCTAAAAAATGCAATAACGGGTGATAAATACAGCGCATCCACCCAGGTATGGTATCATTAAAAACGTCAGCTCGAGACGCAAAAAATAAGCCGTCACCCAGCCCCAGATCCCAAAAATGAGGATGCTATGGATCGCAGAACATGGAGCAAAAAGTGCAATGTTTTTTTTTTCATGCTTTTGAATTTTTTGTTACCACCTAGATACCAGTAAAGGTATACATGTTTGGTATCTACAAACTCGTACTGACCCGAGGCATCACATGGTCATGTCGGTTTTACCATATAGTGAACACGGCGACTACAAAACCCAAAAAAAAACCATGTAATTGCACTTTTTTTGCCATTTCACTGCACTTGGAATTTTTTTGCAATTTCCCTGTACATTATATGGTAAAAACAAATTATTGCATCTGAAAGTGCAACTCGTCCCGCAAAAAAACAAGCCATCATATGTCTGTGTCGACAGAAAAATAAAAAAGTTATGGCTCTTGGAAGCCGAGGAGCGAAAAAACGAAAATGAAAAATGACAAATTTCTTCATCACTAAGGGGTTAATTGATAGTTACTACAAGCAGACCCTGTTTAAAATTGAACACAAAACAAGAACTAATAAATCGCTTAGTGCACATAGACTGCCCTAACACAGATCTACAAAAAAAATATTTTTTTGTAATTATCACAGGTGACTTCATACTTTTCTGAATCAACTTTTTGTCCTGATTTCAAAAATATATATAGTTTTTCTGTAGCACGTATTGTTTCCATGGAGCAGCATCATTATTATAAGATATAGGAAATATACTAATGACATAAAAAAAACAGTCATCTACATATCAGAAAAAAATGCTTCAAATAATTTCACATGCAAAATATAAACCAAAATATGAGCAGAAATTAAAAGTGTTTGACATTAGACTATCGTTAATATGATTTTTCAGGGTTGTCCCAATATAACATCCTACTGTTTACACCTTGAAAAAAGGAGCACCACTAAATACAGACAATTTATAAGAATAGGTGCTCACCATGTCATGGAAACTAAATGTGAATAGCAAGAAAAAGACGTGACATATAGTAAGATAGGAGCACACCGGAAGTAAAGAAGTATAAATGCAAATGTATTTAACAAGAAAAAAGCGGACAAAACACATTAAAATCAATTAAAACCAGACAATTTCTGGTACATGGGTGCCTGAGCAATCAACAGCCTGAATTCATGCCACAGGTCAGAAGCATGTTACACATAATTCGCCACCTGGTTAATTACTGTGTTATAGTGATACGGGGATTACCTGACCACCAGCGGTGGGTTCTTAATCACAAAATATATAATAGCAGTGAAAACAGATCGTACACAAGGTAAATCAGGAAGTGCTTTTGCCAGATATATATTACAAAAGGTCCTACAATGTATAGGAGAAAACTCCAGAGTACATATGGCAAGTTACATAACCAATTTTGGAAGGACAAGGTGAGACCATGAATAATGTATCACATTGTAGACAATATAAAGGTGCCATCAATCCAGAAATAATCTTTCACCATATGATATACAATCACAAAGTGATGATCACAGGGAAAATTACCGTATATACTCGCGTATAAGCCAAGTTTTTCAGCCCAAAAATTGGGCTGAAAAGTCCCCCCCTCGGCTTACACGCGAGTCACTCGGTATACTGTGGGGGGGGGGCTGTGACCGGGGGCTGGAGGAGGCAGGAGGGGGCCGCAGTGACCGCGGGTGGTCACGTGGGGCCGCCTCATTAATGTAATGAATATGTACGGCATCCCCCGTCCATCAGCGGCGGGGGGATGCCGTGCATATTGCAATACACAGGCCCCCAGCAGTAACACACAGCCCCCCCTCCTTAGTATGTCCCCCCCAGGCTGCGGCACTTGTCAAAATAACAAACACTTTATACATCACCTCTTTGGCGCAGCTCCTTCACTCCTCCGGTCCCGGCATCTTCTTCCTGCTTGTGCCGGTGTCATGTGACCGGGTGCAGCCGATGACGTCATCTCCTGCGCCCGGTCACAGCACTAGAAGTCGGCACAAGAAGGAAGAAGCTGGGACCGGAGGAGCTGCGCCGGAGAGGTGATGTATAAAGTGTTTGTTATTTTGACAAGTGCCGCAGCCTGGGGGGGACATACTAAGGAGGGGGGGCTGTGTGTTACTGCTGGGGGCCAGTATACCTGCAGAGGGGCCTGTATACCACCACTGAGGGCCTGTATACACTGAAGAGAGGCCTATATACCACCTCTGGGGGCCAGTATACCTGCAGAGGGGCCTGTATACCACCACTGAGGGCCTGTATACAATTCAGAGGGGCCTATATACCACCACTGGGGGCCAGTATACCTGCAGAGGGGCCTGTATACCACCACTGAGGGCCTGTATACACTGCAGAGTGGCCTATATACCACCACTGGGGGCCTGTATACCTGCTGAGGGGCCTGTATACCACTGCTGAGGGGCCTGTATTCCACTGCTGAGGGGCCTGTATACCACTGCTGAGGGGCCTGTATACCACTGCTGAGGGGCCTGTATACCACTACTGAGGGGCCTGTATAATACCATTGCTGAGGGGCCTGTATACCATTACTGAGGGGTGCTATATACCAGTGACGGGGGGCTATATAATAGGATGGGGTCTGCTGCATTTCATACCCTAGGCTTATACGCGAGTCAATAACTTTTACCAACTTTTGGGGGCAAAAGTAGGGGGGTCGGCTTATACACGAGTATATACGGTACAATTGCACAATTATGCCTGTATTTTCATATAACCCCTATATACGTAGTATATGATAGATAGTGATTATGAAAGATATATATCAGAACAGGTTATCATAGATAGTGAACTGGGCAATTAAATTGTGCATAAAGGCATTAACCGATCCTCAATGAGTAGAAAGAGGGCCCAATACAATTGTGTCACCTGATTCAGTCTAATAACACATGCCCATCTATGAGCCTTTGGTTCTATCATGCCTCAATACTTTGCAGTGGATAAATAAGGATATTGATGAACCCCTAGCACCAATGTTAATCTGGTGGACAAATGAGAACACTCTCTTCCCTATAGACTAATCGAAAACCAAAAGTCAATAGTGGCAAGCTAAAGTAATGCTTTCTGTGGAGCTAAAACAGCATCCACATCAGTAAATTGCCTGTAGTGATATCCTCTTATTCTAAGGAGAGAGGTGGAGGTAAGAACAATACCAGGACCTGTGCAGAGTCAGGAGCCCATGTAGGGCGCTACCCCACATGTATCGCTGCCTCCATGTGCATGTCAGGGGATGTGATATAACATCCAACAGTAATCTGCCATCATTGAGTCATTCCAAAAACCCTGTTAGTGGTCTACCATTAGGCTAGGGTCACATTTGCACCATGGATGTGCTAAAACCTAGCGTTTTTCCAAAGTCCAAACTGAGAAAAATGATAGTGTTAACGCATCCATAGGCTCCCATATTAAAAGCGCATTGCAAAAGTGCAATGTGTTTGACGCTCGGTGTTTTTGCAAAAGCACCCAAGAGCGTGGTAAGCAGTATTTTTGGGGGCATATGCAAAAATGCTAGCGTTTTTTTAAAATGGGAGCCTATGTGAAACTCTTGCGTTAACGCATGGGACATATATGTACCAAGCGTTAATGCAGGCGTTAACGCTAGCGCTAAAAATATGAAAAAAAGGCAAGGAACAAAAAACACTCCTAGACAGATTAGACTCTGTTAGGCTGGCTTCACATTTGCGTTCCCCTCCACAGCATTCTGCGGAGGGGAACCGCAATGTGAACGCAGCCACCGCAAGCCCCTCTGTTTATAATGGGGATGCACGGTGCTGCGCTTGACTGCGCATGACCGTGTGCCCCCATTCATTTGCCTGCCTGATTTGTACGCATGCGGATGCTTGCGTACAAATCATGCATTGTCATCCGCACCAGGAACGCGACATGTCACGTTCCTGGTGCGGACGAGAGAGAGTGATTTGTACGAAAGCACTTGCATGCATACAAATCACACAGGCAAATGAATGGGAGCGCATGGTCATGCGCAGTCAAGCGCAGCACCGTGCGTCCCCATTTTAAACATAGGGGCTTGTGGTGGCTGCATTCAGATTGCGGTTCCCCTCCGCAGATTGCTGCGGAGGGGAATGCAAATGTGAATCCAGCCTTAAAAGGATGCAAGGTCCCAAATGTGACCCTACTTTAATGTCCTGTTGAAACCGCTCGCCTTGTTCACCGCTTACATCACCAAGATTTTGAGGGAAGACATCTAAATATGAATTCAAAAAGTGCATTTTCAGAGACATGAGACATCCAAGCCATGTATGCATTTAGGAGTTCCTCAACACCCTCAACATATTCTGGAGTTTTTTTTTCCTATGAAGTTTTGACAGATCCACTTGAATCCTTTCCAAGATCTCAATTCCTTATCATTTAGAGTTCCTTCAAACACATCATCTCTCATCTATTATATAATCGCGAATCGGAAAAGCGCCCCCCCGCGCGCTACTTCCGGCGTGGTCATGTGGATACGAATTTAACATTGGGCGCCAAGCGCCCAATGCTGCGCGAGCAATGGCCGCGAGGCCATTGCGAGTCGCTGGCCCAGGGCGAGCAATGGCCGCGAAGCGGCCATTGCGAGCCGCTGCCCCAAAATCCATCCACAGGCCCGGCTACAACCTTGGCGATTACCCGCTCAGGTAGCGCGAGCAATGGTCGCAAGGCCATTGCGAGTCGCTGCCTGAGCCGCCCATAAGCGACATGGGACTGTAGTATACCATCGCGCTGTACACTACAGCCCCCTGCCGCTCTAACCCACTACGCGCTTTACACAAACACACTGCCCATTCAACGCCCATTCAGCACTCACTCACACCACCACTACTGTAGTATACACCGCTATAGTATACTACAGTCCCATGCCCATAAGCGCCATGGGACTGTAGTATACCATCGCGCTGTACACTACAGCCCCCTGCCGCCCTAATCCACTGGCCATTCAACGCCCAATCACCACTCACTCACACCACCACTACTGTAGTATACACCGCTATAGTATACTACAGTCCCATGCCCATAAGCGCCATGGGACTGTAGTATACCATCGCGCTGTACACTACAGCCCCCTGCCGCCCTAACCCACTGACCATTCACCGCCCAATCACCACTCACTTTACGCCCCCCCCGCCATTTTGTGGTTTCAAATTTCACAGCCCAGTTTATAAGGCGCGAAATTTGAAATCACACATCATTTCGCCGACCCGTTACCACGGACTGCCGGTTCCGAGGCCGCAAGAAGACTCGCTCCAGGATTTCCCGAAGCAAGCTTCAAGACGACCGCTACTACCAGCTAAGATATCCTTTCTCATCTAAATCCTTTCTTCGAACGCTCCCCAGCCCACACAGTACCACCACCGCCGCCGCTGCTCCCCAGCCCACACAACACCGGTACCGCCGCCGCCGCTCTTCCCCAGCCTACACACCACCGCTCCCGTCGCCGCCGCTGCTCCCCGCTTTACACAAACACACACACCCCGCAACAAAAACAACACGCCGCTACCCCCTAAGCCATCGCCGCACCTAAGCCTCTACCCCCTAGCCTCCCGCCGATACCCCCTAAGCCATGCCGCCTAACCCCTAAGGCACCGCCGCCCCTATCTCCTAAGCCCCGTTGCATCGTAGGCCCCCGCCGTTACCCCCCAAGCCCCGCCGCCTATCCCCTAAGGCACCGCCGCTGTCCCCTGCCCCTCTCGCTAAAGTCCTACACCCTAACCACCGCCGTCCCCTAACCTAACGCCGCTGTTATCTAAGACCCTACACCCTAAGCCCCCCTGTCCCCTAACCTAACGTCCCCGTCGATCACTTACATGCCTTCAAATCATCTGATCGTCCGTCCGATCCATATGTCCTCCGTCCGCCCAGCCGTCCTCTTCTTCCGGCCCCGGAGGTCTTCCGTCCGATCCATATGTCCTCCGTCCGGCCAGCCGTCCTCTTCTTCCGGCCCCGGAGGTCTTCTCTCTTCTTTTCGCTATCTCCGCTTCTTCGTCCGGCCCCGGGGATCTTCTGTCTTCTTTTTCCCAATTTCCACCTCCGACGTACTCTTCCTTCTCATTAAGATACAATGGGCGCAAAATCCGCCATTGTACCTTAATGAAATCTGAAGACCTCTTCTGATTGGTCGCTGGATATTGCCCTCAGCCAATCAGAAGAGCCCTTCATTCAGTTCTCATTCAGGTCCGCCTTTTTTTCTCCATTGACATACATTAGCGGTGTGTCGCCGATTTTATGGCCGCCCACCTGGTTCTATATGTCGGCCTTAAAATCGCGGACACACCGCTAATGCATCTCTATGGCCATTCAACTCGAATTCTGATTGGTCGGCGTTCAATCCGAAATCCGCCTGACTGCCCATAGAGATGCATTAGCGGTGTGTCCGCGATTTTAAGGCCGACATATAGAACCAGGTGGCCGGCCATAAAATCTGCGACACACCGCTAATGTATGTCAATAGCAAAAAAAACGCGGACCTGAATGAGAACTGCGTCTCACTCACAAGTAAAAAAATTAATTAATTAAATAATAAAAAAAACAATTAAAAAAGATTTAAAAAATAATAAAAAAAGATTTAAAAAATAATAAATAATTAAATAAAAATAATAATTAAAAAAAAAAAAATATTCTTTTACAATAAAATAATTATTTAATAATAACAAATGTTAAAACATAATTAAATAAAAAATTAAAATATCATAAATAATTAAATAAAAATAATAATTAAAAAAAAAAAAATTAGTCTTTTAACATAAAATAATTTTTTAATAATAACAAATATTCAAAAATAATTACAAAACAAATAAAAATATAATAAATAATTAAATAAAAATAATAATTAAAAACAAAAACATTTGTCTTTTAAAAGAAAATAATTATTTCATAATAACAAATATTAACAAATAATTATAAAAAAATTAAAAAATAATAAATAATTAAAGAAAAATAATAATTTAAAATAAAAAAAATATTCTTTTACAATAAATTAATTAATTAATAATAACAAATATTAACAAATAATTAAAAAAAAAATTACACTATAATACATAATTAAATAAAAATAATAATTAAAAAAAAAAAAATTAGTCTTTTAAAATAAAATAATTATTTAATAATAACAAATATTTAATAATAATTAAAAAAAAAATTAAAAAATAATAAATAATTAAAGAAAAATAATAATTACAAAAAAAAAAAAAACTTTAAAAATAAAATAATTATTTAATAATAACAAATATTACAAAATAATTAAAAAAACTATTAAAATATAATAAATAATTAAATAAAAATAATAATTTAAAAAAAAAAATTAGTCTTTTAAAATAAAATAATTATTTAATAATAACCAATATTAAAAAATTATTTAAAAAAATTTTTTATTATAATAAAAAATGAAATAAAAATAATAATTAAAAAAAAAAAAAATTAGTCTTTTCTAATAAAATAATTATTTAATAATAACAAATATTAAAAAAAAATTAAAAAAAATAATAAAACATAATAAATAATTAAAGAAAAATAATCATTACCAAAAAAAAAATTATTCTTTTAAAATAAAATAATTAATTAATAATAACAAATATTAAAAAATAATTTAAAAAAAATATATAATAAATAATTAAATAAAAATAATAATTAAAAACAATAAAAATTAGTCTTTTAAAATAAAATAATTATTTAATAATAACAAATATTAAACAATAATTAAAAACAAAATTAAAAAATAATAAATAATTAATAAAAAATAATAATTAAAAAAAAAAAAATTCTTTTAAACTAAAATTATTATTTAATAATAACAAATATTAAAAAATAATTAAAAAAAAAAAAAAATGAAAAAATTATTAAAAAAATAACATAACACTAATTATATTACTCTTAATAATAATGCTATTAATCCTAATATGTATGCTATTAATGATCATATTTATGCTATTAATGTTAATAATTATGCTATTTATGGTAATAATTATGCTATTCATAATAATTATGCTATTAATGGTAATAATTATGCTATTCATGATAATAATTATGCTATTAATGGTAATCATAATGCTATTAATAAAAATAATATTGCTAATAATGGTATTATTAATGCTTTTAATCCTAATATTTATGCTATTAATGCTAATAATTATGCTATTAATGCTAATAATTATGGTATTAATGCTAATCATTATGCTATTAATGCTAATAATTTTGCTATTAATAATAATAATTAGACTATTAATGCCAATAATTATGCTATTAATGCTAATAATTATGGTATTAATGCTAATAATTATCATATTAATGCAAATAATTATTCGATTTATGGTAATAATTATGCTATTCATGCTAATAATTATGCTATTAATGGTAAAAATTTTGCTATTAATGCTCATATTTATGTTATTAATAATACTATTTCTGTTATTAATGGTAATAATTATGCTATTAATCGTAATAATTATGCTATTAATGCTAATATTTATGCTATTAATGCCAATAATTATGCTATTAATGCTAATAATTATGGTATTAATGCAAATAATTATGCTATTAATGGTAATAATTATGCTATTAATGGTAATAATTATGCTATTAATGCTAATATTTATCCTATTAATGCTACTAATTATGCTATTAATGGTAATATTTATGCTATTAATGCCAATAATTATGCTATTAATGCTAATAATTATGGTATTAATGCTAATAATTATGCGATTAATGGTAATAATTATGCTATTAATGGTAATAATTATGTTATTAATGCTAATATTTATGCTATTAATGGTAATAATTATGCTATTAATGCTAATAATTATGCTATTAATGCTAATATTTATGCTATTTATGCTAATAATTATGCTATTAATGGTAATAATTTATGCTATTAATGCCAATAATTATGCTATTAATGGTAATAATTATGCTATTAATGGTAATTATGCTATTAATGGTAATAATTATGCTATTAATGCTAATAATTATGCTATTAATGGTAATATTTATGCTATTAATGCCAATAATTATGCTATTAATGGTAATAATTATGCTATTAATGGTAATTATGCTATTAATGGTAATAATTATGCTATTAATGCTGATAATTATGCTATTAATGCTAATATTTATGCTATTAATGCCAATAATTATGCTATTAATGCTAATATTTATGTTATTAATGGTAATAATTATGCTATTTATGGTAATAATTATGCTATTAATGGTAATAATTATGCCATTAATGGTAATATTTATGCTATTAATGCCAATAATTATGCTATTAATGCTAATAATTATGGTATTAATGCTAATTATTATGCTATTAATGGTAATAATTATGCTAATAATTATGCTATTAATGCTAATAATTATGCTATTAATGGTAATATTTATGCTATTAATGCCAATAATTATGCTATTAATGCTAATAATTATGCTATTAATGGTAATATTTATGCTATTTATGCTAATATTTATGCTATTAATGGTAATAATTATGCTATTTATGCTAATATTTATGCTATTTATGCTAATATTTATGCTATTAATGCTAATAATTATGGTATTAATGCTAATAATTATGCTATTAATGCTAATAATTATGGTATTAATGGTAATCATAATGTTATTAATGCTAATAATTATGCTATTAATGCTAATAATTATGCTATTCATGGTAATATTTATGCTATTAATGGTAATATTTATGCTATTAATGCTAATAATTATGCTATTAATGCTTATAATTATGCTATTAATGCTAATAATAATGCTATTGCTAATATTATTGCTATTGATGATGGTTTTGATGATGGTTTTGATGATGGTTTTGATGATGGTTTTGGTGATGGTTTTGGTGATGGTTTTGGTGATGGTTTTGATGATGGTTTTGGTATTTATGGTATTGGTATTATATATGCACATTCGATGTCCTTAAGTATTCAGTCACCTCTTACTATTATTGATATTAATGAGAAACATGTCTATATCTTTGTAATACGTTGTAGGGTACATTATAAGGACATACAAAACATGATATTTAAATATGTTCATTGTCTATCTGGAACTTATTATTTTCCTTAATAATTATTCTATACTTTTCAAGAATTCTTTTCTCCCAAAAAGCTTTTGTAAAAGCTCTTACGTACCTATACCTCTCCAAGCATAGTATTACCTTTGTATGTCCTAACATGACTTCAAAGGATACTAGCAAGGATGTTGGCGGGTACAAAGCCGCATGGATGCGTAAGACACGTGCTAAGGAAACTGAAGAAGAGCGACAATGTCGTTTGGATAAGTCTAAAGCTGAGTATAACCAACGCATTGCAACGGAGTCGCTGGAACAAAAACAACTACGCTTGGCCAAAAAAGCTCAGAAGGAACGTCAACGCCGTCAAAAAAAAAAAGTAACACCACCAGTACATCACTCTGCTGATCAGACAGTAACCTCATCAGTACAACAGTCTGCTGATCAAACTGCAAGCTCACCTGTACAATACTCTGCTGATCTAAGTCACTGTGCTGATCAGACAGTAACCTCATCAGTACTACAGTCTGCTGATCCAACTGTAAGCTCACCACTACTACAGTTTGCTCTAGCTCTTTCTAGCAGTTCACCGGATGAAAGGAGCACAATTCCTCAAGTTTCATCACCACGCAAAGCAACAGCAAAGCGTAAACATTGTGCTCAGGAGACGTCAAGCACAAAACGTTTTCGGGTTGAACAAGAACAAACTCCTTTGGAGGCACAAATTGCTCAGGAGTCTTCACAATTCAAACAGAGCCGCATACGCAAAAGTGCTGGCTCACGTCGTACACACCGCAAAAAGACGTCTTCTACTGTTACACAAGTGGATCCTGACTCTTTTTCTGCTTTATTACTTCAACGTCTGATCTATGTCGGTTTGCAGAAACAACATCATATTTACCTACCTACACCTCCCTCTTCATATCCACCTGGATTTACAGATAGTGATTTTGGCATTGTGGAACATACCTGTGGCTCTATGATATTCATATGTAACCATTGTGAAGCTCGACATTTCATGGATGAGATGCCATCGGATAAACAGTATACTCTCTGTTGTCACAAGGGGAAGGTCAAGGTTCCGTTACCTCAGTATCCAGAGATGTTGGAATGTATTCTTAAAGGTCAGAGTCCATACAGTCGGAATATGATGGATAACATCAGAAGTATTAATAGTTCATTTGGTTTTGCTTCTATGGGTGCAAGTATTGCTCCCCCACCTGGACATGGCCCTTATTGCTTCCGTATTCATGGCCAAATTTATCACCGTACTGGAACACTACATCCTGCTCCAGATCAAGCTCCTGCTTATGCCCAACTCTACATTTTAGATACTGCCACTGCTAATGACCAACGTTTACAGTGTGACGAAAATAAAAAATGTCATCCTAAATTGATGCGGCTCATTGCTAACTTATTAGATCGCATCAATCCTTTTGTTTCCGCATACAAAATGTTACGTTTTGTTGAACAAGAGGAACAGGAGAAGGCAATTGAAAATGGTACTGTCATGCCTAATATCATCATGGCTCTTAAACAGGATCGAGAACAAGACCCAAGACGTTATAATAAACCAATTGTTAATGAAGTTGCTGTGGTCTTTGAAAATGCCGATGGAGAGCCACCCTTCAATAGAGACATTTTAATTCATCTGAAACCTGACCCAAACAATCCTTTAGCCCCAAAAACACAGCAAGTCAGTATTCTCCACAGTAATTTAGATGCTTTACTGTATCCGTTATTTTTTCCGCATGGAGAACAAGGCTGGCATGAGGGACTGAAGCATCAAGGTGAAAATCCACGGAGAATTACACAATTGCAGTATTACTGTTATTTGCTATCTGTACGTCCTGGGTTCAATCCTATTTTAAATGGTGGAAAACTAACACAACAGTATTTAGTGGATGCGTATATAAAAATTGAGGCTAATCGCTTAAATTTTATACGTCAACATCAAAAAGACTTAAAAGTGGAGGACTATTGCGTACTACAGGAACATCTGGAAAGAAAATCTTTCGAAAAAGGAATTCCCATTGGCAAGACGGTCATTTTACCATCGTCGTTTGAAGGCAGTCCCAGAAACATGCAGCAGAGGTATCAAGATGCCATGGCTATTGTTACAAAATTTGGACGCCCAGATCTTTTCATAACAATGACCTGTAATCCCAAATGGAGCGAGATTATCCACAATTTAGAACCATGGCAGAGGGTGGAACACAGACCGGATTTAGTCGCCCGTGTCTTCAAAATAAAATTAGAAGCCCTATTAAAAGATATAAACAGTGGATTATTTGGCAAGATTTGTGCAATGATTCATGTAATAGAATTCCAAAAGCGGGGACTACCACATGCTCACATTTTGGTTATTCTGGATAGCAATTCCAAATTACGCACTGAGGTTGATGTCGATCGTACTGTTTGGGCAGAAATTCCTGACCCATCCGAGTATCCTGTGCTCCATCAAATTGTGATGCAACATATGATTCATGGACCCTGTGGAGAATTGAACCCCAATTCTCCATGTATGGATATTGGAAAGTGTAAAAAAGGATTCCCAAAAGATTTCCAACCAAAAACTCTAATAGCACACGATGCCT
Organism: Allobates femoralis; assembly: GCA_033576535.1. Lineage (NCBI taxonomy): Eukaryota > Metazoa > Chordata > Amphibia > Anura > Aromobatidae > Allobates > Allobates femoralis. The sequence continues at coordinate 493,105,516 of JARQOC010000002.1, forward strand.
ATCCAACTTATCAACGCAATGCAGGACCTTCATTTACACAACGTTCTCACATGGTTGATAATTCTTGGGTTGTTCCCTATAACCCTTTTTTACTATTAAAGTATAAGTGTCATATAAATGTGGAAATCTGTGCATCCATTCAAAGTGTCAAGTATCTATTCAAATATGTTTACAAGGGGCATGATAAAGCCAATCTGGAAATTTCTCAAACAAACATACAACATGATGAACCTCACCAATTTATGGATTCAAGATACGTCAGTGCACCGGAGGCAGCTTGGAGAATTTTTGCCTATCCAATGCATAAACAATCACACAGCATTGTTCGCCTTGCCGTACATCTGCCACAGTCACAACCCCTTTATTTTCATGAAGATGCTTCTGTTGAGAACATTGCTGCCATGACGCATAGAAAATCAACTCTTATGGCCTACTTTGAACTGAATGAGAATGACCCACGTGCTCATGAATACTTCTACCGCCAAATTCCTGAGCACTATGTCTGGAAAGCTGGTGCATGGGAAATTAGGCAGAAACGTGGAACAACAGTCATTGGAAGAATGTATACGGTCAGTATGAAAGATGAAGAACGCTACTATTTACGGTTGTTGTTACTACATGTAAAAGGAGCAACAAGTTTTGAGCACATTAAGACCGTTAATGAAGTCGAGTACCCAACTTTTAAACAGACAGCAATAGCCCTTGGATTACTTTTGGATGACAGTGTTTGGCGAAATACCTTACTGGATGGCTGTGTTCTCAACATGCCTGCACAGCTTCGGGATATGTTTGCTTACATATGTATCTTTGGTCCTCCTGCTCATCCATTGGAGTTGTGGCAAGAATTTAAAAAAGATTTCATTGAAGACTACTGCCGTGCATATCACCCTAACAATGAGGACTGTGAGCATTGTGAAGGTTATGCAATGGCAGATGTTCAAAATGTCTTAAAATTTCATGGCAAAAGCTTTACGGATTTTAATCTACCACGCCCCAAAAGAAAACAACAACTACAACCACAATACATACAAAGAGGAGGAGTTTAGAAGAGCCCAAGAAATGAAAGAAACTTTAAATCAACAACAACTTTTGGCCTATAATGCCATAAATGAAGCATTACAGGATACAAGTCAGGAAGCTAAGTGCTTTTTCATTGATGGCCCAGGTGGCAGTGGGAAAACATATTTGTATGATTTGTTAATTCGTCAAATAAGAGGAGAAGGAGAAACTGTGTCACCTGCTGCCAGTACTGGGATTGCAGCCAACTTATTGGAAGGAGGAAGAACCATCCATTCACTTTACGGGATACCTATTCCAATCAATGAAACGTCTGTTTCAAGAATCAAAAATGACACTGATGCTGCACACCATTTGAAGAATACTAAACTTTTCATTATTGATGAATCCACTATGCTATCCAAATACGCACTGCATGTCATTGACCAACTATTAAAGGATGTTATGACCAAAGATATCTCAAAGAAAAATAAAACACCCTTTGGAGGGAAAGTCATTGTTCTGGGAGGAGACTTTCGTCAGTGTCTTCCTATTATTCCTCATGGAACACGAACTGATATCGTAGAGAGCTGCATAAAATATTCCAGACAATGGCAGATTTTCACTCAATTGCCACTACTTGACAACATGCGCTCTGTTGATCCAGAATACAGCAATTGGATACTTCAGCTGGGAAATGGACAATTGACCAATTCTTATAACCTTGGAGATGATGTTATAGAAATCCCTGAAGATATGATTTGCACAGGTTCACTAATATTTGATATTTTTGGTGAAAACATTGTAATTGATGTCAATGACAATGAAAGCATTAATACAGCAGCATCACATGCCATTCTTTGCCCCAAAAATGATGATGTGGATCAGGTCAACTCTAAGATCATGGATTGCATTGCTGGAGAGTATACAGAATACATTAGTGATGATTCCATTGATCCGGACGAGACAAAGGACCCAGAGCAATACCCTGTTGAGTTTTTAAATTCACTTACACCCACGGGGATGCCATCTCATCGTCTTAAATTAAAAATTGGCACCATTGTAATGCTTTTGAGGAACTTCAACAGCCGAAAAGGTCTTTGTAATGGGACTCGCTTAATTGTCACCGGTTTGTTTGCCAACATGATTCGAGCAAGAGTCATTACTGGGTCTGCTGGAGGAAATGTGGTTTTCATTCCCAGGATTGATTTGTGCCCATCAGAAACCGGCTTGCCTTTTAAGTTAAGACGTCGCCAATTTCCTCTGAAGCCAGCTTTTGCCATGACAATAAACAAATCCCAAGGACAAACACTTGAGAAAGTAGGGATTTTTTTGCCAGAACCTGTTTTTGGACATGGACAATTGTATGTGGCTTTTTCAAGAGTGAGAAGACGATCCAATGTAAAAGTGAAAGTGGTGGACACTCCAATCCAAGGAAAATTGCTGCCTAACAGTGACAAAGTATTTACCAAAAATATTGTCTACAAGAATATTTTGCACTGAACTCTTCCCTATGACTATTCTTCTGTTTATCTTTTGAAAAAAAAAAAAAAAAAAAAAAAAAAAAATTTACTGTTTTACATTTTATTCTTTTATATACTGATTTCTACTATATTTTTGTGAACACACATTTAAAAAAATATGAGAGATGTGTATCATCCACATTTCTACAGTGGGTGATAGAAACCACTATTTCAAGCTCCAGTACTCTACGTGCTGAGAGATTTGATACTTATTCTTTAAAGGGAGAGGTTTTTGTGAACAGCTAAGAGACGGGTGGGACGGCTGTTCACACACATCTCATTAGCAAGGTGTGTTCCACATGTTTAGATAGATAGGGACAAACATAAATTATTAATTAGATTCTACCACACCATTTTTCTTAGATTTTTTTCACATTATTGAGGAATATACTAAATGATAATTATTGATCATGAAGGACTCACCAACAACATACTTGCTGTAATTTTCATAATTGCATATATGTAATTTGTACTTAACTTGCGGTTTCTGCAGACAACATAGTTGCAGCAGTGTCATCCACATCAACTGCAGTTACCTGTGGTTAGTTAGTGGATGCATCTTATGCACCTGCTCAAGCTATGTTAACTCCATTTACCATAGGTTAACTACAAGTTTTTTTGTTATTGCATGGATATTGCTGCAAGTCTGTAGCTGGTAACTCCTTCTGTATCAATTTACAAAATTTTATTATTTACATCACAATCCTCAAAAAATCTAAGAAAAATTCAGGTATAAAAAATATCTAAATTATATCAATTCGGATTTAGTTAGATTAGGACTCACCAGGCGTAAGGGCATCTTGACGCGATTGGTGGGCTGACACAAACTGGCTGATACACCTATTATTGTTATTAATTCATCAATTTTAATGATTGATGCATTAAGAAGTATTGCTACTTTGTGTTCTAAGACCCTTACAACATAATTATTCAATTTTCCTTATATGATATCAACAATACAAATATATGTAGTTGCTGTAAAGATGTCATTGGAATAATTGGATTATTATTTAAAAATCTTTAAAAAAACAATAAACATATTTTAGACAACCGATGCATTTGCATTAGTCTAACAGCTATAACTACTATAATCAAATTAACGTACGTTCTAGAATCCCGATGCATTTGCATCGGGCTCACAGCTAGTAAGTTATAATTCTATCTCAGAAACTTTATGTGATAGAGCAAAGCTAAGCATATTTTTTGAATTCGCACATCAAACTCCATGTTCTATACTAAACTATCCTATATTTTCTGTTCTTGTACTATCCTTCATATTTGAGGAACTTTCAGCCTCCAAGAACTATAAACTTAATATTCATATAACCAACCCTCTGAGTATAGGCATCTGCCATGTCAAGATATCTGCAATAAAATCACACCTTTTCTGGTACTAGTGGCTGATAAAAATCTTACAAGTCTATAAGGCTAGGGTCAGACCTGCTTCTGCCCTGAGCCTGCTGGATCTGTCAGAAACTTAGATTCTGGCTAGAACAGCGCATAGCGTTACCAGCATGAAACGCTATGCGTTACCTGGCTATGGATTGCTATGGCAACCGGATGCTTACCACAGCTGCTGGCTCCACAGACAATCCCCAGATATGCGCTTTTGCAGAGTGCACAGAAAAATGCTGCAAACCGTGTATCCTGTGTGCTCTGCAAAAGCGCATATCTGGGGATTGTCTGTGGAGCCGACGGCTGCAGTAAGCTTCCAGTTGCCATAGAGATCCATAGCCTGTCGGTGTGTAAGAGTGTGAGGATTACTTCCTGAATAAAAAAATGGGGGCCGTCAGCTGAGGAGGTTTTTGTGGAGACAGGAAGAAAATATGACAGTTTGTGCTGAGGTAAACAAGTCTCCTGAGGTGTTGTGAGGAGAGCGGCTGTGGAGAAGTCACTGCCAGATAAAGCTGAGACCGGACACTGACCCACTGGACAACCGGGCCCCTGGAGGTGACCAAAGACTTATTCCCTGATAGTAAGCGAGTATACTACTGCCAGGTGAGGAGTGTTTTTGAGGAGACGGGTCGGCCATACTGTGAGAGGAAAAGACTGAATCTCTGCTGTGAGACTGCAGGCCTTGGTATGGTGTCTCCAGGTGAACACACTTGGCCTCCCAAAAGCTATAGAGACATAGGACCCCCTTCAGACAAGACATCACAGTATTACTGTTTACTACGGTTGCGTTTTAATTATTTTTTGTTTTTAGCGCTGAAGACCATGGGAAGTGACTGCAATCAGTAATCAGTACTTCCCCAGGCCTGGTACAGACTGCAACTGCACTAAACGATACCATTAGATAAGATATCTAATCCAACAAATCAAATATATAAATATATACAGCTTTTTTTGTAAATGAATATTTTCCAGTACAGACCCCGGCAACTTGAGGAGTGGGGGGGTTCGCTGCTGTCAGGCAACTTGAGGACTGGGGGGGTTGGTGCTATCACCAACTTGAGGACCGGGGACCGGGGGGGAAGGGGTGCTGTTAGCGACTTGAGGACCGGGGGGGTGCTGTCAGCAACTTGAGGAGTGGGGGAAGGGGTTTCAGCATAGTTCCGCCCCCCTCAGGATATTTTCCGGTACGTACCCCCCCCTCTGTGTATTTTCCGGTACGCCGTACCACCTCATACCCCCACAAAAAAAGCACTGAATATATATGTACATATATGTATACTGGGTTTATATGGATTGTGTGTATAGAGTTGATGGGATTGTAAGTCAGTGTGTTATTTCAGTGATCCTCACTATCCATCTGATTTACACCTGTTCTGCTGCTGTGTGTAGTTAGTTAGCAATTATTTTTCTGTGTAGATTTTACTCTTGGCCTTGTCTCCTCACACTGAAGAGGAACATTAAGATAACACACCGACCCCTAGCTTGATGCTGGGTGTATGTAAATAATACAGCTATTTCTGGGGAAATAATTTATCTATGCATCTTGCTCTAAATTTTCCATTTGTTTCCCCAAGTAAAAGGAAGTATTTTACGTTGCTTCTGCCTCCGTCTCTGTTTTTGTGACTCGCTGGATCTAGTACGGACCTCTGGTCCTTACAGGCGCTTAGTGTTACATGCTGCTAACGCTATGCGCTGCTCCAGCCAGAAACTAAGTTTCTGAAGGATCTAACAAGCTCAGGGTAGACACAGGTATAACCCTAGTCTAACACAATATTGTGGTTGGGAACTTGCTTAGATGTGTACACTAAAACTATACAAATAAAATGTCACTAGATAGGTAACAAGTGACCCAGCTAAGGAGGCATAAACCTGGGAGCAGATTCTTGTTAATGAGGGTGACAGATGGATAGGAAAAGTTTATGAGTTACTTTTTTTTATCATATATCCACTACTCTCTAAAAAAATAAAAAAGTTTCATACACACAATGCCGGTGAACTGCGATATACTGTTATTCAACACTGAAGGAACATTGATTCAGAAAGGTAATTGTTTTCTGACATAGAGGGCACATTTTACTGTTGTGTTTGTATACCTTTTTAATGGATCAATGCAGAACATTTCTAGCACAGTTTGAGCTCATTGACTATATCCAACTTCTGAAAGTAAATGGCATTATAGAGCATTTTAGTGTAATTAATTTGCTTTGTTCTCATTCACTTTGAAGAACAACATTTTATGTACATATGAAAAATCATAGTGTATACAACACGTAGAGCAATTTACCAAAAGAAAGACCGTGTATCAAATATAATTTACATTTGAATTAAGTCTAGTTCTTTCAAGGTCAAAAGACACTTATGAGAGATAATTAGTAAGCTTTCTGGTAAATGTCACACTGATTATAAGGAACATAAAGCCATATAAGAGACAGTTACATTATAACCTTTTTAAATAGTTTCTAAAAGACAAATTAGAAGAAACAAAGAAACAAAGAAAATGTTTTGACTTTCACAAAATATAATGATATATTTTTTATTAACATTCTGCTTTACATTTGACTGTATGTCAACTAATAACAGAATGTACAATAATTCAGTAAACTGTACTGTACAAAATAAAAAATGGCAGAAATGCTGCAAACTTTCAAATGTTTCTGAAATTTCTTTAAGGAGCAGATACAAGTTTGACCCAAGTTTACCAGTTTAAGTTAAAGATATACGGTATTATTTATATGTACAATTTAATAATACTACATCCGGGTGTAGAATTAAATCATTGTATTTATATAATAGAATAAGGTAAAGAATATTTATACCGTGTTAGCCAGTAGATAGAAAAATATATTGCAATCTGAGAGTCTTCAGTGGTTGATACCTTTTAATGGCTAACTGAAAAGATGGTAAACATAGCAAGCTTTTGGGACGCTGCGGCCCCTTATTCAGGCTAGTAATGACACATATTCTGAATTTGTGTCACTACTAGCCTAAAGAAGGGGCCGCAGCGTCCCGAAAGCTTGCTATGTTTACCATCTTTTCAGTTAGCCATTAAAAGGTATCAACCACTGAAGACTCTCAGATTGCAATATATTTTTCTATAATAGAATAGTATTACCGTATATACTCGTGTATAAGCCGACCCGTGTATAAGCCGACCCCCCTACTTTTGCCCCCAAAACCTGGGAAAACCTATTGACTCGTGTATAAGCCGAGGGTGGACCCCAGCACAGGTATACAGCCCCCAGCAGTGTGGTATACAGCAGCCCCAGAGGTATATACAGCAGCCCCAGTGGTAGTATACAGCAGCAGCCCCAGTGGTATATACAGCAGGAGCCCCAGTAGTTAGTATACAGCTGCCCCAGAGGTATATACAGCAGACCCAGTGGTAGTATACAGCAGCCCCGAGGTGTATACAGCAGCCCCAGTGGTAGTATAAAGCAGCCCCAGAGGTATATACAGCCCCAGTGGTAGTATACAGCAGCCCCAGTGGTATATACAGCCCCTGTGGTAGTATACAGCAGCCCCAGAGATATATACAGCCCCAGTGGTATATACAGCCCCAGTGGTAGTATACAGCAGCTCCCAGGGGGTATATAGCAGCCCCCAAATGCTGGCACTCGCCCCCCTTGTAAGGGTCCCCCCCCGCTGCTTATCTTACCATCCCGGTCTTTTGCTCAGCGCCACTCCTCGGTGCTCCGTTCTCCATGCTCCATCCTCGCTGCATCCGGGATCCCCGGCCATCGCGTGATGCCTGCGACAGCCGGAGATCCCGGAAGTAGCAGGACGGGAGCATGAAGAACGGAGCACCGAAGAGCAGCGCTGTGCAGAAGACCGGGATGGTAAGATACGCGGCGGGGGGGGCCCTTACAAGGGGGGAGAGTGCCAGCATTTGGGGGCATATATGCACTGCTTCCTCCTGCCACTGATTGACAGGGGGAAGCAGTGCATATATAATGAGTGGCCCCGACTACCGTATTGACCCGTGTATAAGCCAAGGGGGAGACTTATCAGCCCAAATTTTGGCTTATACACGAGTATATACGGTATTTCTATGTTTACCTTAATGAAGCACTGCCATCAAAGTTTTAGTCCCCATATTATATTTCACTCATCATATCGTATGGCACTGGGAACTCACAATTGCTATTTTCTACCCAGAAAATTCTTCTCTTTTCTTAGCTCTGTGTAGAAACAGAAAGTCTCCTGTCCTTATATGAATCATTCCCCTCTTCAACTCTTGACCCAGCTGCTCCCTTTCCCCCTGCCAGAAACATTTACAGTGATGACTACAGTGATGAAGGGGAAAGAGACTTCAAGTTTCTACACAGAGCTTGGAAGGACTCAGCTAGACTGTTTTAAATTATGTGATATCATAGACCTAATGAAAAACAGGAGATTTAACTGGGTAGAAAGGCAGAATTGGCAATTGTAAGTATATAGTGCTATATCATGCTTCTTTAATGTTATTATTTGTGCTGTAGTTGTTTATACATGCTATATAGCACCAGAAAAGCTCAATTTGATTTTACTCATTTGAAATGATTATGCATTAATAATACTACAAGCACTACATTTACACATATAACCTTTCTTAAACTGGTAAGTATATTACAACAAAATGATTAGCTGTAATAATGGTTGTGCTCATTTCACTGGATGTGAGCCAAATCTACTAATATCAGCATAATTGTTCAACTATATGCTGTAGAAGTTGGCTACACAAAATTATGAATACCGCTGAACTATGTTTTCCAAAGACAAGGCATCCTAAAAGCATTAACTAAAGCCCCTTCGCAAAAAAGGTTTCTTCTCTTCATGCCGATTGCTCCTCCAGCTATCAGTCTTCTTTTTATATGCTTGATCTGGCCTCCAACACTATCAATAAAAGCTACATACATTTTGGTTTTGCATACAAATGTCCAAGCATATTTGAAAATAATATTGAAGATTAAATGAAAAGATATATGTATATATATATATATATATATATATATATATATGTATATATGTATATATATATATATATATATATATATATATATATATATCTCTACTATATAATTGTCAAAGGCGTCTGTCGGTCACAGAAATCATGCACCAGACAGAGGCCGCTCACTGGTGGGCACCAATGAGTGCAGACTATGCAAATTGGTGCGCAAATTCAAAGTTAGAATTGCGTGTTAATTTGCAGCCCGGCGACAGTGGCGCGTTAGCGCTGCTGTTGCTGAAGTCCGGCGACAAGCGCTAACGCGCCACTGTTGCTGGGATACACAGGGAACCCTCCGCCCCCACCTCACTTCTCCCCCCACGCCCCCACCTGGCTCCCCCCTCACCTTCCACTGTTCTGACTCGTCTGTACACAGGGCGGGCTGTGTGATGTCTTGTGTACAGACGGGAGAGAACAATGGTAGGCGAGGGGGATACTGCCTCCCACGCCACCCGCATCCATACTGCCCCCCCTTGCCTCCCGCTGTTCTCACCCGTCTTCTCCGCCACACTGCAGTCATATGACAGGGCGGGATGATGTGACATCACACATCCCGCCCTGTCACATGACAACTACAGAGGATGAGTGAGAACAGAGGAGGGCGAGGGGGCTTCGCAACCAGACAGGTTAATTTCATAGAAGTGTGATTGACGTGGAGCTACATTGTGTTGTTTAAGTGTTCCCTTCATTTTTGTTGAGCAGTATATATCACTTGATTTTTTCAGACAGAGTATAATCTACATTATTCTACATTTGAAGGTTTTTGCATAAGGGGTACACCATGCCATGCCACTAGATTAGTGTTTTCCCAAATAGCCAAATTTTATCAAGTTAAAGGGATCCTGTCACCCCCAAATCACCTCATAAGCTAATAAAAGTTGTCAATAGAGCATATTCACACTTATCCTACACTCCTTTTAGCTCCTAAATGCATCTATTAAAAATGTAGATAAATGTTATTAAACTCACTCATTAGCGATGTTAATTAGTGACTACTGTATTCATATTATAAAGAGGGAGAGCCTGCCTGGGTGACTATGAATACAGTAGTCACTAATTAACATCGCTAATGAGTGAGTTTAATAACGTTTATCTACATTTTCACTAGATGCATTTAGGCGCTAATAGGAGTGTAGGATAAGTGTTAATATGCTCTAGGGACATCTTTTAATAGCTTATGAGGTGATTTGGGGGTGACAAGATCCCTTTAAAAACCTTATTTTGCACAAAACATGATGATCATAATGAGAGAATAGCCTGACATGACATTTACTGAGCTGAAAGATAGAGCTATCCGTTTGCAGCAGCTGGAAGAGCCACGGGAGCTATCAACTGTCCCGGACACTGCAGCAGCACCTCAGCAGCCAGCAGCGCCAGCGACATCTGCTATGTCAGCAACTGCTGCTGAAACTGGAGAACTGATTTCTAATGCTGCCCTCAACCAAAAGCTAGATGCCCTGACAGACACCGTGATCTCCATGACCAAGGTCATCAAGGAACTGCGAGAGTCAAAGCCTGCACCTAAGATCAAGTTGGCGACCAGCAAAGAGGATGTCCCGTGGATGAGGCCCAGAAGATATCCAGCAGCAAGAGGACGACCCAGCGATCGCTACCAACCAGATGGACAGCCCATTTGCCACCACGGCCAGAAACCAGGTCATCTTGCCCGAGAGTGTCCTTTAAACGACGATTCCCAGGGCAGGCGAGCCGCTCCCCAGGAATGAACACTCAAGGCCCTTCAGCCTGGTTCGACAGATTCGTGGGAGGAAAGCCGGTGATCCCTGTTGTGTTGGATGGCATTCCCTTCAGTGCCTTGCTGGATACCGGGTCCCAGTTAACATCAATCCCACATGTTCTATATAAAAGGTACTGGGCTGATTCAGACATTACTAATGCGCCAGATGACTTTAACTTTGATGTATGGGCTAGTAATGGACAGTTAGTACCAAAGGTCGGGTTTAGAGAGATGAATATTCAGGTTGGAAAGGTAGAATTGCAGAACCAGGGTATTATAATCATAGATGTTAACCGGCGAGAACGTGAACCCGTGATGCTGATAGGAATGAATGTAATTGAGAAATGTTTTTCCGAAGTGTTAAGTGTTTTGCAGCAAATCGCCGAGACTGCCGGAACTGGACAACAGAGGCTTCTGCACAAAGAGATCAAAGCCCTGATGTTGAAGCAGCAGGTAGAAATCTCCGGAGGTGAGATCGGCAGTGTACGAGTAAGTGATCCAATACCCATTGTAATACCTCCCAAAACTGAAATGTTGGTGTGGTGCAGAGCCGCAATAGGCCTTAAAGGGCAAGACTATCAGGCCCTGGTAGAACCCGTGTACTCAGACAGTAGACCGACCATAATCACTGCTAGAGAAGTAGTTGACGTACACAGGGGAAGAGTGCCATTATGCCTATTAAACTGCGGAGAAGACGAGGTCACATTACCTAAGTATACTACCATGGCTAAGTTATACATGGTTGATAACAATAACATCACAGCCGCCGAGCCTTTGAACCCGTCATATCAGGCGGATGACAATGGCTCAGAGGAGAAGCTGGAGGATTGGTGCCAAAAGTTGCATGTAGGTACCAGTTCTACACCTCCCCGTCACAAGCATGGAGTATACCGGGTAGTGAAAGAATATGAGCAAATATTCCGTAAACACCCGTTAGACTTTGGGCAGATTAAAGGGGTAGAGCACATTATACCCACAGGTAACCATCAGCCTATAAAAGAGAAGTATAGACCCTTACCACCAGCTCACTACCAAACCACCAAAGACATGCTCAGAGAAATGAAATCTGCAGAGTAGTGATGGGCGAATCCTAAATTACTCGGAATCGCTTGACTCTAGCGAGTCCGAGCACAGGACTCGCTACTCGTTGCGAGTCTAGCGAGTCCAATGTTAATGAATGGGGAAGCGAGTAATAGCGAGTAGTGTGAGATTTACAACTCGCAGATGTGTCTCAGAAGCTTCAGCCTGAAGCAATCCTAGTTTTGTCATTTATTTGCATTGCTCGTTTACTTTGTAAGTAATCGCTGACTTGCACAGATAAGATCCTGTCTTCTCTGTGTTCTGGCTGCCAGCTCCAGGGTCCTAGAGCCCGCCTGCTGCCTGATGTAGCAGTGCTGAGATTGTTCTCAGTCTGCTCATTCCCTGTGTACAGACATGAATGTCTGTGCACAGAGATGATGTAGCAGAGCTGAGATTGTTCTCAGTCTGCTCATTCCCTGTGTACAGACATGAATGTCTGTGCACAGAGATGATGTAGCAGAGCTGAGATTGTTCTCAGTCTGCTCATTCCCTGTGTACAGACATGAATGTCTGTGCATAGAGATGATGTAGCAGAGCTGAGATTGTTCTCAGTCTGCTTATTCTCTGTGCATAGACATCTATATTTATGCACAGGGGATGTAGCAGAGAGGACATCGCGTTTTGGACTGCGTCGGACGGAAGAGGATTTTTTTAATTAAAGATGGAGTCCCTAATGGCTTTTTTTTTTATTTCTAATAAAAAATTTTCCTTGTGTTGTGTTTTTTTTAAAACAATTTAATAGAAATTCATGGCGGTCATGTCTAATATTGGCGTGACCGCCATAAATTTCGGGCTTAGGGTCAGCTGATAATACAAAGCTGGCCCTAACCTCTATTACCCAGCGTGCCACCGCTACCAGGGCCGCTGGAAGAGCGGGGTTCAGCGCCAGAGGATGGCGCTTCAATGAACGCGCCATCTTCTGGGGCGGCTGCGGGCTGCAATTTGCAGCGGGGGGTGCCCAGAAAGCTTGGGCATCCCTGCGCTGCGGATTCCAGCCCCCAGCTGCTTAGCTGTACCTGGCTAGACATAGAAATTGCGCGGAGCCCCACGCATTTTTTTTTAATTATTTCATGAAATTCTGAGATTCTGACTCTGACTCTGAGACTCTGACTCTGAAATTCATGAAATAATAAAAAAAAAATGCGTGGGGCTCCGCGCAATTTCTATGTCTAGCCAGGTACAGCTAAGCAGCTGGGGGCTGGAATCCGCAGAGCAGGGATGCCCAAGCTTTCTGGGCACCCCCCGCTGCAAATTGCAGCCCGCAGCCGCCCCAGAAGATGGCGCGTTCATTGAAGCGCCATCCTCTGGCGCTGAACCCCGCTCTTCCAGCGGCCCTGGTAGCGGTGGCACGCTGGGTAATAAAGAGGTTAGGGCCAGCTTTGTATTATCAGCTGGCCCTAAGCCCGAAATTTATGGCGGTCACGCCAATATTAGACATGACCGCCATGAATTTCTATTAAATTGTTTTAAAAAAAACACAACACAAGGAAAATTTTTTATTAGAAATAAAAAAAAAAGCCATTAGGGACTCCATCTTTAATTAAAAAAATCCTCTTCCGTCCGACGCAGTCCAAAACGCGATGCCCTCTCTGCTACATCCCCTGTGCATAAATATAGATGTCTATGCACAGGGAATAAGCAGACTGAGAACAATCTCAGCTCTGCTACATCATCTCTGTGCACAGACATTCATGTCTGTACACAGGGAATGAGCAGACTGAGAACAATCTCAGCTCTGCTACATCATCTCTGTGCACAGACATTCATGTCTGTACACAGGGAATGAGCAGACTGAGAACAATCTCAGCACTGCTACATCATCTCTGTGCACAGACATTCATGTCTGTACACAGGGAATGAGCAGACTGAGAACAATCTCAGCACTGCTACATCATCTCTGTGCACAGACATTCATGTCTGTACACAGGGAATGAGCAGACTGAGAACAATCTCAGCACTGCTACATCAGGCAGCAGGCGGGCTCTAGGACCCTGGAGCTGCACAGAGAAGACAGCTGGACTCGGCTCGCAAAGAAACAGCAGTTATCTGCGAGTCTCCCTGCTATCACTGGCACAGTAGCCAGTGATTACTCGCAGGAGTCTAATGCAAACAATGGCAATCCTAGTGTTGTCAGCGTTTCTGACAAAACTAGGATTGATATTGATTTGCATTGGACTCGTGCGAGTAATCACTGGGAAACTCGCAGAGTACCGAGTCCTGCGAGTCCCTTACTACTCGCCGAGTAACGAGTCCTAGCGAGTAGATTCGCCCATCCCTACTGCAGAGGTAAAAAGAGACAGTTGTAGCCCTTGGGCAGCACCTCTAGTGTTAGTTAAAAAGAAGGATGGTACCATGAGAATGTGCGTAGATTACCGGCAGATTAATCGCATCACACATAAGGACGCATACCCATTACCTAGGATTGAGGAGTCATTAGCTGCATTAAAATCTGCTAACTACTTTAACACCCTTGATCTGACTAGTGGGTACTGGCAGGTTCCTGTGGCCGAGGCCGACAGAGAGAAGACAGCGTTTACTACGCCGATGGGCCTCTGTGAGTTTAATTGTATGCCGTTCGGACTCTGCAACGCACCCGGGACCTTCCAACGTCTGATGGAGAGCTGCTTAGGACACAAGAACTTCGAAACTGTCCTCCTGTACTTAGATGATGTCATAGTCTATTCCAAGACGTATGAGCAACATCTACAAGACTTGGCAGAAGTGTTTGAAGCTATGTCCAAATATGGCATGAAGATCAAGCCATCCAAGTGTGACCTTCTCAAACCAAAGGTACAGTGCCTCGGACATGTCGTGAGTTCAGAGGGAGTAGCACCGGATCCTGATAAAGTCACAGTGATAAGGGATTGGCCAAGACCTAGTATTGTCACAGAAGCAAGGAGGCAAAGAGAAAGTTATTGCCTTTGCAAGCAGGAAGCTCCGGCCTACAGAAAGAAATCCCGAGAACTACAGCTCCTTCAAGTTAGAGCTACTGGCAGTAGTTTGGGCTGTGACCGAACGTTTTAAACATTACTTGGCAGGTGCAGAATTCACCATCTACACGGATAACAACCCGTTGACTCACCTGGATACAGCAAAATTAGGAGCTCTGGAGCAGCGATGGATAGCCCGGCTATCTAATTACAACTTTGTCATCAAATACAGAGCAGGTCGCAAGAACGGGAATGCAGATGCCTTGTCACGGATGCCGCACCTGAAAGACGTGGAAGAGGAACCGGAAGATTTGGAAGAGATTGAAGTACCGGCCTTTCATCGTTCAAAGGTGCAAGATTATCAACCCGATGCCTACCAAAGAAAGCAGGAACACTACGAATGGGCCGAAGCCCAAGATAATGATCGAGTCGTGAAGCTAGTGAAAGAATTGCTTACGCAACAACGTGCACACCCTGATCAGAATGCCCCAGCTGAAGCTATACAGCTATGGAAAGATAGAGACAAGTTGTTTCTGCATCAAGGGAAGCTCTGTAGAACGCATACCAATCCTAAAATGCATGAACTGGTCTGGCAGATTATCGTGCCCAAGCGAGCCACTCAAATGGTCTTAGAAGCGTATCATGACAGCGCAGGTCATTTCGGATGGAAGAAGTTAGAGGCGATCCTGAGAGAAGGATTCAATTTGGTTGGCATGAGAAGATCCATTGAACGTTGGTGTACAGTATGTGCCGCATGCAACCTCAGAAGGAAAGATCCACAGAAAGCTCCGCTTCAACCAATAATAACCAAGCAGCCACTCGAGCTAGTAGCATTAGACCACGTCAAGTTGTCACCACTCGGTCAGGCTATGTCTATGCCTTAACCATCGTGGACCATTACTCACGCTTCTTAGTGGTGGTACCTGTTAAAGATCTAACAGCGAAGACGGCAGCAAAAGCATTCCAGACGCATTTCTGTAGACCACATGGTTACCCAGAACAAGTCCTTGCAGACCAAGGTCCAGCTTTTGAATCAGAACTATTCAAGGAATTCTGCAATATATATGGTTTTAAGAAGATTCGCACAACAACGTATCATCCTCAAACAAATGGTTTATGCGAGAAGATGAATCATATTGTAATTGAACTGTTGAAGACCTTACCAGAGTCAGAAAGAAACCAGTGGCCAGAAAATTTCCTGATTTGGTAGACTTATACAACCATGTTCCCGTGAGTTCTACAAACTGCACTCCAGCCTACCTTATGTGTGCAAGACCTGGTAAATTACCAATTGATCTTGAAATGGGAATTGTAAAACCAGATACAGAAGAAGAAGAAACAGATTGGGACACCAAACGTCAGAAACAGTATCAACAAGTCCAAGAATGCGTAGAAAGGAATCTACAACAAGCTAGAGCAAGACAAGAGAAGACCTTTAACAAACATGCTCAAGCAATGCCATTACAGGAAGGTGATCAAGTGCTCAAGAGAAAGAGACGCACTAACAAACTGGATAATCAGTGGGAAACCGTCCCATACACAGTCTTACCATCTAATCTAGACAATGTTAAAACCTGTTTGATAAGTAAAGATGAAGGAAGAACTTCAGCAGTCGTATCTCGTGATCAGCTTAAATTGTGTCCTGAAACACTGCAGACACCTGAAGTCCTAGAACCCGTACAGGTCCAACCTATCCAAGAAAAAGAAGAAGTATTCCACACGGTACTAGGAGATTTCCCTGAAACATGTCTGAATTACCATGGAGCAGTTGTCGTCCCAATGATTGCATTCCCTTCAATAGTAGAACCAAAACCAGAACCCGTGTTACCAGAACCTGTGTTACCTGAAGAAGACCCAAGACTTAAAGAACTGGAAGAACTGGAAGTAGAATCTGAAGAGGAAGAACAAATTCCTGGTCCTAGTGAACTTGCCAGTCCTGCAGTCAGATCACCATCTGTCATAGTACCAAGCACAACACGTAGGTACATACCCACAAATACTAGTAGCCCACGTGCAAGCAGTATACCCATTTTACGCAGATCAGAGCGTAGTACCCAAGGGCAGTTACCAGTTAGGTACAGAGAGTAAAATGTCATTATATGTGTAATGTAAATATGTTGTTTGAATGTAAATTGAATTCAGTGGACAAATGTATATAGTTGTTGCAACGTTAAAAAGCCCAGTACCTACAGAGACTATCCTGTATGAACTTTGAACTTTTCTCCTTATTCATTTATGGACCATACATACCATGGATTAGTTGTGGTAAGAACTCTTTTGTGAATACATGTATCAGCCCGGAGGCAATAGACTAAACCCCCGGAAAGACTGTTTTTTTTTACTTTTTGGACTCTTTTTCACATTCTAGTGATTTTTGTACTTTTTCACTTTTAAGTCTATGTCAATATTAATTGTGTTTAACTGTTTGTTACTTGCTTTTCTACAGTCCCGGAGTACTGTATTTAACTAAGGGGGAATGTGGCACCCCATGGGTTAATATGCCACAATAACACCACATAGGTTCTCTCCCCACTACACACTGACAAACACTAGCACCTCTGGGCCAGGAGGGGGAGCACCATCTGCTCCCTTAAATACTCCTGCTCATGAGGGAGAGCTCAGTTCAGCTCAGAGCAGGGCTGTGAAGAGCACACTTAGAGCAGAGTTAGCTCAGTGCAGACCCAGCAAGGGTCAGAGGAACAGGAGAACTACAGACAGAGGAACACGTCTGGGAGCTGGAGTGACACTTTCACTTGCCCCAGAAGAGCGCACGGAACGGACAACGGATACGGTACTGTGTCTGGCACCCACAGCACAGTGAATCCAGGAACAGTGGGATCTCTAGATGCCCCTAGTACCAGTGCAAAGCAACACGGAGGGGTCAGCACAGCACAGAGGACTCAAGTTGCCTAGGCAAGTGGTACCAGCAGAACACAGAGAAAGAGTGAGAAGTCCCAGCAGCTTAGCTAGACGCAGCAGCCAGGACACACACAGCGTAACACGAGGAAGCTGACGACCCGGACAGGGTGGGAAGAGAGCTTAGCCCCATTACAGACTCCGTGGACTATAACCTGCAACAACATCTGCAGTAAAGCTTTGGAAAACAGCAAAACTGTGAGTCTGTGTATTGATTGCAACCTTTGCCCTACATTCAGTAACAGAGAGCTCCCACTTACAGAGCTACCAGCCTGTCAGCTCTGCACACGGATTAGAAGAAGCTGCAGCATCAGGAGAAGAGGAGAATTGCACCTTTGACTACTAAACGTGAGTGTGTGTCCTTTAACCCCGTCTTCACTATTCATATTCATTATAGACTATACCATCACTGCCCCGGGGAATAGAGTTCTACCCACTGGAACTATTACACCTAAGCTGCCATTCCATCATCCCCGGAGGTTCTGCAGCAGCGGCGGCCCCATAACTGGCCGCATATGGTGGGTGGCGTTACGACTGACAATCCCCTGTAAATACACCCCTTTTATTTGCCAGGGCCTGGGAAACGGACCGGACCAGGACCACTCGTGACTTCCCCCGCAGCAGACACGGTCCGGTACCGAGTACCCTCATCCCGGTGGGCTCGACACCAGCCTCTGCCCGTCCTCTCCGGCCTATGCCCGTCCTCTCCAGCCTCTGCCTGCGCCCGTACTAGCTTCTGCCCGCGACCGCTCCAGCCTCTGCCTGCGGCCGCTCCAGCCTCTGCCCGCGCCCGCACCAGCCTCTGCCCGTCCTCTCCAGTCTCTGCCCGTCCTCTCCAGCCTCTGCCCGCGGCCGCTCCAGCCTCTGCTCGTGGCCGCTCCAGCCTCTGCCCGCGGCCGCTCCAGCCTCTGCGCGTCCTCTCCAGCCTTTGCCCGTCCTCTCCAGTCTATGCCCGTCCTCTCCAGCCTCTGCCCGCACCCGCACCAGCCTCTGCCCGTCCTCTCCAGCCTTTGCCTGTCCTCTCCAGCCTCTGCCCGTCCTCTCCAGCCTCTGCCCGCGCCCGCACCAGCCTCTGCCCGTCCTCTTCAGCCTCTGCCCGTCCTCTCCAGCCTCTGCCCGTGGCCTCTCCAGCCTCTGCCCGCGGCCGCTCCAGCCTCTGCCCATCCTCTCCAGCCTCTGCTTGTCCTCTCCAGCCTCTGCCCGTCCTCTCCAGCCTCTGGCCGCAGCCGCTCCAGCCTCTGCCCGCGCCCGCACCAGCCTCTACCCGTCCTCTCCAGCCTCTGCCCGTCCTCTCCAGCCTCTGC
Organism: Allobates femoralis; assembly: GCA_033576535.1. Classification (NCBI taxonomy): domain Eukaryota; kingdom Metazoa; phylum Chordata; class Amphibia; order Anura; family Aromobatidae; genus Allobates; species Allobates femoralis. Next base: position 493,124,379 of record JARQOC010000002.1, read on the forward strand.
CCGCAGCCGCTCCAGCCTCTGCCTGCGGCCGCTCCAGCCTCTGCCCGCGGCCGCTCCAGCCTCTGCCCGCGCCCGCACCAGCCTCTGCCCGCGCCCGCACCAGCCTCTGCCCGCGCCCGCACCAGCCTCTGCCCGTCCTCTCCAGCCACTGCCCATCCTCTCCCGCCTCTGCCCCCCCTCTGCCCGCCTCTGCCTGCCCTCTTCCCGCCCTCACCCTTCCAGCCTCTGCCCGTCCTCACCCCTCCAGCCTCCGCTTTCCTCACCCCTCCAGCCTCTGCTTTCCTCACCCCTCCAGCCTCCGCTTTCCTCACCCCTCCATATGCAATGTACAGTATGTGTATATATGTGTGTATGTAGGCACTCCCGTCACTTTTTCCACACTTCCCTCAACTTTGTACACACACATACAAACACACACTCCGCTATATGTACCACCGGCCCTGCGTCCGCTGCCTGGATCCTCAGTCGACATGTCGCCGCCCCCGAACTACTGGATCCAATATAGCGTCCAAGATGTTTCGCCAAACTACCCAGACCACATATTGCATCCAGTCGTCCGGGGGCGGCGACATGTTGACTCAGGATCCAGGCGGCGGGGAAGATGCAGGGTCGGTGGTAAGTATAGCGGAGTGTGTGTATGTGTGTGTGTATGTGTGTTCTGACCACTCTGCCCACGGGACTGCACTGACCACACTGCCCACGGCGCTGCGCTGACCACTCTGCCCACGGCGCTGTGCTGACCACTCTGCACACGGCGCTGCGCTGACCACTCTGCCCACGGCGCTGCGCTGACCACTCTGCCCATGGCGCTGCGCTGACCACTCTGCCCACGGCGCTGCGCTGACCAATCTCACTGCACTCACTACTAACCACTGAGCCACCGCACTCACTACTAACCACTGAGCCACCGCACTCACTGCTAACCACTGAGCCACCGCACTCACTGCTAACCACTGAGCCACTGCACTCATTGCTAACCACTGAGCCACCGCACTCACTGCTAACCACTGAGCCACCGCACTCACTGCTAACCACTGAGCCACCACACCTCACTGCTAACCACTGAGCCACCGCACTCATGCTAACTACTGAGCCACCGCATCTGCTAACCACTGAGCCACCGCCCCATGCTAACCACTGAGCCACCGCCAGTGTAACCACTGAGCCACCGCGCAGTGCTAACCACTGAGCCACCGCGCAGTGCTAACCACTGAGCCACCGCGCACTGCTAACCAGAGCACGCCACTGTACCAGACCACCGTATACTCTGCTACCCACTGAGACACCTGTATACACACAATTAATTTCACCGCACTCCCCTAACTATTAGTAAATAAACTATATATGGATTCTAGACTACCCGATTCTTTAGAATCGGGCCGCCATCTAGTATATATATATTCTTATGTAAATTTGATAAGGAACACATTTTTTAAATCTTCTAAAATACTAAAGCAGTCTTGTTGGCTTTAATCTTTACTTTTGTTAAACACCATAAATAGAGTAGTGTAGTTTTACTATTCCTCTTGCAGGTTTGGCCTTGCAAAATCTTGCTATGCTATTGATATGTGTGATTATGTAGATTGTTCAGAAAGTGCACCAATACATCTTATTTTATGCATTACTGTTAGGCACCTTCTAACTTATCTTCCTGAGGCAATGTTCTCTTTACTACCATGTTTTGCCTTACCTCCATAAAGCACATCCATTTTCAATAAACAGTTAATAAAACCCTTTGTATGGACAGAATGTCAAAATTTTGTTCCTTTCAGGTGATCTTACGTTTACTGTAATTAACTTTTTTATAGTGTGTATTAAGTAATTGAATGGCTGCTTTCCAGCACTATGCACTCTGTGGCTATATTTCAGAGGAATTGTAAACTAAAATGATGACAGCACCTTGAGGTTTAACTTAAAATGATTCCGCTTGTTACTATAAAATTCTAACTCTAAGGCCTCATTAAAGTTTGTTTTCTATGTTCTAACTATAGCTGTATATTGCTTCATATCCTATCATTGTCTAGAGAGAGCCTATGAATATCATTTACCAAACTGTAATACTATCGGCATGTTTTTGAAAGCTAAAGTACACAAAACAAACTTTGAATTCACTCCGAGTTACTAAGTTTAATGTGCGTCATTTTAAATTGTTTAATTAATTCAAAGACGAAATAAAATCAGTAAATGTGAATATCAATAAAAAAATGAAATAGTGATTTTTCAGTTATTGCCTGCAATATCTTATAACAGACTCTCAAAGGGGTTTTACTATAAGAGACAGTTATGGAATATCTACATGACCTTCAAGAGCGGAATGTTAAGGTGAAGCTGAGGCGGACATAACATTGGTGCAACCTGTGCAGCTGCACAGGGTCCCAAGAGGTAAAGGGACCAGTTATAACTTCAAAACATGGATTTTGGCATCATAATAAGCTATTAAACCCAAATTGCCCAAATACTATTCTTACACAGTGGACCTCTTCTGTTTATGTCTGCTCATTCCACTGAGTACCGGCTTCATCTCAGGCATCCCCACATATGGCCATGACTTAGCTTATTTTGTATTGCAGTCCCATCATAGCTTCTACTATATATTTCACTTAAATGCCAGTCAGGATTATTAGTGATACAGTGTCTACATAAATAATGTAAATAGCTTCGTGGAGAATACCATTTATTTACATTTTCCCACATCTTTTAATAATAACAACTGAAATAATGCATACATGTTTGACTAATTAAATTAGGTTTCTACTGTTGAGAAATTATCATTTTTAGTATCTACCCAACTTTCCAACTACTTATCAATAGTATATATTCAGGGTCGGACTGGTGTGTCTAGGGCCCACAAAGGGAGTTGACTCTAGGGGCCCTCTCTACACCAAAAAGCAAATAACCATTAGCCACTATCCTTATTATAGTGGAGCTTCAACTGTAAAATACCAGGAGCTCCTACATGTCTACTGTGAGCGCACCATAACTGTAATGTACAATTACGGTAGTTTACATTAAAGGGGTTCTTTGGTGAAAACAAGTTATCATGATCCACAGGTTAGGTGAGTGGTAACTTCTTGTTTGGTCAGAATCCGACAGTGGAAACCGCAGTGATTGGAATAAGGAACTTTCATTCCTAAGACATGAGACAGAAAAAAAAGCCATGCAAGGCAATCTAACAAACTTGTTTTTTTTTCACTAATGCTGCAATTTTTTTTACCATACGTACAGTATTTGTATCATTTATGTGCTAGCTGCTTCATTCACTTATATCTACCACCCTTTCACAAACTCTGCGCACTTGTCACGTCTCCACCTAGACCTGTTCCTGTGATTACCATCTTGGCCACTAGGTGCCACCATATTCTATCTATAAATGTGGCTAGTAATGCCTACTCATCTCGACCCCCTCCCGTAATTCCTGCCCCAGCCACTAGGCACCACCATGTTTGCCCTAAAGAGGGCGCTAATGTAAAAGGCATTGAGCCTCTGCCAGAATGTTCCTCTGCGGCTTCTGCCCTTATCACCAGACATTGCAGTGTGCTGCTTTTGTAGGAGAAATGGATCCTGCAGTGCATTCTGGAGAGAGCAGGCTTCACTTGTCCTCTGGGGTTAGTGTAACTGGGATCAGTTGTGTTTCACAGCTTGATGGTGTTAGTATGTGTTCAGTCAAGATAGGGTCATTGATTCCTGAGCCCCTGCTTATGAGGAGGGACCACTCCCTATATAAACCCTGTGACATGTCTCACTAGCTGCCAGCTATATTCCTGGTTCCCCATTTTGACTTGTTAGTTTCTTAGTTACATTACTTAGACATGGTCCTTGTCCTTTTACTCTGATTTATCTTCATGATTTTGTACCTCACTGCCCTCTCAGTTTTACACTAGACTTTCTGACATTTCTCCCCTGTTTTCTCCCCTTCCTTTTCCCTGGCTTCCCTGTATAACTGCATCCTTGCTCTGATCAGCTGCTTTTCCCTCCTTAGGGCAGTTTCCTCTTGGACTCTGTGTAAATATGAATCCCTGTATAGGGGCAAAAGGTCTCAGAGTTTCTTGTGGTTCTGCCTTACCAGCAGCTGCAAGTAGCATTGGACAGTTGTTACATTTTAGCTGGTTCTCATTATTTTTAATATGTAGAGCAAAAAAAAAGAGTGATTTTCTTTTTTCACCTTAATTCATTCCTATTTTTCCTTTCCTTGGTGGTATTGCGCTTTTCAGTGAGAGCAAGTGTTTTTTTTTTCAGTATTAGGTTTGCAGAGTTTGGCAGCATTGATTGCTCTGCACCTGCTCTGCTCCTGGCTGATTCCTGAGGCAGGAATACTCCCATCACATCAGGAAATGCAGCACAAACCTATATTTGGCTCTAATTGTGAAGACCCTGGGCATCAGAAGCTTGCCAGTCCAGGCTAACACCTCCTGTACATCAGCACCTGAGTGGGTCCAAGGATGCAAGCCCAGATGCCCAGGTATTGCCTGCGGATGCAGCCAAAGTTTTACCTGTTTGCTTATAACACCTTACGAAATGTGTGTGGTTGAAGGCTTATGTGGATTCTGGCTCAGCAGCAAATCTTAGAGATGCCCAGGTGGCAAAAGATTTTAGGATACCGTTACTAAGAATAAATTCTCCCATAAAAGTCACTCCGGTTAATGACACACCTCTCACCCAAGGTGGGCAGGAGTTTTTCACTAAGGAAGTGACTGCTGGTGTGGTCATTACACTTTGAATATGTGTCATTTTTTGTTATTTATAATCTATCATGTGCAGTGATCCAGTGACACCTGAAGGGCACTATGAATATATAGTAATGCCTTTTGGGATCAGTAGTGGCCGTCTTCCAGAATTTTTTTGAACAATATTTTCAGAGATATTAGTGGTTTATATGTGGTTGTTTATCTGGACGACATCCTGATTTATTCATCTGATCTTATGTCACATGCATAACATGTCTGTCCTTTACTGTAAAGGCTAAAAGAGAACTCTTTATTCGCTAAAGTAGAAAAATGTACTTTCTTAGTGGAAGAGTTACATTTTCTTGGGTATATTTTTTTGGCCAAAGGTTTTTGTATGGCTCCTTATAAGATTAAGCCCAGGAAGAGGGTGGATGTGGTTTATTGGAATCCTGAAGCAATCCATGCATTCTCTAAGTTTAAGGATTGTTTTACCTCTGACACAATTTTAGGTCAGTCTGATCTTGAATGTCCTTTCATTGTATCAGTTGATGCTTCTTAAGTTGGAGTCAGGGCTGTGCTATCATACTGCACTGCATCTCTCAGTCAACTTCGTCCATGTGCCTTCTTTTCCAGAAAGTTTTTATTCTACCGGGAAAAATTATGATATCGGTAATCAGGAATTGTTAACAATCAAATGGGCCTTTGAGGGATAGTGCCACTTCCATGAAGGTGCCAAGCATAAGGTCACTGTCATTACTGATCACAAAAACCAAACTTATTTGAAGTCAGCGAAAAGTCTCAACTCAAGACAGGCTAGGTGGGTCTTGTTCCTTTCTAGGTTTGACTTTGTGGTTACATTCCATCCTAGTACTAAAAACATAAGAAATGATGCTGCTTCTCAAAGTTTTTGTCCCTCACAGTCTAAGGACTCTGATCTTGCGCCAATTTTAGTGGAAGGTATAATTATGTCTGCTGTTTCCTTGGAACTGTTAGATGAGGTCTGCATTTCCTAGGAGCAGGTCCCCGGACACTACTTTTTCCAAAAATTATTTGTTGCCCCCAAGTTCTGCCAACATGTTCTACAAGTGTCTAAAGATTCTGTGCTTGTAGGGCTTCCTGGTATCAACAATTCCATTCAACTAGTAATCAGGAATTTTTGGTGGCCTACTATCGTAAAAGACTGTAAGGCTGCGTTCATACGCTGCGTATTTTGCGTGTTTTTTTACGCGCGTATTTTCCCCAAAAACGCATGTGCGTCTGCGTTTCCCAGCAAAGTGAATGGACATTCACTTTGTGCCTTTCAGACGTCGCGTAATTTTACGCAGCGTTTTTGGAGCAAAAAACGCGTGCGTAAAAAGAATGAACATGTCAATTCTTTCCAGTTTTTTACGCGCGTTTTTTCCATAGGCCCCTATATAAGCACTGGAAAAAACGCGCGTAAAAAAGCGCAATTGAAGTTGAATTGAGTTGTTCTCTCGCGCTTTTTTTTTACGCGTGTTTTTCCCCTTGAAAAGACGCGCGTAAAAAAAACGCGATAAATACGCAGCGTGTGAACGCAGCCTAAAGAAGATGTGCCTCCTTGTGAAACCTGTGCTCATGTTCAGTCACCCCGTAGGTGTCCCGCAAGGCTCCTCAAGCCCCTACTTACTCCTGAGAGTCCTTGGGCCCATCTTTCCATGGACTTTATTACTGACCTACCCCCCTCAGAAGGGAAGACTTGTATCTGGGTTGAGGTGGATAGGTTCCGTAAGCAATGTCATTTTGTCCCTCTGTCCGGATTACCTAATTCAGTAACCCTAAGTAAATTGATCATTAAACATATTGTACAGTTACCTGAAGTTCTTTCGAATATAGTTACTGACCGGCGCAATTTTAGAGGGCATTCTGTAAAAACATCAAGTTACAGTTGTCTTTTTCTTCTGCCAATTAGGGATGAGCGAGTCCGAAAAGACTCGGAATCGCAAGACCCCAACGAGTCCGAGTCAAGGACTCGGGACTCGTTGCGAGTCCAGCGAGTCCAATGTTAATGAATAGGGACCCGAGTAATAGCGAATAATGACATTTACAACTCGCTGATGTGTCTCTGAAAGTGTGCGAGTCCAAACTCGCTGGTTTTTCTCTTATTTTGAGGCTTGTAGCCGATGATGCGAGGGAAGGGATTCTCCAGCACACACTATGGTTTAAGGAAACAGGAAGCGAGTCGCGCTGACAGGCGCACACACAGAGCGATCCATTCATCAGTGCAATCATGGCAGCAGGACGTGGCATGGTGAACACGCTGCGTCTTATTGCACTTGTGGAGGCTCGTCCATTTCTATGGCTCCCTACAGATCCTGAGTATGGGGATACGACCCTTATTAATACAGCCTGGAGAGAGATCGCCCAAGAGATGTTCCCTGCGTTCCATCGGAGTGACCATGAGGAACAGAGCAATCTAAGTAAGTTAAATGAGTTCACACGTTTATATATTGCATTTACTGTATATATACTCGTGTATAAGCCGACCCGTGTATAAGCCGACCCCCCTATTTTTGCCCCGAAAAACTATGAAAACATATTCACCGCCATCCTGGTATACAGCGGCTATCACTGGTAGACAGCCCCCCAGCAGAGTATACACCTCCCCCTGCAGAGTATACAGGCCCCCAGCTGGGTATACATGCCCCCATATTGTCGTATACAGGCAGGGGCGGACTGGCCCAGGTGCCACGGGTCATGCGGCTGCAGGAGCATGAATAATCCGCATGTCCCTGAAGCAGCAGGCGGAAACGGAAGCTCCTGGCCGCGCGATGACGTCATCAGCACGCGGCTGCGTCCGGGAGTGAGCGTCTGTGAGTGGCGTGCGGCTGCGACTGTTAGCGAGCGGCTGTGAGGAGCGCGAGGCTGCGGCTGGGAGCGAGCCATAGGATAATGCGGGAGCTGCGGTGACTGTGAGGCGCCCGCCAGTCATCACCCCCCCCCCACCCCCCGTCCTCACCTGTGTCGGGCCAGTGAGGGAGGGTTGCGACCCAAACTGTAGGGTGCCAGTCAGTCCCTGTATACAGGGCCCTCAGTGTTGTGTACAGGCCCCCCCAGCAGTGGGTATACAGGGCCCCCAGCAGTGGGTAGACAGTGGCCCAGTGGGTTTACAGGGCCCCCAGCAGTGGGAATACAGGGCCCCCATAGCAGGGTATACAGGACCCTGAATGTGTTATCATGCTCCACCGCATAGTTGCCTATATTTGGATGGGGTCACAACAGTACAATGAGTTTAATGTCTTATCCTCCTGGCTCTTTCGGCCAAGGGGTTGGGTGTATATAAATACCACTAATGACCAGAGTCTGGTGCCCGCACTATTACATTCTCTATGCGTTGACATGTGTCCTGCCTCATTTGTGATTGTGGCCACGTGAGCTCAATGTCCGTAATGCTGTTGATGATGTTCCACACTGTCGTGTCACTGTGCCTTGTATACACATTACACACACAAAATGAATAAAATGTTATTGTTGATTTGTACACATACTTTTGTTTTTTCAAATATTACACATCTCTAAAGCCGGTTTCAAATCATTTCACAGTTGACCATCTTAAAAAACGGTGGAGGAGCTGCCGGGACCAGCATAAGAAGCAGTACCGGCAGTACTCAGAGAGACAACCGGGAGCCGCTCCATTGCTCAACCACTACCACTTTTATGACCGGCTGTCCTTCCTTCACCCGGTGGCCGCTATGCCAAGGTATGTATCTGCAGCACTGTTGTGTACATTTAGTATTATTTATAAATATATACATTAGTTTCCATTTTGGCTCTGTGGGTAGCAGAGTATACAGGCGGGTCTGAGGTAGCAGAGTATACAGGCGGGTCTGTGGGTAGCAGAGTATACAGGCGGGTCTGAGGTAGCAGAGTATAAAGACGGCTCTGTGGGTAGCAGAGTATACAGGCGGGTCTGTGGGTAGCAGAGTATACAGGCGGGTCTGTGGGTAGCAGAGTATACAGGCGGGTCTGTGGGTAGCAGAGTATACAGGCGGGTCTGTGGGTAGCAGAGTATACAGGCGGGTCTGTGGGTAGCAGAGTATACAGGCGGGTCTGTGGGTAGCAGAGTATACAGGCGGGTCTGAGGTAGCAGAGTATAAAGACGGCTCTGTGGGTAGCAGAGTATACAGGCGGGTCTGTGGGTAGCAGAGTATAAAGACGGCTCTGTGGGTAGCAGAGTATACAGGCGGGTCTGTGGGTAGCAGAGTATACAGGCGGGTCTGTGGGTAGCAGAGTATACAGGCGGCTCTGTGGGTAGCAGAGTATACAGGCGGGTCTGAGGTAGCAGAGTATAAAGACGGCTCTGTGTGGGTAGCAGAGTATACAGGCGGCTCTGTGGGTAGCAGAGTATACAGGCGGGTCTGAGGTAGCAGAGTATACAGGCGGCTCTGTGGGTAGCAGAGTATACAGGCGGGTCTGAGGTAGCAGAGTATAAAGACGGCTCTGTGGGTAGCAGAGTATACAGGCGGGTCTGTGGGTAGCAGAGTATACAGGCGGGTCTGTGGGTAGCAGAGTATACAGGCGGGTCTGAGGTAGCAGAGTATAAAGACGGCTCTGTGGGTAGCAGAGTATACAGGCGGGTCTGTGGGTAGCAGAGTATACAGGCGGGTCTGTGGGTAGCAGAGTATACAGGCGGGTCTGTGGGTAGCAGAGTATACAGGCGGGTCTGAGGTAGCAGAGTATACAGGCGGGTCTGTGGGTAGCAGAGTATACAGGTGGGTCTGTGGGTAGCAGAGTATACAGGCGGGTCTGTGGGTAGCAGAGTATACAGGCGGCTCAGTGGGTAGCAGAGTATATAGGTGATGAGAATAGGGTTAATAGATGGTGCTACAGTGTTGGGGCGTGCTAGAGGGAGCAGAGATCCGATTACTGCCATCATTTCTGACCTTATTAAAGATAGCGGCCGCAGCTAAATGACATCATGGCAAAGGTAAACATGGGGTGTGGTTAGCTGCAGGAGGTTAGTGAGAGGTGTGGGTTGTTTGGCAGAGGGCGTGGTGTGGGCGTTGGTTATTCTTTCATAATAATAACAAATATCTGATTAATAATACACAGATACACAGAGTCTAAAAAGCGTGCAACTTAATGTTTGACCTATGTTTTTGTTTCCAAATGCAATGCATTCACCAAATTTTTTTTTACTTTACCCACAGAGAAGCTTACTACAGAGGGCGGCGTGCTGTGAACCCTCCACCGCCAAACAGAAGGCGGCGTGGAGAACACCCACCACCACCACCACGGCCGGCGCCACCACCACCCCGCCGCCACCAGCACCACCAACACCACCACCACCGCCGCCACCAGCACCAGCACCACCACCACCGCCGCCACCAGCAGCAGCAACACCACCACCGCCGCCACCAGCACCAGCACCACCACCACCGCCGCCACCAGCAGCAGCAACACCACCACCGCCGCCACCAGCACCAGCACCACCACCACCGCCGCCACCAGCAGCAGCAACACCACCACCGCCGCCACCAGAACCAACACCACCACCGCCGCCACCAGCACCAACACCACCACCGCCGCCACCAGCACCAACCCCAGCTTTGGGGCATGTCCGGCCGCAAGAGGAGGAACCTGGATGCCCACCTCACACCAGCCATGGTCTGATCCCGGGGTCACCTAATAGACGGCGTGCACAAAGTAATGCTGACTTTGCCCACAGTCTGATACCATTCCTGGATGAAATTCCATTTCACAGGCTACTGCGGGCAAGGTCAGCATTACAGATTGTGCTTGACGCCAGTCGCCCACCAAACCACCCAGGTGAGGTTTTCAATTTTTTGGAGGGGTGGCAACTCAGACACTACAACCTACAAGACAGGCCCACACCCCGGGACAGCCATGTGCCACCACAGAGGCCTGTACCTACCATTCCACAATGGCCACCTAACAGGGACCTACCATTTTTCCCCACACCGGCCCAGAGGATCCACCCTCAAGGGTTGCCGGAGGCCATTCATGGGGCCCTTGACCTCTTGCAGGACCAGGGTGATGGTGTCACTTTACTGGCAAGGCCGGAGGATGCGGCAACCTACCAGCAGCTGTAGACCCCTTTTTTTTTTTTTTTTTTATTTTGTGTTCATGTGCATTGCACAATTTCATTGTTATTATTTCTTATATTTTCCTGTTTACAAAGTTGTACCAAAAAAAAAAAAAAAAAAAAAAAAAAAAAATTCTGACATTTTTACCATTATGGCGGAATAATACCCAGTTTACAAAAACTGCTTTGTGTCTGTCTTTTTTCAGGGAAAGGATGTGTAGGTTGTTTTGTGGGTGGGCTTAAAGTCATCATCATTATAATTATTATTTATTTATATAGCACCGATAGGTTCCATGGCGCTTTACATGAGGATAAGGTACACAAGGAGAAGTACAATAAACATAGACAATAAGGTCATAGAGGTACAACAGGAGAGGACCCTGTACGCGTGGGCTCACATTCAACGAGGGGTGGGTGGGGATACAATAGGGTGGGGAAGGTGTCGGTCGTGGGGCGTGTAGCGGGGTGTCATGGCAGGTTGTAGGCCTGTCGGAAGAGGTGAGTCTTTAGGTGTTTCTTGAAGGTTCCCAGGGTAGGCGAGTGAGTGATGAGGTGGGGCAGCGAGTTACAGAGCATGGTTGATGCCCGGGAGAAATCCTGTATGCGGTTGTGGGAAGAGGAGATGAGGGGGGAGTGTCGGAGAAGTTCTTTGGATGAACGCAGGTAGCGTGAGGGATGGTATCGGGAGATCATGTCGGAGATGTATGGTGGGGATAGGTTGTGTAAGGCTTTGAATGTCATGATCAGTGTTTTAAAGTGAGCTCTCTGTGGGGCGGGGACCCAGTGAAGGGCTTGGCAGTGGGTGTAGACAGGTGAGTAGCGTGAGGACAGATGGATTAGTCGGGCAGCAGAGTTTAGTATACATTGGAGAGGTGCAAGAGAGTTGGCAGGGAGGCCTGTGCGAAGGAGGTTCCAGTAGTCAAGGCGTGAGATGATGAGGGCATTAATGAGTGTTTTAGCTGTGTCAGGGTTGAGTAACGAGCAAATTCTTGAAATATTTTTGAGTTGGAGTGACAGGGACTTGGTTAGGAACTAGAGGTGGGGCTTGAAGGAGAGGGATGAGTCAAGGATTACCCCGAGACATTTGGCGTGGAGGACAGGGGAGAGAGAGCATCATTAGCAAGTACTTTACGGACCGCATGGAGCATGAAGTCACCTTGGTTACTAAGTGTAAAATCATGACTCCACAGACAAATGTTGCTGACAAATAAACAGTGCCTGTGTTTGGGGGGTTACTTAATGCCTCGCTATGGCAACAAGACTAGGAACACACATGTGAGAGGCTGGGACATCTACCTGCTACACATCGCGTCTACGCGTTTTCTACAGAGCGTACAGTGGGACCTTTCTCCAGGCTCCAGCAGGATGATAGTCCAAGCAATGCCCACGATGCAAGCATAGGCTTGTTGCCTAAAAAAATTAGCTGAAGGGGCTTCATATACATTTTTTTCAGAAAGCAGGGTGCTTGGCCCATACAATAGAATTGCTTGTACTAGGAGCATAGTACATGCAATGCCCACGATGGAGGCATAGGCTTGGTGCCTGGAAAAATTAGCCCAAGGGGCTGTTTTGCATTTTGGGTATAAATGCAGGCCTAAGGGCCATGTTCAGCTTGTTAGGCTGGGTGTTTCCAAAAATTAGCCCAAGGGGCTGTTTGGCATTTTTAGTGTAAATGCAGGCCTAAGGGCCATGATAAGCCTCTTAGGCTGGGTGTTTCCAAAAATTAGCCCAAGGGGCTGTTTTGCATTTTGGGTATAAATGCAGGCCTAATGGCCATGTTCAGCTTGTTAGGCTGGGTGTTTCCAAAAATTAGCCCAAGGGGCTGTTTGGCATTTTTAGTGTAAATGCAGGCCTAAGGGCCATGATAAGCCTCTTAGGCTGGGTGTTTCCAAAAATTAGCCCAAGGGGCTGTTTGGCATTTTGGGTATAAATGCAGGCCTAAGGGCCATGTTCAGCTTGTTAGGCTGGGTGTTTCCAAAAATTAGCCCAAGGGGCTGTTTGGCATTTTGGGTATAAATGCAGGCCTAAGGGCCATGTTCAGCTTGTTAGGCTGGGTGTTTCCAAAAATTAGCCCAAGGGGCTGTTTGGCATTTTGGGTATAAATGCAGGCCTAAGGGCCATGTTCAGCTTGTTAGGCTGGGTGTTTCAAAAAATTAGCCCAAGGGGCTGTTTGGCATTTTTAGTGTAAATGCAGGCCTAAGGGCCATGATCAGCTTGTTAGGCTGGGTGTTTCAAAAAATTAGCCCAAGGGGCTGTTTGGCATTTTTAGTGTAAATGCAGGCCTAAGGGCCATGATCAGCTTGTTAGGCTGGGTGTTTCCAAAAATTAGCCCAAGGGGCTGTTTTGCTTTTTGGGTATAAATGCAGGCCTAAGGGCCATGATCAGCTTGTTAGGCTGGGTGTTTCCAAAAATTAGCCCAAGGGGCTGTTTGGCATTTTTCGTGTAAATGCAGGCCTAAGGGCCATGATCAGCTTGTTAAGCTGGGTGTTTCCAAAAATTAGCCCAAGGGGCTGTTTTGCATTTTTAGTGTAAATGCAGGCCTAAGGGCCATGATCAGCTTGTTAGGCTGGGTGTTTCCAAAAATTAGCCCAAGGGGCTGTTAAATGTTTGCTAACAGAAAATAAAGGTTGATTCCTTGTGAAAAGGTGTTGTGATGGTTAATGAAACCGAAGTTAAGGTGTAGTGTTGGTTTAAGATGAAGCAGCCTCATTACCAGGTTGCAGGAACATGGTTACGCAAATCGTTACTGGTCTTGGACATACTGCTTGTACCAAAAAGACACAATATAATACAATGATTAATTATATCATATTGATGTTGAACGTGGCACTTCAGCTCTGAGTACTGTCGTCTTCAGGGCTCAAGAAGTCTTGTGAAATCCAGTTCCTATTAAACTTAATTAGAGTAAGCCTGTCTGCATTCTCTGGAGTAAGACGTGTCCTGGTATCAGTTATGATACCCCCAGCGGCACTGAAAACCCGCTCTGATGTCACACTAGCTGCAGGGCATGCCAGCACCTCCAAGGCATACAACGAGAGCTCGGTCCAAGTGTGGAGCTTGGAGACCCAGTAATTAAACGGGACTGCGGCATCAGTCAGGAAGCAGGTACTGTCACTTAAGTATTCTTGTACCATGTTGGTAAGTTTCTGTCTCCGAGAGATGGTTACTGGAGCAACATGGCGCTGCAGGTTCGATGGCTTATTGAACATAGCCCACTTTGCGGACATCTTTCCAGCATCTCTTCTGGACAGCGTGGATGATTGTGCCCCGACCAAAGGCTGCTGTTGCACAGAGTTGCTAACTATGGGCAGAGTGTTGTCTGACGGTGATATTCGAAGCATATTTTCCACAAGAACACTCTTGAAATAGTCAATTGTCAAGCCACGTGGTGACTGAAACAGCAGCGAGGTGAATTTATCTTTATAACGTGGGTCCAGAAAGGTGGCCAACCAGTAGAGGTCGTTGTGCAATATGTTAATCACTCGTGGGTCTTCTAGCAGACAAGTCAACATGAAGTCAGCCATGTGTCCTAAGCTGCATAGAGTCATGTCTTCAGTGTCCTCAGAACGATGTTCAATACCCATTGTATCCGCAAAGTCTGTCTCCGCCTCCTCCTCTCCAGGCCACCCATGGTGGACAGACACAAAGCTGGGGTTCTGAGTACCATCTGGGTTGACATCGGCACCAACAAAAAATGAATCCTCTTCATCGTCTTGCTCCTGTTCCTCCTCAGGAGCCATTGTTGCCTGGTCATACTGGCTTTGCTGGCTAGGTACTGCGCTGTTTAAATCTGGCTCCATAGCCATCTGCTGGGCTCTCAATGCTTCATTTTTCTGATTAATGAGGGACTCTTTCAGCAGACACAGCATGGGTATAGTGACACTGATGATGGACTGATCACCGCTCACCAGTTTTGTGCAGTAGTCAAAATTATCAAGAACCTCAGATGTGTCAGCGATCCACACCCACTCCATTGTAGTAATATGTCGTGGCTGACTGCCGGTCTGACGGGCATGTTGCAACTGATACTCGGATATTGCCCTCTGCTGCTCATTGATCCTCGATAACATATGGAATGTAGAGTTCCATCGTGTCGGCATGTCACAAATGAGTCTGTGGTTGGGCAAATTCAATTGCTTTTGAAGCAATGAAAGTTTTCCAACCGCTGTTGACGAATGACGAAAATGTGCACAAAGTCGACGCACCTTCTCCAGTAGGTCACATAGCTCTGGGTATGTACGCAGGAATTTCTGCACTACCAGATTCAGCACGTGAGCCATGCAAGGCACGTGCACAAGGTTTCCGAGCTTTAGTGCAGCCACTAGGTTACGACCATTGTCGCTCACCACGAGACCGGTCTGGAGTTGGAGTGGGGATAGCCACTCATCTGTCTGTTCCTTCAGACCTTTCAACAGCTCTACTGCAGTGTGCGGTGTGTGACCTAAACAGATCAGCTTCAGCAGAGCCTGTTGGCGTCTTGCTGAAGCACTGCAGCAAACCTCCCAACTTGGCCGTGATGTTGAGGGCAATTGAGGATTGGTCGAGGAAGCGGAAGATGGGGTAGTGGACATATAGGATGATGCAGAGACCCTGAATGAGGTTGTGCCAGCTATCCGTGGCGTGGGTAGGATGTTTGATGTAACACTAACATCGTTTGGCACACTCTCCACAACGTTGATCCAATGCGCGGTGAGCGAGATGTACCACCCCTGTCCTGAACTGCTTGTCCACGTGTCCGTAGTAAGGTGTACTTTCCCGGTTACAGCGTTGGTGAGGGCACGCTTGAGGTTGTTAATGACATGCTCATGTAACGCGGGGACGGCACAACGTGAAAAGTAGTGGCGGCTTGGAACCGAGTAGCGTGGTACTGCCACAGCCAAAAGCTCACGGAAAGAGTCTGTACCCACAAGCCTAAACGGCAACATCTCGACTGCTAACAACTTAGCTATCTGGGCATTTATTTTTTTGGCTAATGGGTGGGAAGAGTGGTATTTCTGCTTCCTTTCGTACAGCTGTGTCACTGATAACTGTAACGATGTTGCTGACCGAGAACTGTCTGCACTCGTGTTCAGTCTCTCTGCAACCGCTGCTTGTGATGAGTACATATGAGCTGGACCAGCTTCAGCAACACTTGATTGTGATGGACGTATCTGAGTTACCGTCGCAGTCTTTGGGTCAGATGACACTGTTGTGGAAGGCTGCACTTTTGACCACTGAATAGGGTGCTGACCAGCCATGTGCTTCCGCATACTGCTGGTGCTCTGGTTTCCTTTCCCGTGGCCTCTGCTGAGCCTTGCATGGCAGATGGTACAGATGACCACATTTTCTTGAGAAGGCCCATCTTTAAAAAATTTCCACACAGTGGCTGACCGACCTCTAGGCTTGACTGTACTCCCTGAGGGATTACTGAGGCCCACATTTGAGACATTTTGTCCAACAGTTGACAAATTTTGAGCCACAGTGGACACATTTTGGGCAACAGTGGTGACTCTTTGAGTTCTGGTGGGAGGAGTCGGCCTTGCTGCCTTTGTTGGTGGGACATACACACTTTCTTCCTCCGTGCTGCTCTGCTGGCTCTGCATCGCAACATTCCACGTGGGATCAGTTGTCTCATCATCAACCCCTTCCTCTTCTAAATCTTCCCGATAACAAGATAGATTTTGCTCCCCAGATGACAAGTGTGTCACTGTCTCATCATCATCATCCTCCAACTCCTGAGACGGTCTAAGACTTTGCTGAAAGACACGTTCATGTGGCCGGGGTGTCTCTAAAACTTGGCCATGAATGGACAATTCTTCAGCAAGTATCTCATCTACTACGGAGTCTGGCAAACCGGATTCATGTAAAGGATTATATGTACCAAATAAGTCATCTGAGTGACCCATGTCTGTGTCAACATTTTCATGGGGCTGCTGTTGGTCTGAGGAACTGTGAAGAGGTTGTGGATTAGATGACCCAGCATGGTATGTACCAACAGTAGATACAGTGCTCAAGGAACCTTGAGTGCTGCAAGAACCTGTTGTTGAGGTCTTGTCTGCCAGCCAAGACGTTAGATGCTGTTCGTCTTCCGGCCTCAATACTCGTTTACTTTCCTGACGGGGAAAGTTAGACAGGAGGAACGATCGATCAATCCTCGTCTGTCTGCCCGAACTGGTGGATAGTTGGCCACGACTACCAATGCCTGTACCTCGTCCCTGTCCCTTAGCAAGACTTTTTTTGGGATTTGGTTTTTTGTGTGACATTTTGTAATTTCTGGTGGCTTTCTGGGGGCTTGTAAAACAAGTAGCAGGTACTATTTCGTGAAAGGTACACACTAGAGGCTAAGATATTTTTAGAGAGATGGAAGGTACCGTGCGAGCTGCAGGCAGGACACCGTACAGCTACGCACTGGCACAGGAAAAAATTGTTTAGTACGCAGAACCAGGCACACTTAGGCTGTGGTGCTGGCTGCGTGCAAGTTTACAAGTACCGTGCGAGCTGCAGGCAGGACACCGTACAGCTACGCACTGGCACAGGAAAAAATTGTTTAGTACGCACAACCAGGCACACTTAGGCTGCGGTGCTGGCTGCGTGCAAGTTTACAAGTACCGTGCGAGCTGCAGGCAGGACACCGTACAGCTACGCACTGGCACAGGAAAAAATTGTTTAGTACGCAGAACCAGGCACACTTAGGCTGTGGTGCTGGCTGCGTGCAAGTTTACAAGTACCGTGCGAGCTGCAGGCAGGACACCGTACAGCTACGCACTGGCACAGGAAAAAATTGTTTAGTACGCAGAACCAGGCACACTTAGGCTGCGGTGCTGGCTGCGTGCAAGTTTACAAGTACCGTGCGAGCTGCAGGCAGGACACCGTACAGCTACGCACTGGCACAGGAAAAATTGTTTAGTACGCACAACCAGGCACACTTAGGCTGCGGTGCTGGCTGCGTGCAAGTTTACAAGTACCGTGCGAGCTGCAGGCAGGACACCGTACAGCTACGCACTGGCACAGGAAAAAATTGTTTAGTACGCACAACCAGGCACACTTAGGCTGCGGTGCTGGCTGCGTGCAAGTTTACAAGTACCGTGCGAGCTGCAGGCAGGACACCGTACAGCTACGCACTGGCACAGGAAAAAATTGTTTAGTACGCAGAACCAGGCACACTTAGGCTGCGGTGCTGGCTGCGTGCAAGTTTACAAGTACCGTGCGAGCTGCAGGCAGGACACCGTACAGCTACGCACTGGCACAGGAAAAAATTGTTTAGTACGCACAACCAGGCACACTTAGGCTGCGGTGCTGGCTGCGTGCAAGTTTACAAGTACCGTGCGAGCTGCAGGCAGGACACCGTACAGCTACGCACTGGCACAGGAAAAAATTGTTTAGTACGCAGAACCAGGCACACTTAGGCTGCGGTGCTGGCTGCGTGCAAGTTTACAAGTACCGTGCGAGCTGCAGGCAGGACACCGTACAGCTACGCACTGGCACAGGAAAAAATTGTTTAGTACACACAACCAGGCACACTTAGGCTGCGGTGCTGGCTGCGTGCAAGTTTACAAGTACCGTGCGAGCTGCAGGCAGGACACCGTACAGCTACGCACTGGCACAGGAAAAAATTGTTTAGTACGCAGAACCAGGCACACTTAGGCTGCGGTGCTGGCTGCGTGCAAGTTTACAAGTACCGTGCGAGCTGCAGGCAGGACACCGTACAGCTACGCACTGGCACAGGAAAAAATTGTTTAGTACGCACAACCAGGCACACTTAGGCTGCGGTGCTGGCTGCGTGCAAGTTTACAAGTACCGTGCGAGCTGCAGGCAGGACACCGTACAGCTACGCACTGGCACAGGAAAAAATTGTTTAGTACGCAGAACCAGGCACACTTAGGCTGCGGTGCTGGCTGCGTGCAAGTTTACAAGTACCGTGCGAGCTGCAGGCAGGACACCGTACAGCTACGCACTGGCACAGGAAAAAATTGTTTAGTACGCACAACCAGGCACACTTAGGCTGCGGTGCTGGCTGCGTGCAAGTTTACAAGTACCGTGCGAGCTGCAGGCAGGACACCGTACAGCTACGCACTGGCACAGGAAAAAATTGTTTAGTACGCAGAACCAGGCACACTTAGGCTGCGGTGCTGGCTGCGTGCAAGTTTACAAGTACCGTGCGAGCTGCAGGCAGGACACCGTACAGCTACGCACTGGCACAGGAAAAAATTGTTTAGTACGCACAACCAGGCACACTTAGGCTGCGGTGCTGGCTGCGTGCAAGTTTACAAGTACCGTGCGAGCTGCAGGCAGGACACCGTACAGCTACGCACTGGCACAGGAAAAAATTGTTTAGTACGCACAACCAGGCACACTTAGGCTGCGGTGCTGGCTGCGTGCAAGTTTACAAGTACCGTGCGAGCTGCAGGCAGGACACCGTACAGCTACGCACTGGCACAGGAAAAAATTGTTTAGTACGCACAACCAGGCACACTTAGGCTGCGGTGCTGGCTGCGTGCAAGTTTACAAGTACCGTGCGAGCTGCAGGCAGGACACCGTACAGCTACGCACTGGCACAGGAAAAAATTGTTTAGTACGCAGAACCAGGCACACTTAGGCTGCGGTGCTGGCTGCGTGCAAGTTTACAAGTACCGTGCGAGCTGCAGGCAGGACACCGTACAGCTACGCACTGGCACAGGAAAAAATTGTTTAGTACGCACAACCAGGCACACTTAGGCTGCGGTGCTGGCTGCGTGCAAGTTTACAAGTACCGTGCGAGCTGCAGGCAGGACACCGTACAGCTACGCACTGGCACAGGAAAAAATTGTTTAGTACGCAGAACCAGGCACACTTAGGCTGCGGTGCTGGCTGTGTGCAAGTTTACAAGTACCGTGCGAGCTGCAGGCAGGACACCGTACAGCAACGCACTGGCACAGGAAATTTTTTGTGGAAAAATGGCACCAAAATTATTTGGTAGACTAGTGCCAAAAATAAGAAAAAGCTTAGGATTACAGCTCTGCGGAAAGCTGGGTGAACTAAGCTCTGAGGATGGTGCTGGATTCACTGTAAGGCTGCTCCTATCTCCCTTCCTTACAGTCCTGTACAGCAATCCTCCGTCCTGGTAGTTCTGAAAAGAACTTTTGGGTTATGTGTGAGGAATCTTGACTCCTACACTGCGTCCTGTTAGTTCTGAAAAGAACTTTTGGGTTATATGTGACTCCTACACTGCCTAACTGTCCCTAGATCTGCTCCAAGTCTCCCTGCACTAGGTCAGCTCTTCTCAGCAATGTGCCCAAAATGGCGGGGGCAAGCCTTATATACTGCCTTGCCTGTCATAGATGACATAGGCATCACGATGGACAGCAGCCAATCATAGTCCTGACACAACCAAAGCTGCTATGCCATTACTGACTATGATTGGCTATCTTCACAAGTTTTCTGACCTAACACGCAATGCTGACTAGTAACATAAAAGATTCTGGATTCGCGAGTCCCGAATAGAGAATACAGGACTCGGAATCGCAGACTCGCTAGGATTCGGACTCGTAGACTCGCTCAGACTCGCTGCTGTTTGGGGAGATTCAAGCTATATAGCGATGTGATAGAGCGAGTCTAGCGAGTCTAGCGAGTGAGAGAAAGTAAACTATGACAAAACTAAGATTGCCATTCACTTGCATTGGACTCGTTACTGAGCGAGTATTCGCTAAAAGACTCGCCGATTCCCGAGTCCAGTGAGTCCCTTAAGAATCGCCGAGTAACGAGTCCTAGCGAGTAGACTCGCTCATCCCTACTGCCAATCACCCAGAAACTAATGGTAAGACTGAACATATTAATCAGACACGTTAGCAATTCTTTGGTTGTTATGTGTCTGAGCATCAGTCCGATTGGGCGTAAGACCTGCCATTAGCCGAATGAATAATCAATACCAAGAGTTCATCAAAACTACACACTTTTATTGTAATCATGGGTTACATCCTCGCTTTGTTTTGTTTTTTTGCTATGGTTACAGATATTCCTGAGGTTGAAAGGTCTGTGGATTAATTGAAAGCTAGAGAACTATCACCTCAACTATATATCTATTTCCACTCTGCCATTTACAAAATGTTCTCCCACATCTGGTAGCACACCCTCTTTGCCCTTATTAGCACCCTGTATCTTTGCTTGAATTCATGCAGTGTTATGAATCTCCTAATTATTATATTGATGACTGGACCATATGCGACAAGGACCTTTTACCATTTACCTTTTGCACCTCCCTTATTTCCTCATAGATTTTGGACTTCCTAGCAGGGCCCTCACTCCTCCTAGTATCTGCTAAATTGTGTAACTCAGTATTGTTCCACATTGTCTATGCATGTCACCTCGGAATTGCAAAGTGCTGCGGAATATGTTGGTGCTAAATAAATAAAAATCATTATTGTTATTATTATCTAAGTCTGGGCAGATTGGACAATATCCTTATTTGCTCAAATAGCATGGTTTTAGAGTGAAATTATACCCCAGAGTGTAATAAGTAGAGATGAGCGGTGTTCGATTCGAATTGTTTGCCAATCTCAAATTCGAGCTGTTTTGGTCGGCGTTCGAGTCATTCGCCGAATTCGAACAATCTGAATTCGGCAGTTCAAGGTTATGTTAGATAACGCCTCGATCACCAAAAGCTTAACCCTAACACTGTTAATGAATGTTAATATCCAGTTTCTGTGTATAGTGTGCGGGGGGGGGGAGCGGGGTTTAGATCAGTGCTGCAGAAATAATGCCGTTCTCCATTTTTTTTTCTCCTAACTGCATATACATTGGGGCGGTGCAGGCTGTCAGCCAATCACACACACACACAGCAAAGTGCATTTTTTGCACGCAAGCAAGGGCATGCGTCATTGGCTGTGTATGTCACATGTCCTTTCCCTATAAGACCCGGCCATTTTCCCCATCCCCATGTGGGCGCTATACAGTTAAACAGTGTCACTTCACTTATTAGTCAGCTAGTGAGCGAATATCAAGTTAGATAGAGAGATAGATAGGTTTAGGGAGTAGGGACTGGAGGGAGGGTGTGAATTGTAGGAATATCAGCCCTTTTGAGGGCTACTTCATAGGAGTAGGGAGTAGGGAGTAGGGACTAGTTGTGTATCTGCCCTTTTCAGGGCTGCTTCATAGAAGTAGGGACTAGTTGTAATCTCAGCCCTTTGGGCTAGGTTAGAGCAGTTCAGAGCAGTGTTTGCCAGGCAGGTGTGTGCAGTGCTGTGCAAGTGTTTTTCACAACATCTGGGCAAATCTAGCTCAGGGAATCCTTTAGGGTAGGTAGTGTATCACTGGTGTGAAGAAACCTACACCACCTGTCTTAAGTAGCCATTTTTTTGTTGCTGCTAGTCCAGGTAATTTTTTCGGGCTAGTAGCAGTGTCTGCTAGTCAGCGGTGTAGTGCAGCTGTAAAGTAAGCTACACCGCCTGTATATCCAGTAGCCAATTTTTTGCTGCAGCTAGTCCAGGCAATTTGTTAGGGCTATTAGCAGTGTCACTTACACAGTGGTGTAGCCCACTGGTGAAACAAGCTACACTACCTGTGTAGTTCCTAGTAATTTTTAACTGCACCTACCCCAGGTCTAGTAGCAGTGTCACAAAAAACAGTGGTGTAGCCCACTTCTGATAACACAAACTACACCGCCTGTGTAGTTCCTAGTAATTTTTAACTGCACTTAGCCCAGGTCTCACTTTGGGTCTAGTAACAGTGTCACAAAAACCAGTGATGTAGCCCACTTCTGATAACACAAAATACACTGCCTGTGTAGTTCCTAGTCATTTTTAAGTGCCCCTAGCCCAGGTGTCACTTTGGGTCTAGTAGCAGTGTCACAAAAACCAGTGGTGTAGCCCACTTCTGATAACACAAACTACACCGCCTGTGTAGTTCCTAGAAATTTTTAACTGCACCTAGCTCAGGTATCACTTCGGGTCTAGTAGCAGTGTGAAAAAAAACAGTGGTGTAGGCCACTTCTGATACAACAAACTACACCACCTGTGTAGTTCCTAGTAATGTTTAACTGCACCTAGCCCAGTTATCACGTTGGGTCTAGTAGCAGTGTCACAAAAAAACAGTGGGGTAGCCCACTTATGATAACACATACTACACCGCCTGTGTAGTTCCTAGTAATTTTTAACTGCACCTAGCCCAGGCTTTAATTTGGGTTTAGTAGCAGTGTCACAAAAAACAGTGGTGTAGACCACTTCTGATACAACAAAGTACACCGCCTGTGTAGTTCCTAGTAATTTTTAACTGCACCTAGCACAGGTCTCACTTCGGGCCTAGTAGCAGTGCTTGTTCAGTCACCTCTGCTCGATTTACATCCTACTTTTTCTTGTCCAACAACTGCACAGTTGTCAATTTGATCACATACAAAATG
This sequence comes from Allobates femoralis, assembly GCA_033576535.1. NCBI lineage: Eukaryota > Metazoa > Chordata > Amphibia > Anura > Aromobatidae > Allobates > Allobates femoralis. Next base: position 493,147,456 of record JARQOC010000002.1, read on the forward strand.
AGTGGCAAAAGGCCTGCTGCTTGTAGAAAGGGGAATAGGTGTGGTGGAAAGGGGAAAAAGTTTATGTCTGTGGGGTAGATGCTAAAGCTACATTAACATCTGCTGAAGAAAGACAATCTTCCAGCCAAAGTAAGATTCTTTACGTGGCCAATCGAATATGATCCCTTTCTTGCGGACACAACCATCGATACCCCTTGTAAATGAGGCACAAAAACAGCAGGTGCTTGAATGGATCACAAGTGCTCCATCAAGTGGCCTCTCCTCCACCTCAACTTCTACATCACAAACCCTTCAGTCATCTGAGGTGTCAGCCCAATCACACTTGCTTCCTCACAGCTCCCAAGTCTCCAGCCGCCCTACTGAGTCTGGGGTAACAGACATGGTTGAGTCAGCAGAGCTGTTCAGTCACACAATAGCCTGGGAATCAGAGGTCTGCACCAAAGCTGCAGTGAGTCCAGACGAGTTAATGATCTACCCTGATGCCCAGAAGCTTTGTGAGTCAGATCCAGGCCCGGATGAAGAAGGTTCTGAGCTTCATGTAGACCCTCATTCCCAAACTATAACTCCTCTTGGTGGAGACAATGAGGATGATGCTGATGAGACTCAGATACCAGATTGGATTGACAAATTAACTTTTCGGTCAAGGCAGGAAGAGGTTGTCTCTGAGGACGAGAGGTGTGAGAACACAGAGGGTGATGATGAGGTTGGAGATCCCACTTACTGTCAACCCACAGTCAGCCAGTCGATAAGGTCAGCAGAGGATTTGGAGGAGGATGCTACTAACGACGAGGTTAGGTTGCGCCTTCCTGGACATAGACGCAGTACTGGAAGCACGTCAACAATTGCATCCGCAGCCACAACTCTGCCTCTGAGCAGAAGTCATGGTGGCTCTGCAGCTCGCATGGGCTCTAAGCCTTGCCTAGCCTGGGCCTTTTTTGACATCGCCAAGGATCTCCCAACTCATGTCATCTGCAAGATTTGTCACTAATCTCTGGGTAGAGGCCAAAAACTCACTAGCTTAAGTACTTCATGCATGAACTGCCACATAGATATGAAGCGCAAGTCGCAGTGGAAAGCTCACTGTGCTAGAATGCAGTCTAGCGGGGCGGGTCTACCACCGTCTGCCCCATCAAGTGCATCCGCGTGCTCTTAATCGTCTGTGACTGTGAGGACAGCTGTCACACATGCTTTTGAACACAGACCTTCCACCTCTTTACCCACAACAGGCAGTGTGATTGGCAGGTCGTCACTTGGCTTTCAAGTCGAGAGCACCTGCTTTGGATGAAGGCAACATTACATCTTCGCCTACACCTCCCTCACATACCTGCAGTTTGCCGGGGACACCCTACTCAACAACCGTCTCAGAACAGAAGCCAGCCCTGCTTCCCTCAGATGTGGACAAGTAAAACACCATTTTTCCTCCTACCCAAGAGAAAGCTAAGTGCTTGAATTTCACCATGTGAAAGCTGTTTGCTACAGAAATGCTGTCTTTCCGCCTGGTGGACACAGAGGATTTTCGAGACCTTGTGTCTGTCGCAGTGCCCCAGTACCAGATGCCCAGTCGCCACTACTTCTCCAAGAAAGTTGTGCCTGTGCTACACAAGCATGTCACAGACAACATCATCTCCTCCTTGAGAAACTCTGTGGGTGACAGGGTGCATTTCACCCAGACACTTGGACCAGTAAGCATGGACAGGGGCGTTACATGTTGTTGACTGGGCACTGGTTAACTACGGTGAGAGCTGGAGAAGGGTCTGCTGTCCAAGTCTTGCAGTCCCCACGAGTTGTGCGTCAATCCTCTGTAGGTAGAAGTTCTTCCACTGCTTCTGCCTCCTCAACTTCGTCTCGGTCCTCCACCTCCACCCAAAGCCTGTCTGGAATGCCACCAGTGTTGTAGCTGCACAGAAGGAATCCTGCACAACTCCTTACAATGCGGGCAGCAGGGCTCAACGCCATCAGGCGGTCTTTACCTTGAAATGCCTGCGAAATGTGAGTCACACAACTGAGGAGTTGTGGTCAGCTCTGGAGACCAAGTTTCAGCAATGGTTGTCTCCACTCAACCTGCAGCCAAGGAAGGCCGTGTGCAACAATGCTGCAAACCTGGGTGCGGCCCTTTGTCGGGGCAATGTCACACACATGCTTTGTATGGCTCACATGTTGTCCAGCAATTTTTGACACACTATCCCGTCCTAGATGGGCTTCTGCAGAGGGCACGGTTGCTGTGTGCTCATTTCCGGTGTTCAACTTGCTTAGCTCTAGAAGTCTTTCGGCTTGCCCATTCACCAGCTGAAATGCGATGTGCCGACATGCTGGAATTCTACTCTGCACATGTTGCAGCAACTGTGGCAGCACTGCCGAGCCATGGTGCAAAACGTTATGACGTATAGCCTGGGCCAAGGAGATCCAGAGGTGGGGCAGATCACGCTGCTGGAGTGGTCTCAGATCAAGGACCTATGCACCCTTCTGCACAGTTTTGAGATGGTGACAAAGATGTTTAGTGCTGACGATGCCATTACCAGAATTACTATTCCGGTCATCTAAATGCTGGAGCACACTCTAAACAATATTCCGAGTCAGGTGGTGGGACAAGAGGAGATGGAGGAAGTAATGGAGTAGTCCTATGCGAAAGGGATAACAAGATCTCCAAGGTCCAGATGGAGGGTGGGGGAGAGAGATTAACAAGGGCGCATGGTAGCAACCAAACTGTTGACGAAGGTGCAGGAGCCCAGGAAGAAATGGAGGACAAACTGGCGATGGGCATGGAAGAGTCAGCAGATGAGGGAGACCTTGTTGACATTTCTGTTGTGAGAGGTTGGGGGGAGAGGTCAGAGGAAGAAAGCATGATTCTCACCTCCCCACCACCAACACAACAAGGACTTGGTCCTACCTGATGCGCAAGACACATGAGCGCCTTCTTGTTACACTACCTGCAGCATGACCCTCGAATTGTCCTGAATTAGACGTAATGCCAACAACTGGGTTGCCACACTCTTAGATCCCCGGGACAAGACCAAATTTGCTGAAATAATTTCCTGCCATACAAAGGGATTCATGCATGCAGGAGTATCAGCAGAAGCTGATACATAATCTCAGATCGGCTTTTCCACAAAACACCAGTGGTACACAGAATGAATCTCACAGTTCTAACTTGTCAATCATGGGATTGTCGAGTCATCACTCACACCGTACCAGTAACACTGTATCTGTTGGTGGTAACAGCAATTTTGTGGCCTCGTTTCATAATTTTTTTAGACCATCATTTCCAAGGTCTGAAGACACAAGAAGTCTGACACATAGTCAATGCATGGAGCGGATGGTACACGAGTATCACCAACTTAACATCGATGCCATGACTGGGGAACTGGAGCCTTGCTCATTTTGGGCTTGCAATCTGGAAAAATGACCTGAGCTCTCCACACACGTCTTGGAGATCTTGTCATGCCCGCAGCCAGGGTTCTCTCAGAACGTGTCTTCAGCCCTGCTGGTGGTGTGCTGATAGAAAAGCGCACGTGTCTGTCCACCCAGAATGTGGACAGACTAACGTTCATCAAGATGAACAAGGCATGGATCCGCAAGGACTTTTCTACCCCTGTGTCATCCTGGGGAACTAAAGTATTGTGGAATTTTGCATTCAAGTCACCATTTTAAGTTTGCAACTGTGGGAAAATTGATGCCACTTAAGTGGTGTCTGTGCCCAAATTTTTGGAAAAAATTGAGACTCTTGTTGTAGTGCCCTAAATGTGACACAATGCTCAGCGTGTGCATGAGGCCTTACAGATACTGAGGTAAAAACCTCACCCAATACTCATTGTATGCAAGAGGCCTTACAAATACTGAGGAAAAAACTCACAAAATACTCATCGTGTGCATGAGGCCTTACAATACTGAGGAAAACCTCATCAAGTACTCATCGTATGAACGAGGCCTTACAATTACTGAGAGAAAAAACTCACAAAATACTCATCGTGTGCATGAGGCCTTACAGATACTGAGGAAAAAACTCACCAAATACTCATTGTGTGCATGAGGCCTTACAAATACTGAGGAAAAACCTCACCAAATACTAATCGTATGCACGAGCCTTTACAAATACTGAGGAGAAAACTCACCAAATACTCATTATATGCACGAGGCCTTACAAATACTTAGGAAAAACCTCACCAAATACTCATTGTATGCATGAGGCCTTACAAATACACAGGAAAAAACTCACCAAATACTCATCGTATGCTCGAGGCCCTTACAAATACTGAGGAAAAACCTCACCAAATACTCATTGTATGCATGAAGCCTTACAAATACTGAGGAAAAACTCACCAAATACTCATTGTATGTATGAGGCCGTTCAAATACTGAGGAAAAACCTCACCAAATACTCATCGTATGCACAAGGCCTTACAAATACTGGGGGAAAAAACTCACCAAATACTCATCGTGTGCATGAAGCCTTACAAATGCTGGAGTTAAACTGGATTTTAGAAGGGCATGACATGCCTATATCTGTGTCTCCTCCTCCTTTTACTCGTACATCTCTTTTCTTTTTGCATTTTTATATGTACTTGTCACTTTTCCATGTGTTTGTTGTATCTTCTGAGTAGTTTGTCACCTTTTGGACACCTTAGAACAGTGTTTCTCAACTCCAGTCCTCAGGACCCCAACATGTCATGTTTTCAGTATTTCCTTAGTATTGCACAGGGGTTTGAATTATCCGCAGTGCAGGTGATTAAACTGTCATCTGTGCAATACTAAGGAAATCCTGAAAACAAGAACTGTTGGTGGGTCCTGAGGACTGGAGTTGAGAAACACTGCCTTAGAAGGTGTTTTCTATTTGTTTTCTAAGTGTTTGTATGTGTTTGTGTTTGCCTGCCATTGTATTCAATGGTGTTCGACGGTGGTCGACTAAGATTTGACGAACACACCTCCAATTCGACGAATCGAAACGAATTCGAACACTAGGGTGGTGGCTCATCTCTAGTAATAAGGGAAAGATGTAGAAAAGAGCAAACTAAAACTCACGTCACCTGTCATATGTCTGGTTGCCATCACTGTTCAGTGAATACTGTCTGGTCTGCACCTTTTTTTTTACCAACGTTTGGCATAACATGCAGGGACAACTGCTTTCTAGTTTCAACTGTAAATCCTGGCCTAGAGCGAACATCCTGTACTTGTAATGCTACTGTCTTCATACTTCACACTGCTACAGAATCACACCTTACGACTTGTGCACTTGACCCCATCCCTTCTAACCACTTCCCCCCCAACCTCACTACCATGCTTATCCCAGCTCTAACCCACCTCTTCAACCTATGACTAATTTCTGGTACCTTCCCTTTTAAACTTGCCACAATTACATCTATCCTCAAAAAGACAAACCTCGATCCGACTGCTATGCCCAACTATTGTCCCAAATTGATGCTCCCGTTCACTACCAAACACCTTCAACAGTATGTCCATGCTTAACTTTCCTCCCACCTCTCATCTAACACTCTCATTTACATCCTACAATCTGGCTTGTGGCCCCACCATTCCACTGGAACTGCCCTGATCAAAATTACTAACGACTTAGTTACATCCAAAGCTAACAGACATTTCTCCATACTCCTCCTTCTAGACCTGTCCTCTGCTTTTGACACAGTTGTCCACTCCCTGCTACTACAGGTCCTCTTTACTCTTGGCATCAAAAACTTTACCCTATCCTGGATCTCTTTATACCTTTCTGACTGCACATTTAATGTCTCCCACTCCCACAGTACGTCCTCATCCCGCCCTCTCTCTATTGGAGTCCCACAAGGCTCTGTCCTAGGACCCTTACTCTTCTCCATTTATACCCTTGGTCTGGGTCAACTCATAATGTCCCAGGCTTCCTGTATCACCTGTATGCTGATGACACTCAGATTTACCTCTCTGGCCCAGATGTCAGCGCCCTGCTGCCCAGAATCCTGGAGTGTCTATCAGCCATATTTTCCTTTTCCTCTTGACTTCCTAAAACTCAAGGTGTACAATTCAGAACTTATTATCACTACTCCATCCCACATACTTCCCTACCTAATCTTTCTATCCCAGTTAATGTCATCATACTCTCGCCTGCAACTGAATTAGGCTGCCTCAGAGTAACCCCTGACTCTGCCCTGTCTTTAAAACCACATATCCAAGGTCTTGTCACCTCCTGTCACCTCCAGCTCAAAAATATTTCCAGAATCCATCCTTTCCTCAGCTCTCAATGTACTAAAATACTTGTACATGCCCTAATCAACCTTACAGCCTGCTATAACCATTCTGCCACTGGAACTGGCTCTCCACCATCACCACCATTACTACTGTAATGGCCACCTCCCTACCACCATCAACGCAACAGCCACCTCATCACCAATGGAGCTGCCAAAACTCCCAACCTACTGTCTGCTCTCCATCATCCTATGGAATTTAAGCCCATGAGGGCAGTGTTCCTTTCTCCTCTATACAAGTCTGTCTTTGTTAGTTTGTTCGTTGTAACCTACATCTGTGTTTTGTATGAAACCCCTTCTCATGTACTACTGGAATATGTGCTATATAAATAAATATTATTACTATATAATTATTATTATATAATTAATAATAATAATAATAATAATCATAATCATCATCATCATATAGTATAGACAGGATCATAGGCAGTGGCAGTGAATAGTCAGCAAGTGGCTGAAAATCCATGACAAAATGAGCTTTTTATGCAGTCATCTCTGGAGCAAGTGAGGCTGTGGGTGAAGCAATCAGCACCAGAAATGTCTGGATAGTAGTAGTGTCTAGTCATTTTGCACTATGGTTAAGAAAAATGGTGGCCAACGATCTCTATTTTGATAAATCTGCATTAAATTGATTTACAAAATGGCTTTACACCACCTTAGCCAAAACATTCTGTGCTGTTAAGACTCTTTCACTAACAGCAAGTGCAGCATCACATACTCGAGGACTAACTGTAGCAAAAGCTTATATTGACTCAGAGCATCTTTTAGCCACCAACTGCCAGTTTTGTGTATCAGAGACCAACACACTCTTCTTTATTAACATCACTCTCATCACCAATGTCTAATTCCCAGGTATTGTCCACCACATAATTATCATTGTCATCCCTGATAGTCATGAGTCGACTGACAGTTGCCTCACCGTGTGAAATGGCCTGAGCTTCCTGCCTACCCCATCTCCAAGTACAAAATGTCCCCTGGCTGCATACCAGTGTTCTTACCACCTGACAGTCCACTTACATCTCAAAAAGCCTGTACACAAGTTTGTCTGCATTAGAAAAGTGTGGTCCACATCCTCTGGCCCCATTATTCTGAAAGCAAACATTGACTAGTTATTTCTTCTATAACTTAACTGGAAAAACATTTTCTACTGTAGCATGTAGCCTCTGGGTGCTGTATAGTAGTTGAAGGCCTATGGGGCAGAACAGAAATAAATATCATTGACAGAATGGAAATTCCATTCTTTACCAACAATAAGGGCTCACTCATACTAGCATATATTCTCTTCACAAGTGAAAAGAACACAGGGGAACTTCTCCTTCTTCTTCTTTGCCTGTGTCAGCGTATATCAGACTGAACTAAGATGACATCTGAGTGCAGTCCTATGTTTTACACAAACTCATTTACTTAGAAGGTGAACGCAACTCGCAGCCCGCAGCAATTTTTTCCCTTGACAAATTGGCATGATAAATAAAGCATTGGTCATTACTGACTACTGTCCCATAGCATAACATTGCAATGTTATGCTATGGGACAGTAGTCGTAATGACCAGTGCTTTATTTATCATGCCAATGCAGTTTGAAAGAACACCTCATAGTACTTGTCCTAGTTATATGCCAGTGTGAGCATACCCTAAGGGTGCCGTCACACCTCGCGACGGCACGTCGATGTATTAGGTGACATAGGGGCGTGGCCTATCGGCGCGAATATCACCCCTGCATCGCTAATGTAAAGGGGTGATGTCGGCGCCTCTGAGTGGTCGCCTAGTTTCACATCAGTGATGTGAAACCAGGTGGCCATTCTGAGGCGATGTGTCCACATCACCCCATGTAAACGCCGCCGGCGACCTGACAGGCAAGGGGAGCTATAGGCTCCCATTGTACTGCATCGCCGCTGGGGTTTTGAGACACTGCGATGCTGCCTTTCAGATCGCTGGCACGTCGCTGGAGGTGTCGCCCCATGTAAATGGGGACGGCGATGCTGGCGGGGCGCCAAAAACGTGGCACGCTCCAGCCAGTCGCCGCCGACATCTCCGGCGCCGTCGACAGGTCTGATGGTACCCTTAAGTCTTATGGCGGCGAGGGTGGTAAACTATTTAAAACACTGAATCAAACTAATGGTCATAAATCATATTCCTGTGTTTGAGATGATTGGTATGACAAATATTGATCATGCTCTTACCTCCCCTCCACTTTTGTGCTTGTTTGAGGCAAAAGAGGTTAAGTGTGATTTGTGTTTTGCAAACTGAAAGATTTTGCAATCGCTGGTTTAGGGGAAAGTAACTGGTTTGGCTATAAGTGGCTTGAGGCCAAAAAAATGCCTTTTTAGTACAAACTGACTAACAAACATTAACTGGTTTCAGGCTAAACATAGTCTTTTTAGAGGAAAGTGACTGATTTTGCAATCACTGCTTTGAGGCCAAAAAATGCTTTTTTTAGTAGAAACTGAAGGATTTAAGAATCACTGGTTAGAGGCTAAACACAGACTTTTTAGTGGAAGTTAAAATATTTGGCAATCACTTGCTGTATGCAAAAAACGCAGCTTGGGCAATGCACATAGACTGAGAAATCACACTGGCTCTCAGCACAACATGCCTATGTCCGGGTGGACACTCACACCCTCCTACTCTATCTAACAAGCAGTCGAGTATCTAGCTATCTATTTGTGACACAGGAATGGAGCAGCATGGAGTGGCAGTACTGTCCCTGACCAGTAATCCTCAGAAAATGGTGACGACGGCAAATGGCCACTCCTTATATCCCAAGGGACATGTGACTTTGGCAGTCAATGAAACATGCCAGCTTATGTCACAAGTCCTTGTGTCTTCAACTTGTGGATGTTTTATGCTCCCTCATTGACTTCTAGCCTGGAACATCCACACAGAAAGTGGCAGGAAAAAAATGAAGTTCAATGCTACTCTGAACCTATCCCCACATCTTCCCTTATCAGAAACATCCTGCCTGCTATCCTACACTGACTGTTAGAAGGCAGAAAAAAAGCATCACTTAAACACTTTTTTTAATGATTTTTTTTACCTGATTGCTTAACGAAGAAAGCCGCGTTTGCTGACTTTTTGTGAATTTCTCATGTTTCCCATCCTGAACCGAATTCGCAATGTTTGTGCCAAATTTGAAATAAGCGAACATGTTCAAGGAAAGTTCGCTCATATGTTGTTAATGGTGCGCTCATTGTAGTGCCATTTCCAGGCTCTTTACCATGCTCTTCCAGCAGCCCTGGTGGCGGAGGCATGCTGGGTAATAAGGGGTTAATACATCTTTGTATTGCGAGCTAGTGTTAAACCCTCAGATTATTAATGTCAGACCAAGTTAAACCCGGCCATTAAGAATCTAAAAGAAATGGTTAAAAAAGACAACATGGAGAAAAATTATTTTATTCAAAATAAAAACACAGATAAACTTAGTGACTAGGGATGGGCGAATCTACGCGCTAGGACTCGTTACTCGGCGAGTAGTAAGGGACTCGCAGAACTCGGTACTCTGCGAGTTTCCCAGCGTTTACTCGCAAGAGTCCAATGCAAATCAATGGCAATCCTAGTTTTGTCAGAGACGCTGACAAAACTAGGATTGCCATTGTCTTGCATTAGACTCGGCCACTGTGCCAGTGATAGCAGGGAAACTCGCAGATTAAGAGCTGTCTGCTCTGTGCAGCTCCAGGGTCCTAGAGCCCACCTGCTGCCTGATGTAGCAGAGCTGAGATTGTTCTCAGTCTGCTCATTCCCTGTGCATAGACATCTATATCTATGCACAGGGGATGTAGCAGAGAGGACATCGCGTTTTGGACTACTTCGAACGGAAGAGGATTTTTTTAATTAAAGATGGAGTCCCTAATGGCTTTTTTTTTTATTTCTAATAAAAAATTTTCTCTGTGTGGTGTTTTTTTTAACCCTTTATTGGAGATTCTTAGTGGCCAGGACAAACCTGGCCTGACATTAAGAATCCCGGGCTTAATACCAGCTTGTATAACAAAGGTGGTATTAACCCCTTTATTAACCAGCGTGCCACCGCCACCAGGGCCGCTGGAAGAGCGGGGTTCAGCGCCAGAGGATGGCACTTCAATGAACGCGCCATCTTCTGGGGCAGCTGCGGGCTGCAATTTGCAGCGGGGGGTGCCCAGAAAGCTTGGGCCTCCCTGCGCTGCGGATTCCAGCCCCCAGCTGCTTAGCTGTACCTGGCTGGACATAGAAATTGCACGGAGCCCCACGCATTTTTTTTTTATTATTTGATGAAATAATAAAAAAAAGGGCTCCCATATATTCTTGTGTCTGGCCAGGTACAAATAGGCACCTGGGGGTTGGGGGCAGCCCGTCGCTGCCTGCTGGATCTGGCTGGTTCCAGAAATACGGCGAAGCCCACGTCAAATTTTTTTCTAACAAATCCATAAAACAATGTAAATAAAAGGGACTGCATCTTTATTAACCCCTGGACCATGGGCGAGGGGTTAATAAAGATGCAGTCCCTTTTTTAGGATTGTTTTATTGATTTTTCAGAAAAAAAATGACGTAGGCTTCGCCGTATTTCTGGAACCAGCCGGATCCAGTAGACAGCGAAAGGCTGCCACCAACCCCCAGGTGCCTATTTGTACCTGGCCGGACACAAGAATATAGGCGAGCCCTCTTTTTTTATTATTTCATGAATTTCATGAAATAATAAAAAAAAAATGCGTGGGGCTCCGCGCAATTTCTATGTCTAGCCAGGTACAGCTAAGCAGCTGGGGGCTGGAATCCGCAGTGCACGGAGGCACAAGCTTTCTGGACACCCCCCGCTGCAAATTGCAGCCCGCAGCCGCCCCAGAAGATGGCGCGTTCATTGAAGCGCCATCCTCTGGCGCTGAACCCCGCTCTTCCAGCGGCCCTGGTGGGGGTGGCACGCTGGGTAATAAAGGGGTTAATACCAGCTTTGTTATACAAGCTGGTATTAAGCCCGAGATTCTTAATGTCAGGCCAGGTTTGACCCGGTCACTAAGAATCTCCAATAAAGGGTTAAAAAAAACACAACACAGAGAAAATTTTTTATTAGAAATAAAAAAAAAGCCATTAGGGACTCCATCTTTAATTAAAAAATCCTCTTCCTTCCGACGTAGTCCAAAACGCGATGTCCTCTCTGCTACATCCCCTGTGCATAGATATAGATGTCTATGCACAGGGAATGAGCAGACTGAGAACAATCTCAGCTCTGCTACATCAGGCAGCAGGTGGGCTCTAGGACCCTGGAGCTGCACAGAGCAGACAGCTCTTACTCTGCGAATTTCCCTGCTATCACTGGCACAGTAGCCGAGTCTAATGCAAGACAATGGCAATCCTAGTTTTGTCAGCGTCTCTGACAAAACTAGGATTGCCATTGATTTGCATTGGACTCGTGCGAGTAAACGCTGGGAAACTCGCAGAGTACCGAGTCCTAGCAGATAGAGCCTGAAGCTTCCGAGACACATCTGCAATTTGTAAATCGCACATTACTCGCTATTACTCGCTTCCCCATTCATTAACATTGGACTCACTAGACTCGCAACGAGTAGCGAGTCCCGGGCTCGGACTCGCTAGAGTCAAGCGATTCCGAGTAATTTAGGACTCGCCCATCACTATTAGTGACCCTATCTTTATCACCCCCTTCCCACCCTCATACCCCTCCATGATCCTCTGAGACATCTTCATTTAAAGCTATGGTCTCCAGTCCCTGAATGAATGAGCTGCAAGCTCTGTCTGTAAGTGGTGACTTGATGCGGTCACCTGAGGCAGCCCCAATGAGCGAGGAGTATGCAAAACAGCCGCGCACATTAAAAATGTGCGCCAAGCTGAAACCCCGCAACAGTGGCGCATTGGCGCTGCTGTCGCCGGGATACACGCGTCCAACCGCAGCCATCGTCGGGAGATCAGAGGGAAATCTGCTCACAGCGGTAGTGCCCCGCGCATTCAAACCGTGCGCCAAGTGGCGGTACTTGTCTGATTGGTTGCCATGGCCGCAGTGACCAATCAGAGAAGTAGAAGGGCTTGGCACATGGTTTGAATGCCGCGTATCTCATTGGTCACCTCCAATCAGAGGAGCAGTGCGCGCCAAGGTGCCATATTTAAAATACTTTTAAAATAATTTTAAATATGTCTCCATGGCGCGTCGCTATTCTGATTGATCTTCGGTGAATGCGGCGACCAATCAGAGGAGTGGCATTCAAACTGCGCGCCGCTCCTCTGATTGGCCTCCGCGTTCAGCAGCGACCAATCAGAATAGCAGCGCGTCATGGCGCCATATTTAAAATTCACTGAGTACAGTGTATTTGAAATATGGCGCCATGGCGCGTCGCCGCATTCAGCGCCATCCAATCAGAATAGCGGTGCACGGCATATTTAAAATACACTGTGTGGAGTCCTGGGGGTAAGTGGGTGCTCTCATCCACTGGCCCAGCTGCTTTTAGCAAGGCAACGTGGACCAGGGCTCATCCCCAAACTGAACGCCCGAGCTCCTTAACCGTAGGTGGAACATTACTCAGACAACACAGGGTGAGGGATTCACAATATTAAGGCTTTATTGGATCCCCAAACAGTTAACAGCATATAACACATAACCAGCAAAACACAACAATGTAAAAGGCAAATGAGTCTCACCCTTCCGCTAGCTCACCAGGGATTAGAATATAGCACAGCAAAGGCTGTAGCCAGGATGATTGGATTGTCCCAACCTGCATGGCTTCCTTATGCAGTCTTTGTCATCACAGCCGAATCCGATAATTTGATGCTGATGTCCTTGTGGTGTTATAATCCAGGTTCTGATCCCCTTGGTCGGCACCAAAATGCCTAGGCCTGGGGTTATGGCTCGCCAATCGGACCTGAAGATCCTAGATTAGCTGCCTTTATAAAGTCCAGTGCCACTCTAACTGGGACCAAAATCCCTAGGCTGAGGGCACTAGACAGAATCTAACTCTCTCTGGTTAATGAACAGGTCTCCTTATATACCTTCAGCCCTCATTGCAGGATACTGGGGACTTCACGATAGGTGAAATAAAACTGTCTTTTCATTGGCTGGATCTCAAGCCTCTTACAAACATTTTTAGTCATAGTCCAGGCAAAAGAGAGACAAATACTGATTGATCTAGCAACTAGCATGATACAATGGAATGTTAGTAGGATTAAGTTCTGTCAAGAGAGAGCCACATACAGATGGTTTACTTAGCACCTAGCAGGATACATTTACATAGTAATACAAAGGGCAGTTAGCATAATTAGGATTTTTGAGCCTCTGTCCCTCTGACCTTCCTAATGGTCCTGAGCGACGTGTAGTGATCAGCGACTTCGGGTGGCTGGTGCGTGTCACACACTGCAACGTCGCTGGAGAGGTTGCTGTTATGTCACAAAACCTGTGATGTTGCAGCGATATTGCTAGTGATGTTGTAGTGTGTGAAGTGGCCTTTATTCACACCTGTTTCTTCACAGAATGATTGATCTCACTAATTGAACTCCACACTGCTATTATTTTAAACACCCCAATTAATTTTTCAAATACACAGACTCAGAAACATGCAGATCATGAATGCTGAGTCTTTTGGTTTCCTAGGAATCTAATGCAGTGAGGCCGGTTTCACATCACGATTTAGTGCCTGTCCGTGGGATCCGAGTTTGAAGGAGGATCCCACGGACAGGCACGGTTCCACACGGATCCCTGCAATCGGATGGCAAATAGCCATCCGATCCGATTCTATGCAGTATTCGTGTGGATCCTGTTCTTCCTGCCTGTCCCTGTCTGTCCCTGCTTCTTCTCTATCTGTCCCTGTCTGTCCCTCTTCTATCTCTGCTCTCCCTCTCCTCTATCCTCCCCCCTTGTCCTCCAGCCTGTCCTCTGCCCCTACAGTATGTAAAAAATAAAAAAAATTATCCCTGAGGATACATTACCTTCCGATGGCTTCATGCGACAGTCACCATCTGGTGGCTGAAGGACATGTGATGATGTCACAGAGTCGGTCACCTGACACGTCAGCTGACCAGCTCTCTGACATCACCATAGGATCTTCTGCACAGATGGTGACAGTCCCTGGAGGCGCCGGAAAGTAATGTATCCTCAGGAAGGTTTTTTTTTTTGTTGTTTTTTTTATAAACAGAGGGAATAGAATAGAGAAAAGGATAAGGAATAAGACAGGGAAGAGGTTAGAATAGCGGGGGGACAGCATAGAATAGCGGGGGACAGGATAGAATAGTGGGAGACAGGATAGAGAAATGGAGGGGAGGAAGATACTGGCAGTCAGGAGCAGGGAGGACACGGAGCTGACATCGGATCCGAGATCAACTCGGATCCGATGTCCGTAGGCTCCCGTCATCGGGGCTCGGATCAGCTCGGATCTTAGGCTGTCCGATTTCATTCTCGGACACAAAAACGCGGCAGGCTGCATTTTGGTGTCCATCCTGAAATCTGACAGGATCGGATGGTGCCAAAATTGGATGGCAAATGGCACACATCTGATCTGATCCAAGCCCCATAGGGATACATGGGATCCGATTTTGGATCCGAGAGTATCCATTTTGAAACGGATACACTCGGAAGCTCCAAAATCATGATGTGAAACCAGTCTAACTGATAAATTGTTTGACATGTGATAATATCATTTTTCCTAAAATCTAATATATAATTGCCTTAGCGCACTTCCGTCATTTTCGGCGCTACTTCCGTCGTCGTGGACGTGGCTGCTGCAAGGCAGCCACGCTACACACAAAGCATTGGCCGCGTAGCGGCCATTGCGAGTTGTTTGTTGGTGTGAACAATGGCCGCGAGGCCATTGCGAGCCGTTGCCGGAGTGCGCGCGCTCTCTCTCTCTCTCTCTCTCTCCTATACACACAGCGGTGACAATGGTGCTAGAGGTACTATACACACAGAGGTGACAATGGCGCTGCAGGTACTATGCACACAGAGGTGACAGTGCTGCTCTCCCCTGTGCAGACCCCGGTGCTCCCCTCTCCCCCTCCTCTCCTCCGGAGCTGGGAGGAGGAGCGCGATAGTGGGCGGATGTGGCCGGAAGCGGCCGGATCCGGCGAGTACCTTAACCCCCCCTGCAGGCCCCGGTGCTCCCCCTCCTCTCCTCCAGAGCTGGGAGGAGAAGCATGATAGTTGGCGGATGTGGCCGGAAGCGGCCGGATCCGGCGAGTACCTTAACTCCCCCTGCAGGCCCCGGTGCTCCCCTCTCCCCCTCCTCTCCTGCAGACGGCAGGGGTTAAAAATAGCTCAGCTTCTTTTATTCTTACCTTTCCCGGCTCCAGCGGCGCGATCCAGCTCTATCCTCAGATGCTAACAGGAAATCTCGCTATGTAAGAGTCACATCAGCGGTCATGTGACTCTTACATCGCGAGACTTCCTGTTAGCATCTGAGGATAGAGCTGGATCGCGCCGCTGGAGCGGGGAAAGGTAAGAATAAAAGATGCTGAGCTATTTTTAACCCCTGTCGTCTGCAGGAGAGGAGGGGGAGAGGGGAGCACCGGGGCCTGCAGGGGGGGTTAAGGTACTCGCCGCATCCGCCCGCTTCCGGCCACATCCGCCCACTATCGCGCTCCTCCTCCCAGCTCCGGAGGAGAGGAGGGGGAGAGGGGAGCACCGGGGCCTGCACAGGGGAGATCAGCACTGTCACCTCTGTGTGCATAGTACCTGCAGCGCCATTGTCACCTCTGTGTGTATAGTACCTCTAGCACCATTGTCACATCTGTGTGTATAGTACCTCCAGCACCATTGTTACCTCTGTGTGTATTGTACCTCCAGCACCATTGTTACCTCTGTGTGTATAGTACCTGCAGCACCATTGTCACCTCTGTGTGTATAGCACCTGCAGCACCATTGTCACCTCTGTGTGTATAGCACCTGCTGCACCATTGTCACCTCTGTGTGTATAGCACCTGCAGCGCCATTGTCACCTCTGTGTGTATAGTACTTGCAGCACCATTGTCACCACTGTGTGTATATCACCTGCAGTGCCATTGTCACCTCTGTGTGTATAGTACCTGCAGCGCCATTGTCACCTCTGTGTGTATAATACCTGCAGCACCATTGTCACCTCTGTGTGTATAACACCTGCAGCGCCATTGTCACCTCTGTGTGTATAACAGCTGCAGCGCCATTGTCACCTCTGTGTATATAGTACCTGCAGCACCATTGTCACCTCTGTGTGTATAGTACCTGCAGCACCATTGTCACCTCTGTGTGTATAGTACCTGCAGCACCATTGTCACCTCTGTGTGTATAGTACCTGCAGCACCATTGTCACCTCTGTGTGTATAGTACCTGCAGCACCATTGTCACCTCTGTGTGTATAGTACCTGCAGCACCATTGTCACCTCTGTGTGTATATTACCTGCAGCACCATTGTCACCTCTGTGTGTATAGTACCTGCAGCACCATTGTCACCTCTGTGTGTATAGTACTTGCAGCACCATTGTCACCTCTGTGTGCATAGTACCTGCAGCACCATTGTCACCTCTGTGTCTATAGTACCTGCAACACCATTGTCACCTCTGTGTCTATAGTACCTGCAGTACCATTGTCACCTCTGTGTGTATATTACCTGCAGCACCATTGTCACCTCTGTGTGTATAGTACCTGCAGCACCATTGTCACCTCTGTGTGTATAGTACCTGCAGCACCATTGTCACCTCTGTGTGCATAGTACCTGCAGCACCATTGTCACCTCTGTGTCTATAGTACCTGCAGCACCATTGTCACCTCTGTGTCTATAGTACCTGCAGCACCATTGTCACCTCTGTGTGTATAGTACCTGCAGCACCATTGTCACCTCTGTGTGTATAGTACCTGCAGCATCATTGTCACCTCTGTGTGTATAGTACCAGCACCATTGTCACCTCTGTGTGTATTGTAACAGCACCATTGTCACCTCTGTGTGTATTGTACCAGCACCATTGTCACCTCTGTGTGTATATAGTACGAGCAGCACTGTCTCTTCTGTGTGTATTGTACTAACAGCACTGTCACCTGTGTGTATACTACCACCAGCATCAGCACTGTCACCTGTGTGTATAGTATCACCAGCATCAGCACTGTCACCTGTGTGTATAGTACCAGAGGGGTCTGGCCCCCTCTTGCCACCCCCACTGCGGTTCCCTGTCTCCCTCCTGCCCTAATATGGCTGCTGTTCCCCGGCCCCCTCCTGCCCGCACACAGCCACTCTTCCCCGGCCCCCTCCTGCCCTTACCCGCCTGCTCTTCCACAGCTTGCTCCTGCCCGCACCCACCCGCTGTGCCCTCCTGCAAGCAATCAAAGATATTGTCACAGGATTTAAACCCAGCTTCACTTTGCATTATTCTTAAATCTTCATAAATAAACTACATACATAGTCTAGAATACCCGGTTCTTTAGAATCGGGCCGCCATCTAGTAGTAAATAATCTGGTTAGCAGTGGCGTTACTTTACGCCCAGGGGCCCCGACGTGAAAGCGCCAAGGGGGCCCCCAATTATTGCAAGTCTTTATTAGCATTAGTCTTTTTCTATAGGCCAAAGGGACTTTTGAGGCCCCCCTAGGCTGCAGGGCCCGGGTGTAATCGCAACCCATGCACGTGTTGTAGTTACACCCCTGCTGGTTAGTGATATTTGACTACTGTTATTTTGAACAGTACTGTAACTATACAAGTTCAATGGCTTTTGTTGTGTCAAGTTTTAACTTTTGTTTGCATCTCAATATCATTGTATTGCTTTTTTGTTCTTGTCTTTCTTGATAAAGGCCATATGATTGAAATGATGTTAGATTGGTTTGCTATTTTGTTTTTTACATGCTTTATTGTATGTAATATACAATGAGTTTTGTTATTATTTTGAATTTGAAAAAAAAAATGAACATTAATTCAAAATAAAGGTTTTTTTTGCTACTGAAAAAATATTTATTTTATCTTCAGGTTTATAATTGCATGGTATGCACAGACTGTTTGATATTAGCATATTTTCATTTAAACATTTACAAAATAAAGTCAAAACTTCGGTATTAAGCTTATCAGCAGACATGATTAGAATTAGTCCCCCTTGATTTGAACAATTTCAGTGCAGCTTACAGAGAAATATCACAGCTTAAATGCCATTAATAAAGAAAGCTGGAATTGCAAATGAATAATAATTTATTCCATTCCTGTTTATGTGCTCTGTTAAATAATATTTGTACAGTTCTTATGTTTTGCACATAATTATGTTTTGCATAGACATCTGTCTAACACTTATAACAGGTATATTCATTCTGGATATTTCATAGTTTTTTATTTGTTAAAATAATTAACTGTTAAAACAATCCGAGGTGGAAAGATGAAATGAAAATAGCTTGCATAATTCGGAATGGAAAAACACACACAACAAAACCATACCTGCAACCATTCATAGAAATTAACAAAAACATTTTATATATTAGAGATGCTGCGTATTGCAGCCTATGAGCAGAGACACACTAGGTGAGATGTGTGCGAGTAACCCAGCCCAGCCCCTGGCTCTCTGGATGGGAGTGTGGAGCTGCTTATGTTTCTCTGCAGCTCCACGCTCCTGTCCAGAGAGCAGGTGTCCAGGCTGTGTGACTAATGAGAGATGCAGGTGAGACATAGTGCCCTATCAATGTAGATTTGGGTTCTGACCCCTGATTATTCAAATCACCTCTATGAAGAATGCAGCTCCTGCAGAAGCTATAAATCTATAGTTCTGTCCACAATTTTTTGAGAGCTGTGTGCAAACTCATAGCTATACTAATAAACCCAAAAAGTTTTACATGCATTCAGCTCATGCAAGAATTGCATACTTCAGAGCAATAAGGGTGCGTGCACACGGTCCGGAGGAGCTGCGTGTTGGATGCAGCTCCTCCGGACCTGAGTGAAGCCGCGGGTGGCCGCAGGGAGACCGCAGCCGCCCTGTACTCACCGTGTGCGGCGGGTGCAGGGCGGCTTCTCCCGGCAGTCACACGATGGGAGCCGCTTCCGACTCCGCAGCATGAAATAGACATGCTGCGGAGGAGAGAACTGCCGGCAACCCGCACCGCAGCTCCAAAGACGCTGTGGGCGGGTTACACATAGTGAGGATGGGATTTCTTGAAATCCCATCCACTATGCTATTACTGTACTATGCAGGGTTTTGGACACAGCGGCAAGACGCTGTGTCCAAAATGCTGCGGACACTGATCGTGTGCACGCACCCTAAGAATCTCAAGTCCCAGACTCTCATTTCTCGGCAGCAGTAGCTTGTGTCTAGTTTAGGTACATTTTTAAGAAGTCAATGTTTCAGTTACAAAGCTTGCAGGGGAAAGAACTGTACCTTATAAACACAAATGTAAGTTTTTCTAAACTTTTTTGTTATTCTGCTGCTTACGGATTAATGTAACGAATTTCATCTTGATAGTGGACAATTTACTGGACTGAAATGAATAGAGCTGGGTTCACAAGTGAAGTTTCCAATAAGATTACCTTGAGTCAAATGGGTAGTCATGTGTCGACATTATTCTAAACATAAAGGGCCATCAAAAAGGTAAACAATAAAAATGATGAAAAACTCACCTTAATGCTCAGCTCCTCTTACAATCACCCATCTGATCCTTGTCACAACCTATGATGGTGTCATAAGTGTCTCCCTTCTTCAGGAGATTTGTGGCAGCTCTTGCATCTGAGCTTCACGTGAATTTGTGAAACAGAGGATTTTAAATGTTATTGTTTTCTTATGGTGTCAGCAAGGGCTAATGTCATTTTTCTTGCTGGTAGCTCCTGTTTAGTTCATCTCAGCTGCTGACGGTTTAAATATCACATGATCTATCACCTGATGCCAGTAAGACATTAATTATATTTTGACCATCTTGGAGAAAGGAGTCTTAATGCAGCTGCTGGAGTTCTGTTTTTGGAGCCGTGTGGTCTGCAGTCCTGGTGTTTGGTTGCAGCTATCAAATTTTTGTGCATTACGTATTGTATATGTTCCCCTGTCTGTCTACCTTCTCCTGTGTTGGACTACTGCATAGATGTAGTTTAGTGCACTCACTGACCTTCGCACCAGCAAGGGTCAGTGGATTGTCAGCTCAGGGACTAGGTACATTACAGTGACAGGGGAAGGACTCACTTATGGATGTTAGGGGAGCTCTTAGGCCAGACACAAGTTAATGTCAGGAGGTGTTACATTTCTCACTTCTAATTATCATGGTCCTTCTCTCATGTACCTCTGTGTTGCGCTGAGCTCCAGACATCCCCAAGTCTGTGCTTGACAGACGGCCACTGCTACAGCTGAATATCCTGGTTTTGCACATGGAAGTGAAAGGTCAAAAAGTCATGTCTTCTCCACATGTAACGTGACTTTACATACACAAGTATGGAATCATCATGTGCTTCTTCAGTGCCAATGGTTTCTGCTCAGGGTGAGTGATCCTGGAATTTCAGCATTAGCAGCAAACATAAGAGGATACAACGAGGACTAGTCAGTGATGGTGAGGACTTAGGCGACTATAGAAGTGATCAATGAGGTAAGTGCAGCAGGTCCCAGGGCCTTGGGGTACTCGGACCGGGCCAGTAAGTTCTTAGGGGGATCACGGTGGTGGTGACCTGGCTCCCTGACCCTGGGCATCCAGGAAAAGGGGCTACTCACAAGGGGAATGTTTGTGACACCACCTGTGGTGCTTGGCCAGGGATGCCCAATGCTGTAGATCAGGACTGCTGGTATGGTATGGTATTGGATGGTAGGGCAGCTGGGATAGTAGCACTCCCCACAGGTGGAGCAGGGCCCCAGGGCAGATGAGACAGTCTAATAAGGTGGTAATGGGCAGGGAGGTAGGGTGCAAAGGGGCATGCAGAATGACAGGAGAACACAAGGGGTTACAGTTCTTGCACTTTACTCACAGTTTTTAGTAGTTCCAGCCAAGCGGGTGCTGTGTTCTCTGGGTCCGCAATCCAGCCAACTCCCAGGCAGCTTGGGTTCACTCCTCCAAGACACCCCTCTGTAAGCCTCCCGGTGGTCTTTCAATGCTGGCTACTCGCCTCTCCTGCCCTGCGTCCTCGTGCAACAGTGTACCAAGCAGGTGGCTGTGGGTTTTGTCGGGTGACAGTCACTACGTTCCCTGGCCCTCTGGCCTAGCCACCATTTCAGTGAATGTCCACAGTGGTGGCCACCTTGCCTAAAGCTTAGTAGCCTCTGGTTTCCTGGCTCAACTATGAAAGGTTGCCACCAGATCGGGGTCGGTCTCCTCGTGCAACCAAGTTCCACCAGCGGCAGCTTTAGGGTGGGTGCTGGAATAGGGTCCCTCTGGTCAGGGTTCTGTGGCGACCTACCCACTGGTCCCACTCCTTCCCTTGGCACTAGCCTCCCCTAGAACTTCATTCTCGCTCGTTGTTTGTGTGTCTCGGATTTGTGTCCCCTCCATACCTGGGAGTGGGATACCACACCTATGGCTCTGTGGCAGCCATACCACAGGGGCGCCACATACCCCTCCCCCCCCATTAAACACAGCACATCCTCGGGCTGAAAAACAGTGCAAAGACACCAAACAGGTGACATAAGAACCTGCAAAATTTTTTTTTTTCTAAATGCATTTCAACATCAACAATAACAATTTCTTCCCTTTATAGGAAGCTCACTTAAACACTACCAAGTTATTCATAAAAGTATAAAGATGAAAAAAGTATAAAATAAGTGCAGGTTCAACACAGTCTTTGCTAGGTGACCTGAAAAAAGTATCTCCTAGTCGGGTTAAGTGTGCTTTCAGTGGGAACCCACCCACTTTTGTTTGTCCCCGAGTGTGGCTACGGGATTCCAGGCACGGCGTCATTTGGCTGTGCGGCCACGCCGTCGGTTTATGTTTAGCCAGGCCAAGCTGTCTTAGCATACAGCTTGTCCAGGTAAAGTGCAACATGATGAGAGGCTGTTGCAAGTCTCCTGGCCAGCATATGGCATCAATCATTGCGGTCACCATTTATCAGGTTCACAAAGCACAGTCTTTTAACACACAGTCTCTTAGGCACATGGGATGCGGTGTTAGCGGGGTTTGAATCATGTTTGTGACGCCAAATGCAGCAGGCTCCTGGTCATGGGTACTTGGACCGGGCTGGTCAGTTCTTAGGGGATCACAGTGGTGGTGACCCAGCTCTGTGACCTTGGGCATGCTGTAAATGGGTCTATTTCCAAGGGGAAAGTTTGTGACGCCACCTGTGGTGTTCGGCCAGGAATGGCCAACACTGTAGATCAGGACCGCTGGGGCAGATGATAGGGAGCCGGGATGGTATTGCTCCCCACAGGGCAGATGAGACAGTCTAATAAGGTGGTGATGAGCAGAGACGTAGGATGCAATGGGACATGTAAAATAACAGGAGGACACCAGGAGTTGCAGTTCTTGCACTTTTCTCACTGTCTTTGGCAGTTCCAGCCCAGCCAGGTGCCATATCCTCCAGGACCACAATCCAGCCAACTCCCAGGCAGCTTGGGTTAACTCCTCTGAGACACCTTCTGCAAGCCTCTCCATTTTGTCTTCACATTCGCCTCTTCTGCCCTGCGTCCTCGTGCGACAGTGTCCCAAGCAGGTGGCTGCGTGCCTTGCGTACAGTTACTACATCCTCTGGCCCTTGGTCTATCCATTGTTTCAACAAATGTCCAAGATGCTGGCCAACTCGCCTGCAGCTTAGTGGCCTCCGGTTTCCTGGCTGAACTATGAAAGGTTACCACCAGATCGGGGGTCAGTCCTCTCATGCAACCAGGTTCCTCCAGCAGCTGTCTTGGGGTGGGTGCTGGAATGGGGTCCCTCTGGTCAGGGTTCTGTGGCGACCTACCCACTGGTCCCACTCCTTCCCCTGGCGATAGCTTCCCTTAGAACTTCATTCTGACTCATCTTCCTCTCTCAGACTATCTGAGTTTCTAGACTGTTCTCTGCTCCTTTTCTAACCTTCTGTTCCCACCCCCTCTGCCTATTACCTTCTCCAGCCTGAAGATGGGTCCCTCCCTCTCAATAGGGTATGTCCAGATCCCCAAGTCTATAGTTAGGATGGGTGTTGGGCGCAGGTGTTCATGTGTCTTGGATTTGTGTCCCCTACTTTCTCGGGAGTGGGATACTACATCTATGGCTTAAGTGCAGTACCTTTGTAGCAGCCAGACCGCAAGGGCGCCACATAATTATAAAGATTTTTTCTTACATATTACATTTGTTATGCACTGCAGTCCAAAGAGACACTTGAGTGTAAAAAGGGACAGTAAATTTAGGAGGAGTAATTTTGCAGCAAATCAAATTTCCTGGAAAATCAATGTAAACAGCTAAATTTGAATTTAACATTGATCCACTCATCTCTAATATAAACAATAAAAAACGTGATCTGAATGGGAATATTCTGCAGCAGGGATCTCAACTTGACTGGGTAAATGGGCCGCATAAAGAAAAATATGAATTATGGAAGAGACGCACTCTTTAGAAGATGAAGTGACATTTTTAGTGATACCAAATTTTTTCTATACACCATTTGTTAATTTTTTGAACATTTTTTGTCATGTTTTTTAATTTATTTTTTTTAAATTGCATTTATCGTATGGGTTATGGTAGAATTTTATTGCTTGGGTCATAACAGTTGTGGCGATAACAAACGTGTACATTTTGTTACTTAGGTTTAAACATAAAACAGCAATTTTATTAGCAAAATATTTTGTATGTTTCCATTATGGTTCCATATTATAGTAACATCCTCATTCTGCCTGATTTACATATAGTAATGTTCCCATCCTGTCCTCATATTATAGTAATGTCCATATCCTGCACCCCACATTATAGTGATTTTTCCATCCTGGTCCGCATATTGTAGTAATATCCCCATTCCATCCTTATCTTCTAGCAATGTCCCTCTTTTGCCGATGTACAGTCATGGCCAAAAGTTTTGAGAATGACACCAAAATTATATTTTCACATGCCTTCCTCTGGATCAACATGTTAGGCTATGGTTTGAACTAGATGGATGTAAAGTCTTCCTTCAACCTTAAAAACTATGTTACTATGTTACTATGTTATCTGCTGCCCTCTGGTTTTTAGTTGTGTTTGTCTGATGTTTATATCACATACAGAAATATAGTTGCAATCATATTTTGAGTACAAAAAGGTTATATATTGACAGAATGTGTTAATGCAGCAAGTCAATATTTGCAGTGTTGACCCTTCTTCTTCAGGACCTCTGCAATTCTCTCTGGCATGCTCTCAATCAACTTCTGGACCAAATCCTGACTGATAGCAGTCATTCTTGCATAATCAATTTGTTGGTTTTTGTTTGTCCACCCATCTCTTGATGATTGACCACAAGTTCTCAATGGGATTAAGATCTGGGGAGTTTCCAAGCCATGGACCCAAAATCTCTATGTTTTGTTCCTGAGCCATTTAGTTATTACCTTTGCTTTATGGCAAGGTGCTCCATCATGCTGGAAAAGGCATTGTTGGGCGCCAAACTGCTCTTAGACGGTTGGGAGAGGTTGCTCTTGGAGGACATTCTGGTACCATTATTTATTCATGGCTGTGTTTTTAAGGCAAGACTGTGAGTGAGCCAATTCCCTTGGCTGAGAAGCAACCCCACACATGAATGGTTTTAGGATGCTTTACAGTTGGCATGAGACATAGACTGGTGGTAGCGCTCACCTCTTCTTCTCCAATAAGCTGTTTTCCAGATGTCCCAAACAATGAAAAGGGGATTCATCAGAGAAAATGACTTTACCCCAGTCCTCATCAGTCCACTCCCTGTACCTTTTGCAGAATATCAGTCAGTCCCTGATGTTTTTCTGGAGAGAAGTGGCTTCTTTGCTGCCCTCCTTGAAACCAGGCCTTGCTCAAAGAGTCTCCGCCTCACAGTGCGTGCAGAAGCACTCACACCAGCCTGCTGCCATTCCTGAGCAAGCTTGGCACTACTGGTAGTCCGATCCCGCAGCTGAAACAGTTTTAAGATACAGTCCTGGCTCTTGATGGTCTTTCTTGGGCACCCTGGAGCCTATTTGACAACAATGGAAGCTCTCTCCTTGAAGTTCTTGATGATGCGATAGATTGTTGACTGAGGTGCAATCTTTCTAGCTGCGACACTCTTCCCTGTTAGGCCATTTTTGTGCAGTGCAATGATGGCTGCACGTGTTTCTTTAGAGATAACCATGGTTAACTGAAGAGAAACAATGATAACAAGCACCAGTCTCCTTTTAAAGTGTCCAGTGGTATCATTCTTACATAATCATGACTGATTGATAGCCAGCCCTGTCCTCATCAACACCCACACCTGTGTTAATGGCGCAATCACTAAAACGATGTTAGCTGCTCCTTTTAAGGCAGGACTGCAATGATGTTGAAATGTGTTTTGGGGGTTAAAGTTCATTTTCTAGGCAAATATTGACTTAGCAAGTAATTGCTGTTAAGCTGATCACTCTTTATGACATTCTGGAGTATATGCAAATTGCCATTAGTAAAACTGAAGGAGAAGACTTTGTTAAAATTAATATTTGTATCATTCTCAAAACTTTTGGCCATGACTGTAAACGCACAATTAAAAAAATAAAAGATTCTTCTGAACTGTAATCCAGTCCTTTTTAATTCACACCAAGGGTAGCACATGGCTGTGTTACTATATGCCACTGTTCTTGCACGCAGACGTCAGCTGGCATTGGTGAACTGATTTCTCCGCCATGATGCACTTTAATTAGATGTATATCCAAGGTCATGCATTCAATTGAAATGAAGTGCTGACGACAGCAGCCCTTGGACTAGGCTACGATCATCAAGGGGTGTATGGAGCCAGAGGGCCGCATGAAGAACCCTTACAATCCAATCGCTGGCCATGTGATTTAGAACCCTGGTCTGCAGAGTACCCATGAATCTCTGAGATGAACACAATAATAGGG
The DNA here is from genome assembly GCA_033576535.1 of Allobates femoralis. Taxonomy (NCBI): domain Eukaryota; kingdom Metazoa; phylum Chordata; class Amphibia; order Anura; family Aromobatidae; genus Allobates; species Allobates femoralis. Next base: position 493,173,504 of record JARQOC010000002.1, read on the forward strand.
GGGCATGATAATATATGCACATAGATATTTCTGTCCCTTGCTGCATTCATTTCTATGATTATGACATATAGAGGGTCTATAGCATTTGTGGACAATTAAAGGGAATCTGTCATAAGGCTTTGCCCCCTAAGCTTCTAGCCTCCTCAGAGATCCAGAATCCTGAGAACTGTCACTTTCTAAGCTGCTTGTTGTAATTTTTCTTATAAAATTGGTTTTATTTAGAGTAGATTATAACTGGAGTCCTAGAAAACCTGCTGTCATCTAATCCTCGATATAAATGAACTCTATAACCCCACAACCACCACTGATAGGCTAATTCAGCATATGGACAGTGTATACAAAAAGCTGACAATCAGTGAGGTTATACAGAGCTCAGTATTCAGAGAACTAGAAGACCTGCAGCTTATAAAAGAGGGGTTTTATTAAAATAAATCAACAGTAAGTGATTGAAATCAAGGTCTTTGCCCCTACATTATGTCTCTTTCAGATGGCATCAACCCTTTATAATCATAAGCTTAAAGATGTAATATCTTTGATAGGGCAGTTGTCTACCTGAAGTATAATTGCTTTGATTGTAAGATTTACTGTAGTTTAGGTACCAATTAGTGAGAAATGTTCTTTCTTTATGTTTTATTTAAAATTGGATGTTTTATGATATAGGTTTTACAATGCCTGGGAAAATGAAAGCAGCTAGATAGACTTCAGTTTAGAGTAATTTATTACAAAGTATAGAAAAAATTACGATAAATAAGTGTTGCTTATTATTATCATTATTATTATTATTATCACTGTTAGTTTCTTTAATCAGTAGTTTCTTGATATGTTCTCTGCAGCTCACATTTTCAATAAATGTCCCTGAGACATTCTGCATTCCAGTGTTTACGCGTCTCCATGGTTACAGAACCAAGAATGTAATTTTACTGCTTTGCTATAACGATTAGAAATATGCTTTTTCTCTGTTTATTCAGCAATCACAGAGATTCAGCCCTTGAATATCAAACAGGCGATCATTTAAGCCATGGACATAACACGTATTCTTTAACTATGTTAATATTTTAATAATAAAAAAATGTAATTGTTAATGAGCATAATAATTACGGTATTAAAGAGCTTTCCCCACATTGGAAATGTATCACCTTTCCATGGTAGAAGCTATTTAATTTTGATGTTTGCAGGTTTTACCGAGAGGACCCCCGCAATGACACTGTTCTCAACTCTTTGTTCATTGTCAATTGATGACAATAGTAAGGTTTCTTTCATACAAGTGTATTATCATACATCTGTATTACAAATTTCAAAATTTATATTGAAACAGTATTGTAACAGTATTTGATGAGATTTTGCTTCTGTATTTTCATTCGTTGCTATTTTATTTAATTGGGAAAAAATACAAATTTAATACTGATACATTCATAAGTTAACACCTTCAACGCCAAGCAAATTACCGTTTTAGTTTTTTTCTCCCCTTCTTCCAAGAGCCATAATTTTTTTTATTTTTCCATCAATATAGACCTATGAGGGCTTGGTTTTTTAACAGGATGAGTTGTATTTTTGAATGACACCAATCATTCTGCCACACAGTGTAGTGAAAAACTAAAATAAAAGAGCAGTGAAATTGTAATAGACATGCAATTCCACTGTGTTTTTTGTAGTTTTTATTTGCATTGTTCAAAATATAGTAAAACTGACCTTGGAGTATGATTATTATTATTATTATTATTATTATTATTAATTGTGTGAAGTATTTTACATTATATAAGAATAAACAACAGATAGTGTACAGTGATTTAAAGGAACAGAGGTATAGAAATCAGAGTTGGATGTTGAGGTTGTCTCTATATGCAATTGCATTGTCACTTCTAGTGTAGAAGTCGTTCTTTTCACCGCTGTAAGATCTGTGGTGACCAAAAATGTGTAATTCTGGCACATTGTTTTTTTTCTCGTTATGCAGTTTACTGATCATATTACTTTATTTTATAATTTAATAGATCAATTTTCTGATCAACTATGCCATACAGAGTAGTGTGTCAGCACTGCTCTGTATAGCTGAGTTGATAATCTCCTAATAATGCTGGCTCATGGCTGACATTCACAGGAAGATCATAATGATAGACAGGGGGTCATCAGCTGACCGTACTGCCACTGGGCAGGATTACCGTATATACTCGTGTATAAGCCGACCCGTGTATAAGCCGACCCCCCTACTTTTGCCCCCAAAACCTGGGAAAACCCATTGACTCGTGTATAAGCCGAGGGTGGACCCCAGCACAGGTATACAGCCCCCAGCAGTATGGTATACAGGCCCCCCAGTGGTAGTATACAGCAGCCTCCCCAGTGGTAGTATACAGCAGCCTCCCCAGTGGTAGTATACAGGCCCCAGCAGTATTTACAGCAGCCCCAGTGGTATACAGCAGCCTCCCAGTGGTATATACAGGCCCCAGCAGTATATACAGCAGCCTCCCCAGTGCTATATACAGGCCCCAGCAGTATATACAGCAGCCCCAGTGGTATACAGCAGCCTCCCCATTAGTGGTATATACAGGCCCCCCATCAGAGGTTACAGCCCCCCCAGTGATATATACAGGCCCCAGCAGTATATACAGCAGCCCCAGAGGTATACAGCAGCCTCCCCATTAGTGGTATATACAGGCCCCCATCAGAGGTTACAGCCCCCCCAGTGATATATACAGGCCCCAGCAGTATATACAGCAGCCCAGAGGTATACAGCAGCCTCCCATTAGTGGTATATACAGGCCCCCATCAGAGGTTACAGCCCCCCCAGTGATATATACAGGCCCCAGCAGTATATACAGCAGCCCCAGAGGTATACAGCAGCCTCCCCATTAGTGGTATATACAGGCCCCCAGTTGTATAAACAGGCCCCCGCAGTATCTACAGGCCCCCCTGCACTATATACAGGCCCCCCCCCGTTTCCCCCCCCCAGTGGTACACAGGCCCCGGTTGTATATACAGGCCCCCAGTTGTATATACAGGCCCCCGCAGTATCTACAGGCCCCCCCGTTTCCCCCCCAGTGGTACACAGGCCCCCGGTTGCAGCCGCACACCTGTAAAAGAATCGCTTTCATACTTACCCTCCTCGCTGTGATCGCGCGTCCTCGTCTCCTTCCCACTTCTATCCGGCACCATGTGACCGCGCACAATGACGTCATTGTGGATGCGCCGGCCGCCGGGTAGAAACGGGAAGGGGACCGGAGGAGCGCGGGTAACAGCGAGGAGGGTAAGTATGAAAGCGATTCTTTTACAGGTGTGCGGCTGCAACCGGGGGCCTGTGTACCACTAGGGGGGGAAACGGGGGGCCTGTATATAGTGCGGGGGGCCTGTATATACTACGGGGAGGGTGCGGGGGGCCTGTATATACTTCGGGGAGGGTGCGGGGGGCCTGTATATACTACGGGGAGGGAGCGGGGGGCCTGTATATACTACGGGGAGGGAGCGGGGGCCTGTATATACTATGTGGGGGGAATGTGGGGGGCCTGTATATACTACTGGGGTGGGCAATGTAATATGCACAGCTCCCCCTGCCGCTGATGGACAGGGGGATGCAGTGCATATTGCATTGCACTAATGAGCGGCCCCACGTGACCGGGCGCTCATATTACAGCCTCCCCCTGCCTGATACAGCCCCGGACAATGCGCTCCCCACACTCAGCCGTATAGTGACTCGTGTATAAGCCGAGGGGGGGACTTTTCAGCACAAAAATTGTCTTATACACGAGTATATACGGTAGTTACGGGCTTCCCGTCAGCACGTGTTAAGTGCCATTGCCAAACTGACAGCTACATTTAACTGGTTAACAGCCACTTGTGAATCTGCAATACACCTGCAGCTATTAGAGGCACTTTAACTATGATTAAATCAGCTGCCAAGTGCCGGGGAAAGATGCAGTCCCAGCATGTGAGTCCACATCAAAGGCAGGCTACCCAACATATCCGAGACCACATAAGCATGCACAAATCTAAGATTAGGTGTCAGAACACTTTACTACCTGTTCCAGCTAATTTCATTGAAAAAAACACAATGTGAGTCAACTCAGATTCCAAGTCATTGATAATTTTCCTATCCCCAGGTGAGGGGGCAATCGTATCCGTAAATTGAAAGAAAGGGAATCATTCTGGATACACTATCTCAACACCCTCACGCCACTGGGACTTAATAAAGAATTTGAATTGTACTACTGATACCTTAGTATCCTTTAGGAGCCAATCGTGGCTTCTTACCTAACAGTACAATGTAATTGGACTAGTAGTTTTTTGGTGGTTTCAATAGATCTTTATGGACTAACCAACTTCTGATGATTTGATTCATTGTTATTATAGCATGTACCAACATCCGTGCATGTATGTTCTAACCATATTTTCTTTGTATTTCATTGTAGAGATAACAAGAAGTGGAAATGTATATGATTCACTATGTCACTGGAACGATCAGCACCTGCACCTATTCAGAACTCAAGTCCACCTTAGGGGACTTTCACTGGACCCAAAAACCACTACACTGCTACCTGGCACCATTATTCTGATACTTTACTAATCATTGTTTACAAGCACTGACACACTTCCTGTTTTACAAACTGAGCATGCTCAGTAAACCTGTCACCCTCCAGCATGTTCATCCACCAAAAACATGGCACCCGGTCTGCTCATGCTCAGTAGCAACCAATGACACACTTCCTGTTCTCAATGATACCCGCCCATATACACAGTATAAAAAGCGGCAAAATGCACTGCATGTTCCTCCTAATCTCCTATGCATTCCCCATGGGCACTACTCAAGGACCACAAGTTAATTAATGATTCCTGCACCTCTTTGTGTCAGAATCTGCCTCTCATTTCTGCTCCATCTTATATACTGCTCTCTTTTTAACAGATATGCGTTGATATAGGAATCTGCCTTGTAGATCGCGCTGTTCGAAGATTTGGCCAAGAAAATCACTCCAAGGACCTCGGATCTTTAAAGCAAATATCTTTATTCCTGCCAGACTCAACGCGTTTCATGTACCCACTGTACACTTCATCAGGAGTTTAACAATTGTTAAACTCCTGAGGAAGTGTACAGTGGGTACACGAAAAGCGTCGAGTCTGGGAGGAATAAAGGTCTTTGTCTTAAAGATTGGAGGTCCTTGGAGTGATATTCTTGGCCAAATCTTCGAACAGCGTGATCTACAAGCCGGATTCTTATATCAACGCATATGATTTATACAACTCTTCTGGCTGATTGCTGCGTTCGACAGGATCCAATTGTCTGGTTTATTAGTGGTTGTGTCACACACAACCCGACCAGGTGAGTGTGACCATATTTATAATTGACTGATTATATCGGATAAGACCCTATTGTGCGCTTCCTCTCCATTTACTCTTTTTAACAGGACAGGAGTAACATACCATAACTGTATATTAGTAGGTATGTGCTCTTAATGGTTTTTTACCTAAGATGACACCATAATATCACACCAAAGATTTTTTTCTCTCTTTCCCACCAATAATTAGGTGATCCTCACCTAGGACTCTAATCAACTACCCTACACCTACAGAACCTAGCCTGGTGGTACTCCGTACAGGTACCCAGTTACTAAAATTCACAATCCACTGTAATTGATAGGTGCACTCTATCATTCAATAGGTCTCACTAAGAAGATGTCCAGCATAGACTTTAACCTACAAGCAGTGATATAACTCCCTCACCTAGCTACGCTTTACTGTTCCCCTGAATCCAGCTCGCTGGACTTACATATAATAATTTACATTATTATATGCAAGTTAGTCTATCAGAAATCCATCTACCCTCTTACACCTTTACTCCTCTCATTACAGACTACTAGCAGGTGTCACACCTAGCACTCCATGCCTATAACTGGAGAGCAATCTCCTATATCATAAGGTATAATCCCTCAATCTAATCCAAACTCTCCTTGAGATTAGAACTATACGAACCCTAGTGATACTCCTTTCTTTTTCTGTAATTTCTTCCTATCTCCCACTCTTTCCCCATCCACCCTACACTCTTTCCCTTTTTTCTTCTCTTGATCTCCAACTCTAACACTCTCATACCTCACTTTTTGCTCTCTCTCTCTATTTAGTTCACACCATCCCTCCCCCACTTTCTCACCACCTCGCGTCAGGCTGATTCCATCAGCAACACTCACCACCATCACCTTACTCCTCATTATAGGATACGCGGCCCACCACTCATATACACAGGTAAGACCTGGTTATATGTACACAATTGTTTGTTTACTTATTGTTGTTTTTTTGTACTTACTCACGTAGACGCATTCTTGAAGAAGACCCATGTTGGGTCGAAACGTCATTGAATGATTGCTTTGACTAATTGCAAATAAAAAAAACCTCAAAAGAAATTACCTCTCAAGTATTTCTTATAAGTGTTCCAGGGTTATTTTTTACATTGGATATGATTTTCCCTAGAGCACCTAATAGGTGGTTGAGCTAGACTATATATATTTTTCCACATCAAAGGCAGGGACACGGCCAGTAATATCAATTTAACTCATCTGTCATTTAATACATTCCCCATAGACTTCAGTTTGCACAAGTTATTCGTAAGATGGATGTTAAAACAATGCCCAACACTATTTGACACACTGGTTAAGACTGAAAGTTACAGCATTTGGATAGGAGGTTAAATTACACAGTTCAATTCACGTAAGGATAGAAAAACAGTATTAGTCTGATTTTTTGTAGTTTATTTATACTGTTATGAAGCACATTGAAAATAAGAATGGTTATCTCATTTTTGTTCAATAACACATGTCTGCAAGGGTGAAATCGTTTAAAAAGTAAGAGGTAATTTTTGTATACTTTTGATCACTAAACAAATATATAAAAAAAATCCATCATGTTCAGTTTTTTCACAAACGCTGACTCCATATGCTTTTTCTTGCACCATTCTTTGACCTCTTTGTGTGATCTTTGTTGGATGAGCTAAGTGTCATTAAAGTGATTAGAAATTAATAAACGTTGTGATACAATTTTCTGCTGTGGGCAGAGAAGATTTTTCTTAACCTAGCATCCATTGTGTGGTGGTGTCCATAGTATCCAATCATATCTTATCTTTCATTCTACCTCAGCATCATAAAAACTGAAAGATGAGTTGTGGTTTTTATAGAGAACAAAGGCATATTTTCTTTTAGTCATAGTTCAAAAGAGTTTGTGCTTGCCATGATTTCTTTCAATACTTAGAGGTTGTAGTGGATGAAGTTTCTGTTTCTAACAATATGATCAAAATAGCTCCAAGGGGGTATTGTATTCCACCTGGCAATTTTTGCTACATTTGCAGTTGTTTTCTAGTGAAGAAATAATTAAGGGACATTACAAACTTTGTTAAAAAAATCTATTATGCGTACTTTGGTGAAAAACTAGGTGATCAGGAAAAGTCATGGGTTCCACTTGTAGTGTGTTCTTTTTGATATTTTGGTAGGGAACCATCCAGATCTAGATAGTAATTGGATGCAACATTATGACTACAATGAACAAAAGCATGTATATGCATCCCATAAATAATTTATCAGCAGTGATGGTATACAGGTCCCCAGGCATAGTATAACAGCCCCAACAGTGATGGTATACAGGTCCCCAGCATAGTATACAGCTCAGCAGTGATGGTATACAGGTCCCCAGGCATAGTATACAGCCCAGCAATGATGGTATACAGGTCCCCAGGCATAGTATACAGCCCAGCAGTGATGGTATACAGGTCCCCAGCATAGTACAACAGCCCCAGCAGTGATGGCATACAGGTCCCCCTCACAGTATACAGCCCCCCCCTCACAGGATGGCCCCCGCATGCAGCACTGCGCACATACATTACCTGGCTATCAGCTGTCACCCTCCAGCGGCGGATCGCTGCTCCTGGCTCTGGGCTGCATCTTCATCTGTGTCTTCCTGCTTGTGGCCGGGGCTCATCGCGATGACGTCATTGTGACCCCGGCCGGTCACGTGACAAGCAGGAAGACACAGATGAAGATGCAGCCCGGAGCCAGGAGCAGCGATCCGCCACTGGAGGATGACAGCTGATAGCCAGGTAATGTATGTGCGCAGCGCTGCATGCGGGGGAGATCCTGTGAGGGGGGGGTGCCATACTGTGAGGGGGGCCTGTATAATGATACTGTATATGCACTGCTCCCCCCCCCACTGATGGGCAGGGGATGCAGTGCATATCATGAATATAATATGAGCGGCACCACGTGACCTCTCCGCTCTATTGTCAGCCTCCCCAGCCTCCTCCAGCCCCCGATCTCGGCTCCCACCAGCCAGCACAGGCACTGACTCGCGTATAAGCCGAGGGGGGGACTTTTCAGCCCAAACTCGGCTTATACGCGAGTATATACGGTAGTTATATTCTTGTACATAGGGGCAGTATTATAGTAGTTATATTCTTGTACATAGAGGCAGTATTATAGTAGTTATATTCTTGTACATAGGGGCAGTATTATAGTAGTTATATTCTTGTGCATAGGGGGCAGTATTATAGTAGGTATATTCTTGTACATAGGAGCAGTATTATAGTAGTTATATTCTTGTACATAGGAACAGTATTATAGTAGTTATATTCTTGTACATAGGGGCAGTATTATAGTAGTTATATTCTTGTAAATAGGAGCAGTGTTATAGTAGTTATATTCTTGTACATAGAAGCAGTATTATAATAGTTATATTCTTGTAGATAGGAGCAGTATTATAGTAGTTATATTCTTGTACATAGGAGCAGTATTATAGTATTTATATTCTTGTACATAGGAGCAGTATTATAGTAGTTATATTCTTGTACATAGAGGCAGTATTATAGTAGTTATATTCTTGTACATAGAGGCAGTATTATAGCAAACTTTTGGACGGTCCTATATATACACAGATGTGCATGGTAGGTTGGTTATTTATCAGCGCATAGACAATGATGGAATTTAGAACACTGATGATGTCACCCGATGATGACATCACAGACTCCTGAATCTCCAGACATTACAGACTCTCCTGGATCTCCAGACATCACAGACACTCCTGGATTTCCATCAATCAGGGCCACTCTCAAGTCACCAAGTCAAGTAAAGTCATCATGTGTTTATTTGCGTGTGCCAAGGGAAGGAGACTGTGCATCGTTTAGAGATCTACTAAGAAGTTGGCTCATGAAACATTTGTTCAGAAGAGCAGAAGAAATCATGAGAGGACAAATAAGAAAAGAATGGCCTGTGCGCCCATGAAAGGTAACGACCCATATACTCTGTAGATAAAGATTCTCACGTGTCCATCACATAGGACTACAGGGAAACCCGCTGCCTGCTCACCCTCCCGCCTCCACTAAACCTCTAACACAATTTTGTCTTCTTTTTTGCATGCCAGAAACATTGCTAACATTCAAGATGCCTCCAAATGAAGACCTGGAAATAAAATCAGATCTGATGGGTTAGGGTTGATTATCTTCAAGTGGTTAAATAAAAGTGTCCATATCACCACTTAAAATGGAGTGCTGCCTCTTTTTTTGAATATGACAGATTGTCCGCTACTGCCCAGCCCCCCTCTTCCTCCCACACGTCCAGGGCTCAGAATGCCGGGTAAGGGATGGGGTGGGGGGTAAGTAAGGGCGCCACTGGACCCCGTACACTTTGTCCTGGGTACTGACAGGGGTCCCTGAATTTTTAAGGATCTATACCTCAGGATTCTTTGCTGAATGTTCTATTTTTTTGGACACGTTATGGGGATAAAAGTTGCACATTCAGCAGTCAGACTCTCACCAATAAATATCTCATCACTTATCCTTTGGTATACAGGACCCCAGGCATAGTATACAGCCCAGCAGTCATAGTATACAGGTCCCCAGCATAGTATAACAGCCCCAGCAGTGATGGTATACAGGTCCCCCTCACAGTACACAACCCCCCCCCTCACAGGATGGCCCCCGCAAGCAGCGCTGCACACATACATTACCTGGCTATCAGCTGTCACCCTCCAGCGGCGGATCGCTGCTCCTGGCTCCAGGCTGCATCTTCATCTGTGTCTTCCTGCTTGTGGCCCGGACTCATCGCAATGACGTCATCGCGACCCTGGCCAGTCACGTGACAAGCAGGAAGACACAGATGAAGATACAGCCCGGAGCCAGGAGCAGCGATCTGCCGCTGGAGGGTGACAGCTGATAGCCAGGTAATGTATGTCTGCAGCGCTGCATGCGGGGGCCTTCCTGTGAGGGGGGGCACCATACTGTGAGGGGGCCTGTATAATGATACTGTATATGCACTGCTTCCCCCCCACTGATGGGCAGGGGATGCAGTGCATATCAATAATATAGTATGAGCGGCACCACGTGACCTCTCCGCTCTATTGTCAGCCTCCCCAGCCTCCTCCAGCCCCCGATCTCGGCCCCCACCAGCCAGCACAGGCACTGACTCGCGTATAAGCTGAGGGGGGGACTTTTCAGCCCAATTTTTTGGCTGAAAAACTCGGCTTATACGCGAGTATATAAGGTAAATATCACATTCCAGGCTTCATATCCATAGTGATTTGTGGCAGATCTACGTGTCAGGAGAAGCCCGACACGTGTTTCCCTTCGTTCTTCAGGGGGCTGTGGTGCTCATGTGCAAAGGTCAGAGCTATTTATAGTTACCCTCATGATGTCTAGACCAATTACGGTGCATAGAGCGTCTCCGTCTGCCAATCAGCGGCGACCCGTGACATGGCCGCAGGCTGGCAACCCGGAAAGAGGAAAATCCTCTGTTGACGTCTGATTCCGGGTGCCGCCCACTCACGGCCGCGTCACGGTCACATGACCGCGGCTTCGGCTCATGCGCACTGGCAAAATAACAGAGGGGAGGATCAGGACAGACATGATTTACTGCGGTGAGGAGAATTAATCCTCACCACCTGTCTCAGGTGCAGCTAGACTAATAAGCCCATCTGAGAGTGCCCCTATATCCCCTCCAAGGGCAGAAAACAAGCAAATCTCATTTTAGAAGATAAATAGCACGGATTAGCAGCAATAGATACATATATACATGCAATAAATATCAATCATGAATGTGCTGTGATTAATCCAGATGCTGCATTGATTATGAGAGATGCATCCATAAGGGTGACATAGATAACCGAGACCAGTGGGAATAACTAGAATAAAGTAAAAAAGCACACAGAATAAAATGTCATCTAGACAACAGGGACAGTGATATAGTACAGAGCAGCATAAAAAAATAATAAGATCTAGCAGGCGTACAGAGAGGGGAATATACCAGTCTCTAAACACTAGAGGTGACCCCAAGCTCATGGAACACCCAAATATATTTTGTATTAGCCATTTTGCTGAGACAGATGGTGGATAAGAATATCTAGATTCTGAAGAAAGCCTGGCAGTATATGAGCACAAATCCTGCATATACCTCTGACTTACATGCTAACATTTAAGGCTGGGGAAGGGAGCCTCAATAAGTAAACCAAGGGAGACATAAGGAGAAATAGAGACCAAAATGGGGGCCTGAAGATCTAAACTTCAATCCCCATATTTCAGGAGGTGTTAGGGATATAAAGAATGGCCTGATTGGTCTATCATGCAGAGAGCTGCGTGGCCATCCCACAGTTGTCTATAAGACAACAGGGGATCAAAGAGAATTCAACGGTGCAGACAGCACCCGGATGCACTCTGCAACGTGTAGCAGATCACATGTGGGCCAGACCCCAGGCGCAGAGCAGGCTCATGAGGACATGGGGAACTAGAGTAAAGGGGAGAAGCTAAATCGTTCATTGAGCCCGGCCGGTGTCCTTGTTCCCAGCCTCTAAATCCATTGGCACTCAAGTTTGGCCAATGCCTTTTTCAAGTTACCCCCCCGTATCCCCAAATTCACCTGATCAATGCCACGGACTCGTAGGCTGGACGGATCGCTGTTATGATGAGTTTTAAAGTGTCTTGGCAGGGTACGCAATGTAGTTAGGTCCTCCACCTCCACCGATCCCTCAATATCCTTTACATGTTCCCGTACCCTGCGCCTCAGCTCTCATGAGGTCAGACCCACATAGATAAGACCACAACCACACGTTGCATGGTACACAATCCCAGTGCTGGGGCAGGTGATGTATTTCCTAATTGAATATTCCCACTGGCGTTAAAGAAAGTGGTAGCCCTCACTATATTTCTGCATGATAAACAGGAGCCACATGGATAACAGCCACAAATAGGTCCTCCAGTGTTAAAAGGTAACATGGGAGTACGTACATAGTGGCTGTGAACAAGGATGTCACGGAGGCTCCTGACATGCCATGCTGTCATAAGTAGCCGGTCTGGGAGATACTCACGTAAAGACGGATCCGTTTTCAGAACCCGCCAGTGTCTATCATGGATGTAGTCCAGAGCAGAAATGAAAAGGGGCACCACCGTAGCTAATACTGGGTTTCCCACTGGGGAACTCAATTACGTGTGAGGGGGAGACACAGGACCGTCTGAGGTGCCAGAAACAGTCTCAGTACTGAAAATCAAGTAAAAAGAAGAAAAAACATCGGCACTCACCAGAATGGCATATAGCGGGATTTTTCTTTTTATTTAGTCCAGGAGCAGGGTGGAAGGGTATTTACCTGAAACGGTGTCATCGTCACATCTGCGCCCCCTCCCTGCACCCTTCTGTTTGCTGCTCCTGGACTAAATAAAAAGAAAAATCCCGCTATATGCCGTTCTGGTGAGTGCCGATGTTTTTTCTTCTGCATGAAAGAAACAGCAAAAATGTGCCCTTGAAACATCGATTTCTCTGCTGCATTATTTTCTGCAGGTGCAGATTTCTGGAAGCAGAAAATCTGCATTACTATTTCTAGTCGACACAAAGCCTTAGAGAGCAGGAACAAGTTGCCTGTTTATAAAGTGAAGAAGCAATGACTTGTTACCAAGCCTTTCAAAAAATTAGGCCTATTTTGATAACTGTTTTATGTTTGAGCATTTTCTAGAGAGAATATTTCTCATTATCACTACTGTCCGACACTCTCCAACACAGTGGGCAGCCAAATGTGTGGTTGACATGGCTGTGATGTGACAATTACATAAACATGGCAGAGAGTTATAATTTAGCAGATTTCATAGAGTAAGACAAGAGTTGGCAGATGTAGCAGGAAAAATACAGTCTAGCACTGTAAACTCAGTGGGCAGTCAGAAGATTTGTGACTGTTCACTGGCAATAGCTGATTGCAGATGCAATATGGTAAAGAGTTAAGGCCACTTTACACACACAGATATCTGTGTCCAACTTCTGAACAGATCTCTGGTTGCAGTGAAATCATGGACACATTGCTCCATTTTGTGGCTGTGTACAAATGTAACAATGTGTCCATGATTTCACTGCAACCAGAGATCTGTTCAGAAGTTGGTCACAGAAGTTGGTGTGTGTAAAGTGGCCTTTAGGCTGGGGAAAGTAAAAAGATTTGTGGCAATTTAGGGCCAGCAAGAGCAATCTGGGCAGCAGAAATACAGTCTAGCACTAGAAAACACAGAGACAGATAGAGAGATGAGAAGCTGGTGTGACACTGGGACAAATCAAATGATAGAAAATGATTAGACAGGACATGCTGGAAGATGTGTGACAGACTGAAGTCAACATACCAGAACCCCTGCACCAACAGCACAGATGACATGAAGGTTAAATGCATAGCACAATTTAAAAAAGACCCATTCTAATATGTTCGATCGAGGGATTGAAAAGAATATAGAAAGGTTGAGCAGAAACATCTATAATGCATAATCTAAATTGTCGTAAATGGCAAGTATTTTTTCCTGATTTGCAGTGTTATTCAAATGGATTAACTTTCATAAAGAGTGCATACATGTACTGAAGTATTTATATTATATTCTTTTTAAAAAACATCTATTCTCTTTTTGAACCCATCTAGGGTTCCTGATATGACCAAGTCCTGGGGTAGACTACTCCATAGATTAAAGTTTGTCATGGTAAAGAAGCCTTGTCTCTTCTGGAGAATGAAACTTTATTTCTCTCTAATTTCAGGGAAGCCCTCTTGTCATTTAGGGTGGTTTTATGTAAAACGGCTTTTGGCCATATTTGAGCCATTTGTGTACTTCTACAAGTCAATTCGTTCTTTCTACTTATTTTGCCTCTTTTTAAGGTTAAATACATAAATTTATTTTGATATTTTCTCATTACTAAGATCTAGTGATGAGCAATTATTAAAATGCTAGGGTGCTCTATACTTGTGTCCAGAAGGTTGAGTGTTCTAACGGGCTTGACTCAAGTAATGAATATAATGGAAGACAATGATTGGGCAGTCCGGCATTTCACCCACATACATCCAGCCACAAACTGAGCATTTCCAGGGGAGATTGGTCATCTAGGCACTATCATTTTACACACAGTGAGAGACATTCAGAGACAGAAAGCGGTTCTCACTTGGGTGTCTCCTTCCATCATTCAGAGCGGCGCTGGAAGAAAACACACTCACAAGAAGACTACACAGCATTCAAACAAGCAATTATCACATTCAAGTCAGCACTCACCACCACTAAACAGAATTACTTCATCACCCTCATATCCTCTTTGTCCCACAACCCCAGACAGTTATTCAACACACTTAACTCCCTCCTCCGCCCCCCACTGCCCCCTCCTACTTTTCGCATCTCTGCAGAAGACTTTGCTACATACTTCACCAACAAGTTCGACCGGATCAGACAAGCCTTTGCTAGCCAACCATCGCAACCCCCATGTATACCGGATCAATCCTCTCCCCCACTAACCCTCCACCCAACCTTCACTGAAGGAGAACTTGCACACCTCCTCTCCAGATCGCACCTCACCACTTGTGCACTGGACCCTATCCCATCCCACCTCCTTCCCAACCTCATCACCACACTTATCCCAGCCCTAACCCACCTCTTCAACCTATCACTAACTTCTGGTACCTTTCCTTCTGCTTTCAAACATGCAACAATTACACCTATCTTAAAGAAGCCATCCCTCGACCCCACTTCTACATCCAGCTACCGGCCCATATCTCTGCTCCCGTTCGCTTCCAAACTTCTCGAAAAGCATGTCCACACTGTACTCCCATCCCACCTCTCATCCAACTCTCTCTTTGACGTTCTTCAATCTGGCTTCCACCCTCAACACTCTACTGAAACTGCCCTGACCAAAATTACTAATGACTTGCTCACGGCCAAAGCTAACAAATATTTCTCCGTCCTCCTCCTTTTAGACCTGTCCTCTGCATTCGACACAGTCGACCATTGTCTCTTATTACAGCTCCTTTCTTCTATTGGCATCACTGACCTCGCCCTCTCCTGGATCTCCTCCTATCTTTCCAACCGCACATTTAGTGTCTCCCACTCCCACACAACCTCCTCGCCCCATCCCCTCTCTGTTGGGGTCCCTCAAGGCTCTGTTCTGGGGCCCCTCCTTTTCTCCATCTATACTCTTGGTCTCGGACAACTCATAAAGTCCCATGGCTTCCAGTATCACCTGTATGCTGATGACACTCATATCTACCTCTCTGGCCCAGACGTCACCTCTCTGCTGTCCAGAATCCCGGAGTGTCTATCAGCCATATCCTCCTTCTTCTCCTCCCGCTTCCTAAAACTCAATGTAGACAAAACCGAACTCATCATCTTTCCTCCATCTCACACACCTTCCTTGCCAGACTTATCTATCACAATAAATGACATCACACTTTGCCCTGTTCCCGACGTCCGCTGCCTTGGAGTAACACTTGACTCTGCATTGTCCTTCAAACCGCACATCCAAGCCCTTGCCACCTCCTGCCGTCTCCAACTCAAAAACATTGCCAGAATCCGTCCCTTCCTCAACTCCCACTCTGCTAAACTACTCGTGCATGTCCTCATCATCTCCCGCCTTGACTACTGCAACCTCCTACTCTGTGGCCTTCCTGCTAACACTCTTGCACCACTTCAATCTGTCCTCAACTCTGCTGCCCGACTAATCCACCTCTCTCCTCGCTATTCCTCCACGTCTCCCCTCTGCAAATCCCTCCACTGGCTCCCAATTCACCAGCGTATCCAATTCAAACTACTAACATTGGCTTACAAAGCCATCCACAATCTGTCTCCCCCATATATCTCTGAACTAATCTCCCGATATCATCCAACTCGTAATCTTCGATCCTCCCAAGACCTCCTTCTTTCCTCCACACTTGTACGTTCCTCATCTAACCGCCTGCAAGACTTCGCCCGAGCATCCCCCATCCTCTGGAACTCTGCACCCCATCACGTCCGACTGTCCCCTACACTCAGAACCTTCAAGCGGAACCTGAAAACCCATCTCTTCAGAACAGCCTACAACCTGTATTGAGCACAGTGCCGCCTCAACACCACTGGACCTGGCGCTCCACCACCACTGGACCTGGCAATCCAGCACCACCCGAGCAGACCCAACCTACTGTCTCCCTCCCCATGGCCCTGTAGAATGTAAGCCCGCAAGGGTAGGGTCCTCTCTCCCCTCTGTATCAGTTTGTCACTTTGTTCATTATATTTGTAACTTGTCTGTATGCAACCCTTTCTCATGTACAGCACCATGGAATGAATGGTGCTCTATAAATAAATAATAATAATAATTCACTGATATTGAGCAGTGGCGAGCACACTCTCTCATCATTACTAAGATCTTCCATGATCCTTATTAGATTTGTGGCTCTTTGTTGAACTTTTTATAATTCCAGGGCATCCATTCAATGAATGGATACATAGTAAAGTTGTTGTCTATGCTCCACATGTCTGTGTTTTTTCTATCCACATTGAACCTCATCTGCAAATTGGATGCCCAAACACCATATTTTTGGACTATAAGATGCACCCCATGATTACACAGCTGAAAACAAAAAACACATTTTTTTAAGTAATTAAAAGTTCTCTAATTTTTTAAAGTGAAGGTGTCATCAATAATTTTAATGCAGTAGGGTACATTTGAGAGGTAATAGCTCTAATGCTAGTGTTTCTCTACAGTGTGTATACACACACAGCTCTGCAACAAATACATACTGTGTTCACCCAAAACAAGTCAGAGAATTATAATAATTTATGCTCCAAAAATGCTTTAGGGCTTATTTTCAGGGGATGTCCTATTTTTCCATTTACAAAAATCTACATTTATTCTTGAACAAAAAAAAAAATCAACATTTATTCAAATATAGCCATGGCTAAAACCAAACCAAAGCATTTGCTCTCCTAACAGCAATCCATTCACAGATCCTATCTCCCAATCTCAGGAAATAAGTGTAGCCGAACTGAACTACACTGTGACCTTGTAACCTGTTGACTGAGCTTGTTATATTCTGATCATTATTTTCAGACCATACAGATGTCCAAAATCCTTACTTTGCAGAAAGCATTAGAAACAGGAATTCCAAAATCATATAGAGGACCAGGAACAACAATTGTAATCCCGCCTCGAGAAGCTACTCAGATGCAAATCAGAAACAGCAGAAAATGACAAAGAAAGTGATAAAGACTCCAGGTTGCAACGGTGGGACTGCCAGCTATAGCAGGCAGCGCATCAGGTCACAGGACATAGTACCTATAGCAACACATAAAACAACAGTAGTAGTGGCCCATGGGACGGTATTGTAACCGAATAGAATATGATTATGATTGGGCCAAGATTCTTTGCATTTAGTTGCAGTCCATAATGAACATCTTTAATGGTGCCACATCTTGAAGATGACTGGTGAAGTGGACAATCCCACTGTTGGGCACTAAGATAACAGCCAGCAAGAAGTACCAAATACAGGCATAATAAAATCAAGTAAAAAGGGCAAAAATGTCACAAGCTAATTAAAATATGGTACAGGGATATACAGCGGTGACGGTCATAGGAAAGGGGCAAAGCTTATATTTTAATTCAAGCCCCGAGGTTACATAGTGTCTAAGGTCACTATCCACCCGGATTCGTGCTGGTCTAAAGACCTCTGGACATTGCCATCCTGAACACCTCCTTTAATCATGTCAATCTCTCTTATTTGTAAAGAGGATGGATCACTACTGTATTGTGACATGACAGGAAGTGGCGTAGCAACGTCTTTAGGGTTGACCTGTCTTCCACCGTGGGGGACGCAACAATGTCCCTCACATGTTCCCTCACTCTCCTCCTCAGCTCTCTGCATGTCATGCCAACAGATATCAGTTGACAAGCACACATGGCACAGTATACCATGTTGCTTGACCCATATGATATACATTGCTAAATATCATACGTTTTTTGGCCATTGGAGGAAGTGAAGGATTTTGCTACAGGTCACATAGTGGCCAAAGGGAAAACAACCCTTTAAAGGGGTCCTAGATCCAAAAAAATATGGTGTCCTGGGAACATAATAGCTCAGGACAAGTTTGTCTTTAAGGTTCTGTGAACGCTGTGCGGTCATCATTGGAAAATCAGATAATGAGTCTTTCAAAAATGGGTCAGAGTGCAGAATCAGCCAATGCCTGCTCAAGATCCCACCATAGACTCCCACTCCTGGTTGTATGTTGATATGAATCTCACTGGTTGTGGTGAGTTCACCCTAGCTAGTTTTATACCATGGAGAAGGTTGTTGCATGGGTTATGCTTTGCGCATAGGTAGGCTCTCTTAATTGCCTTGTTACTATAACCCCTTTCTCGGAATCTATTTTGTAGATTTTTCACTTACTCCTCAAAGATCTCATCTGAGGAGCAAATGTGTTGCCCTGTGACCTGATGCGCTGCCTGCTGTCACATATGGGCTGCTTTATGCACATAGGTGTTGTTGCTGTGGTTAAACTGAGCCTTTTTTCCCACATTTAGTGTGCGGCTCTGCAGGGGGAGGTTGCTGAATATTTGTTTGGTAAATGTGACTCATGGATCAGGTGAGCTGAGGGGCATGTCTGAGCTGTCTGCTCTCCACCCCTTGACCATAAATAGGTCAGCTTCCATCTACCTGATGTCGCTGTTTCAGCTCACTCCTGTTCTGTGACCTGTAGAGTGCAGACATTGATCCGAAGCTGCTGCTTTCCTCTCCATAGGAGGTTTCTGGCTTCCGTGGTCCGTGGGTCAAGGTGGGACTTTGTGCCTAGGGCTTCTCAGGAACTTCAGGGATTTAGGGTGGCAGCTCGGATCTCTTCACCTTTAGAGATACCTCCAAGAACAGGGCGATTCAGTATCAGGGTCAGAGTAGGCTCCCCTGACTCCCTACATCCATCTCCATCCTTTTCATCTCCATTACTTTTTGCATGCATCTTGTCTTGGGGTCAAAATACTGGCATGGTATGTTTCTTATTAATCTGTTTAGAAATGGACTGGCAAGTGCCGGGTTCTTACAAACAAGTCGGATTGTCCTGTTTGCATCATTTTGTGCATTCGGTTTGTTAGGTAAATTGACATTCCAGCTGTTTTCTTCTGCTTTCCACTCAGCCAAGTATAGCGGTCAGCTGCACCAGGGAACGGAAGCTGCTCCAACATAATGGTCTCGCATTAAAAAAAGCTTTAATGTTAATAATAATTGTGCCCATCCTGTCTCTAGGGGGTGCCCACCCCCCCAGAGACATGCTACCTACTCAGGTGGCCATGTTATATGTTAATATTGCTTGTACAGTAAGCCAAATTCTGTCGGCTCTGTACAATTTTCTGAATGAAGCCGCCTGCTCCACTGACAGCTGCGCGCATACCGCATACTATACGTAATGTACAATATCAAATCCTGTTTGATGCACTGCACTTTCTATTAAATTTGAGTTTTAACTGCATTCAGACTTGAGTTTAGATATTTTTTATGGGATGCATCTATACATGTTTTTGTCCGTTGTTTATACGTAATGTACGTATAGTATATGCACTGTCCAGGGTCCTGTAGGCTTTTACAGTAGATCTATGGTGCTGCGCAGCCCATAGATCTACTGTAAAAGCCTTCAGGACCTCGGACCGCGCACATACTATACGTACATTACGTATCGTATGTGCGCAGCTGTCAGTGGAGCAGGTGGCTTCATTCAGAAAATTGTACAGAGCCGACAGGAGTTGGCTTACTATACAAACAATATTAACCCATATCATGCTCACCTGAGTAGGTAGCATGTCTCTAAGGGGGGTGGGCACCTCCTATAGACATGATGGGCACAATTATTATTAACATTAAAGCTTTTCTTTACACTGTTAACAGTTTGCTTATCCCGGCGGCAGCCGGGATAAGCAAACTATATGGTAACCACATTGCTCAGGATTACACATCCTGACTAATGTGGTTACCACATTGCGGGGCTTAGAACCGCTCCGAAAACTGCAGGCTTCATGATTTTTCACATGAAATGCAATCTGGTTTTTATAATGGGCTCCTATAAGGAGCGTTTCCTGGTGCGGTTTTGAGCTTTTTGAAATCTCAAAACCGGATCAGGATTTAAAAAAAAAAAAATGCAAGTAGCATAGTAACATAGTAACATAGTTTTTAAGGTTGAAGGAAGACTTTAAGTCCATCTAGTTCAACTCATAGCCTAACATGTTGATCCAGAGGAAGGCAAAAAAAGCTCCACATTGGGGGAAAAATTCCTTCCTGACTCCAGATATGGCAATCAGACTAGTTCCCCGGATCAACGCCCTATCGAAGAATCTAGTATGTATAACTTTTAATATTATAGTTTTCAAGAAAGGCATCCAGACCATTCTTAAATGTTAGTAGTGACCCACTCATTACAACACCTTGTGGCAGAGAGTTCCACAGTCTCACTGCTCTTACAGTAAAGAATCCGCGTCTGTGATTATGATTAAACCTTCTTTCCTCCAGACGTAGAGGATGCCCCCTTGTCCCGGTCTCAGGCCTAAGAGTAAACAGATCATTAGAAAGTTCTCTGTACTGTCCCCTCATATATTTATACATTATTATAAGATCACCCCTAAGCCTTCGTTTTTCCAAGCTAAATAACCCCAAGTTTAATAACCTGTCTTGGTATTGCAGACCCCTTAGTCCTCTAATGACTTTTGTCGCTCTTCTCTGGACCCGCTCTAGTTCAGCTATGTCTTTCTTATACACCGGAGACCAGAATTGTACACAGTATTCTAAGTGTGGTCGCACTAGTGACTTGTATAGAGGTAAAATTATGTTCTCCTCATGAGCATCTATGCCTCTTTTAATGCATCCCATTATTTTATTTGCCTTTCCAGCAGCTGCCTGACACTGGCCACTAAATGTGAGTTTGTCATCTACCCATACACCCAGGTCTTTTTCAGTGACAGTTTTGCCCAGTGTTTTACAATTAAGCACATAATTATACCTTTTGTTTCCTCTGCCCAAGTGCATGACTTTACATTTATCCCCATTAAAGCTCATTTGCCATTTAGCAACCCAAGCCTCTAGTTTACATGAATCCTCCTGTAATATAAAATTGTTCTCCTCTGTATTGATTACCCTGCAGAGTTTAGTGTCATCCGCAAATATTGAGATTCTACTCTGTATGCCCCCTACAAGGTCATTAATAAATATATTAAATAGAAGCGGGCCCAACACTGACCCCTGTGGTACCCCACTGTTAACTGTGACCCATTCTGAGTGTGTTCCATTAATAACCACCCTTTGTTTCCTATCACTAAGCCAGTTCTTAACCCACTTACACATATTTTTCCCTATCCCGATTGCCCTCATTTTATGTATCAACCTTTTGTGTGGCACCGTATCAAAAGCTTTTGAAAAGTCCATATACACCACATCCACTGCATTTCCTTGGTCCAGTCCAGAGCTTACTCCTTCATAGAAGCTTATTAGATTAGTTTGACAGGAACGGTCCCTCGTAAAACCATGTTGATAATGGGTCATGAGGTTATTTTTCTTCAGATACTCCAGTATGGCATCTCTTAGAAAACCCTCTAGGATTTTACCCACAGTAGAGGTTAAGCTTACTAGCCTATAATTTCCAAGTTCAGTTTTAGTCCCCGTTTTGAATATTGGCACCACATTTGCTATACGCCAGTCCTGTGGTACAGACCCTGTTAATATGGAATCTTTAAATATTAAAAATAATGGTCTATCTATGACAGTACTTAATTCCTGCAGCACTCTGGGGTGTATCCCATCCAGGCCCGGTGATTTGTCAATTTTAGTGATTTTTAGACGATGCCGTAATTCCTCTTGGGTTAAGCAGGTGACATTTAATTGAGAATTTTTGTTATCACTGATCATATTGTCTGTCATGGGATTTTCTTGTGTAAATACTGTTGAAAAAAAGTCATTTAGCATATTGGCTTTTTCCTCATCCTCATCCACCATTTCACCCAGACTAATTTTAAAGGGGCCAACACCATCATTTTTTAGTTTCTTACTATTTATGTAGTTAAAAAATATTTTGGGATTCTTTTTACTTTCCCTTGCAATGAGTCTCTCTGTCTCAATCTTTGCTACCTTGATTTGCTTTTTACAAATGTTATTTAATTTTCTGTATTTACTTAATGCCTCATCACTACCTACTTGCTTTAATTCCCTAAATGCTTTCTTTTTGTCACATATTGCACCTCTTACCGCTTTATTTAGCCATAGTGGTTTCCTCCTATTTCTAGCATGCTTATTCCCATAGGGTATATATTGTGCACAGGCCCTATTCAGGATGCTAATAAACATCTCCCATTTGTGTTGTGTACTTTTATGTCTCAGGACATCGTCCCAGTTTATTGCACTAAGATCATCTCTCAACCGTTGGAAATTTGCCTTCCTGAAGTTTAGTGTCCTTGTAGCCCCTCTACTACACGTCTTAGTAAAGGATACTTGAAAGCTTATTAAGTTATGATCACTATTACCCAAGTGACCCCCAACCCGAATATTTGATATGCGGTCCGGCCTGTTGGTTAATATTAGGTCCAGCATTGCCCCCCTTCTTGTTGGGTCCTGAACCAGTTGTGAAAGGTAATTGTCTCTCATAGTTTTCAAAAACTTATTACCCTTGCTGGAACTGCAGGTTTCTGATCCCCAATGTATTTCAGGGTAGTTGAAGTCCCCCACAATAACAGCTTCTCCCTGAGTCGCTGCTTCATCTATTTGCTTTATGAGGATATTCTCCTCCACTTCCATTATTGTTGGAGACTTATAAGAAACCCCTATCAGTAATGTATTATTTTTTTCCCCCTCCCCTTATCTCCACCCACAGGGACTCTACATTTCCATTAGATTCACCTATATTATCACGCAGGATGGGTTTTAAGGATGATTTTACGTATAAACATACACCTCCTCCTCGCCTATTTGTACGGTCATTTCTGAACAGACAATAGCCCTGTAAATTAACAGCCCAGTCATGGCTCTCGTCCAGCCAAGTCTCTGAAATCCGCACCATGTCATAATTATTTTCCAACAAAATCAATTCTAATTCCTCCATTTTGTTGGTGAGGCTTCTGGCATTAGTGTACATGCACTTTATGCATCTCTCTTTACCTCTATTCCTTCCTACTAGATTGACTGTTCTAACCCCACCCCCCATGCCACCCCCAATTTTATTACTTATGCCCAGGTTACTATTTACACTATCTTCCCCTCCTATACAATGAATACCCTCCCCCCCAATCCCTAGTTTAAACACTCCTCCAACCTTCTAGCCATTTTCTCCCCCAGCACAGCTGCACCCTCCCCATTGAGGTGCAGCCAGTCCCTAGCATAGAACCTGTAGCCAACAGAGAAGTCGGCCCAGTTCTCCAGGAACCCAAACCCCTCCTTCCTACACCAATTCCTGAGCCACTTATTTATCTCCCTAATCTCCCGTTGCCTCTCTGGTGTGGCACGTGGTACAGGCAGTATTTCAGAGAACACTACCTTGGAGGTCCTTGCCTTAAGCTTGCAGCCTAATTCCCTGAAATCATCTTTAAGGACCTTCCACCTACCTCTAACTTTGTCATTTGTGCCAATGTGCACCATGACCACTGGGTCCTCACCAGCCCCTCCCAGTAATCTGTCAACCCGATCAGCGATGTGCCGGACTCGAGCGCCAGGTAGGCAGCACACTGTTCGACGATCCCTGTCTTTGTGACAGATTGCCCTATCTATTCCCCTAATAATTGAGTCCCCCACTACCAGCACCTGTCTGGCCTGCCCTTCTCTCCTGTTTTCCCCCTTACTGGAGCAGACACTCCTCTGGCTTTCAGAGGTCATGCCCTGCTGCAGCAGTGCTATCCCTGAACTCACACCCCCCTTATCTGCCAACATAGCAAATTTATTGGGGTGTGCCAGATCAGGGCTAGCCTCCCTGGCACCCTTCCCTCTACCCCGCCTTCTAACTGTCACCCAGCTGGCTACCTCACGGTCCTGCAGCTCCATACTATCATCCTCCCCCACATCTATCCCATTGAGCAGCTGTTCAGTGAGCAGCAGACTCCTTTCCATATTGTCTATGGATCTCAGCGTTGTCAGTTGTTCATTTAGATCCAGTATCTGGACTTCCAAATGCACAACGTACTCACATCTCACACAGCAGTATGCACCCTCGACCGGCTGGTCAAGGAATGCATACATGTGGCAAGATGTACACTGGATGGCATTGCCAATCATGGAGCTCATTTCCTAATGGGGATTGCACCAGACAGAAATGATAAGTAAAAAGAAATGCAAAGTATTAATTAAATACAACCAGCAATTCAGTAAGTCCTCCCTTCCAAACTCCCTTAATCCAAAGTCACTGAATCACAAGTCACACACTTACTTCTGTCGCACTTGCGCTCTGTCACACGTAGCTCGTCACACTCGCTAGAAAATCAGATTTAAATCTTTTTTTTTTTTTTTTCTCTTTTCCCTTAGCAGAAAATCAGCCTACAGCTCAGTGTACTTCCAAAAAAAGTGTGACCCTAGGCTAGGTCAGCAAGCTTTGGTTAAATTTAGGCACTTATGAAATATTAACTTAATCTCCTACCGTATATACTCGAGTATAAGCCGACCCGTGTATAAGCCGACCCCCCTACTTTTGCCCCCAAAACCTGGGAAAACATATTGACTCATGTATAAGCCGAGGGTGGACCCCAACACAGGTATACAGCCCCCAGCAGTGTGGTATACAGGACCCCCAGTCGTATACAGGCCTCCCAGTGGTAGTATACAGCAGCCTCCCCAGTGGTAGTATACAGCAGCCTCCCCAGTGGTAGTATACAGCAGCCTCCCCAGTGGTATATACAGGCCCCAGCAGTATTACAGCAGCCTCCCCAGTGGTATATACAGGCCCCAGCAGTATATACAGCAGCCCCAGTGGTATACAGCCCCCCATCAGTGGTATACAGGGCCCCAGCTGTATACAGCAGCCCCAGTGGTATGCAGCCCCCCATCAGTGGTATACAGGGCCCCAGCTGTATACAGCAGCCCCAGCTGTATACAGCAGCCCCAGTGGTATACAGTCCCCCTCATCAGTGGTATACAGGGCCCTAGCTGTATACAGCAGCCCCAGCTGTATACAGCAGCCCCAGTGGTATACAGCCACCCACCCCCCCCCGTGGCATACAGGGCCCCCCTTGCTTGCGGCACACCTGTAAAGTAAGACATCATTATACTTATCGCTGTTGCTGCCGCCGCCGCTCTGTCACCTCCACCGCGCTCCCCCGGGTCTTCATGCTTCCTCCTCCGGTGCACAGACAATGACGTCATTTCCTGTGCGCCGGAGAAGGAAGCATGAAGACCCGGAGGAGCGCGGTGGCGGTGACAGAGCGGCGGCGGCAGCGATAAGTATAATGGTGTCTTACTTTACAGGTGTGCCGCAAGCAAGGGGGCCCTGTATGCCACGGGGGGAGGGGGCTGTATACCGCTGGGGCTACTGTATGACTCGTGTATAAGCCGAGGGGGGACTTTTCAGCACATTTTTTGTGCTGAAAAACTCGGCTTATACACGCGTATATAAGGTAATTAAAAAAACAGCACTCAGCAAAAAAAATGGTTATAAATGTTGTCAGTATTTTTAACACAAACTGCACAAAAATATTAATGGTAAATTGAAGAAAGAAACAAAACTTTCCTATCTGTATCAGTCAAAAAGTCCACAGATTCACATTGAAATGCAACAACTTCAGTCTTTTAAAGTGTAAATGTCATTTCATTGAAAAAACGCAATAATGTTAATTATGGGTCACACAGCAGCTAAGATAATGTTTTTTTGTGTCATGTGCCTTATTTTCTCATGTTTTTCTGTGCTCTTTTAAAAATAGCATCTTATGGCTTTGTGGGCATGGACAGCAACTGATAACAGTGAGCAGTGCAATGTGACAGCAGAGAAGGTGTTTACAGAGATCATGACTGAGCTGTGTGGAGCCAGATGGCAGATCAGAAGCTTGTGTCAAGGAAACAGAAGTTTACACTGATCCTTATATTCTGACATTACTCAGCACTATGCTGTAGCCTAAAGTAATGATACATTGTTTCCTCATCAGCTGCAGTCAGGAGCTCTCATGCAGAGTAGGCCCCTGTATGGTTACATGCCCGTATTCGGTGTGAAGATCGCTCTGACTGAAAATTAGCATATTTCTGCTTCACACACAGTGTAGTGGGGACACTTTATGGAAGGTTTATGAATGGTTTTCCATCATTTGTTTCTGATAAAGTATATTTGAAAGTTTCTTAAAATATCTTGCTCTACAGTATTATTAAATGAAAACTTAAACGGCGGTTACGCTTTAAACCTCACTTAATTCCTAATTCACTTAGGTCACCATTCTTAGGACTTTCTCAGACAACCGTATTAATCAAACGTTTGCTATCTGATTTATTATTATCGGAGAGCACTCTGGCTCATGTTATTTAATGGGGTGTTATTTAATGCAGTGTAGATGACTGATTTTTTCACTGACAGAATTGCACCATGTTGTGATTTGACTCTGAAAGTGAATGAGTCTCCCAGATTTAAGTCTATGAATGTGAAAAAAATTGGATGTCACAGTGTGGCATGCGATTTTTACTTATACATCGCAAGTCTGCAAAATAGAAATCTGTATATGATGTTAAAAAAAAACTGATTGTATATTGATTACAAGTGAGAAAAAAATCATCTTAATTTTCTGGACGAAAATCAGGTTGATCTTTTATACTGCCTTATGAACCCAGTCTTAAGGCCCCGTTACACGCTTCAATGTCCCAGCGATCCAACCAACGATCCGACTTGACCTGGATTGCTGGAACGACATTCAATTATCGCTGGTGAGATGTCACACATACAGATATCTTGAACGACGCAGCAACGATTCCGCGACAAGCAAACTATACTTGCGGTCCTTCAGTTCTGTTCTGAATAGGCGAAGTCGTAAATGACCATTATCGAGGCGTCACGCACACTGATGCTGCAGGTTGGACGTACGATCAACGACTGATTTAAGGTCGTGATCATAAACCTCCGATCCACAATCAGCCGACTTATCGTTGATCATATGTACATGTCACACCCAACGACGTCATTTCGACATCGTTGCTCGACCCCAAAACCCATGACATGCCAACGATATCGTTAACGATATTGTAGCGTGTATTGAACCCTTTAGACTGAACCTGCACCTAAACATTTATACTCACTGATTTATGGTATGCCACATTGTGTGCCATGATTAAGAAATGTTTTACTGTTATAGATGTTGATTACAAGCAGAACTTTCAATATATTTTTAAAATCAAGTAATGAAAGTTCTTTCCTTGACAGCGGATATTTTTCTTATGAATGTACAAATCTGCTATACAGATGGAGGCAAAACATTGCTTAAAAGAAACAAGGTCATCTAAATTATAAGGCCTGTCATTGTATAATCATTGATTAGTTCAATTAATAGCAATTTTATACATGTGCATGAATAAATGGAAGGGAAAATGATTATTTTTATATCTTAAATGTTTGATATTCATGAAATTGTGATATAAATGAGCAGATGCAAACTGTGTATATCTCTTGGAATAGTTATAGTTGCAATAGTTTACATTAACTAGTTATTCAATAGTTATTCAATAGCATTGAATATTATATTATGTATAATAAGTATCTTGAATCTAACTTAAATATGTATTTTTACATCTTGCAAAATGGAATACATTTTAATTTATATAGCTTGCTCTCATTAGAATATTTTAATTCCATTATGGTTTAACTAAAACATCTGCTGAGATTCTTCAAGGTCACAAATCAATCTAAGGGTTTGATTACATCAGTTTTCGTTTTTTCTTTCATGTGTAAAAAAAGACAATTTTTCTCCATGATGCAACAGTTTTACTTCCATCTTTCAACCATTTTTGTCTCTTGTGTTTTTAATACTGATATAGGCTCACTATTTACATTATTGTCTTCTATTTTTCCTCCATTTTATAAGGCTTCCATAGACTTAAATGTGTGATTCTGATCCTCAAAACTGACAAGAATCGAACATGTTTTCCATTTTCTGTAATATACACAAGCATTACAATAAAAAAGAATGGGTCCCTGCACTTGATCTTTTAAAACCTTAGAAGAAAGGAATCTCCCTATACAATGTTCAAGCAATAAATTCTCCTCTTTAGCCTATTTATGCTTGAAAAAATTATCAATAGTGGCCACGTTTACTGTTTGATATCCCTTATTTCTATTATCCATTGGTCTGGCTCTTCTATTGTAAAATAACTTTGATAAGACTCTTAGTTCTCTTAGTTATGAATCTGAACTTTCTGTTGGTGTTTACTCATTTTTTCCTTTGGTATAAGACGCTTTATATTATAGATAGTTAATCCTGCAAGAAAGTATGACTATTGCTTAGATACGAAGGCTACTTTGCAATTTCTGCAGTTTTTATTTTTTATTCTTGATGGTGTTAATAGTAAAATTGAAGTTAATATGGCAGTTGGCAAGCTCAAGGCTGCCATGCCAACCTATCGACACACCACAATCTTATCATACGTGAAGGGTGTTGTACTTAAACTAAGACAACGTCAAGATTGCACCCTTAAATGTCAGAAATCGGGAGCACATTTCAAGTGTTTAAACAGCTGTAATTGGAGTAAGCTCAAAAAGTGTTAGGCTGCTTTTAAATGGTGTTCTGCCGAACTTCAGTGGTCCCATAGGGGCATATGTCTGAAAACAGGCTTCGGACGTATGCGCCAATGGGCCATTGGCTTTAATGGTGCAGATGGAGTCAACATGTTCTCTGTCCAGTCTGATACGTTCATCTGCAGTAAATGTATGCTCCAAAAAATAATGCAGGACAGAGTTGACTCTGTCTGTACCATTAAAGTCAATGGCCCCACCAGTGCATACATCCAAAGCCTGATTTCAGACATAAGCCCAGACGGGACCACGGAACATGCGGAAAAACGTCTTGTGAAAGCAGCATTAGTGAAAGGTTAAAGCTGTGTAACAAAGCCAGCACCAGCATTGTGTGGAGTGGGCTCAGCTTCTGTGCTTTCTGTCAACACCCATACCCCTCCATGACCTTATGTAATGTCATGGATTAAAAGCGAATAAATTCTCTTAAAACATGAAAAATGCGCTGTAATTACAACAGTTATCCTCCTGTACATCTGCTTTATCGTTCTTCATGCTTTCTATGAAGCTATCTTCCAAACAAACCCAAAGGAGTCAGGCCAAATCAATTGCAATTAGTTATTTATTTAAAAAAAAACACCATGTAAAAATGACAATATACAGTGGTACACAGAAGGAGGACCGCATGACAAAGTTCAACCACAATGGTATTCAATCCTCAGGTATAACCTTATCCATCAAACAACAGTGCCCCAAAATGGGTACACAGTATACCTAATGAGGAGGACCCTCCTCAGAAGAAGCTGGTGCGAAACGCGTCGGGGGCAGTCACAGGAAGGTAAATGGGACCCTTGGCTTTGCATGTTATGTGTCATCCTCATTAGGTATACTGTGTACCCATTTTGGGGCACTGTTGTTTGATGGATAAGGTTATACCTGAGGATTGAATACCATTGTGGTTGAACTTTGTCATGCGGTCCTCCTTCTGTGTACCACTGTATATTGTCATTTTTACATGGTGTTTCTTTTAAAATAAATAACTAATTGCAATTGATTTGTCCTTACTCCTTTGGGTTTGTTTGGAAGATATATTGAATTAGGAGGGCCTTGTTACCTCTATCAGGTGGTTTGAAAATATTTCTATGAAGCTATAATAGAAATATATTGTCTAAATAATATACACAATTTGTATACTATGTTACCATATACTTACTTCTGTAAGGGCCATAGGAATGAATTATAAATGAGCAGATATGCAATATTCTAATTTGTCTAAACACAAGCATTTTCCCCGGAAATTCAATTAGCTAAGAAGTTATTTTCTTCAAATTGCATGTCAATTATTATGCTCTGATCTCTTTTAATTCCAGAGCATAACAAAAATAACATGAGAAAAAATCAAAAATATACTTATAGTAACCTCATCGCTCACCTTTCTGGCTCCTATGCTCTTCACTGTCACCTTTCTGATCCTCTTCACATCTTGAGATCACCGCGGAGAAACAAGAATCCATGGGCCTATTCACGCTATGCCTGTACTTCTGGCTCTCATAAGGATGGTTTATATCCCTTAACCTTATATATCGCATGCGCAGAACTACCACAAGCTTCAACAATGCAGGAAATGCCAGCCTAACATGAAAAGGCATGTAGATTATGCATTTTGCAGTGATCAGAAGAAGCAATTAGGACCAAATGAGTGACAATGATGAGTGAAGGTACCAAATAGATGAGTGGGAAGATGAGTATAAGATGGTTGCTGTGAGGAAAAAGGGATATATATTTTGACCTATTAAGTATTATTCCTATAGCAGCCATTTTGTTCAGGTGTCACCATCGTCCTCTCACTCCAAGGAGAGAGCCCCTCCTTTGGCCTGAGGGTTAATTAATCTCCTGGATCTGTTAACTAACCTGAGAATATTATATTTCTGTCCAACTGTTGCCACACAAAGAAGGTTCCATAAGAAATGGAGTGAGTGGACACATTGGAACCAGAGACAATTATACAAAAGGTGGACCCCCCCCACAAACCTGCAGAGAGAGGTGAGAAGTTATATCCTTCTGCCAGGATATTTCATAGAACTGTGGCAGACACACAGGAGCTATGGAAAGAAGGATTAATATTTAATTACACATTACTCCTCTAAATATGACAATCCTAAATATGATACATGAAGAGTTAAAGGATCATAACACATATTGCTGCATAACAGTATGATCTTCCTAACTACCCCAAAATTAATATTGGCCAGTGGGCTAACCGCTGACGTGCCGTGTGTTGTAGCAGTGGAAGGCTAAAATCATAACTAAGAATATGAAAGCATCATCTTCCACTTACCACCAGCATTTCTGATATTGGATCATTGAGTAGTCAGTTTTCCCACTACATAGATCTACATCTTCGGGACCTAGCGAAAAAAAAAACTACCGTCTTTCATCCTAGATTCCAACTAATTTATAAATGAATGTAGTTCTTTAAACCTGGAAAAAGATTATCTTTTATAACATTAGACATGAATGCTCTGTACTCCAATATAGAGCACAATATGGCAGTCAAAGCAGTATCAAACTACTTATCTGAGATTCCAAATATGCCGCCAGCCCAGAGAGATTTTCTTCTCTCAGGCTTCAGGTTTATACTGGAGCATAATGTTTTTGAGTGCCAGGGTGAGTTGTTCCTGCAGCAGTTTGGCACCATGACGGGGACTTGGGTCGTACCAAGTTTCATAAATCTCTTTATTACGCGATTCGAGTTCTCATCGCTAATTATTCAAACACCGTATAAAGAAGATATATTGCTATACAGGAGCTATATAGATGACCTAATCATTTTCTGGAGGAGCACTGAAAAACAAGTGATTTCTCTTATAGAGGACCTAAACTAAAACAACAGGGGTATTTCATTTGCATACAATATGATCAGAGAAAAAATCCATTACCAGGACCTGGAAATCAGCCACTCAGAAAAAAAAAATTAGAACCAAAACCTTTTTAAAAAAAACTGATTCTAATGTTTTTAGGACTTTCAGAGCGCACATTACCCACAATGGAAGTAGAACATACCGTTTAGCCAATACCTAGCACACCTGAAAGAATAATATGAAAGACACAGATTATGTGGAGCAATCCAAAATTTTGACAAAAAAAATTTGGATAAAAAATACCTCAAAAGGTTAATAGCAGAAGCCTAGGAAGCCAACTTGAAAAAAACTCAAAATGAATGTCTGTATAAAAAACTCACAAAAAAAAAAATCAGTCCTCTGATATAGACACTGAACAAATAAATTGAGCACAAGCTGTGAAGATTCAATGTGACCGCCTATGTAAAGGCGGACCTGACAATCTCTCACAGAGCCCGTAGAAGCGGAAGTTACCCGTGAAACGGTGACCGTCGCTTCAGCACCTCCCTCCCTGTACCCCTGCATGTAATACACGTGGATTAATAAAGTCGGTTTGCAACCAGGAAACACGAGTGCCGCCATCTTCCTTTCCTATGGAACAAATAAATATGTATATAAATAAAAATAAAAATGATCTAGAAGAGAATACAAGAAGGCATTACAATTTTATACCGCTCTTAATCAGGGAAGTGTGCAAATAATACAGATTTTAAAAAAAGTATTGGCATATTATAAGGCTTGCAGCAAGTAGGTCCTGTCAGATGCAGCAGATCCAAAACTTACGGTGGCAAAAAAAACCCCGCCGCTAGCAGCGTTTTTTTTCACCGCCGCAAGTGCCGGATCTGCTGCATCTGGCAGAATCGCACTTGCCACATCCGACCGCAAGCCGCATAGACAATGCATGGGGCTTGCCAGATCCGGCCGCGAGTAGGCCACTAGGTGGCTGATCTGGCAGATGCGGCGCAACCTGGATTGGCCGCAAACATTAGAAAATGCTGATGTGAAATGGGCCTAAGAAAGGATTCTTTTTTAAAAATAATGGCTACCTGAAAACCCTGGAAGGGGTGTAACAATTAAGAACATTATTGTGCCTAGTGTCTTAACCTCTCACTACTTCAAGATCAAAAAAACTCCTATACAAAATCCCCTTGGAGTTTTTCGATGCGGATCAAAAAAAAAGGTCAATGCCGCAATATCATTTGTCACAAATAAAAATGTATTACATCAAGCAACAGGAGAGACAATAAATATAAACCAGCACCTTACTTGTGAGAGTGACCACGTTATCTATGTGTTCACTTGTATCTGTGGTCTTCAATACATGGGTGCACTGCAAAGACAGTACGGTCACGTATAAATGCACAGGCACAACACTAAAAAAAGAGTTTCTAAAACACAGTCTGTCCAGACATGTTTTAGTTAATCTTTATAAAAATTTTACATAAAGGTAACCCCTGTGAAACAACTACCACAGAATGACACAAATAGAATCCAGAAACTAAATAGAAAAGAGTCTTACTGGATCTTCTTTTGAAAACCCTATATCCAGATGGTCTCAACGATATGGTGGAAAAAGTGTGAAAGGGAAAAAGAGAAAGAAAAAAAGGAAAGAAAAAAGGAAAAAAAGAAAATTGTTTTTTTATATCTCGAATAATGCATAGCCATTTTTTACCAAAACTGGAGAATATATTCACTCTATGTACTGTACGATTTAATTTCTGTTAAGATGATATGCCACATATCTGTCATATTTCAATGAATTTTTTATAACTAGACCAATAATCACTATGTATTTTTATAATCATTAATATGTAATTTTTATAACCACTGCCAGGTATATTTTAATCACAACCATGTATTTTATAATCACTATTATATTTTTTTTTATAAATTTTACATATATTCATTCATATATAACATATCATTCTTGTATAGAGGATGATGTTCGAATGTAGTGTTATACAACCACCAGACTTTATAACCCATTGGGGTGCATTGCTAATCCTAATTGAAGAAAAAAAAAAACAACACACACCCTCGAAGTCTCAATAGCAGCTACTCTATAAAGATAGTTCTCTTTTAAAATTCTTACAAGTGCATATTATACCTGATGAAGACCGTTGCTGGCAGAAATGCATTGCTTGTTTGCTCTTAGTAAAGTGTCTTAATAAATTTGATGTTGAGAAAAATATCTCATCTCTAACAATTCTTATTCTTCGGAAGCGCCAGAAAGGGAAATCTTCTATTCTACTTCACTATGATGCTCCCAGGCAAAGTTATGGGAGAGGCTGGATTTTCATTGCCATTTTTTATGTATGGATAAGCCAGCTCACAGGAATCGGTAACTGATCACATTTGTCGGTGAATCTGTGTATATTTCCATTTATCTTTTATTGCATAACTGACTATAACATCTGTAATAGTCTTATAAATAATCTATAAATATTATCTAGTGTGCCCATACAGAGATTAAATATAAATTTACTCTTGAGTTGCTTTCTTATCTCATCATGATATCCCCACGTCTGTGTGCTTATTTAAGATTCCAGCGCCAAGACCTCATCACTTAAATAATATTATTGTTGTCTATCTGCTCATTAAACCCTCCATGGGGTGGGCTGCAGAAGGCACCTGACATACAAATCCCATTCCCATGCCAAGATTAATGCTATAATAACACACTTGAGCACATGCCAAAAACTGTATTCGAAATGTATGGAATGAAATTACATAAAGGGATTGCACATTTTCAAAATGTGTATCCATAGTATGGTGTTCCATGACTGTGAACAGACCTATAAGACCATGTATGTTAAGCTTATAAAGGACATATTTTTATCTGAATTACTAGCAGATAAGAGTAGAAAAGGAGGACTCGCCTGCTGCTGACCCTCTGCAATAGTAAAGGTTTGCTCTCTAAACAAATAAAATAAAAAAAAAATAAACATTAATAATTAAAAAAAAAACTAAAAGGGATTTTAAACTTCCTGGATTTCACAGTGCAGCCACATTTGGAACTGTTCCAAAAATTCACAGCCTGCAGGTGTCCAAACACCTGCAAACGTAAAGAAGCTTAAAAGTTTTCTTTTAAATCTACATTAAATGCTACAGATTGAAAGAAACTGGTACACTCAATGGCTTTGAACAACATCTAAGTGTTAGGAGTGTTCTTAGCCACCGGGTCTTCTGGCAAGCGTTTTGACCCCAAACCTTCAAGGAAAGTTTTAGGACCTATTTAAAATTTCAAAACTTTTCAGATAAAAAAAAGATTTTTTTATTAAAAATATTGAATATTAAAAATGCTTGTGCTTATGAATCACAAATTGAATTGTCAATGTTTATACTGAATTTAAAATTAGTGAACATGTTCGGGGAACTTCTCTTAACACGAATATTACAAAACAACAGTTTTTTTAGGCTAAACAGGCAGCGGCACTGTGGCTACACTTAGCAACCTAGACTGCCAAAAACATGAATATTTTAAATGAGGGAACAAACTGGGTAGACTACATGCTTCTCTCACAAAACCTTTTAAAACCTCCACCAGTATACACAATAAACAAGATAGATGGAACAGTAGTAACTAAATATGAACAAATAAAGGAGGAATTAATTTTTTTTGGTTAATTATATAAGGCAGAAGTGGTATGGTGATAGCGGGAAGTCGGTTTTCTTTAAAATACCCCTGTTCCCACTAAAGATCAAAGAACATTACGTATTTCTCCTATAAATATAGCGAAAGTAATTAAATTCATCAATATGACTAAAATAGCCCCGGATCCAGGGCTCACTGTCTCCCTTACTATTCAATTTAGCTTTAGATCCCCTTCTAAGGATCAAGACAAATAGAAGACGAGTAGCACTCTCCGAATAGCTGGGAACACTTCTTTAATTCACGATGCTAAACATTTAGACACAGAGACAGAAGGAGGATGGGTTCATCTCCCATCATCCCTCCTGTCTCTGCATCTAAATGTTTAGCCGTGTGAAATAAAGAAGTGTTGCGAGCTATCCAGTGAGTGCTATTCGTCTTCTATTATATAAAAACAATAGTACAGCGGTCTCAGGGAGCCACCTGATGAAGACGGCTTAGACCGTCGAAACGCGTTGTGGCAGTGGTATTGGAGGAAGAATAAAGGTGGTTCTTATCCACTATTTTTCCAGTATTCCTTTGGCGCTCCCTGAGACCGCTGTACTATTGTTTTTATGTGAGTTCTCTCTCTACGGAGCCAAAGCGGCAGGAGCAGCTTGGCATATCTGGAGTGTTGAGGACCTGTGGTTACCTAAATACCAGGATAAACATACTGATGACCTGCGGTGACGCGGTATCGGTCCGGTAGGATTACGTGAAATTCGCAGAGCACGGAGTTGTGAACGCAAACACCGGCAGGACGGCAGCACTAATAGAAAGAGGCGACCCGGGCCCCATCACCCACACGTTTAATCTTGATTGTGTAGACGTACACAACCATTATAGGTAGTGCACTGGCACTTTTTATTTATACAAATAGCCCTGTGTGTCTACACATGCACCCTTTTCTTTTTCTTTCTGCATTCGTCTTCTATTTGCCTGGACAATATATGGGCTGTATCTAGGAGTATGCACTTGGAGGCTTAAGTGCGACAGCTGAAGACTGAATGCAGCACTGTTCGTTGATCCCTGAGAAAAGAGTGACTAGCAGTGGTCCACAGATTTTTCTATTTTGAGTGTTTAGATCTCTTTCCAAGGACCCTACAAAATATGTCAACTTTTAAAGGTATGAATGTAGGCTCTACTACAATCAATCTTTTGGCTTTTGTAGATGATATTCTATTATCTATTGCTAGCCGCACTCAAGCAGTCCAAGTGATAATGAGCATATTGAATAATTTGGGGAACATTACAGGATTTAAAATGAACTACAAAAGGTCAGAGGCACTGGCAGTATTCAGGTCAGTTAAATTAATCATTCCCATTCAAATTCAGTGTCGAATCAATTAAATATTTGGGAGTTCAGCTCCTGGCTGATTGTTTTCTGCTGTATAGGATTTATTATAGGCCCTTTATTACATCCTTGAGTCATTTACTGCATTCAGTCTTGGAAACACTGCACCCTATCATTTTAGGCTGATGCATTTATTTAGAATGGTGCGTTCCCCAAATTAATGTACTTGTTTTAAACCCTCCCATTACTACTATTAAAAACAGATATAAGACTATTAAACTCTTCTTCTAGGAAATTTATTTGAAGACGTACTGGATGTACATGAATAAGTCTAATTAAACTTTAACTCACAAAGGAGACAGGGAAAATTAACTTTGTATATATCGATAGATATAACCTGACAGTAAATTTCTGCTATATTATAGACTGGTTACGTGGGACTTCTCAATTGCCAATGTACACTTAAAACAACAATTATGCCCTATCACTTATTAGTAGCTGTAATGCATTGTACATAAATGATTGCGACGATATCAAGAACACCAACATGTGCACACAATTATAATATATAATATTATTCATTTATATGTGCTATGTTCCATAGCACTTTAATAATGATAATGCTGTCTCTTGGAGCTCACAATCTAAACCCTATCAGTATTCTTTACAATTGGGAGGAAACTGAGTGCCTGGGGAAACCACATGCAAACACAGGAGAGCATACAACTCCTTGCAGATGTTGTCTTTAGTGTCCTTGGTGGAATTGAACCCAGGACTCAAGACCACGCTGCAGGTACAGTGCTAACCACTTGAGCCACCGTGCTGCCCCCTAATTCAGACCTGGAGGAGATGAGGAAACTATGAATCAGATAGTCATAAATCACCATTTCATCCCTTTATTTGGAATCCAAAGTTCCTTAAAGGTACACCCCTGTTGTTTTATGGAAATTTGGCCACACAAGATTGCATCTCCACTGTGGCTCTTTTGAATCATGACTTTTCATAACTTTCCTTCAGGACAGCATCATACCATTTCCCAGCTTTTATTAATAAACATTTCTGTTTCTCCAGGAACACAGCTTAGCACAAAAAAGCATTGCCAGTGGACAAAGGAGGGTCTGGGTAAAAACATAGATATTTTTCTTAGAGAAGCCAGAACACAGGATTTCATCTACAAGCCACTTTTATTGTCTTACATGACCGTCTTCGTCCTGGGAGGTGAAAGCAAACAGCCCAGGAAAATGGGGGAGGCCGTATGTAAGAAGTGGAAGATTTCTTAAAAGCACATTGTTACAAAGGAAAAGTATACCCTATAACAGCTACAAAGATATGACACTGATGTTCTCTAATATGGCCTCCTATTACTTTTTATGTCCCATCGAAGATGACACCAGCGACATCTTACTTGTGCTCCAATTGCAGCACACTGAATACAGACCTATTTTACCATCTCTGGGGATTTGCACATATGCATGGGGTAAATAGAGAACAACTGAGAATATTTACAATAAACAGAGTAGACAAAACCCTATACAAAGCACAAAATCAGAGATAGTAGTAAAATAAAGAATATGTATTTCAATATTTTGACATTATCTAGTAAGAAGAATATCTGATAAGTACAAAGAACAATTCATACAAAATATGCAAATAAGTAAAAGTAGGCAAAGTAGCTATGCAATGCCTAGTACAGACAAATCTAAACGGTACAGTGTGTGCTAATGAAACTCACAAAAAAAGAGTACAGGAGTTATATAGGATGACACAATCCAAAGAATCACAAGAAGAAATTAAATTTATAATTAAATTAATTTATAATTAAAATTATAAGGTGCAAAATTTACATAAAATATACTGGAAAAGAATACTGAGATCCTTGCTAAAGAATAGGCTTTAAAACAATTACAAAACTTCCAAGCGCTATGGGATAATGAACAAATGCTTACATAAGAAGTATACACACTTATAGCATATTACTGTATAATCAATGTACGATCAGCAGGAGACCCTCTGATGAGAATTTTGATTTCTTCTACAGAGAGGGTGGATGAAAATGAAATCAAAACTGTCTCTCTGAAGAAGAAATGTGCCCTATTGTCTCTCATTCAAACGAACATTATGTTTTTGTTCAAAATGGACTTCTGAAAAGGAGTTTCAGAAGCTGGACTCCTCTCATTTCCCTTTGTTCCTGGGCGCTGTCAGTATGCTGTCTGTGCACACTGCAATATCTGGGTGTGCTGGTTCAATCTCTGCAAGTCTTTGCTAACCAACCATCACAACCCCTATGTACACCAGACCCCTTTTCTCCCCCACTAACCCTCCTCCCCTCCATCACTGAAGGAGAACTTGCACACCTCCTCTCCAAATCGCACCTCACCACTGGTGCATTGGACCCCAACCCTTCCCACTTCCTCCCCAACCTCACTATAATGCGTATTATAGCCCTAACCCACCTCTTCAACCTATCACTAACCTCCTGTACCTTAACTTACAAAGACATCTACAGTCTGTCTCCTCCATATATCTATGAACTCCCGATATAATCCAACTCATAATCTTTGATCCTCCCAAGACCTCCTTCTTTCCTCCACACTTGTACGTTCCTCATCTAACTGCCTGCAAGACTTTGCCCAAGCATCTCGCATTCTCTGGAACCTGCATTCCAACACGTCTGACTATCCCATACACTCAGAACCTTCAAGCGGAACCTGAAAACTCACTTCTTCAGAACTGCCTACAGCCTGCAATGACCACGGAGCCACCTCACCACCACTGGGTCCAGCGCTACACACCACCACTGGACCTGGTGCTCCACCACCATCAGCGCAGACCCAACCTACTGTCTGCCTCCCCATTGCCCTGTAGAATGTAAGCTTGCAATGACCACATGGTCATATGATTATAAGGTTTGATTATGACTGCAAATTTACTTACAGTAATAAATACCAAACCTAAGAACCTCTGTAAAGCTTTAAGGGTACTGTTCACACTAGGTTTATTTGAAATCGCGGCAGATGCGGTGAAAAAAACGCATGTGCCGCGATTACCGCATACCGGCTGCACTTGCGGCACGGTTGCGGCACAGTTGCGGAAGCCCCATACAATTATATGCGGGCTTGCGGCAGGTGCGGCAAGTGCGGTTTTGGCACTTGCGGCAGGTGCGGCCACGAAAAAAAACGCGGTCAGCCACGTTTTTTTCGCGGCCGCACCTGCCGCAAGTGCCAAAACCGCACTTGCCGCACCTGCCGCAAGCCCGCCTATACATTGTATGGGGCTTGCCGCAACTGTGCCGCAAGTGCAGCCGGTATACGGTAATCGCGGCAAATGTGTTTTTTTTCACCGCATCTGCCGCGATTTCAAAAAAACGCTGATGTGAAAGGGGCCTAAGATTAGTAGGTTGTATCAAATCAAAGAAACTCTATAACTTAATGGGATCTACCCAAAAACCTTTACCAGAAACCAAATGAACCAAAACCGAAATCTGCTGCATCTCAAATTGACACTACTCTTGATTGGCAAATAAATAGTTGTCATGAAGAACTTAAAGCACCTGTTAAATATTCTCCTGATGCTCCTCATAAGAACCTGAGTAATAAAGATATCATCCAAGTATATTAAAATAAATCTACCTAGTAAAGAACAAAATATATAACTTATGAAGCTCTGAAACACTGTGGGGCATTGATCAACCTGAATGGCATCACCAAATTTTTTAAGTGACCCTCAGGTGTATTAAAGGCAATCTTCCACTCATCACCTTAGCTAACATGTATGAAGTTAAATAGTCCGTTCAGATCCAGTTTAGAAAACCACTTAGCCTCTGTTAGCTGATAAAACAGGTAAGGAATAAAAGCTTGTGGATATGGATTAAATTAAGTAATTTTATTAATCTCTCTAAAATCCAAAGGAAAATCGCATGGCGACTGGTGAACTTGAAGGTCTTATATGACCCATATAGAGATTCTTTTGAATGCACTGTATGAAGGCAACTGTTTCAAAAAAAGAGAGGTTAAACTGACACGATTTAGGCAGTTTGGCCCCTGAAATAAATTCGAAAGCACAATCATATGACTATGCGTGGGAAGAACTTCACATTCAGTCTCTGAAAAAAACATATTCTAAATCCTGAATAGGATCTGGAAGAAGAGATCTTATAGATGCCAGATATATCGATAAACAAATGGAAAAACAAAAATTTCCCCAACACTTAACCTAACAAGTAGAGTTTAACGGACCATTGATGTTTAGTTTGGGGGTTCAGCCAGACTTTTTATAAAGTTCTGGACCCAAACCTTATTGGAAGTCACTTCTTGAGCAGTTTGGATCTCCACCCCTGTAAAGCCAGCCATATGTAAAACACTGTATGAGGATAACCTTCGCACACAAAATGCATGGAGACAAGAATTGATGCAAAAATTATCCGCTTGTTAATATCCAACCCACGATCGTTTCTATCTCAGTGAGACTTTCATCAGGGGTAAGGATCTAAATCATAATACAAAACATACAAATGACAATAAGACCATATAGTAAACAAGGAAAGTCCATAAATACCATATAACAAGAACAATGTACACAGATTGTACCAGTTTACGAAAATGAAAAAAAACGATAGCACTTTCAAAATATTAGCTTCATATTTGACAGATGAAAGGCATTTATCATATTTTAGTTACCTCAAATGGAAAACGGAATGCAGAGTAATGGTATAGAGGGTATTCGCACGATGTGGAAGGTACAGCAATGTAATGGGATGTGTGATGTGAATCACTTTCTAAAGGCAGGTAGAGATAACAATCTTCAAACATGAGTGATATGGAAAAAAGGGGATTACGGTACCCGTACTATCGCCATATGATAGTGATATAGATATTGATGAAGACCCATACTAATCAGTTTTGTATATCTGCTCATAAATAAGACAGACAGGTTAGGTGCCTGACAGAGGTCAATAAGAAAGAAGAGGAGAGAAGGTAAGACAGAGAGGATATCCACCCAGGTCCAAGTCTGTGTCTGAATCATGCAGGTTGAAACAGCTGCGACCGGGAATTAATTATGTCCCCCCTATGGAAGACAGGGGACAAATTGGGACAAAAACAGCATGAAAAGAAAGAGAACTGATAAAGAGGTAACAGTGATGTAAGTGCTACATATTCCATAGAGTGGCAAAATCTATATGTGATCAGGAGGGAACTCCTGTTAGAATAACCTGGCCTGGTGAGAAAGAAATAAAGTTATTATTCATGGGACCTGAGCAATGTGTGTGACAGTAATAAGGAGGTACTATCCTATAGCCACATAAGTTAAGGATAGGTCACAGGACCGAAGAATCAGAGAATTCGTTTCCAGGGTGCACATACTGGAATGTGTATCACCTGTTTAATAGGGAAAATATAAATGACTTGCATTGGTCAGAGGTGGTCTCATGGCCATACGGAGGTTGGCCACTATCCTTAAACCTGGGGAAATGTGTCCCGCTTCCTGGCTGTGGTTTGTAAGGGATTTCGGTGTGTGCCGCTGGTTAAACGGAGACAGTAGCCAAGTCACTTCCAGCTTCTGGTGCGTGGAATACATGGAACTGACTGGTGAAAGGCAAGCAGGTGCAATCAGAGTTAGTGTCCAGCAACAGAGAGGGGGAGGGCACCACCATGTATGGGCACTCTTCTGCGTGGAGACAATGAGGTTGGAGTCACACAGGCCTTTGGGGTGCCAGCACAATACAGTCCAATAAACAGTGACCCGTTGAAGGGCAGCACGCCCGAAACGGTGCCGTCGTCACCCGGTCGCCCTCCCTGCACCTTGTATCAACTACCCCAATAAGGGACACCGCATTTTGGTGAGTGCCGCTCTTTTCCTCTTACCGCAATCAGAGTTAGCATTGGATCCACGCCCCCCATGTATGTGCCAGGCACAGTGACAGATGGCACATGTGCTCTAGTCGTGGAACTGGAGTACAGAAACAGAGAACACTATGGGCTAATGAGAAGTGCCTGAGCATACCAGAATATCAAGGTGAGGGAAAGCCAAGACCTAATGATTCTATTGGGAAGAGAAACAGAAAATAAATAACAGAAGATAACATTGTCCTAATTCAAGGTAACAAAGATGCATAGCAGTACATAAAATAAGCATCACTATAATACAGAGGAGGTAGCATTTGGCAGAACCTATTGCGCCAAATCAGCACATTATTACCGTATATACTCGTGTATAAGCCGACCCGTGTATAAGCCGACCCCCCTACTTTTGCCCCCAAAACCTGGGAAAATTTATTGACTCGTGTATAAGCCGAGGGTGGACCCCAGCACAGGTATACAGCCCCCAGCAGTGTGGTATACAGCAGCCTCCCCAGTGGTATATACAGGCCCCAGCAGTGTTACAGCAGCAGCCCCAGTGGTATATACAGCAGCAGCCCCAGTGGTAGTATACAGCAGCCCCAGAGGTATATACAGCAGCCCCAGTGGTAGTATACAGCAGCAGCCCCAGTAGTAGTATACAGCAGCAGCCCCAGTGGTAGTATACAGCAGCAGCCCCAGTGGTAGTATACACGCAGCCCCAGTAGTATATACAGCCCCAGTGGTAGTATATAGCCCAGTGGTAGTATATATACAGCCCCAGTGGTAGTATATAGCCCCAGTGGTAGTATATAGCCCCAGTGGTAGTATATAGCCCCAGTAGTAGTATACAGCCCCAGTGGTAGTATATAGCCCCAGTGGTAGTATATATACAGCCCCAGTGGTAGTATATAGCCCCAGTGGTAGTATATAGCCCCAGTGGTAATATATAGCCCCAGTGGTAGTATACAGGGCCCCAGCAGGGCCCCCCTCATAATTTGGCGCCCCCACCTCAGTTTCTGGGCCCCCCCGCATGCAGCGCTGCACATATACATTACGTGTCTAGCAGCTGTTACCCTCCGGTGGCAGATCGCGGCTCCCGGCTCCGGGCTCCATCTTCCTCGCTGTCTTCCTGCTTTGTGACCGGCGCGATGACGTCATCGCGCCGGTCACATGACAACCAGGAAGACAGAGAGGAAGATGGAGCCCGGAGCCGGGAGCCGCGATCTGCCACCGGAGGGTAACAGCTGCTAGACACGTAATGTATATGTGCAGCGCTGCATGCGGGGGGGCCCAGAAACTGAGGTGGGGGCGCCAAACTTTGAGGGGGGCCGTATGACTCGCGTATAAGCCGAGGGGGGGACTTTTCAGCCCAATTTTTGGGCTGAAAAACTCGGCTTATACGCGAGTATATACGGTACATAAGCTGATAAGATATCAGAGTATAAACCACATCATATCAATCTAGTTACATATAGAATAATCAAAAGGCAAAAAATGAGATACAGTCAGAATTTATAGTCATATTCTCTGTTAAAACCTAAGGGCTCAAGGGTCTGTAATGTTTCAATCCAATAGGACCCCCATTGTAGTAGTTTCTGAACTATATTGCCTCCATATCTGCACACTGAAATGTGCTCTGCAACCTGAAAGCGAAGCTGGGATACATTGTGACCAGAAGAAACAAAACAATTGGGAATTGGCAGCATTCTTTAAGGGCAATGTATGGTTGATTTATGCTAAGAGATGCAGTCACTGAAATGCTGGGTAGTTTCCCCAACTTATCCGAGACTGCGTGAGCACTTTATGAGGTAGATAACGTATGAGGTATCGCAGAGGAAGTAACCTGTAATAGGTTACCTTTTACCTGAGCAGGGATGTGTGAAATGAGTGCCTTTGGTCACATGAGAGCACTGGAGGGATTGGAGAAAAGAGAAAGTATTCGTACATGCAGAAGAGAGTAAGGACTGTCTTTGTGTGGGTCATAGGAATTCGATGTCTGCCTGGACTAGATTGCCCCTAAGGTTTTGTGCTCTCTTGTGGCAATTCAAGGGTGGCCGACTGAACTCTGGGACAGATGGATATGCTTGTCCTAAAAGAGGCCTGTGTTGATGGATAGCATTACAGACCATGGT
Source organism: Allobates femoralis (assembly GCA_033576535.1). Lineage (NCBI taxonomy): Eukaryota > Metazoa > Chordata > Amphibia > Anura > Aromobatidae > Allobates > Allobates femoralis. The sequence continues at coordinate 493,218,189 of JARQOC010000002.1, forward strand.
TTGATACAGTTGATAGTTATTAAAATAGGTAATACGGCATTACTGGGTACGATGTCTTACATCAGTGATAATACAGATTCTGGATAACCCTGTTACAATAATCCATTGGTTATAGTTCAATGTTGTTGACCTCTTTGGATAGGATTGGATACTATGCATGCTACCCGAGTGTGCTGTGACTTGGGTAGCGAGAGCTTTAAATGTCGAGGGTGAGAACTATCATATAAGAGTTAGCAGTTCTTATCAGTAGGCTTCCTGAATAAGTCAGTGCATAGACAACCATTGAGCACCAAAATTACTTAGAAATGGAGGAAGCTGATCACAGTTGAACTGTGGTGCATGGTGAAGGTGAGATCATCACGTTTCAAGTTGAGATCTGCAAAAAACTAACTAAAGTATGTCAAATCACTGCACCAGATTAGAAAAAGTTTGTCGATATATCGATGCCACGTCAAAACATATGGGGCAATAAGGTTCAGAAACTACTACAATGGGAGTTTTATTGTATTCCACATTACAGACCCTCGAGCCCTTAGGTCATAACAGAGAATGCTAAACCCAACAAAAATATTAATGAGTTTTTACTTTGGTACAAAGACAATGTCAATATCCAACTAGCATGTTACTAGCATATGTTACTATGTTACTATGTTACTATGACCTGAGTCAGCTGTTCATTTGAAAATCCAGGCGGGAAGGTCAAAAATAGAAAACTGGATTGAAAACCGGATTGCCCCAGTCTGGAGCAATCCTGGACCATAGAGCCCCATGTTATGGGGAGGCTGCGTGGGGGAGCGGGGATCCTGCTGTCAGCAGTCACTATTGTGCGGGGGGATGGGGAGATGCCGGTTCACTCATCGTCCTCAGCGGCTGCCGTCTTCTTCTGTGTGTTTGCTTTGCAAAAGCAGCTGCATAGAGCGGTGGTGGCGGCCGCAAAGCACGGCCGCTATCACACATTCAGTGAAAACCGGATTCTCCCGGATTTTACCCGTCAGGTGCAATCCGGCGCCCCATAACATGGGGCTCTATGGTCCCAGATTGCTCCGGATCGGGGCAATCCGGGAGAATCCAGTTTTCACTGAATGCTGTGAAGCGGCTGTGCTTTGCGGCGGCGGCCGCCGCCGCTCTGTGCAGCTGCTCTCACAAAGCAGACACACAGAAGAAGACGGCGGACGCGGAGGACGGTGAGAGAACCGGCACCCTCCATCCCCCCCGCACAATAGTGACTGCTGACAGCAGCCTCGCCACCTGATCCTAAGTTAGGATAGGGTGGGGAGGCAGTGTGGGGAGCGGAGGATCCTGCTGTCAGGCGGCAGGGAGGCTGTCAGTTGCTGTCAGCATTGTTTAAAAGCTGGCTTTTTAACAATAAATGATGGGAATTGCAGGTTTTTCCTCTGCTGCAAGACCTCTTGATAGGGTCCAGCAGCAGAGGAATTGCATTTCCCTTAATTTACATTGGACTCGTTACTGTGCGAGTAATCGCTAGGATACTCGCAGAGTAACGAGTAGAGCGAGTACCGTACTATTCGCCGAGTAACGAATAGTAACAGTAGACTCGCTCATCTTTATTTGCATTGTTTTGCATTAGATATACCAAATTCTCTGTGTGACTGAGTTACCATTTGGAGTTTGACATTGCCTTTGTGTGTGAACCATAGAAAAACTCATTAATATTTTTCTTGGGTTCAATGTTATGAACAAGGTCGGACTGGTCTGCTGGGACACCGCGAAATCCTTCGGTGGGCCCGGGTGTCCCTATGCCTCTGCCCCTCGACCCCGCCCTCTAATTCCTCTTGCTGCAAAGAGAGGGCCCGAGGGGCCCCCACTTGAGCTCCTGCTACTAATCATATTGGCGCTCTGCGCCGATATCTTTAGTGTGTGAGCGGCAGTCGAGAGCAGGGAGACGCAATCTCCGTCTCTACCTCCTGCGCTCTGCAATGCTGTGCGCGCACGCACAGGAGCTCAAAGTCTGGTAACATCATCGCATCAGGACTTTGCTTCCTGTGACGCGTCGGCAGCATAGTTATCTTGCGCTGGACCCTGGAGGATCATCATGTCGATGAGGTGAGTATGGTGTAGTTTTTTTTTCATGGGCCAGATGGGGCCCAGGAATGGCGCCAGAAGGGGGCCAGATGGAGCCCAGGATGGGGGCCAGATTGGGGCCCAAGAAGGAGGCCAGATGGGGCAAGATGGGGCCCAGGATGGCGGTGTATGGGGCCCAGGATGGGTGCATATGGGGCCCAGGATGGTGGTGTATGGGGCCCTGGATGGGGCGTATGGGGCCCAGAAAGGAAACATACATCAGGGGCCCAGGATAGGGGCATATGCCAGGGGCGAAGGTTTGAGGCATGTATCAGGAAGTGGCCCAGAATGGGGGACATATATACCAGGATGGAGGACACATATTCCAGTATAAGGGACATGTATACCAGGAAAGACTCAGAATGGGGACAAATATCAGGATGGGGACATATATACCACGATGAGTGACATACTTACTAGGATGGAGACATATATACCAGAATGGGGACATATATATATATATATATATATATATATATTATATATATATATATATCAGGATAGGGGACATATATGCTAGGATGGTCCCAGGATGGGGACACATATACACCAGGATGGGAGTTATGCAATATATACCAGGATGTGGACACATATACAAGAATGTGGACGTATATACTTGTAAGCGGCCCAGGATAATGAACACTTGTACAGTGGTGGCATGATTATGTGGGGGGCACAGTGGTAACATTATTATGTGGGGGACACAATGGTGACATTATTATGTGGGGACACAGTGGTGATATTATGTGAGTACAAAGTGGTGGCATATTATGTGGGGGCACAGTGGTGGTATTATGTGGGGGCACAGTGGTGACATTATTATGTGGGGGCATAGTGGTGGTATTATTATGTGGTGGCACAGTGATTACATTATTATGTGGGGAGCACAGTGGTGACATTATTATGTGGGGGCACAGTGGTGACATTATTATGTGGTGGCACAGAGTATTACTATGTGGGGTGGGGCATTATTATGTGGGGCATAGTGGTGACAATATTTTGTGGAGGGCACAGTGGTGGTATTGTTATATAGGGGCACAGTGGTGGTATTATGTGGGGGCACAGTAGTAGCATTGCTGTATGGGGCAGTAAGAGGAGCATTGTTTTTGTGTCACACAGCAGGGGCAGTATTATGGACACATGCAGCAGCAGTTCAGTATTGGGGTACCAGTAGGATGAGGAGTTTGTCCAGTTTGGGGATAGATGGGCAAGGACTAGAAATGTGAGGAGTCAGATGTGTCTTTGTTGTAATCTATTTAGATGGCTGGCTGTCTTCATGTAGGTCTTAGGACCTAGGATGGAGGAACTGGGTAGAGTGTCAGGAATTGGCGCTTCTCATTAATGAGCCAAATTCTGGACCAGCTGCAGGCTGCTATTCTGTAGCATGGGGGCCCAATAATGATGGTCTTCCACCATACTGAGAATACCAGCCCAAGCTGCCTAGTTTTCTTTGGCTGCCAATCAAAAATAGGGTGAAGTTCAAGCATTTTTTTGTCATCCAAGTTAAAAATAGGCAGCTGAGAGTGGCAACTCGCAGCTCTCTGCTTTATCTGTGCTGAGACTGAAAAATACAGCAGAGCTCTACACTTTTTTTCACATTATTTATTTATTTTATACACTTTGACAGCAAGTTGGTTGCCATAAACAAATGTATATGGCAACCAAGCACAAACACTGTCAAGGTTGTGGAAATGTAGTCTGATTGCAACAACCAATCACAAATACTCTCACAGAGAGTGAGCGTCTGTGGTTGGCCATTGCCAATCAGTGCAGGAAATACACAAGAAACTTAATGAATGGCCCTGGAAGTACATGGGCAGGAGAGCCGGAGACTGTGAGTGGTCCCAGAAGCAAGCAAGAAGTGGGAGACTGATAACATCTCTGTGCCTGTCTGTGTGTGTATCTATGTGTGTGTCTTTGGGAGTAGCATAACATAGAACCGAAGCATGAGTATATTTGCACTGATGCTTCTGTTCTACGTTAAGCTACACACACTTCTGAACAATTACTGAAAATTACCCTGAATTTCTGACTCTCACATACCTGCATTTTAGCACGTGACTTGGGGTTATGCCTGCAAGGGTTTATCTAACTCCTTTCACTCAATCCAGTGCTCAACCTCTGTCCTAAACTGAAAAGTGAGCATAAATCACACCCTGTCACAGACCATATAACACCCTGCCACCACTCATCATACATACAGGGCGATGAGCCCCTGAACTAATATTGTCATTCAATTAACAGGATCACAATCTTCCTTAGAGCTACGAATTCTTTTTGGACAAAGCTCAAAATGATCAAAGTTTTATGCTTTAATATAAAAAGTTACAGTGCTTACAAGAAAAAGATATAAAAGATAAAAATAAGTTGGACGTACAGATATGCAAAACAGTTATAAAATAAAAGGGAGAAAATTGTAGAATACCTAAATTTTCCAGTCCAATGTTATTCGGCTTTCCTGGGGGAGGCTAAACTATGGATCACAATCAGCTCAGCTGACCCCCAATCTGTGATTCAAAGGACCTTGCCAGCCTTTTTACAGGTTTGAAGTGAGGCCGAATTTGTAGCACAGCCCTCTCATTTTAGTATTCTAATTGTGGGTCTGTGACTGGTTCATGGCTACTTTAGCAATGAATACATTCATTTTCAAATGTTCTTTATGGTAAAACATTTTTCTTCCCTCTCATATTACATTGAAAATGGCAGGAAGACCACCTGGGTCTCAGATCCTGCGACGACGAAGACTACCTTTCTGCTCAAGATAATACACAGTAGTTTATCTCTGGCAAATGTCAATTAATGGTTGATGTCTCAATTCCTTCTCGAAATACATATTTTCCTAGACACTGACTTTTCCGCAAAACGTTCAGATTCAAGGGGCCGAGAGAACATTGTCAAATTTGGTCAGGATTTGAAATTGGCAAACATGTTTGCCCAAAGTTTGTTAATCTCTAGTCCCCATCCTGGGCCTCTTCCAGATATAGGTGTTCACAAACCTGGTATATATGTCACATATCCTGGTAAATGATCACCCATCTTGGTATTTATGCCAATATCCTGTTATATGATCCCCATACTGGTATATGTTCCCAATATCTTGATATATGCCCCTTATTCTGGTATATGATCCCGCTACTTGGTATATGTGCACATATATAGGTATATATGATCGTTCATTCTGGTATATGTGCACATACCATGCCATGTGACCATATCCTGGTATGTGCCCCATATCCTGGTATGTGATTCATATTCTGCTAAATGATTCCCCATCCCAGGGGCGGGCTGGCCCAGGTGGCAGGGGGCAAGTGCCCCTGGGCTGGTGGTATAGTCCACTTCTAGGGCCGCCCCCTACAGAAACGGGCCGGCCGCGGGCATCGCTTTGCGGCCGGCACATGACGCGAGACGGCCCGGCCGCGGGAGTTGCGGGAGTCTCTGATCAGGTAAGGGCCGATAGCACCCCGCCCCCCCCCCCGTCGACTCTCAAGTCAGACCTGACAGCACCCCCCCCCCCCGCTTCTCAGTCAGACCTGCGCTAGTCAGACCTACAGCACTTCATCAGGGCCCGGCAGGCAAACTCCACCAGGATGAGACTCAGCCAGCCTGCCCCATCCTGGTATTTTTGCCAATATCCTGATATGTCCCTCAACCTGTTATGTGTGGTCCCGCCACAGCAAACACTTACCAAAAATAAATACTAATACTCACCTCCCATCGCTCCCCTGCAGCATTGCGTCATCCTCCTGTTGTCTTTTGCTGGCAGATGATCAGCATCTGAGTATGCTGCAAGGACGTCACTGTCATGTGCCCTGCTCCACACACTGTCAGCTCCTGGTAGAAGAACACAGGAGTATGCGATGCAGCATGGGAGTGAGACGGGGTGATTATAAATTTCTATGTCAGGATATTCACATCTCCCATGCTAATGATGATGTGTGGGAAGCAGTGAATATCCACACACATGATTGCAGGGCTTGCAGTGTGATCACGTGAGACAACTTTTCAACCTAATTTAGTATTCCCCTCTCTCCCGACCCGTCATCCTGCCCACCTCTCAGTGCAAACTTCAGTTTTGCTGTATTCCCACATGTTCTACATGGGAGGTGGATATGACCCCATCCAGAGATGAAGTATGGATTTTAATTCCTCTCTATGACAACTGATCCACTTTCAGTATCAAAACGCCAAGAGTTAAAACACACAAACCATAATCTAAGTTTAAATATAGTTAAAAATGATACATAATCGAAAATATTACTGTCTAAAGGAAGAAGTAAGTCATTTTATTGTGTTAATATGCCATGCTATATCCAATTGAAGACATATCACAATTGTGCATAAAAGTGACTTGCTTGGTTTCATAGCTTTATAAAACAACAAATCAACCTTTGGTTGGGCTAAATGCTTTTCTGCCTGAGTTGGCCATTCTATTAAACTTTGTGCATCCAGCCTGAGGATGATCTCAGATAAGAAACCGGCACCTCTGTGAAAGGATTATAGAAAGCTTTTGTTCTGATGCTTATCTATTTGCATATATAGAAAGAATGCTGACTTATTTCACTTTCATGGCTTTTTCCTTTCTTTATCTCATGAGGCCTGTGTTTCACCTTTTCTGTAAAACTGCTTTTGTTTGGATTTTTTCCCAGATACTGTATAAAAAAATAAAATGTTGCAATTTTATATTGCCCAATGCAATGAGTTATATAAATCAATAGCTGCCGTTATTCTAAAAAAGGAAGCACATATTATCAAAAGTTATTAAAACTGAAATATCTCATTTTTTTTGTGAATACCCTGTCCAGCCAGCTGAATACAAACCCACACGGGCCATTGATCTTGAACAGCCTGCTGGTGTTGCGCAAGTTCCTCCCATCTCTCATAGAGGGAGTGGTCGTCCCCTAATTTCTTTATCATCTACTACAGTGGTGGCCATAATGGATTTGCTGGGGGTAGGTGGTGGTGGAAAATGCCCCTGGAGAAGTAGCCCCCTTGACCCCTTAAGACCATTCTGTATTCTTTATTCTACACCTCAATGCTTATATTGGGCTATCAGATAAGAGTGACCAGGCACTGCAATGGACCAGAGGGCGACCGTCAACCAGGAGAGGATTAGTGAGGCACATGAGCCTGCACACGGGTGTCAGTTTCGCAGACATGATGCAGATAATGATATTCACAAAAGGTAATGGCACTCACCAGTTCAGGTGCATGCTACAGCTTTTACTCCAGGTGCTTCATACAGAATGCAGGGAGGGGGTGGGAAAATATCCTTCCACCCCTTCCCTGCATTCTGTATGAAGCACCCGAAATAAAAGCTGTCACTTATATTGGACTGTGAACTTAATGGACTTTGCACTATTGTAATTATGTCTGCTGATCTCTATGGTATTTTCCTTATATATACTGTGTATATTGATATCTGTGTCTTTAAGAATTATTCTAGTCTGTGCCTATGTTTAAATTATTACTCTTTGGGTCTGATAAATGTTACACAGGACATCATTTACCACCATGGCCTTTTTTTCAAAAGTTGCTACAGTAAAGTTTTTTTTACTTCACTTCTTGTGTGCTGGACTGTTTCTGCAAAGAGGTGCTTTGATACTGCCATACAGAGACTAGTGAACAAACGCCAGACTTCTGACCTGATAGCCTGAGGTATGGAAATGCAAGAAACTATGTATACTCTTGTAAAACAGGGCTGACCAAGTGCAGCCCTCAAGGGCTGCAAACAGTGCATATTTTCAGGATTTACTAAACATTGCACAAGGTGCTGGAGTCAATACCTCTGCAGGTAATGAAATTAGCAATGCTAAGCAAAATCCAGAAAACCTGCACTGTTTTCAGATTTCGAGGACTGTAGTTTGTCAGTCCTGCCCTACAAGTCTCTGTGGAAGTAGCCAGGGGGCAAAAGGAATCCTCGAGCCCTTTCACCAACTGATCATCGGAACCCTCTTAGGCCTTGTTCAAATGGTGCATTGTTTGTAGCATTTTTTATGCAGATTTTGAGAACCTGCATCAAAATCTACTTGTCTATTCTGATAGCAGTAAAGTCTATGAAAGGTCAGAAGTGCTGTGCCCACGTTGCTTTTTTTGTTCCTTGCACATGTGATTCAAATTTTTTTTTTCTGCCCCAAATTCTGCACCAAATCTGCAAGGAAAAATAACACATATGCACTGCACTTCTGAACTCTTATAGACTTTGCTGACTTCAGAATAGACATGCAGATTTTTATGCAGATTCTCAAAATCTGCTCCAAAAGAAGCATCAAACAATGTACTGTGGGCACTTGGCCTTACAACAATATGGTGGGGTCACGTTCACAGAAAGCATCCCCATATGTTGTGGTAAGGTTGTTACAAGCGGTGCCATCACAAACATTACTGCAGCTCAGAGTTGAGGTTTCACACAGAGGCTATCAATCAAGTTAGAACTGCGCAGTAGTCCCTGATGTCACCGCTTTTTACACTCACTGTCTCACGATACCAATGAGGTATATCTGCTGCATCTCATGCAATATTGTGGCTTTCACAAGACAGCGTCTTTCTCTGTGCTGATGCTACTGAGGTTATCTCAGATCACACAGCAGGATTCCCTGCTGCATGATACCCTGTGTGTAACCTGAAACAACCTCAAGTTACAGCTACAGCTTCAGAATCTGACAAGTGCTTGTTCCGCTGCTGCTCCCAAGCCAAGAACACAGAACGGAATGTCTGTACAGCTACAGCCTTATTTCTCCTACGCGTTTCGGAGCCTCTCCGAGTCCTTCCTGGACATCCCTGTGTTCCCTAGAGGCTCGGAGAGCTCCGAAAGCGTAGAGAATAAAGCTGTAGCGTACCAGACATTCCGTGTCTGGTTTCTTGCTTTGGAGCACAGCGCGGACACGAAGCACTTGTCCAGGATTTGTTTACGACCACGGTCACCGTTGAGAGTGCGGGTCCTGCAGCGCTGCCTGTACGCTATCTACCATTTGGTTTCACAACTGACTAAGTGAGCAATCACATCGACAAGTGAGAGTTTTTATTGGATAAGACCTATTCGCATCTTTCTTTCAGTTACAGTTGTCACGTGCAGACACGCATTGACTGCTGTCCTCAATATGGGGGAGAGTTCACTCACCTTTCCTCCCATATCTGAAATTACTTCAGCATTTATTTGGGTTTCATTATTTTGGAGGGCTCAAATTATTTTTTACATCTTTTTTTGGGGGGTCTGGTGGAATGGGAGAATGTAAACAAATGGATTTTACATAAAAAAAAAAGGTGAACGAGAAATGTATTGGATTTAAGTTTCAAACAAAATATTTATTGTGTCTTTACTGACATAGTTAGTGTCAGTATTCCAGGTTTTCCAGCCTGCCGTTTGACAATATTGCCCTCAGTCAACATGGAGATCATTGTTTTGTTTGCCCTTCTTCCTGTCTCGTTTGCATAAAGACCTGGCTCAGGTGATCATTAATTGCTTGAGTATACTGGTTCCTGTTCTGCTCCTGCTCAGCTGCTCTCCTTGGTCCACTTACTTACCTGGAGCTCTGTGAGATCTTTGTCTTCCTTCAGCTTCCTGCAGTGTGCTCCCTGTAGTGCCGCTGCTATCATCAGGCTCGGACGTCTTAAGTGTGTGTAAGCAACTTCCCGGTTATTACTTTATGTACTGTTTGCTCTCTGGAACTTGTGTTTACATTTCCTTCTCGGGACTGTGTTTTGAACTCCTCACCCGGTCATCCGGGTGTGGGGACCTTTTTGCCACAGACTATATTCATCCGGTCGTTCCGGTACAAGGACTTGTGCTATGGACTACATTCATCCGGATCTATATATTTTGAACTATTTGTTTATCGGACTGTTTCCGTAAGGACTGTGCTTGGCAGTATATCTTGGGGTCGTGTTATTTTTGTATGTTTATTTGCTATGTACTAAGTTCACATTGTTTGCTGTGTGTGTATAAATACTTTGCACCCAAGTACCCGTCTCTGCTCTTCATTGCCCTTAAGCGATCAGAATCCTCAAACCTATACAATAGTATTAAAGTTAGTAATATCGGCAATCTGATTGACACCTCAACTTTACTAACCTTGAGCCTTGCTGCCAGCTAACTTTATCAGCTGGCATCAACTCTAACCCTGTTTCTTAACGCACCTGGGCAGCGAGTAAGCAGAACAAAGCACCGGGAATGACACATTTAATGAGGGCACCACTTCTGTGGCAGCTACAGCCTGCTATTTTTTTAAAGATTTTAAAATCTTTTAAGATTTTAAAGATTACGCAACTTTTCAGCTGATCAAGTGGGTGGATGGATGGATATATAGATGGATGAAAAGTACAGATAGATTTATAGATAAATGAAAAAATATATAGATTTAGAGACAGATAGAAGTCAAACAGCTATATAATGTCCCACCCCCTATATATTGTAAACTTGCACCCTTAAGTGCCTTTCATGTTACACTAAAGGGTGTTTTAGACTGGTACTAAGCTTAAAAAAGCTAACTATTAAAAGAAAAAGCCGTGGGGTTCCCCCTATTTCTCTTCGCCAGCTAGGGTAGAGCAGACAGCTGCAGCCTGCAAGCCATACCTGGTGGCTTATCTTGGATTTTATCAAAATTGGGGGGAACTCATGATAATTTTTCAATTATTTATTTATTGTTACAGTAATCTGACATCAGTGTGGATGCCATACTGGCAACCAATCACAGATACCGGCAGAGAGGGTGGGGCTAAGTCTTGTTTTAACCAATCAGTAGAGGGAGAAGCAGTGAATATGTCTGATGTTCATGAGCTGGCTCGGAAGCATGATGACAGCGGTGCTGGAGCTTGCTAAGTAATAATGTAGGAGCATAATGTCTGTGCCAAAACAGCGAGTCTCCACTATAAAACAGTTTGAGCTGTGTTCAACTGCTTTTGTGCTCCTGTCAAGGTGCTTTCTAGGCCCTTTTTTGTCTTGTATTGATTTGAATGAGGTTCAGACTAGGGATGGGCGATTCCTGAAATACTCAGAATCGCTGGACTCTAACGAGTCCGGGTCCGAGACTCGTACTCGTTGCGAGTCCAGCGAGTCCGAATAGTAACCTGTACTTTTGCAGTGTATCTATACAGATACACTACAAAAGTACCCTAAAAGTTAATCTAAGGGGTTAAAAACAATAAACATTCATACTCACCTTCTGTGGGGCCGGTACCTTATGTACCGGGACCGGTACCGAAGACCTCCAGACGTCACAAGACCTCAGATCACCGGGAGAAGATGGGCTGAAGGACCTATGAGATTTTAGCCAATCAGCATGCGGCTAGCGGTCACATGGGTTTGTCACGTGGCCGCACTGCCAGCCAATGAGCGATCTGGCCAATCTGATTGGCTGGCAGTGCGGCAACGTGACAAACCCATGTGACCGCTCTGCCACATGCTGATTGGCTGAAACCTCATAGGTCCTTCAGCCCATCTTCTCCCGGTGATCTGAGGTCTTGTGACGTCCGGAGGTCTTTGGTACCGCTCCCGGTACATAAGGTACAGGCCCCACAGAAGGGGAGTATGAATGTTAATTGTTTTTAACCCATTAGATTAACTTTTAGGGTACTTTTGTAGTGTATCTGTATAGGTACACTGCAAAAGTACAGGACTTGCTACCCCTGAGTAATTCCTAAGGAAACTCGGCGAGTAGCGAGTCCCCCGAGTCCGCTACTATTCGGGCGAGTCCCGAATAGTAGCGAGTAATTCGCCCATCCCTAGTTCAGACGTTGAGCAATCTTTGAGTTGTTATTCTGTGCACATTTGTTCTTACATGTAGCAAATTATCTGATAAAGGCTATTATGATTTTTTTTTAGCCAAAGCGCATTGTATGCTATTAATATATGACTTTTAAATCTATAAAATTATTTATTTCTAAAATGTTTTTTATTGAACATTTTTGACTTCATCTTTTAATCACCTGCATTTTGGAGATTCTCATTTTGAACACTATCACACAAATGTTTTCCTTCCTCACATAAAGTACAATGTGTCATGAAACAAAATAATTTCAGAGTTATTTTGATATATTGAGGTCTAAGGCCCCATTCATACACTGCTTTTTTGGCTGCATATTTTTAAGCACAAGCTCATCACAAACCAGGAGTGGGTGATTAAACATATAACACTTATACTAGAATTGGCGTGCTAATTCCAAAAATGTAGTCAGTTTTTTTCTAGCACGTCAAGTTTTTCCTCCACAACTTACCTGCCAGAGAAGCACAATTGCACTGATATCTGTAATAAGACTCGCTATCTGATTACAATTGGACTCATATAGAGCTACGTGGCAATCATCTATTATAAAAACATATTTATCATGCCTATTTCTTATATATTTCATTTTTTGTTCATATTTGTACTATTTAAAAAAAAGACTTTTTAGGTACAGTAGTTTACATATTTTTGAGAAGACAAAAATCCTATAGTTCAAAAACTCGATGTGATAGAGAAAAACTGAGATCATTTCTGGATTCAGCATCCAAAAATTAATTAAGAACAGTTGTCTGACCTAACTCCTAAAAAATTGTGTTCCCCAGTGTAATTGGAGCACTTGTTTCTATTAAGGCCACTTTAAACACACCAACTAATCTGTCCAACTTCTGAACAACTTACTGAATGCAGTGAAATCATGGACACATTTTACATTTGTACACAGCCACAAAATGGAGCAATGTGTCCATGATTTCACTGCAACCAGTAAGTTGGTCAGAAGTTGGACAGATAAGTTGGTGTGTGTAAAGTGGCCCTTAGACATTTCCTCTGAGTGTGCCACTCCCGGTTTTGATTGTTCCATGCCTGGCTTTTTTTGAGCTTGTGCGTGAAAATACGCAGCAAAAAAAGCAGTGTGTGAATGGGGCCTAAGGGAGGAACTTTTTGTCTTGTGGAGATTGACACATCAATCCGGCATTCCATCAGTGAGGAGACATTGCCACAATGCTCCTCTGGGAAATAGGGAAATTGTCTCTTCAGGGAATAACTAGATAAACTATAGTGCCACCTATTGGAAGTAGCAATCCTAAAAAAGTTAAAATTGATTCTTTAACCAGCTTTGCATACATACATTGCACTGATGAGGAGCAATCAAGCAAAATTGCAGCCTCTGTAGATTGGAATTCTGATCTGGCATCAATCGTGTCATATTGCAAGGCTTGTCAAAGGATCAATTTTGACTTTTTGGATTGCTACTTCCAGTAGGTGGCACTAGAGTTCATCTACTTCCTCCCTGAAGAGACAATTTGATATGTTGAAGCGTTTCAGCGTTATTACCGCATAACGTCACTATGGTCAGTCTTGAAAAATGGGGCTTAGCCATTAAGCTCAAAATTGGCTTCCTCACTAAGTGGTTAAATAACACAAAACAGATTATATTAATTTTCCCAAAATGCAAATGTTATCGTTACAGGTTCATCAAAGCATGCTAACTAAATAATGACACAGAGAAGGCAGAATGGTACTCAGAGGATGGTGATGTTTTTGCTGCTAAATCTAGTTAGCGCACATTGGGATTTTAGATCTGAGTAAACAAGCTATAATATGCCTCGATTAATTATACAAATTCATAGCACACAGATGCCCCAGTGAGAGAGATTAATGCCAAAAATCCACATAGATCCAATTTGCAACTTTAAAGTGTATTAAGTGGCTATGTACAGTATATAGTTATTACATAGCAACTCTGGAAAGATTTATTTGCTTCCGAGCCATTGGGACAAACTCTTTGGCTTTATGGCTACACTAATTTACTCATAGATACATCCTGTCTGACAAAGTTTATCTTCTGTGGTGCTCTTTCATTTCACTGATCAAGAAGCTTACTTAACCATTGCTCTTATGATTTCCCAGTATACCCTTGAATCGCTGCAAACCGTATTCATCTCCTTACCCTATCCATCATGAAATTAAAGAGATGTTCTTTTTATTTCTCCTTAAAATGGACAATTAAAATATGAATGTTTTTCCTCTATTTGTAATATTAAAGCCACCACTATTACTTCAACAATAAAATGCAGAGAAACGTAAATGCTGATGGCTGTAGCAATATATGTGAAATACACTCGACTCAGAGTACGAGCACTTATCTTATTCATTTCTGCAGAATAGGTTAAAAAGATAGCACATTCGAGCTAGGAACATTTATGACGTGATTTGTTATTTAATGAAGCAAATACTGTAGACCTTACCTTTTTAATTGTGCTTGAGAAGTAAAGTCACAATGAAAAATAAATATCTCGCTCCCAGTGACAAGATCTATAGACTCTGCCATTCTAAGCATAATTATCTTTAGCCTGTTCGCTGTCCTTGGGGATCGTTCAAAATTACCTGAATAGAATATACGTTTTATAATATATGGCTTTTATTGTCTGTAATAGTTTCATTGATCTTATTAGCATGGGTAGATTTTCAGGTGCCTTTCCTGTAATTAGGTTCTTATATTAGTTTCAGAGGCAAGTCGTTTGTAAAAGGCAGTGTAGCAATAAAATCCATCCTGTTATTACATTGTGTAAAGTGCACCTTGTGCCTGTGTAACTTTCTGCTTAATCACAAAGCTGAGATGAAATGAAAATGAAATGACAAAAGTTTCTGGTGCAAGATAATTGATGTAAATTCTGCTTTCAAAGGACACTATCATATATTAATATGAAAGGGAATCTGTCAAAAGGTTTTTACTGCCCCATCTACGAGCAGAATGATTTAGAGGCAGAAACCTTGATTCATGTGATATGTACTGGGCTACTTGCTGTCATTTTCATAAAATCACTGATTTATCTACTGCCCATTTCTCAGGTCTCTGATTGTTAAACTCTATACACAGTTGTGCTCAAAAGTTTACACACCCTGGCAGATTTTTTTGCTTTCTTGGCCTTTTTCCAGAGAATGTGAATGATAACACAAAAACGTTCTTTCCACTCATGGTTAGTGGTTGGGTGAAGCCATTTATTGTTAAACTACTGTGTTTTGTCTTTTTAAATCATAATGACAACCAAAAACATCCAAATGACCCTGATCAAAAGTTCACATACCCCAGTTCTTAATACCATGTTAAACCCCCTCTAACATGAATGACAGCTTGAAGTCTTTTGTAGTTGTGGACGAGGCTCTTTATTTTCTCAGATGGTAAAGCTGCCCATTCTTCTTGGCAAAAAGCCTTCAGTTCCTGTAAATTCTTCGGCTTTCTTGCATGAACTACACGCTTGAGTTCTCCCCAGAGTGGCTCAATGATATTGAGGTCAGGAACCTACAATTTGTTCTGGTATAGCCAAAGACAGGTCGGCTTGGCCTTGTGTCTTGTATTATTGTCATGTTGGAATGTTCAAGTATGTCCCATGCAAAGCTTCCGGGCTGATCTTTCCTTCAACTTTGACCAAGTTTCCTGTGCCTTTGTAGCTCACACATCCCCACATCATCCGCTATCCACCTCCGTGCTTTACAGTAGGAACAGTTATCTTTTCATCATAAGCCTTGTTAACACCTCACCAAATGTAACGTTTATGGTTGTGGCCAAAAAATGTGACTTTGGACTCATCACTCCAAATTACCTTGTTCCAAAAGCTTGGAGGCTTGTCTCTGTGCTGTTTGGCATATTGTAAGCAAGATACTATGTGGCGACTCGGCCATGCAGCCCATTTTTCTTCAAGTTCCTGCTTATTGTGCATTTTAAACAGTCACACCACTAGTTTTCAGTGAGTCCTGTATTTCAGCTGTTATTTGTGCATTTTTCTTCATTCTGAACAATTTACTGGCAGTGGTGGCCGAAATTTTTGTTCATCAACCTGATTGTGGTTTGGTTTTTACAGAATCCCTGATTTTCCATTTGTTAATCACAGTTTGAACACTACTGACTGGCATTATCAATTCCTTAGATATCTTTTTGTATCCCTTTCCTGTTTTATAAAGTTCAACTATCTTTCCCTGTAGATCCGTTGACAATTATTTTGCTTTCCTCATGACTCATAATCCAGAAACTTCAGTGGCTGGATGAAAGGTGCAAGAGTCTGTCTGGATCCCAGAAAATCACTTAGCTTTTATGCACACACACTAATTACAAGCAAACAGGTCACAGGTGAGGATGTTACCTTTATTAGTGATTCATACCCATTTGTGTTAACTTCTGTGCATGTTATTGAGGCGGTCGACAGGGTAGGGGTACTCGGGTACCGGGCTGATGACGACTTTGATGGGGAATCATGGCTGGTCGGTCCCCGATCCCGTGCCCTGGACCCTCATTGGCGGGGATGGTGGGGGGATAAGGGGAATGATAACGTTACGCCACCTGTAGTTCCTGGTAATGAGTATACCAGCGCTGCTGCTGGCCGCTGAGGTGATGGAAGTGCAGCTCAGTGTAGTACAGCTCCCCACAGTTGGAGCTTTACCTTAGATCAATAGGGATGGATGAGGGGAGTAGTAGTCACGTCTCTGCAGTCATTGCAGTGAATAGTAGCAGTTAAGCAGGCACACACACATCTTTGTTTTGGTACCTTTTACTGGTGGCAGGGTAACAGCTACAGTCCAGAGAAGTAACCAACTTGGGACTTTTACCTTAGAAAGTTGTGAGGCCTCCTCTGTCTCTTGGTACTGTGGTTTGGGGTAAGTCCTGCCTGTGACTGAACTCACCGCTCCTTCTCCCTCTCAGGGCTTTGTTCTAGACTGACAATGAGGTCCTTCTGCGGGGTCCCTATTCCTCCTATGGCCCCTGGTCCTGTACTTGGTCTGTTTCAAGTGTCTCTTACTGTGCTTTCTTCAGGGGTTAACTCCTCCTGGTCCTTCCGGGCTTTTGCTGCTACAAAGGATGCTGGCAGCGTCGGACTCCGGTGTCCGGGTGTACTACAAGGAAACCTTGACTGGTTCCCTTCCTTGATTCTCCTACTCTCCACTGGCCTCTGACCCTCTCTTAAGGGTGCAGCACAGCTGGGTCAGTGTTCCCTGGTCCTTGGCCTGTATCCTTCCCAGCGACCAGCTCCTCACTCCAGCTCTCTCCACAGACTGACTGGAACTAACTCATGGAACTAACTGACTCTTCCCTCAGGCCTGGATCTTTTAAAGGGGAACAGGCTTAAGGCATCCAGTAGGGCTCCCCTTTCAGGTCTGGGGTGGAAGGTGTTGTTTGCTGTGTGAACCAAGGTGTAATTCCCTCCTTGCACCGGTGGATCCTGTGGCAATCCCCTGCAGGGGTGCCACATTATCATGCCAAAATCACCAGTGTATGTGAACTTTTTATCAGTGTCATTTGGATGTTTTTGGTTGTCATTATGATTTAAAAATAGAAAACACAGTAGTTTGTTAATAAATGGCTTAATCCAACCACTAACCATGACTGGAAGAAAAGTCTTTGTGTTATCATTCATATTCTCTGAATAAAGGTGAAGACGCAAAAAATCTGCCAGGAAAAACAGCTTTCTGCCCATGTATGGTATATAGAGAAAACTACCTATCAATATAGGGGAGAAGTTATAGAGAGCTCATGAATATGGAGGATTACTTGGCATCAAATTCACTTGTCCTCTAGTTATAATCTCCTGTTATTTTGTTAAACATTAAGATACTTGCTGAACTATATACACATGGTTAGACACAAGTTATCTTTAGTGAATCCATGATAGTTGCCAGTTATTACATTATTCTCTGCAATTTATCTTTGCATTTCATCTCATAAAATGCCCTCAAAAATGTTACATACCACTGATGTCACAATTACCAGATGGTCGTTATTTGGATCCACCGTCTGACCTTTCTTAAATATAGGAAAAAAAGAGAAGAAGGGAATGGCGTATTATTCAAATAATACAAAATATTTTATTCAGATTATATCATTTGACTAAAGGCAGAGAATAAGACGGGCACTACATATGTTAAATCCACAATTTTGATGTTTGAAACAAACAAAATACAACATGAGTATATTACAATGCAATAGCAGGCAATCCATATGTGTTACATATGATGACATACATTATAATCGCATGTCAAAGTTCACACTATTAAATTAAAATGCAAGTGCATAGTCATTCGTTTAACCCAGTGGTAACACTAGTTTTCCTAACTTTTCATGGCCTTATACAAAAATACCCTATGCCCATGTACAGTGGTGTGGAGACCCGGGGGTCAGTGGGTGCTCTCGTCCGCAGGCCCAGCCGCCTTTACAAAGACAGCGTGGACCAGGGCTCATCCCCAACTGAACGCCCGAGCTCCTTAACAGTGGTCGGAACACTACTCAGACAACACAGGGTGAGGGAATCACAATATTAAGGCTTTATTGGATCCCCAAACAGTTAACAGCATATAACGCATAACCAAGCACAGCAAATAAATGTAACAGGCGACAGAGTCTCACCCTTTCGCTGGCTCACCAGGGTTTAGAATGTAGCACGGCAAAGTCTGTAGCCAGGTGACTGTATCATCCCAACCTGGGTTGCTTCCTTGTCCTTATGCAGTCTTTATCACAGCCGAATCCGATAATCCGATACTGAAGTCCTTGTGGTTCCTTAGTCCGTGTTCTGATCCCCTTGGTCGGCACCGAAATGCCTAGGCCTGGGGTTATGGCTCGCTAACCGGATCCGAAGACCCTAGATTAGCTGCCTGTATCCAATCCAGTGACCTCTAGCCGGGACCGAAAATCCCTAGACTGAGGCCACTAGACAGAATATAACTCCAAACTGCTGGTCAAAGTGAACAGTCCTCCTTATATACCCTCAGCCCTCATTGTAGGATATTGGGGACGTCATGATTGGTGCAATAACACAGTCTTTTCATTGGCTGAACTCCAATCCTCATTTAACATATTTTAGTCCTATTGCAATCCAAATGCTGATCCAAATGCTAGCAGTGATACAATGGTATGTTAGTTTGAGACAATCAGTCTGCAAACCATGACATTACCACAATAGTGGCTGGAGCCTCAATCAACATTCACAGGGTAATAGACAATGGACGATTAGCATAATTAAGTTCTCTGGCCTTCAATGACAAACAGGTTAGATAATTACATTACCAGGCTAAACTTTAACCACAGAAATCTATGACAATACTGTAAGAAATTCTCTTTGACCAATACCAGTTTACAAGTCAATATACAATATGATACGTCTGGTTACATAAGAAATCATCATATGTCCTACATTGAAGGGGTCCATTTCGTCACATACCTCCCCCTTCTTATGTAGCCAGACAGGGCAGTCAAATATGATAAGTCTCTGGTCATCCTTCTCCTCTGGGTGGCATTGTCTTTTTTAATGGAGAAGACAGCAATTGAGGCTTCCATCTATACACCTCCCCCAGATTACCTCCCCCAGGATGGGCAGACATATTGTGGACAAGCAGTAACATAGGATTCAGGAGTTGGGCTCCCATAAACTTCTTGCTATCAATTCCCCCCCAGTCAATGGCCACAGTCTGGCTAGGTGTACTCACTGTTGATGGCTCAGAGGAGAATGATGGGGGCTGGGAACATGGATTATCCTCAGAAGGTCGGGTAGCAAGATCCACATCAGGGTGCTGCTTGGCTTCCTGGATGATGGTGATGGCTTTGACACTCTGGCTGGATAGTCCTTGTCCTGGGTCAGCTTGCAAAACAACAGATGTGGGGGGCCATCCATGAGCCCATGAGCTTCAACCTCCTCCTCGTTAGACCCTGAATCAACAGGTGTGGGAAAGCTGCTCACAAATCCCACCTCAAGCTCTTCCTGGTCAGTCTCCAAAGCAACAGGGATAGGGACGTTGTCCATAACCTCCAACTTGTCCTCTCCCTGCTCTGGCACGGTGTTGACAGGATCAATTTCTTGCAGTTCCAGGGCTTGGAACTGGTGTCCTTCCAAACTGTCACTGGATCCATGATGTGGCACACAGTTTAATTCCTTTGGGTCAATCTCGGCGGGGTCCTCATCATTCTCTGCATCCTTCTGGGCATGCCACTGGACCAATCTCTGGATCAAATCTGACCGTGTGTCAGTGTCCCTGGCTTCGATTTCTCGGAACAGACATGCCACCTCTAGTTGCAGTTTCCTATAGCGGCCGTACTTCCACTCCAGTCCTCGTCCCATGGCTGAGCTGGTGGGTTTGGACATGGCAATGTCCGAAACCTGAATGCCTCACTATGGCCTGCTGAGTATGCTTATATGCATCCTTGGTTGTTGAGCCCTTGGACGGTGTCCACGAACACCAGTCCCCTGCAGCTCCCCTGGATAAACCAGGCTGAGTAGAATCCCACCGCTGCCACTAATTGTGGAGACCCGGGGGTCAGTGGGTGCTCTCGTCCGCAGGCCCAGCCGCCTTTACAAAGACAGCGTGGACCAGGGCTCATCCCCAACTGAACGCCCGAGCTCCTTAACCGTGGGCGGAACACTACTCAGACAACACAAGGTGAGGGAATCACAATATTAAGGCTTTATTGGATCCCCAAACAGTTAACAGCATATAACGCATAACCAAGCACAGCAAATAAATGTAACAGGCGACAGAGTCTCACCCTTCCGCTGGCTCACCAGGGTTTAGAATGTAGCACCGCAAAGTCTGTAGCCAGGTGACTGTATCATCCCAACCTGGGTTGCTTCCTTGTCCTTATGCAGTCTTTATCACAGCCGAATCCGATAATCCGATACTGAAGTCCTTGTGGTTCCTTAGTCCGTGTTCTGATCCCCTTGGTCGGCACCGAAATGCCTAGGCCTGGGGTTATGGCTCGCTAACCGGATCCGAAGACCCTAGATTAGCTGCCTGTATCCAATCCAGTGACCTCTAGCCGAGACCGAAAATCCCTAGACTGAGGCCACTAGACAGAATATAACTCCAAACTGCTGGTCAAAGTGAACAGTCCTCCTTATATACCCTCAGCCCTCATTGTAGGATATTGGGGACGTCATGATTGGTGCAATAACACAGTCTTTTCATTGGCTGAACTCCAATCCTCATTTAACATATTTTAGTCCTATTGCAATCCAAATGCTGATCCAAATGCTAGCAGTGATACAATGGTATGTTAGTTTGAGACAATCAGTCTGCAAACCATGACATTACCACAATAGTGGCTGGAGCCTCAATCAACATTCACAGGGTAATAGACAATGGACGATTAGCATAATTAAGTTCTCTGGCCTTCAATGACAAACAGGTTAGATAATTACATTACCAGGCTAAACTTTAACCACAGAAATCTATGACAATACTGTAAGAAATTCTCTTTGACCAATACCAGTTTACAAGTCAATATACAATATGATACGTCTGGTTACATAAGAAATCATCATATGTCCTACATTGAAGGGGTCCATTTCGTCACAAGTGGAACAAGCAACAGAGTGCACAGGAGAAGTAAAAGCTGTCAGGCCCTCACTCAATTCCCCAATTCACTTATATTTACCCATAGTTTCCTCAGGGAAGAAGGGATAGAGCAGATAAAAGCCGAGACATTCACCATGTTTTTCGCAGCTTTAAATGGTCGTGGCACCCAGAAATGAGCTGTGTGCTCAATAGCGCAGTGTCCCGCAATACGTCACCACCAAGCCCGAGCCTCTACTGCGCACGTATCGGACCCAAGATGCGTCACCGGGAAACCACGCATGCACAGGAGGTATTTCGGTGGAGCACAGTAGGAGACAACCATGGAAAGATGCTACATGGTTCTGAAGTAGAAGTACCACATATGTTGCTATAAGCTTATCCCACAGAGTGCAGATCCATTGAATATACTCCTAAATTAATTGGTATCATAAATCAAGTAATTTCTATTCAATTCTGCGGTGTCTTTCTCATAATGGTAAATCACATTGCATGGTGGTATTTCCAGTGCATGTAGGGGAAGCAGCTTGAGACAGGCAGCCACTTAGCAGTTAAAATCCAAAGTGAGATCAATGTGAAGAGGATAAAATCTAATAAGAACAAAAACTGCCAAAGAAAAAAGGGAAGAAAATAAAATAGTAAGCAAAGCAAAAACCAGAATAGCGTATGCACACTCATCACAAGATCACAAAAAGGATGAGTAACTAAGACTTACATTGAGACCCTTTGGGGCTACAGTATACAATTGGAAGATCTATCTTGCTTCCATTTGAGCCAGGAATTTTTAGGGTCACCGCCTCCTATACCACCATGCACTACATCTATTCTTCTAACTCTCAGGGAGGAACGGTTGCAATTATGAACCCTTTTAAAATGGTGAGGCAGAGTTTTTAATTGTGTCACATCAGATATTGATTTAGCAGCACCAATGTCCAGGAGGTGTTCTCTAACCATCCTCCTCAATTCCCTAGATGTTAGGTCCACATTGAGATAATACACTTAGAAAACTTACATGCTACAGCCACTAAGGAGGTGGCTAGGGGCTGCAGCCAAGGGCAGATATACACCCCCTGCATGTGTAATCTGCCCACCGCTGCCAATCATTCTCTCCCTGTCTGCAGCATTTAAACAGAGGTTTTTTTTCTCTCCCGTTTAGCCCCGCCCCTCAGGGGGCGAGGCTAATGGACTTTCTGGGAGAGAAAAAAAAAACTCTGTTTAAATGCTGCAGACAGGGAGAGAATGATTGGCAGCGGTGGGCAGATTACACATGCAGGGGGTGTGAATCTGCCCTTGACTGCAGCCCCTAGCCACCTCCTTAGTGCTGTAGCATGTAAGTTTTCTAAGTGTATTATCTCGGGGTACAGGGCTGCTCAAGTGCTGGGGGACCCCTTGTCTGCATGCTGCAGACATGCTGCATCCAGTGCTGTAATTAGATCACCATGCCTGGTTTGGTGACAGGTCCTCTTTAATATCCATGAATGAATGCCATCTGGCATGGGGATATATCAATGGTTTAATTTGCTAAGACTCATTGCTTCAAATAACTTAGTTATAGGCTATCAAATGTTGAACTTTGTTTTTTCCTTTTTTCCTAAAACAGTCAGTTCCTTGATGCATACAGATGAAAGAGTGTCTGTTCAATATCATAGAATCATAGCATGGTAGAGTTGGAATGGTCGAACACCCACTCAAAGCTTATAAAAATATTCACGGATGTATTTTTATGTTGTTGGTGATTTGTGTTTCAATAGCTATATTGGTAGCTTACTTTATTTTTTGCATTTCGTATTGAGATCTTTATACACCTGAAATGCTATTTCTGCATTCTTAGCTTTCAGGATTTTAAATACCCTGTGTTTATGTTTTATTTTGCTTTGAACTGTCCTATTTAATCATAACAAAAAAGAATATAATACCTACTGCGCAAATTGTTTGAATACAATTGAAAAGTTCAAGGGGGCCAAATACTTTCACAAGGCACTGTACCTGCAGGCTATTCCCCACTGACCATGGATGCAGGTGCCCGGTCTTGAGCAGCACCTTGAGCTGGATGCCTCAGAACTTTAGGCAGCAGAAGAGTGGGATTTATTGGTGACATCACAGGGAGGGTGGAGAACCAACATGTATCGGAACTATTTGTGCTCCTTCGTCAGGGTTATGCCCTCCCACCAAGTCTGGTCTTTAATAGAGATCTGGGTGCATTCTCCAGATCTGTCCTTTAATCTGATACAGGTTACATCCCACAGGGTGGATCTGTTGTGCCCAGAACAACAAATATACCATATTATCTCTCCTGACTGCTATTTTTCCATCGTTTTCTCATTACAGTAATCTAACTGACAAAAGTAAAAAACCTTTATCAATCAGTGTTTAGTATGTAATGTCTCAACTTAGATGTAAAAGGAAAACTTGTATCATATACTGTATATTCTCATGTCTAACACTTATGAGGAAAATACCCTAAAAAGGAAATTGGAAGAAACCCTTTTGATCTCAAGGGAGGAATTGATTAACCGTACAAGGAAAATTATGGTTGATGGGGGTGAGGAAGTAAGTAAAATCCAAATCATCACACAATACAATGCAAAAACAGGTCCCTTCAAAACACTGGTAAAAAAGTACTGGCCATTTTTGAAACAAGACCCTATCTTAGGGGACAAATTGTGAGACAAACCACAGTTTGTGTTTAAGAAAGCTTTAGCTTTCCTAAAGTTCCAGGTTTTGCATTTCCCTTTAAATGTTCTATTAAGTTTTACATTGAAACGCACCATATTATGGTCGTTGTTGCCCTAGTGCTCTAGGACCTCTAAATTTTGAAATGATATCTGCACCCTAGAATCCTATGTACTCCTCTTCCTTTGTGTTAACGGGTACACTGCTGTTTTTTCCCTGATTACAATTCCATGTATCATACTTCAAATTTACGTTTTGCATATTGATAAGTCTTTGCTTCTTTACACCTAGCATTCTCCTTCCATTTGATTAAGTCTCTTTGTGCAGCTTTGATGCTAGTCAAATGTTCTCTTACTGCATTCTGTTAATTACTCTCTGCTGTAGCTGTCCCCTGCTCCTCCTCTCCCTTTACCTGAACTAATTTTTTTGTCATTTGAATGGTATAGTTGAATGGAGCAGGTCAGATGTGACATTATTGAAGTGTGACAATTTAAAGTGTCACATCAGAAATATCCCAGAAAGAACACAGAAGTAACCAGAAGATACCAGCAATATCCATCTAACTGTCTTTGTTACTTTACCTTTCATTCAATTTTTTTTTTTCGCATCATGTGCTTTACCTACCAATATCTGTGGTACGTGTAACTGCACAGTCCTCCACTCATCTCTGCTGTCTATGTGGTGCAATTTCCTTGCTGAAATATAGTGTGTTCCATTATGAATATATCTCTCCATTTCACTGCCCCCTAATGTTTTATGATCCCTTGTGTTAGCTGGCTGTGAATCACCATGTGTCTATGGCCTGATTGGTGATGGGTAAATGAAGCTCAGTTCCCTCTCCCCTGCTCCTCACCTGAATTCACTTTTTGTGAGCATATATGGGGCCAGTATTAGTCTGCTCCAAAGTGGCAAAATATGAAATAGACAAGAAATGGACCAGAATTGACTGGGATAGACTGGAAGGCAATGACATAGAGGGACACTCAAACACTGTGTATAACTCTATTCACTACTAATCTTTACCATGTCTTTTATTTCATTGTTTGTTTTCTTATGTGCTCTCAGCACCAACTTTTATCACCCTATACCGCCTCCATCACCACTCATTCACATCAGACCCTCTCTCCTGCCCTACTCTATGTACAGCTCCCATGCTATCTTCAGTTTACTGAAGATCCTCAGCCCATCATATTCCAAAGTTTGTCATAATAAATCATGTCCTAATTCCAAAAACTATCTGCTCTTTCTCTTTTTACTGCTTCTCCTGTCAGGTGATATCTCTCCGAACCTGGTCCACCCTCTGGTAACTTCAACCCCTCTCCCACCTCACACAGAAACCCCACTAACCTTATTAACATTACCTGCACACCTTCATCTCCCTCTTTTAATTGTGCTCTCTGGAATCCACTGTCTGTATGCAACAAACTTCCCTTCATTCATAACTACTTTCTAACTAACTCTCTTTACCTCCTGGCCCTCACTGAAACCTGGATCCAGGATTCAGACACTGCTTCCCCTGCTGCTATTTTTTATGGCGGCTTACATTTCTCTCATTCCCCGAGACCTGGGAACAAACATGGTGGTGGAGTTGGATTACTCCTGTCTCCACAATGTACTTTCCAGACCATGTCCTCCAGCCCCATCACTCTCATTCCCCTCGTTTGAGGTTCACTCCATTAGGCTATTCCATCCCCTTCCCCTTAGAGTAGCAGTGGTATACCACCCCCCAGGTTCACCCACCCAGTTCCTCGACCATTTCTCCGCATGGTTGATACACTTCATGTTCTCAAAATTACCAACCCTCATTCTGGGAGGCTTTAACATCCCCATAAGCAGCCCCACCTCCCCATCTGCATCCCAGCTCCTATCTCTAACCACGTCACTTGGCCTTCCACAGCTCTCAACCTCTGAGACACACAAGGGTGGTAACACCCTTGACCTGGTCTTTACCCGACTCTGCTCAACCTCCTTCCTAGATAATTCACTCCTCCCCTCTCTGATCACAACATTCACTCCTTCGCACTCCTTACCCTCACCCACCACAGCCCACCCTACCTATAAAACATCCAGAAATCTACAGGCCATTAACCCTCATGCACTCACAGACTCCCTCATCTCATCACTGTCCCCAATCTCCTCATTCTCCTGTTCAGATCTGGCAGTAAATCACTATAATAACACTCTCAGAAGCACCCTGGACCATGTAGCGCCCCTCAACCTCAGAACCTCCAAACATAGAACAAAACAGCCCTGGCTCACATCACAAACTCGATTCCTCCAGCGATGCTCTAGGAGTGCTGAACGCATATGGAGGAAAACTCGCTCACCAGAAGACTTTATCCATTATAAATTCATGCTAAAAACCTAAAACTCCGCCTTTCACCTTGCCAAGCAAACCTACTTCACCACCCTGGTCTCCTCACTATCCAACAATCCAAAAAAACTCTTTGACACCTTTCACTCTCTCCTCAGTCCTAAAGTGCATGCCCCCATCACCGACCTCTGTGCTGATGATCTGGCCTTTTACTTTATGGAGAAAATAGAAAACATCCACCAGGAAATCAGCTCCCAGCCTCCAAGCGCTGACACTCCCATTCTTCCCCACATCTCCTCGAGTTCACTCTCCACACTTGACCCAGTTACAGAAGAAGAAGTTGCCAGGCTCCTCTCTTCCTCTCGTCCCACTACATGCACACTGACCCAACCCCCTCACACCTACTCCAGTCTCTCCGTCCGGTCGTCACAGCTCACCTAACCAAAATGTTCAACCTCTCTTCTGGCATCTTCCCCTCCTCTTTCAAACACTCAATCATTACTAAATTATTAAAGAAAGCTTCTCTCAACCCATCCTGCACAAATAACTTCAGACCAGTCTCCAACCTCCCCTTCATCTCTAAACTCCTGGAGCGTCTGGTCTACTCCCACCTCACCAGTTACCTCACCACTCACGCTCTTATAGATTCATTACAGTCTGGCTTCCGCCCCCTTCACTCTACAGAAACTGCCCTCATCAAAGTGACCAATGACCTAGTGACAACAAAACATAATGGTGACCACTCTCTGCTTATTCTTCTTGATCTCTCTGCAGCTTTTGTCACTGTTGACCACCATCTCCTACTCTCTATGTTGCACTCCATTGGTATAAAGGACACCACTCTCTCCTGGATCTCTTCCTATCTTTCTGACCGCTCTTTCAGTGTATCATTTGCTGGCTCTACTTCCCCCCTTCTTCCTTTCACAATTGGGGTCCCTCAGGGTTCAGTCCTTCTCTCTCTACACAGCCCCGATTGGACATACCATCAACAGTTTGGCTTCCAGTACTATCTCTATGCTGAAGACACACAATTATACACTTCAGCTCCAAATCTTACCCTGTGGTGTTACAGAACACCAATGACTGTCTAGCTGCTGTTTCCAACATCATGTCGGCTCTCTATTTAAAACTCAACCTTTCAAAACTGAACTTCTTTTGCTCCCGCCCTCCACTAAACTCCCTAAATCTGACATCTCTCTCTCAGTGTGTAGTACCACGATAATGCCTAGGCAGCAGGCTCGCTGTCTGGGTGTCACGTTTGACACCGATCTCTTCTTCACCTCCTATATACAATCTCTCGTCCGTTCTTGTCGCTTATACCTGAAGAACATCTCTAGAGTCCGCCCCTTTCTCACCATGGAAACAACTAAAACCCTTACCGGAGCCCTAATCCACTCCCGCCTTGATTATTGCAATTCTCTATTAATTGGCCTCCCCCTCTCTAAACTTTCCCCTCTACAGTCCATCCTTAATTCAGCAGCCAGGATCACCTACCTGGCCAATCGTTACTCAGATGCCTCTGTTCTGTGCCAGTCATTACATTGGCTGTCTATACACTTTAGGTAAAGTTCAAATTGCTTGTTCTCACCCACAAAGCTCTTCACAATGCAACACCCACCTACATCTCCTCCCTCATCTCTGTCTATCACCCTACCCGTTCTCTACGTTCTACAAATGACCTTCGACTAACATCTGCACTAATCCGATCCTCCCACTCCCGGCTCCCGAGCTGCACCAATTCTCTGGAATGCTCTACCCCAAGAAATCAGGACCATCCACAACTTGCATGGCTTCAGACGCTCACTAAAACACATCTTTTCAAGGTGGCCTGTCATGCTCCTTAACAAAATTTCTTTGTACTGTACATACCCAATTCACCATCTCCCTCGATATAACCCTTCTTCAAACTCCAACAAACCCAAAATGTCAACACAGATTTACTGGTGACCAGTTATGTACCGTATATACTCGCGTTTAAGCCGAGTTTTTCAGCCCACAAATTGGGCTGAAAAGTTACCCCCTCGGCTTATACGCGAGTCACTATACGGGCGCCCCCCCCCCCAGAGGTATACAGGCCCCCCCATCAGTATACAGGCCCCCCCAGGCTCGGGAAACCTGTAAAGGAAGATGATTATACTTATCGCTGTCCGGCTGCCGTCCCCGCTCTGCATCGCGATCCTCCATCTGCATCGCGATCCTCCATCTTCCGGGTTCCTGTCGGCGCCGAGAATGACGTCATTGTCGGCGCAGAACACAGGAAGTCGGAAGCCGGAAGATGGAGGAGCGCGATGCAGATGGAGGATCGCGATGCAGAGCGGGGACGGCAGCGGACAGCGATAAGTATAATCATCTTCCTTACAGGTTTCCCGAGCCTGGGGGGGGCCTTATACCTCGGGCTGCTGCTGTTATCAGCCTGGGGGGGCCTGTATACCTCGGGCTGCTGCTGTATATAGCCTGGGGGGGCTTGTATACCTCGGGCTGCTGCTGTATATAGCCTGGGGGGGCCTGTATACCTCGGGCTGCTGCTGTATATAGCCTGGGGGGGGATCTGTATACCTCGGGCTGCTGCTGTATATAGCCTGGGGGGGCCTGTATACCTCGAGCTGCTGCTGTATATAGCCTGGGGGGGACCTGTATACCTCGGCTGCTGCTGTATATAGCCTGGGGGGGCCTGTATACCTCGGGCTGCTGCTGTATATAGCCTGGGGGGGACCTGTATACATCGGGCTGCTGCTGTATTTAGCCTGGGGGGGCCTGTATACTCGGGCTGCTGCTGTATATAGCCTGGGGGGGACCTGTATACCTCGGGCTGCTGCTGTATATAGCCTGGGGGGGGACCTGTATACCTCGGGCTGCTGCTGTATATAGCCTGGGGGGGGCCTGTATACCTCGGGCTGCTGCTGTATATACCATGGGGCTGCTGCTGTATATACCATGGGGCTGCTGCTGTATATACCATGGGGCTGCTGCTGTATATACCTCGGGCTGCTGCTGTATATAGCCTGGGGGGGACCTGTATACCTCGGGCTGCTGCTGTATATAGCCTGGGGGGGGCCTGTATACCTCGGGCTGCTGCTGTATATAGCCTGGGGGGGCCTGTATACCTCGGGCTGCTGCTGTATATAGCCTGGGGGGGACCTGTATACCTCGGGCTGCTGCTGTATATAGCCTGGGGGGGGCCTGTATACCTCTGGCTGCTGCTGTATATACCATGGGGCTGCTGCTGTATATACCATGGGGCTGCTGCTGTATATACCATGGGGCTGCTGCTGTATATACCATGGGGCTGTTGCTGTATATACCATGGGGCTGCTGCTGTATATACCTCGGGCTGCTGCTGTATATAGCCTGGGGGGGACCTGTATACCTCGGGCTGCTGCTGTATATAGCCTGGGGGGGGCCTGTATACCTCGGGCTGCTGCTGTATATAGCCTGGGGGGGCCTGTATACCTCGGGCTGCTGCTGTATATACCATGGGGCTGCTGCTGTATATACCATGGGGCTGCTGCTGTATATACCATGGGGCTGTTGCTGTATATACCATGGGGCTGCTGCTGTATATACCCTGGGGCTGCTGCTGTATATACCCTGGGGCTGCTGCTGCTGTATATACCCCTGGGGCTGCTGCTGCTGTATATAACCCTGTGAAGGCTGCTGTAACACTGCTGGGGCCTGTTTATACCACTGGGGAGGCTGCTGTATACCACACTGCTGGGGGCTGTATACTACCACTGGGGAGGCCTGTATACCATCGGGGGGGCCTGTATACCACACTGCTGGGGGCTGTATACCTGTGCTGGGGTCCACCCTCGGCTTATACACGAGTCAATAGTTTTCCCCAGATTTTGGGGGCAAAAGTAGGGGGGTCGGCTTATACACGGGTCGGCTTATACACGAGTATATACGGTAACTTTATTTCTATTCCCCATTTCCTCAAGATGCCTGGACCATCAGTGTAATAAGCCCCTGTACTTCATGTAACCCCTATCTTGTTGTAGATTATAAGCTCTTTTGAGCAGGGTCACCTCTATTTTTGCTTTATATATTGTATTGTATTTTTACATTGATTCTATGCTTATTGTATTGTTTCCTATTATTGTACTATATTCTTTCTCTACTGGAATTACTGTATTATTTTGTGTATTTTCTTACTGTGTTCTACTGTGTATTTTCATCTATTACCCACTGTATTGTAAAGCGCTGCGGAATATGTTGGCGCTATATAGATAAAGATTTATTATTATTATTTATCTGGACCATTTGACAGGACCAGATCCAGCGAATAATTTCTTATAGTTGGTTTAACTACCAACTAAGAGAGGTAACTGTTTTTAATTGTAGATAAGAAAGTGCAGCTTTTAGCACAACCAGAAAGTTTCATGTCCAATTGAATATCTGGATCATTGAAATCCCCCATAATAATGACCCAATTATTATTATTTTCTGCCCTTTTAATTTGTTGCAGCATTTCATCTTGTACCTTTACAGCTATATTAGGAGGCTGTCCACCCATGTGCACCTTGCTGGCTTCCGTTTGCCTTATATTGGATCATTTTAAAAAGAAATAGATGGTGGCCCAATTCTGGCGCCTCCGATCTCCCGATGGTAGTGATGGTGTGCGTGGTTAAAATCCAGTGCCAATTTCCGGCCGGATTGGGAGCCTGATGCTATCACATCGGGTGGGTGGTGAGATCATGATGCTGAGCTAGTGGGGTGTGAGCGGGGGCACTGGGGGTCAGTGGGGCATTGGGGGGTGAGTGGGAGCAGTTGGAGGTGAACAGTGGGATGGAGTGGCTCCAGTCCTCCTCCTGCCCCCTGTTCCCCCTCCTTCCCCCTGCTCCCCCTCCTGCTCCCCTCCTCTCCACCATGGCTCCAGTCCCCCTCCTTCCCCCTGCTCCCCCCTCTCCTCCAGGCTCTAATCCCCCTCCTGCCCCCCTGTTCCCCCTCTCTCCTCCAGGCTCCAGTTCCCCTCCTGCCCCCCTGCTCCCACTCTCCTCTAGGCTTCAGTCCCCTCCTGCCCCCCAGTTTCCCCTCTCTCCTCCAGGCTCTAGTCCCCCTCCAGCCCCTCCTCACCCTCTTTACTCTAGGCTCCAGGCCCCCTCATGCCCCCTTCTCCTCCCTCTTCCCCAGGCTCCAGTTGCCCCCCTGCACCCCTGCTCCCCCTCTCTCCTCCAGGCTCCAGTCACCCACCTGCCCCCCTACCCCTCTCTTCTCCAGGCTCCAGTCCCCCTCCTGCCCCCCTGCTCTCCCTTCTGATCCAGGCTCTGGTCCCCTCCTGCCCTCCTGTTCTCCTCTCTCCTCTAGGCTCTAGTCCCCCTCCTGCCCCCCTCCCCCTCTCTCCTCCAGGCTCCAGTCCCCTCATTCTCCGCTGTTCCCCTCTCTCCTCCAGGCGTCAGTCCCCCTCGTGCCCCCCCTCCCCTCCCTCCTCTAGGCTCCAGTCCCCTCCTGCCCCAAGGCTCCCCCATCTCCTCCAGGCTCCAGTCCCCTTCCTGCCCCCTGCTCCCACACTTGGTCACTATGGGCTTCCTGTGACTGAACCATGGTGCAGCAAGCTCTGGCCCCTCAGCCTGTTCGCTATTCCCCACATGCTCCAGAGACATGCCACTGACAGGCGAGTCCCCTCCATCCTCCCTGGCGCAATCAATTCCCGGGGTTTGGGCAGCACTTCGTGTTTCTCAGCTGGCGCAGCACGAACAACGCACCACTGCTCCACAATTTTACGCCGCCATGCTGCCAGGGAATAGTGGGCAGGCCATCTGCGGCTAATTTTGTCTGTTTCTCTGTAACGGAAATCACGTGTCGCTGATTGGACGCGACCAATTAGCGATGCGGGATTTCCATTACAGAGAGACAGACAGAATTAGATGATTATATAGTTGGATCCTAACCATAATGTGCCCATAATGCATATTACACTGCTATAGACTTCTCTTCGATTTTGATTTGCATACTAAAATACATATGAATATCTAAACTATCATACATAAATTTATACATTTTCAGTATTTTTATTTGTACCTTTTGCAGTCATAATTCTATATTTACATCCAGATTTTTGTCCATATAAAAAGAAATGTATGTAGTAGGGATGAGCCAGTATGATTGTCACTACTCGGTACTCGCACGAATATCTCAGTACTCGGGGTACTCGGTGAGTACCGAGTAATTTTGTGATACTCTTGCTATGCTCGGGGTCCACCTCCCTGCATGTTGTCGCTCTTTACAGAACCAGCCCTCATGCAGGGATTGGCTATCAGCCACTGTAAAGCCACAGCCCTGTTGGATGTGGCTTTACAGTGATTGGCTGGCCACACAGCGTGATCAAGTCTTTATAAGACCTGACCGCGCTGTGGTCATCACTCTGCTCCACAGACAGGCAGTGTAGGGAGAGGTGAAGCTAATTGAGGGACAGATTTGTGGCCTTTCAGCTAGTGTAGGCGCAGAGCTGCTAATCTAATTACCACAACAGTCCTTCTGAGGACTAATAGAGCTGTATACAGCAGGGAGGGAGGCAGGGTATATAGCAAACTGTGCCAGTATACCAGCCTGCATCACATCTTGGGCTCGTGGACAGGCTGGAAATCTCATTCATCCCAAAACAGTGCTTTTAGGCATTAATTTAGCTCTCTGTAGGCAGGAGTGGGTTGTAGCGGAAATTAGTATACGCCAAAACACTCTGTATTCTCATCAGCGTTTGTGTCTGACCGGTCCACCTGCTGGGATTTAACCTCTAATCTCTAATCTCAGTGTCCAGCTAAAAACCAACTCTTGTCTGCATTCATTTACCATTTTTGTGTGTCAGGAATGGGTTGTAGCGGAAATTAGGATACGCCAAAACACTCTGTATTCTCGTCAGCGTTTGTGTCTGACCGGTCCACCTGCTGGGATTTAACCTCTAATCTCTAATCTCAGTGTTCAGATAAAAACCAACTCTTGTCTGCATTCATTTACCATTTTTGTGTGGCAGGAGTGGGTTGTAGCGGAAATTTGTATACGCCAAAACACTCAGTATACTCATGTCAGCGTTTGTGTCTGACCGGTATAGCTGCTGTAATTTAATCTCTAATCTATATATCCAGCTCAAAAACAACTGGTCAGCATTTTCAGTTGACAGGCGGGTGCATCTATCAGTAATGATTCCACCTGCAGCAATAAAAACACGCTCTGACAAATCGCTAGCGGCAGGGCAGGCCAGGACTTCCAAGGCGTAGAGGGACAATTCCTGCCACGTGTCCAGCTTGGATACCCAATAATTATAAGGCACAGAGGAATCTAGGAGCACTTTCGTACGATCGGCAAGGTAATCCTTCAGCATCTTTACAAACTTTGCAGTCCTTGTGACAGTACCCCGTACCTGAGGGCCTGTGCTATGGGAGAGGCTGAGAAAACTCTCCTAGATCTTTGAGAGTGTTCCCCTACCTCTGCTGGATTGGATTTGTGATTCTCCTGGCCGGGCGCCTTGGTTGTCCACCAAACCGTGACCTCTGCCGCAAGCGTTTTCAGAAGGGAATTTTTTGACTAATTCCGCAACTAGGGCCTTCTGGTACTGCAGCATTTTTGTATACCTCTCCGCCTCGGGAATGAGAGAACTAAAGTTCTCCTTGTAGCGTGGGTCTAAAAGTGTCACCAACCAGTAATGAGTGTCCGCCAAGATGTTGATAACGCGAGGGTCACAAGACAGGCAGCATCACATGAAGTCAGCCATGTGCGCCAGACTGTTAACAGACAAGACTTCAGGTCCTCACCAACAGGATGACTGACCATGCTGTCTTCATCATCCTCCTCCTCCTCCTCTTCCCTGTCCTCTGGCCATCCACGCTGAACCGACGGTATGATGGTTGTGCATGTATTACCGTCAGGTTCCGGCCATTGTTACACACGACCATGCCTAGCTGTGGGTTTAGCGGTGTGAGCCAGTGATCTGCCTGCTGTTTCAGAGCTTTCCACAACTCTTCAGCATTGTGAGGCTTGTCACCTATGCATATTAGCTTCAGCACAGCCTGTTGCCACTTAGCCAAGGCAGTGCTGCAGTGCTTCTAGCTTGGGACTCGTGTAGAGGGTGAAGTGGAGGAGGAGGAGGAGGCTGAGGATCATGACGTTCCGGAGCTGTACACTGTGGGTGAAACCCTGACTGAGTTAGGGCCTGCAATCCTTGGTGTTGGAAGGACGTGTTCCGTCCCAAGCTGAGACTGGGTCCCGGCTTCCAGAATATGGGCAGCCGGACTTATTACATCGCATTCATGAAAAGGTGGTGATATCGATGTCTGTCAGCACTCAAAATCAACAGGTGTTTCCACTTCCATAATAACTGACGACCTGTCAATCACACTGGCTGTTGCGGGTAAAGAGGTGGAAGTTCTGCGTCCAAAAGCTTGTCTGAGAGCTGTCTCCACAGTCACAGAGGATGAAGAGGCCACAGATGCTCTTAATGGGGCAGACGGTGGTTGGCCAGGCCCGCTAGGCCACATTGTAGCACAGTGAGATGCCCACTGTGACTTATGCTTCATGTCCATGTGACAGTTCATGCATGAAGTACTCAAACTATTGATTTTTTTACCTCTACTTAGTTTTTGTTTACAAATTTGGCAGATAACATGAGTTGGGTCATCTTTTGCGATGAAAAAAGACACAGGCTAGTCAAGGCTTATCGCCCATGCGACCTGCAGAGCCACCACGACTTCTGCACAGAGGCAGAGTTGTAGCCCAGTATGCAGTTGTTGACGTGCTTCCAAAACTCCGTCTCTGTCCAGGAAGCCGCAACCTAATCTTGTCACTATCATCCTCCTCCACCTCCTCTGATGAGCTCATCAACTGCCTGCCTGCGGATTGACAGTAAGTGGGATCTCCAACCTCATCATCACCCTGTGTGTTCTCACACTCGTCATCCTCAGAGCCCACCTATTCCTGCTCTGAGCGCAAAAATTCAAGTTGTCAGTAGAATGAGGTATCTGAGTCTCATCATCTGCCTCATTGTCTCCACCAACAGGGGTTACAGTTTGGCAATGAGGGTCTACATTATGCTCGGACCCTTGTTCATCTTGGCCTGGATCTGACAAAGATTTTGGGCATCGGTGCAGCTGTTTTCCTCGTCTTCACTCAATGAACCTTAGGAGCAGACCTCTGATTCCCAGGCTATAGTATTAGTGAACAGCTCTGCAGACTCAACCAACTGTGTTTCCCCATAGTCAAGCTGGAGACTTGTGAGCTGTGAGGAAGCAAGTGCGATTGGGGTGACACCTCTGAGGACTGGAGTGTTTGTGAATTGAGGTGGAGGAGAGCCCACTTAATGGAGTGCTTGATATACATTGAAGCACCTGCTGTTTTTGGGTCTCATCTACAAGTTTTAGGCTGGGTTCACATTTGCACACGATGTGCGCTGTGAACGCAGCATACCTTAGCGCAGCAAGATGCAGGCACTATGCGCTCCTATGTTTAGCATAGGAACGCATAGTGCCTGTGTGTTCCTGCACTCAGGTGCGTTTGCATTTGACTGCGCATAATTTATGCGCATGCTGAATGCAAAATGCTACATTTTTTGTGTGTAGCTGTGTGCTTGCTTTATGCGCAAGTGGACAGCTGTGCACAGAAAATGAATGGAAGTGCATCTGTGCACATTGTCATCTGCTGGCAAGCGCACAGATGCAGTGGAAGATGACCTCCTCCGAGGTCATTTGCAGATGAATCTTTTCATGTCGTTCGCTTCTTCTTTCCTCTTCTTTCTTCTTTCCTCTTCTTTCTTCTTCTTCTTCTTCTTCTTCTTCTTCTTCTTTCCTCTTCTTTCTTCTTCTTTTTCTTCTTTCTTCCTCCCTCTTGCCGCCTCTGCTGCTGGTTCAAAATAGCCTGCGGGAAAGCCAGCGGTGAAAACACTTCACCTTCAACTTTCACGCCTCACTAATTCAAATGATCAGCGCGGCTGATCATTTGAATTAGCAGGGCGGGAAAGTCGGTGGTGAAGTGTTTTCACTGCAGGCTTTTCCGCCGGCTATTTTAAACAAGCGACAGGGAGGAAGAGATCAGTGGCGGTGGCCAGGAGGAGGAGATCTCCGTCACTGATCTCCGCCTCCCAGCTGCCACCGCTGATTGGGTGGCCAGGCACACTCACAGTGCCATTTCATGTGAACGCATGAGGACAATCTCCATTGCATTCACATGAAAGTGTTTGCGTCCAGCACTGCGTATGGGTATGCGCAGCATACGCTGCAGTGCTGAACGCAAATCTGAACCCAGCCTTAGCGATGCTCTGCTGCGTAACAAATGGATCATATCAGATCGTCTTTTTGGTAACTAGTATACCAAATGGTTTTGGTAAATAGTTTTGGGAAGATGCAATACAAAAGTGTTTTCTGCACTGTGTGGCGGTACCTTTTAAAATAACACTGAAGTAAGGCTACGTAGTCAAGCAGTGGTACTTGCGTAAATAGTTTTGGAACCTAGTTTTGGCAGATGCAATAAAAAGTGTTGTCTGCTCTGTGTGGCGGTACTTTTCAAAAGAACACTGAAAGTACAGCTATGTAGTAAACAGTAGTACTAGCGTAAATAAGTTTTGGTACCTAGTTTTTGTTGTAGATGCAATACAAAAGTGTTGTGCTGGCGCTGTGTGGTGGTACTTTTTCAAAAGAAACACTGAAATACACTACGTTCTATATGAACAAAGTTTGGCATCCCACCTCATTAATCTTACTCTTTTTTTTTTGTTTAAATTGTTTTTTTTGCAACAGCTATTTCAGTGTGATATATGTAATAACTGATGGACACAGTAATATTTTCAGGATTGAAATGAGGTTTATTGTACTAACCGAAAATGTGAAATATGCATTATTTAAAAAATGACAAGTGCAAAGTATGGGCACCCTTCTGATTTTCATGATTTGAACACTCCTAACTACTTTTTACTGACTTACTGAAGCACTAAATTGGTTTGCCAACCTCATTGAGCTTTGTACTTCATAGCGGTGTATCCAATCATGAGAAAAGCAATTTCGGGTATCACTTGCAAGTTGTTCTTTAGTTGCATCTTCTCTGAGGAGTGGCATCATGGGCTCCTCAAAACAGCTTTCAAATGATCTGAAAAAAAGATTGTTCAACATAGTTGTTCAGGGAAGGATACAAAAAGTTGTCTCAGAGATTTAACCTGTCAGTTTCCACTGTGAGGAACATAGTAAGGAAATGGAAGACCACAGGGACAGTTCTTGTAAAGGACAGCAAGTGGCAGGCCAACAAAAATATCAGAAAGGCAGAGAAGAAGATGGTGAGAACAGTCAAGAACAATCCACAGACCACCTCCAAAGACCTGCAGCATCATCTTGCTCCAGATGGTGTCACTGTGCATCGGTCAACAATACAGCGCACACTGCACAAGCAGAAGCTGTATGGGAGAGTGATGCAAAGAAGCCGTTTCTGCATGCACACCACAAACAGAGTCGCCTGAGGTATGCAAAAGCACATTTGGACAAGCCAGTTTCATTTTGGAAGAAGGTGCTGTGGACTGATGAAACAAAGATTGAGTTGTTTGGTCATACAACAAGGAGTTATGCATGGCACCACAAAAACACAGCATTCCAAGAAAAAAACTTGCTACCTAGTGAAAATTTGGGGGAGGGTCCATCATGCTTTGGGGCTGTGTGGCCAATGACATCACCGGGAAATCTTGTTAAAGTTGAGGGTCGCATGGATTCCACTCAAGTATCATCAGATTCTTGAGAATAATGTTCAAGAATCAGTGTCAAAGTTGAAGTTACGCGGGGATAGATCTTTCAGCAAGACAATGATCCAAAACACCGCTCCAAATCTACTCAGGCATTCATACAGAGGAACAATTCAATGTTCTGGAATGGCCATCCCAGTCCCCAGACCTGAATATCATTAAACATCTGTGGGATGTTTTGAAGTCGGCTGTCCATGCTCGGCGACATCAAACTTAACTGAACTGGAATTGTTTTGTAAAGAGGAATGGTCACAAATACCTTATCCATGATCCAGGAAGTCATTAACAGCTACAGGAAGCGACTAGAGGCTGTTACTTTTGCAAAAAGTGGATCTACTAAATATTAATGTCACTTTTCTGTTGAGGTGCCCATACTTTGGCACCTGTCAAATTTTAAATAATGCATATTTCACATTTTCAGGTTAGTACATTAAACCTCATTTCAATCCTGAAATATTACTGTGTCCATCAGTTATTACATGTATCACACTAAATAGCTGTTGCTATATAAAAATTTAAACAAAAAAAAGAGTAAGAATAAGAGGGGTGCCCAAACATTTTCATATGACTGTATGTAGTAAAACAGTGGTACTAGCGTATATAGT
Source organism: Allobates femoralis (assembly GCA_033576535.1). Taxonomy (NCBI): domain Eukaryota; kingdom Metazoa; phylum Chordata; class Amphibia; order Anura; family Aromobatidae; genus Allobates; species Allobates femoralis. Next base: position 493,256,835 of record JARQOC010000002.1, read on the forward strand.
TTTGGTAACTAGTTTTGGGCTGATGCTATATAAAAGGTTTTTTGCGCTGTGTGGTGGAACTTTTCAAAAGAACACTGAAGTAAGCTAGTAGTAAAACAGTGTACTAGCGTAAATAGTTTTGGTAACTAGTTTTGGCAGATGCAAAAACAAATGTGTTTTCTGCGCTGTGTGGTGGTATTTTTAAAAGAACACTGAAGTAGCTATGCTAACTGTGGTACTAGGTCAATAGTTTGGTAATGTTTGGCAAGCATACAAAAGTGATTGTGCTTGGCCGGTACATTAAAAGAAATGCAGTACAGCTATGTATCAACAGTGGTACTAGGTATAGTTTTGGTAACTTTTTGGCAGATGCAACAAAGTGTCTGCGCGACCAAAGACACTGCAGTACAGCACTAGTCAACTAGCAAGTAAAAGGATTTACTGGCTAATGCAAATAAAAAATGCAATTACAGACAGACGGTGTAGCTTTCTTCACAAACAATGCTACACCAATGCCTGTCACACTGCTACTAGCCAATATGGATTGACTGGGCTAGATGCAGCAAAAAATGCTATTACAGACAGGGTGTAGCTTTCTTCATGCAGTGCTACACCAATGTCTGTCACACTGACTAGCAATAGGATGAGCTAGATCACAAAAACTTATTAAGACAGTGGGGCCTTAAATGTAAATGCTGTCACACTGCTATAGAAAGAACGGCAATTTGAAGCTCAAACCAGCCCGCATGGAGCAGACCTGCCTGGGAAAAAATGCTTTAATGCCTTCAAAAGGGCTGTTATTGGAAGTAGCCACTAAACCTTTAACTATCTATCTAAGGCTAGGGTCACACTTGCATACGTTTTTTAAGGTTGCTTTTTGCAGCCTGCGATTTTGGGCGGTTTTTGCTGTTAGGTCAAGAGCAGCCTTAAAAAACGCAAGCAAAAACGCATGCGAAAACGCATGGTACCATTTAGTGCCATGTGTTTTCACGTGCAGTTCCCATAGGGGCCCATGTTACAAAAACGCATACGTTTTTGAAAAAGCACCAAAACATGCATCATAATGCATTTGTTGTTGCTGAGCCAAAAACGCATCCAAAAAACGCATGGCACTTTAGCCACTTGAGCCTATTACTAATTGAGTAACTTTGCACTCGCCATTCAGTTGAGTACGCGAGTATTATACAGTACTCATTACAAGTATAGCAATTACGAATATTTCAGTACTCGCTCATCACTAGTAAAAACATGTAGGGAAATGTTTATACACGAAATCACGTACTATCAAGTATCAAACTCAACCCTAAAAACCACACCCTTAAATTATCCACAAGGAGCACCGATCGTTCACATAGCAAGTCTATCACCACTCATTTACTTCTATTCATGCGATAATAATAGTGTTTTCTTCTGTAATATGATCGTCCGTTCTTCTGTTTATCCCTCCCCCTTGTTATCCAGTTTCAATCAGCAATGACAGACAAATGCTTGTTTTTATAAAGATTGATGACAAGCTATTTAAATGGCATAAAGATGTAATGAACAGAAACTAGGCAAATTATCATTTGGAGTTTGATTGCTGGACATGTTGACTGAACAAAGTTTGTGAATGACTGTCAGGAAAAATTTGACTGGAATTAAAAAGGAATTCACCAAACCAAGATGTAAAGTTCAATGAAAAGTGAAAAAAACAATTTTTAAATCAAATAAAAACATTTTAACTTTAATACAAAAAATGGATTATTAAACTGCCTTTATCATTTAGGCAAAGATAAATCATTTCCCTTAACTTTACCACTTGTTCTTGCTTGTTTGACACTTGTATATATTTGGAAGAACATTTTTATGTGCTTGATTTGGTAAATGTTTTATAGCTGTTGAATTTTGAAGTTTATACACTACTGACATTTTTATGAAGCACAGAACATTCTGTAACATAGGGATACCTAGCACACATTTTTCAGGCACAGTGACCCTGCCCAATGAAGCTTGCAAGCTAATTTTTGTGTCTGCTACAAAAGGGAAATTAAGCACCATGGCCAAGGTCACAAGAAACCAGCAGTGTTCTTAAATTATAGTGTGAAACATTTCAGTAATTTGTATCTTTTGAACTTGTGATAATAACTCTAAAGCCATATTTTTATTCTTTATTGATATGTGCTTATGGTACTTAGTCGTTATAGTTTATTGCATTTTATGTGTCATGTCATAAAATCACAACATAATCTAACTAAATGATGAATATTACAAATAAAAAATATAATTTAACTATTATATGTAAAAAAATTACCTATATCATAGAATATATATATTCTAGTGTATAAAATACATTAATAAAAAAATGTTTTACACAACTAAATGTTAGAAGAAGGGTTAGGGTGAAAAGCGTCATAAAGCCTTTGGCCAACCTTATAAAGATGCCCGTTTGGCTGATATTGGGGATGCAGGCCCAGGACTAGTATCATTGCTCCTAGCAACCAGGAAAATGACTAGTCTAGGAAGGAGAGAAGTTGGAGTGCAACAAAGACCAGAAAAGTGTTGGTGGTAGGGGACTCTATAATTAGGTAGACAGACATGGTCATCCACGTCCGAGACCGTTCTCTGCCAAGTGTTCAGGTTTGGCCTATTGAGGATTGGCTATAGAGATTGCTGTGTGAGGCTGTGGAAATCCGAGCAGTCATAGTGCACATTGATACCAATAACAACATTGGAGAAAGATGGAAGGTCCTAAAAATAATAAGAAAAGAATTAGGAGACAAATTGAAATCCAGGACCTCCAAGGTGGTGTTTTCAGAGATATTACTGGCACCACGAGCATTACTGGAAAGACATCAGGAGCTTAGAAAGTTATAAGCGGCTTAGAAATTGGTACAGGAATAAAGCGTTTGGATTTATGGAGAACTGCACCGACTTCTCTGGCAGGTACAGGCTCTATGGTACGGACAGGCTTCACGTCAATCGGGAGGGTGCAGCTGCATTGGAGGAGAAGTGGTTAGATGGATAAAGAATAGAATAGACAGTATGGGTCTATGAAACTTTAAGGAGGTGGGAAGTGCAAGAAAAGTAGGCAGGCAAAGAGAAATAAATGCAATAATAGTATTAAATGTCTGCTGGCAAATGCAAGAAGTCTTGGAAACAAAGGGAATAAATTGGGGGCTCTTATGTTGGTCACAGATTACAATGTGGTGGGCATTATGTAAGCCTAGTTGGATGAAAGCGATAATTGTTTGACATTCATAGGGATAACACCACATTCAAAAAGGGAGGAAAGACAAAAATGGTGAAGGGGTGTGTATATTTGTTAAATCTAACTTAAGACGTGCTCAATAACAACATTAGGGGGAGCTGCTGCCACAAAGTAGAGTCAGTATGGGTATATGTACAGGAGAAGGGGTCTAATGAAAAGCTGCAAATTGGAGTTGGCTATACGCCTCCTAACATAGTGCTCACAAACTAATCCAATTAGAGTAAATCATAAAACATAACCATTTTTACTGTGGGATAAAAAACTAACGATTGTAAAGTTTTAAAAAACATCATCAAAGTAAATCAACCGTGAAAATAATATTTAGAATAAAATAGCGGAGGGTAATGCTGTTAGAAAAATAACCATTGTGAATACCAATAAAATGCTGCCATATACGTATATAGCTCCTGTAGGTGTATATTTTTTGTGTACTGATATGCTACTTGTTTTTAAAGTGCTTTACGCATACTGCAATATCATAATTACAACATGTCACTATTTTAGATAATAATTTGATAACGTACTAAGCACAGTGTGCATAATTCATATATCACTTCCTGAGGTGTATATTATTGTATATTCCAATGCCTCATATGAAAAAAAGGTACTGTATACATACTGAAATATCACAATGACAACTATTTTGAAACCAGTTTTAGTAAGGTGCTCCATGCAAAGTACATTATACAGTAGGAAGCAGATAATGTAACCCAATTTTAAATAGGAAATGATGCTGACTCTGTGGTGAAGTTTATAAAATTCATCCTCACGTACAACTATTTCACATTTGACGACAACATGTATTTACAAGAGACTAGCACAGCAATGGGAAGCAAAATGGCACCACAATATGCAAATCTTTTCATGGCCAAGCTTGAAGGTGACTTTATATCCTCCTGTACTATCAGGCCTCTGGCCTACTACCGTTATATTGATGACATTTTAATCATCTGGACAAAGCAGAGTCTGAGCAACAGCTGAAGACTTTCCATTAACACTTTAATCAGTTTCATCCCACCATCAACTTAACACTCAACCACTCCTGCGCTGAAATCAGCTTTCTGGACACCATCATTAAGCTACGGAACAATGAAATAGAGACATCCCTGTACCGGAAACCAATTGACCAACTAACATATCTCTGATGGGACAGTTTCCTTCCAAAACACATAAAAAACTCTATTGTGTACAGCCAGGCCATCAGATACAATCGGATATGTTCCAACCCTACAGACAGAGGCAATCACCTTGAGGACTTCAGAAAGACCTTTTTGAACCAGGCTACCATCCAAGAACAATCGAAAACCAGATTACAAGAGCCACCAGAATATCAAGGATCATCTACCACATTACAAAACTAGAGAAGAAAACAACAGAGTTCCTCTCGTAGTCACCTACAATCCAACTCTGGAGGTAAGAGGAGCTGCACGGAAACTGCAACCACTCCTACAAAAAGATGCCAGACTAAAATCAATATTTCCGAATCCCCCACTCTTGTGCTTTAGACAACCTGCAAATCAAAAAACATCATTGTCAGAAGCGCCCTGTCCTCTCCAGCAGCAACAGGACCTTTTCCCTGCAACCAAACCAGGTGCAAAACCTGTCCATCTATAATGACAAGCGACAAAAAAAAGATTCCTGGGACAGATCAGGACTACAAAATCCCAGGTAACTTCAGTTGCATCACAAGCAATGTGGTGTATTTAAGCATATGTACCAAATGTCCAACAGGTGGCATGTACATAGGTGAAACCGGGCAAAAATTCAGGACAAGAATGAATTCTCATCACCACTCAATAAAAGAAAAGCATATGAATCTACCTGTAGCAAAACATTTTTCCAGCCCTGACCAAAACAGTGAAACCGATATGAGGCTGCTCATCTTAAAAAGCAACTTCAAATCACTGAGAGAGAGAAGAACTTGGGAATACAAACTGATAATGACCTTTGACACATTCAAAACAGGATTAAATATTTCACATGGATTCAAGGGATTTGATATAAAATGAGTGGACATTTGGGGACATCACAGATTCATGTGTTTATATATAAATTGAAAGGACACTTGGGGAGATCACATCTCCAAGAGACTCCATTTTCAGAGCTATGAACTTTTGACTCTCTCGCTTCATTTATTGCTCGCCACAACTCACTTAAGTATTTTTAGGTTTCCACAGGTCACTAACCATATAATAATACAATTTGTTCCGCTTATCTTAGAAATTTGGTTTCTCTTTTCCCAGCTCCTTTACCCCTCCCTAACCTGACTCTGCTTAACATCACCTGTCATATTTACCACAGCTTATAACACTGCTTTTTTTTTCTTTTGCTTATGTATATATGTATGTGTCTTGAGAATTTGTGTCATTACCAACCTGACAAAGGAGCCTTAGTGTCCCGAAAGCTTGCTATGTTTACCATCTTTTCAGTTAGCCATTAAAAGGTATCAACCACTGAGGACTCTCAGATTTCAATATTTTAGTAAGGCTATAGTGCTAACCACTGAGCCACCATGATTACTATACCTAGATGGTAATGTTTTCCATCTAGATCTTTACACGCACTCTCACTGTCTTGGGGTTATATTTGACCCGGATCTCTCCTTTACTCCCCACATACGGTCTCTCGCTCACTCATGCCACCTACATCTCAAAAACATCTTTAGAATTCGACCTGTTCTTACTGTTGACTCTGCAAAAACTCTAACCGTTGCCCTTATTCATTCTTGCCTGGATTACTGCAATTCTCTATTATTCAGTCTCCCTCTTACTAAACTGTCTCCAATCCATCCTCAACGCGGCAGCCAGGATCATATTCCTCTCCAACCACTTCACCGATGCCTCTATCCTGGGGCAGTCATTGCACTGGTTGCCAATCCGCTATAGAGTACAATATAAAATTATCACTCTCACTGACAAAGCCCTCCACAGTTCTGCACCGCCCTACATCTCCTCCCTCATCTCTGTCTATCGCCCTACACATGTCCTCCGCACCGCAAGTGACCTAAGACTGACATCAGCTACAATCCGAACCTCCCATTCATATCTCCAGGACTTCTCATGAGCTGTGCCAATTCTCTGGAACGGGTTACCGAAAACAATTCAATTAATTCCCAATACCAATAGTTTTAAGCGAGCCTTAAAAACACATCTCTTTAGTCTGGCCTATCACCTCATCTCACTTATCTAACTATTCCTATCTTCCCTTTTACAAATCTGGTCTCTCGTGTCATTTGTCTGCACCTGCAGACTGTCTGTCTGTCCCCCATGCATAATATAGCACTTTATCCGTACTTGTACAGATCCTGACCGATGACCGATACATGCAGCGTTAGAAGAATCCCCCAATTATTATATCAATGGCTGGACCATGTATGACATCATTTGTTACTGTTACCTTTTGTGCCTCCCCTATTTCCTCTAGATTGTAAGTTCTTGCAAGCAGAGACCTCAATCCTCATGGTTTTTGAATTTTTGTTAATCTGTATTGGCTCATATTGTCTGTACATGTCTGCTCCGAATTGTAAAGTGCTGCGTAAAATGTTGGCGTTATGTATATAAAATTATTATTATTATTATTATTATTATTATTATTATTATTATAATATGTGTGGTGACTATTACCTATATAATTTGTCCTACTTCATGTATAGAGTTGCCGCTTAGGAATAATTGGTTATTAACCTTTTTCTAGCCACAGATCACAATCTTTATGCCACTGCTGGAAATTCTTATACCGTATGTAGCCATTGTACCACTTTCTCTGTACCCTGGAAAACATGGTTAGACTTCTTCCTAACCTGGTATATCTTTCCATGCCTGTTATGCCTCTATTCTTTTTATATGTATTTTTGTATGGTTATACCTAATTCAATAAAGGTTATTTGTTTATAGGTATGTTTGGCATTTTTTTCTTTTTCCTATAAATGTGTATGTCTTAAAGACATTACATCATGCTAACAATTGCCTTATAGGATTATTATATTATACATATGTTATCCAAAAATTCTGATTAATTATTGTACTGTTTAACCCCTTCAACCTGTAGCCTGTTTTGACCAAGCTACTTTTTTCAATTCTGACCAGTGTCACTTTATGACGTTATAACTCAGGAAAGCTTCAATGGATCCCAGTGCTTCTTAAATTACTTATTGAGACATATTGGACTTCTTGCTAGTGGTAAATTTAGAATTATATTTTTTGCATTTTATTGTGAAAATATCAGAAATGTTTATGCCCTTAGATCAGAGAGTTACATCCCGCAAAATACTTAATAAATAACATTTGACACATGTATACTATACTTTAGCACCATTTTTGAAACATTATTTTTTTAATTAGGATGTTAGAAGGGTTAAAAGTTGAAAAGGAAATTGATGTTGAGGGGTCTATTTTACAAAAAAAAGTGATGTCATTTTAAAAACTTCAGCCCTCAAAGTGCACAAAACCACATTCAGATGTCTATTAACCATTTAGGTGCTTCACAGAAAATAAATCAATGTGGAAGAAAAAAAACTAATTTTTTTCCCACAAAATTGTGACTTTAGCACCAAATTTAGCTTTTTTGACAATTGCAAGCCCCTTTTCACATCTGTGGTAAAGTGTATTTCCTGGCAGATCTGGCGGATGTCGCCGCATCCGCCGGATCTGCCGCTTAACGGCCGACTTGCCGCACCAATTCGGCAAGCCCCATTCATTCTCTATTGAGCTTGTGGTCTGGTGCGGCAAGTGTGGTATTGCCGAATCCGGCACTTGTGGCCCTTGCGGCACCGCAAAAAAAACGCTGCTAGCAGCATTTTTTGCGCAGCCGCAAGTACCCAATCTGCCGGATTCAGCAATACCGCACTTGCTGCACCCGACCACAAACACCACAGAGAATGCCGGATTGCTGCTGCAAGTCTACCATTATGCGGCAGAACCGGCAAATGCGGCGATGCCGGATCTGCCGGGAATTACACTTTATCACAGATGTGAAAGCACTCTAAGGGTATGTGCACATCGGACGGGTCTGCATCTTTGCAAACCGTCCTAAAACCGGTGTAGAATTGCAGAAACTGAGTTTTCTGAGCTCAGCAGTGTCCCTCGTTTTGTTAGCGTTTTGCTAGCATTTTGCGATCGGTTTATTAGCGTTTGTACAGCGTGTTCTTGGCGATTTCCCCGGAGTTTTTCTTAGCGTTTTCCAGACTGGTTTTTGGTGCACTTGTAAGCTAGATCCGCTGGAAAAACGCTCAAAAGAAGGCCCTTGCTCTATCTTTGAAAACCGGTGGAAAACCGGTGAAGAAACTGGAAAGGAGACAAAAAAAAACGTTCTAATGTACACAGCGTTTTTTAAACTCCATTGACTAGCATGTTAATCCAACCGGTGGCTAGGATTAACATAAATGAACATAAAACTCAGCGGAAACCGCCGACGGAAAACGCTACAAAACAGCCCACAAAACGCCCGATGTGCACATACCCTAAAAGTTAAAACAGAACATTAAAATATGTTGTGGAATTTCTTCTGGGCATGCTGCTATCCTATATGTGGTGGAAAACTACTGTTTGGGAATACTGCAGTGCTTGGAAGGGACTATTGAAATGCTAAATTGTCTGGATTCAATAGGGGACACCATGTTACATTTGGAGAGTCCCTCATGTGTCTAAACAGTGAAAATCCCCCAAGTTACCCAATTTTAGAAACTAGACTCCTCCAGTAATTTAACTTGATGTTTGGTCAGTACATTAACCCCCAGGTACTTCACAGAATTTGTTCGTTGAGCAGTAAAAATAAAAAAATCACCTATTTCCATAAAAATGCTGTTTAGCTCCACATTTTGTTTTTTAATTTCACAAGTGTAACAGGAGAAACCATTTAATGTGCAAATTCTCCTTATTTAGTTTCTACCCCATACATGGTGGAAAATTACTGTTTGACCACATGGCAAGGTTGGGAAGGGACGGAGCACAGTTTGACTTTTGGAATACAAAAAAATAGCTAAAATCTTTAGATGACACCAAATTGCAGTTGCAGAGCACCTGATGTGCCTTAACAATGGAAATAAGTGACCCCATTTTGAAAAGTAGACCTCTAAAATATTGTATGTAAATGTGTGGTGAGCACCTTTAACCTCCAGGTACTTCACAGAATTTTATAGTGTTGTGCTGTAAAAGTAAAAAATTTAATTTTTCCCACAAAAATTTAGTTTTAGCCCCAAAATTGCATTTTTCACTAGGGTAACAGGAGAAAATACACTATAAAATCACTTTTGCAATTTTCCCTGAGTATACCAATGCCCCATGTATAAAGTAAAATTACTGTATGGGCACATGGCAAGGCTTGGAAGGAACGGATCACAATATGAATTCTGAAGTTAAATTTTCGATGGAATAGATTGTGGACGCCATGTCAAATTTGAAAGCCCCTGAAATTCCTAAAGCAGAAAGAAAAAAATGAATGTTATAATTTGTTACATAAGTTCTCGTGAGTACACCAATAAGCCATATGGGTGAAAACTACTCTTAAGGCTTAGTATAAATGTCAAAAGGGAAGAAGCGCCATATAGGAGGTCAGATACGGCTGGAATGGTTTGAGTGTGCCATGTTACATTGGCAGAGCCCCTGATGTGCCGTACTTGCAGAATCAACCATAATTGACCCACTTTACAAACTACATCCCCAAATAAATTCATCTAGGGGTGCATTGATCATGTTGACACTATATGTTCCCCACATTATTTTACAACATTGGTCTGTGAAGAAAGAATTATTACATTTTTATCGCAAAAAATATTGTTTTAGCGCCAAGGTTTACATTTTTATGAGGGCTACTAGTAAAAAGTGGAGGACTTCACAGTTTGTACAATTTCTCTTGAGTGTAACAATACCCTATATGTAATTAATAAAAACTTGTCAGGCAGAGTGGAATTCTCAGAATGGAGTGTATATTATTGTGCACATTTTTCTATTATGGATTGCGGGTGCCATGACCCAGTGGAAAAGCCTCTGAGGTGCCAGAACAGTCCAACCATGCATCAGTGACCTAGCTTTACAAATTACATCTCTCAATACATTAATCTAAGGTAGTAATGATCATTTTGATACCACAGGTGTGTCAAAGAATTTTATACCACTTGGCAATGAAGAAAAAACAGTTACATTAATACCAGAAAATTTAATCAAACATTATTTAGCCCCATATTGTACATTTTCACATGGAAAATGGGTAAAAATGGCATCAAAATTGTTAAAAAATTTCTTTTGAATGTGGTGATACCCTATATTTTACTGTTCAGTATTGATAAGTTAAAAAATGTGTGTACCGTGTTAGCGGAGTACAGTATTGCAGAGCCACAGGGCAAGACTCAGGAAGGGAGGAGCACTATTTCACTCTAAAAGAACACTTTTTCATACATTAGTTTGAGGACTCCATATACAGGGCCCCTAAGTGCCAGAAAATCAAAAGCAGAAGCCTCCCTCAAGTGACCTTATACACTTCTCTGGGAATTAATCTACAGGTGTGGTGATGATTTTGACCCCAAGTGTGTTTTTCAGAAACAAGCAGCTGTGGATGTTGCAGAGTGAAATTTGCAAATTTGCCATTGTAGTGCCTGTACATTATTGTGTGCAGTACATTGTAGTGCCATACATTGCGCCCAGCCCATGCTACTAGAGACATGCATCCTGCAATCTAAGAAGGCTCTCATAATAACAGAAATGACAAACCTGGATGCTGAATGTAGGATTTGCACACTGTGGGTCAGAGAAGGGAAGTGTGAATTTGGATTTGGGAGCACAGAATTTGATGGATTTCTTTATTGGGCAAGGAGCCAAAATGCTTTTCCAGAGGCTTTGAGTAAGTTCGGAGTCACACTATGTGAGATGCATGGGAGATACTCGCATGAGTCTCGCATGCCTTCTCCCAGAACAGCCTCTGCCTCTCTGAAATTAAATGATTCAGCTGCTTGTGTTTCTATGAAGCTCTATGTTCATGTATGCAAGTATCTCACATGCATCCTGCATAAGTGTGTCTCCAGCCTTACCAGTAATATGGAAGCCCCCACTATCTTAACTTTATTTTTTAGGTCAATGTGAATACAGCAATACCAGATTTATATAGTTATATAGTAGGCTACTATCACACACTAACATCTCTTATTTGCAAAAAAGAAAAGTTTTTACATCCCCATATTTTGAAAACTATAATTTCTCTAGTTTTCTACCAACAGAGTCATGTGAGGGCATGTTTTTTGTGGGACGGGTTGACATTTTTATTGGTATGTGGTGCCCGTTTGGACAAACCGCCACCAGAGGTACTGCACTTCTGCGGTTAGGAAGTGTTGTGCCCCTGGTCTCCGGGTGTTGGGATGGTATGGTTGAGCCAAAACAACACAACACACACACATAGTGACGGGCCCTTCGGACAATGGGTGGACCCTGACGTAGGACCCAGGCCACAAAAACAGGGACGGGACAGTGTATACAGTATACAGGCCCGCCTCCATCAGTATACAGGCCCCCCTGCCTTGTGCACAATCCTGTAAAGGAAGAGATTAGTATACTTATCACTGTCCCGCTGCCGCTGTCCCGCCGCCGTCATCGCGCTCCTCCGTCTTCATCCGTCTTCTTCCGGCTTCCTCCGGTCGGCGCAGGCAATGACGTCATTGTCTGCGCGACCGAGGAGGAAACCGGAAGAAGATGGAGGAGCGTGATGGCGGCAGCAGCAGGACAGTGATAAGTATACTAATCTCTTCCTTTACAGGATTGTGCACAAAGCGGGGGGGGGCCTGTATACTGATGGGGGGGCTGTATAATACCTCTGGGGCTGCTGTATACTACCACTGGGGCTGTATATACCACTGGGGCTGCTGTATACTACCACTGGGGCTGTATATACCTCTGGGGCTGCTGTATACTACCACTGGGGCTGTATATACCACTGGGGCTGCTGTATACTACCACTGGGGCTTTATATACCTCTGGGGCTGCTGTATACTACCACTGGGGCTGTATATACCACTGGGCCTGCTGTATACTACCACTGGGGCTGTATATACCACTGGGGCTGCTGTATACTACCACTGGGGCTGTATATACCACTGGGGCTGCGTGTATACTACCACTGGGGCTGTATATACCTCTGGGGCTGCTGTATACTGATGGGGGGGCTGTATACTACCTCTGGGGCTGCTGTATACTACCACTGGACCTGTATATACCACTGGGGCTGCTGTATACTACCACTGGGACTGTATATACCTCTGGGGCTGCTGTATACTACCACTGGGGCTGTATATACCACTGGGGCTGCTGTATACTACCACTGGAGCTGCTGTATATACCTCTGTGGCTACTGTATACTAACTACTGGGGCTGCTGCTGTATACTACCACTGGGGCTGCTGTATATACCTCTGGGGCTGCTGTATACCACACTGCTGGGGGCTGTATACCTGTGCTGGGGTCCACCCTCGGCTTATACACGAGTCAATAGGTTTTCACAGGTTTTGGGGGCAAAAGTAGGGGGGTCGGCTTATACACTGGTCGGCTTATACACGAGTATATACGGTATATGCAGGCATCCTGAAGCGGACACAGAATGCATAGAGTTGAATGGTGCCACATTGCAATTTGGGTGGCAATGAGAGGAAACGAATGAGATTTCTCTCTATCCCTCTCTCTCTCTCCTCCCGACCATCAAGTTCTATGATTTTCCAACTTTTCAACCACAATTTACTATGATACTGATGAGGATAAAAAACCCTTGTGCTACCATGCGTTTGCATCAGTTTGCATATGCGTCTGTGCAGCTTTTCTCATCCTGATCACTATCAAATGGTAGTGTGAAATCACCCATAGTGTGGGAAAATCCATGAAGGGCAGATTCGATTAAGGGCTTTGAATTATACCCCAAAGGCTGCATGCATGCCCGCTTATCCAGTAGGAGGAAGCACAAATGGCACAAAACATGGAAGGGGAAATATAACATTAACAAAAACACAGGCCTCAGTGAAGGAAGAATAGAAAACAAAGCAACTCAAAAAAATCCTTCTCTGGATAAAATGTCAACAATGGGATGGGTCATCTACCAAGCAAGATTTTTTTTTTTACGAAAGTCCACTGTACTTAGTGTTAATATGGTCTTCCAGTATTCTCAGCATTGCTCGCACTGAAGGTTGCCATTGGTGATGGTACTATGCTGCCAGACGGACTAGGGGGTTGCAGGGGCTACTTGTGCAGGGGCATTCTCTGCCATCACCTTCCCCACAGCATACTCCATGGTCTGAGTTGGCACAGGTGTGCCTGTAAATTCCAGATTGGAAATAGTGTAAGTGCAGATAATCTGGGCGTTTGAGATAGAATTGAAGGCTATATGCTCTCACCGTGTGGAATATATCATATGTCTAATACTTGTGAGATATTGGTAGCAATCTCATTACATATAAAATGGTGTAACTACACTGCAGATTTGTGAGTGTTGCTCTCCGGCCCCTTCAGCATGCTGTGAGGCACTGTTCTCTGGGTAAAAGATACTGTAATTTATTTTCCCATACTCATACCATTCTTTGTTGTCTCTATTGTGTAATAAAAAATGATTATTGATGTCATTAAGCTATTTTGGTTTTAAGCTTGATAATAAAAATTGTGATTTTAAAGATACCCTTGATTCCTTCTGGAATTTGTTTGATGTGGTTATTAAAGCTCCAGTCTGACTTCCAGGCCTCAGCAAAGCTAATTGCTCGGGAGACGTTTGCCATGTTCTGCCACATTAGGTTACCTAAGAAGATCCTTACGAATCAGGGGATTCCTTTTATGTTTACAGTAACCAGGGAACTATGCATACATCTCTACATTAAACAGTTGTGCACGTTGGTGCACCACCCACATACCAATGGTCTAGTAGAAAGTTTCAGTAAAACTTTGAAAACTATGATCAAAACGGTGGTTTCCAAAAAACGCAAGAATTGGGATATGTTACGACCATATTTTCTGTTTGCTATCCATGATGTGCCGCACTCTTCAAAAGTGTTCTCGCCATTTGAATTATTGTATGGCAGGCATCCCCAAGGTCTTCTGAATGTGGCTAAAGAAACAAGGGAGCAGGAACCTATCCCCTATAAAAGTGTAATTGAGTACATCACTTGTATGCAGGACCACATTGCAGCAGTACTGCCTATTGTAAAGGAACATCTGTCGGATGTCCAGGCAGCTCAAAGCTCTAGGTATAATAGAAAGGCTATAGTCAGGTACTTTAACAAGGAGATTGCGTGTTAGTGTTGGTGTCCACTGCCAAAAGTAAGTTCTAATTAAAATGGTAAGAGCCCTATGAAATCTGGGTAAAAGTTCGCAAAGTACTTTACAAGGTGTGTCAACCTGGTTGGAGAAAAAAAATAGACCATGTAAATCTGTTGAAGGCATGGAAATACAGAGAATTTATGGTGACTGTGGTAACTCTGGCCATATCTCCTTTTGACTCTATGAGACTGGTCAATCAAGAAATCGGTGATGAGCAATCCAGGGAGAAGATAGGGGACACTTTCACAACCCAGTAGAGATGGGAGCCTCGTAAATGAGGGGAGCAGAATATTGATGTGTTCTCAGACCTGCCCTTCCATACATCGGTAAAACAGCATAACATTGTCACCGAGTTACATGTAAGGGTACGAATGAAATCATACCATACTTTTCTTGTATAGACCTATTTTTGGCCAAATTAGAAAGAGGCTAACCCAAGCTACAAAAATACCTATAAATTAAGAGCTTACAGCCTGATTGTTGGAACAAAATTCTTTAATAGCTCATACAAAAAAGAGAACATTTAAAAAAAATATATTTAAAACAATGATACACCATGAGAATTCATCCACCAGAAACCAAAAAAAAACCAAAAAATTAATAACAATAGGACAGGAAAATACAAGACAGACTGAAAAAAGAAAATGAAATTCAAATAAGATATAATACAAGGTCAATGCAGTCATATAGTTGACCAATATAGTTGACCAACAATGTACCAACAGATATTAAATGAAATTAATTATTTTTTTTATTTTTTGAAGTATGTAATGTGAACAGGTGTTAAAATAATAGTGCACAATCACAGCAAAAAGGTGTCCTATATATATGTGAAAAAGGAAAAATGGAATAAAATTTATAAAAACTAAGAAGCAAATAAATGTATCTATAAATGTAAATGGGTCAGTGTAGTGTAATATATAATCCAAAACGTTTCTTTACATTAACATAGTGTAGTGCACTAAAAAATCAATGTGGTAACTCAGTTTTCAACTTACATCAAGATAATAAAATTATATCTGTTTCTATATATTGCACTGGTCCCAGTAAAACACACTAATTAAAGCTTTCCAAAAATCCCTCTGTCACTTTCAAAGTCATTTACTGAAATAGTCCCTATATAAGTGCTTACAAAATATTATGTCTTGCAGCCAGCAGGATCTATTAATAAGTGACAACTAAGGAAAATGAATAATATTATGTGATACAGGGCTCTTACACAGCAAAGATTGTCAATGATGGAATAATCATATTTCAGAAATCATAGAGAAAATACACATTAGAGAAATTATACAGTAGGAAACAAGAAAAAATAATCAACAAAAAGGGGAGGAGAGCAAAGCAAATGGAAAATAGTGTCATACAGCATAAGTCCTAGCAATCAACAGGTGGAAGTTTTATGGGCATATGCCAAACTGCAATTATATACTGTGGGTCTAAAAATTACCGGTCCTTTAGAATGTGGGTATGACTTGACGCTTTTCGCCATGCAGACTCCTTCTTGACGTTTGAAAACCTTAAAAAATGTGCAATAGGTCTCAAGGAAGTCTGCTACATGGGTTATGTGATAGGCCGAGAGGTTATCAAACTGCAAACTGACAAAACTGAAGCCATTCAAAACAGGCCCCGTACTATTACCACAAAGCAGATAAGAGATTTTTTTGCTATAATTGGTGACTATAAATGCTTAATTCCCAACTTTGCAGTGAGATCAACTTTAGAGTCCCTACGCAAATACCAGCTGTGGTGACAGTTTCCCCTGGTGACAGACCAAAAAACATTAGTGTGGATGAGAAATGCCAAGTAGAGGAACGCTAGACTCAACAGGTGGTTTCTCTCCTTTCAAAACATAAACTCTAATGTAGAACATCATGTGGGGAGGTTGACATGGTGTCCGCAAACAATTTGAATGGAAAATTAGCTCAAATTGTTAGAGGACAATTTGTCGCGTTTGGAGAGCCCCTGTGTGCCTAAATATTAGAGCTCCCCCACAAGTGACCCTATTTTGGAAACTACACCCCCCAAGGAACTTATCTAGATGCATAGTGAGCACTTTGAACCCCCCAGGTGCTCCACAAATGAATCTGTAAAAATGAAAAAAGAAAAGTTTTGTGGAAAAAAAGTACTTTTCCATTATTACAGATCAATTTGTGAAACATCTGGGGGTTCAAAGTGCTCACTACCCATCTAGATAAGTTCCCTGGGGGGTCCAGTTTCCAAAATGTGTTCACTTGTGGGGTCGCTCCAATGTTTAGGCACACAGGGCCTCTCCAAAGGCAACATGGTGTCCGCAAACAATTTGAATGGAAAATTAGCTCAAATTGTTAGCGGACACCATGTTGCGTTTGGAGAGCCCCTGTGTGCCTAAACATTGGAGCTCCCGTACAAAGGGACCCTATTTTGGAAACTAGACTTCCCAAGGAACTTATCTAGATGCATAGTGAGCACTTTAAACCCCCAGGTGCTTCTCAAATTTATCCGTAAAAATGAAAAAGTACTTTTTTTCCACAAAAAAAATATTTTTCATTTTTACAGATTAATTTGTGAAGCACCTGGGGGTTTAAAGTGCTCACCACCCATCTAGGTAAATTCATTGGGGGGTCTAGTTTCCAAAATGGGGTTGCTTACGTGGGAGCTCCAATTGTTTAGGCACATAGGGGCTCTCCATATGCAACATGGTGTCCGCTAACAATTCTAATTGCTAGTGGACACCATGTTGCGTATGGGGAGCCCCTATGTGCCTAAACATTAGAGCTCCCACACAAGTGACTCCATTTTGGAAAGTAG
Source organism: Allobates femoralis (assembly GCA_033576535.1). Lineage (NCBI taxonomy): Eukaryota > Metazoa > Chordata > Amphibia > Anura > Aromobatidae > Allobates > Allobates femoralis. The sequence goes on from JARQOC010000002.1 coordinate 493,274,120, forward strand.
ACCCCCTAAGGAACTTATCTACATTCATAGTGAGCACTTTGGATCCCCAGGTGCTTCACAAATTGATCAGTAAAAATTAAAAAAGAAAATTTGTGTGAAAAAAAATTTACTTTTTCCTTATTACAGATCAATTTGTGAACCACCTAGGGGTTCAAAGTACTCATTATGCATCTAGATATGTTCCTTGGGGTTCTAGTTTCCAAAAAGGGGTCACTTGTGGGGGAGCTCCAATGTTCAGGCACACAGAGGCTCTCCAAACGCGGCATGGTGTCCGCAAACAATTTGAGCTAATTTTCCATTCAAATTTTTAGCAGACACCATGTTGTGTATGGAGAACCCATGTGCCACCAGCACAAGGGCAACTGGTAGAGTTGGGGTACAGCACCAGAAAATGGTGCCTCTAATGAATGCGCTATTTTATGGGGTGGCTGTGGGTTGCAATTTGCAGAGTGGGAGCCCATGTTTGGGTCTCTCCACACTGAGGATTCCAGCCCCCCAGTTGCCAAGTTGTACCTGGCTGGCAACCAAAAATACAGTGAAGCCCATTTTTTTATTTCTAGAACTAATTCTAGAAAAAAAAATGACATGAGGCTCAGCCATATTTTTGGCCCAGCCAGGTACAACTAGGCAGCTGGGGGCTGGAATCCTCAGCATGGAGAGGCCCAAGCGTTCTGGGCCCCCCATGCTGCGAATTGCAGCCCACAGCCGCCCCAGAAAATGGTGCATTCATTGAAGCGCCATTTTGTGGCGCTGTACCCAGGCTCTCCCAGTTGCCCTGGTGCCGGTGGCAAACTGGGTAATAAAGGGGTTAATGCCAGCTTTTTATTGGCAGCTGGCACTAAGGCCGAGATTCATAATGTCGGGCCAATGTTAGACCCGGCCATTAGGAATCTCTAGTAAATAGTCAAAAAAAATACACCACACAGAGAAAAATCTTTTTATTTGAAAAAAAAAAAAAAAAAAAAAATTCGGACTCCATCTCTATTATAAAGATCCGACGTAGTCCACAACGAAGGTCCCACGATGCTCGATCGCCTCCGACGTAGTCCAGACCGATTGTCCCACGACGCTTGCCTCTGCTACATCTAGACACTGCAGCAAGGGATCAAGTGTCCTCTTCCCACAGTCTCTGGTGTTACACTCATGGTGCACTGTATGGCAATGATCTGTCATTCAGTGCACCATGACTCTGACCCCAGAGACTACAACAAGAGGACACTTGATCCCTTGTTGAAGTCTCTGGGGTCAGAGTCATGGTGCACTGTATGGCAATAATCTGACGTACTGTGCATCATGACTGTGACCCCAGAGACTACAACAAGGGATCAAGTGTCCACTTGTAGTTTCTGGGATCAGAGTCATGATGCACGGTACAGCAGATCATTGCCATACAGTGCACCATGTCTGACTCCAGTGACTGCAAGAAGTGGACACTTGATCCCTTATTGTAGTCTCTGGGGTCAGAGTCATGGTGCACGGTACAGCAGATCATTGCCATACAGCGCACCATGACTGACCCCAGTGACTGCAACAAGTGGACACTTGATCCCTTATTGTAGTCTCTGGGGTCAGAGTCATGGTGCCCTGTATGACAATAATCTGCCGTACCTTGCACCATAACTCTGACCCCAGAGACTACAATAAGGGATCAAGTGTCCACTTGTTGTAGTCACTGGGGTCAGTCATGGTGCACTGCATGGCAATGATCTGCCATACCATGCACCATGACTCTCACCCTATCCATCCATCATCCATCCATCAATCCATCAACCATCCATCCATCGCCCATCAACCATCCATCCATCACCCATAAACCATCCATCCATCACCCATGCATGCATCCATCATCCATCCATCAATCCATCATCCATTTATCAACCATCCATCCATCAATCATCCATCCATCCATCAATCATCCATCCATCACCCATCCATCAATCACCCATCAATCAATCCATCACCCATCCATCAATCATCCATCCATCACCCATCCATCTATCCATCCATCCATCATCCATCCTCCATCCATCCATCAGCCATCCATACTCACCTCACTGACAAATCCCCTGCAGCAGCTGGGTGTCTCGCAACTCCTCCTTTAACAGATCAGCCAGCACACAGGAGGAGCTGCACAGTGCAGGAGCCCGGCGGCAGAGCACATCGCCGGCGGGGAATGGAGGTATGGTGGCAGCACGGGGGGAGAATGGTGGAGGAGAGGAGGAAGAGGGACAGGACCGGAGCAGGGAGGGGACAGGGGGTGATCAGGGACAGGGGCAAGCAGGGGACCGGAGCGGGAGCAGGAAGGGGACAGGGGCAAGCAGGGGACCGGAGGGAGAGCAGGAAGACGACAGGGGGCGATCAGGGGACAGGTGCAAGCAGAGGACTGGAGCGGGAGCAGGATGAGGACAGGGGGGAGGAATTAGGAGGAGGAAGGGGGTGGGGAGGAGATCAGGAATAGGAGGAAGGAGCAGGGCGAGATCAGGAGCGCCGCGGTGTGCAGCGGATGCAGGGTGGCTATGGAGCGGCTCTGATGGGGGTGATCCTCCCATCAGATCGCTTCCATTTGAGGTGGAGGGGGCGCTCCCCCCTCCAGCTCTGATAGAAGCAATTTGATGGAAGGATCACTCCCATCAGAGCCGCTCCATAGCCCCTTCCATAGGAGGCAGTGGATCACGGAGATTGACTGTTCAAACAGCCAATCACCGTCATCCTGGGGGTGGGCTGGAAAATCCACCCCCCTGACGTCAAGCCTCAGTGTTCAGTAATAAGGATCACTGAACACCGGGGCCCGATGGTGGTTACCGCGGCAACGGAGCCACGGTAACCGCCATGACGTTGTACAACATCAAAGGTCGGCAAGGCATGGACTTTCATGACGTTGTACAACGTCAAAGGTCGGGAAGGGGTTAATATGAAAAGTACAAAATGAATGTAATTCAATAGTAATACTACAAATCAATGCAACATTTAGTTGCCCAATTTTCCTATAGCTACACCACAGGAAAAATATCTTGGTGGCGTTTCTAAATCAAATTTTGTGCATATGTAAAGCCCAAAGGTTTTGGATATATACAATTAAGAAAGATATTTTGTGCATCTCTCAGTACCAGTTGATAGATGGATTTTGTAATTTAAGGAATGACTTGATAAGGAAAATTAATGTTACATATCTAATATTGTTTATTTGTAACAAGATTTCAGTTAAGGCCATTGGCCATTTCTTGACTTGGCCATGTGTGGCACACTGTTCCCAGGAAGATACATGCAATAACTCTAGGGAATGCTTACTGCTCAAATTGCTTTCAAATCGTAAGATTAATTATTATTAGATCATGGGACTATATTCATGTCATTTGTTTGAGTAGGGGGTAATGTGATTAGCAAATATAGAAACACTGATCTAAGGAATTCACTCGCTTTCACTTGTATTAGCAAAACAAATTATAATCTTTAATCTTTTATTCCAATCCCAATTTAAAATGATCATGGTGATGAAAAAAGACACTTTGTATGGAAGTGTTTCAAAACAGGTAAGTAAAGAACGTTGACAAAATTCATCCCTCACCATCTACAGAAAAAAAAGTAATAAAGTTGTTGCAGGAAAGGGATATTTATGTCCTGGAGGCAAATTGTGTCCCAGTTGGACAAGACAGTCTGTCTCAAGTTGCTTTGGATGTTTGTTCGAGGTCATATAATGAGGTATAACTTTATGTGTGGGCTAAACTATTAATTTAATACCTGCTATAATTTCATAGCTGAGATTGTGTTGCTCTTTATCCTTTTTACTAGGCTCTTTTCTCTTCTACCTTTGTAGAGGACAGGATACTGCAATATCTGATGCTGCAATACAGCCAAATCCCACATTATACTGTGTACACTCATTTTCTGATGACATTTTGAATCTGATGGATATTTGACTGTGAGCGGCATAAGGCCCTGCTCACACTGTGATTCCAGAATTTCATCTAAATACCTGTTTTTTAAAAACTGAATTCAACAAACTGTGGAGGGGGCTGTAGAATACAAAGACATGAAAGGAATTCACATGAGCTCTGTATAAGTTTTTTCTTTGAACATGAATATTTATTACAAAGGGGCAGAGAAACGAAGTCTGCTGTATTTCTCTGTCCATCAGACACATTCAGAGAAAAAGCACAAATAGATTTTTAAAACTCTTTCAATGCTATTTTTGGCCCAATTGACAGTTCCCGCTAACACACTTTAGAAATACTGTAGAAGAAGGTCCTAAGGTAATGAAACTAACAAAGTTGTTATTCTGGTTACTGTGGTCAAAAACTATGCTAGGACTAAGCAAGAAATTAAATGTGATTACAACAGATTGGTGAATTTATTAGAATGGAATGAAGACTGCTCAAATGTTGTAAACATCCATATTTTTCACAAGTCAGAACTTTTGTATTTCACCCCATTCAATTCTAACAGGATGACATCCACCTAAATTGTAGAAGGACAAAATCAAGGTAAAAAAAAATGATACTCAAGTGGCGAGATTGGGGCCAGGGTGTTGGGGGTCCAGGGTGTGGTGAGGGGGCTGTCAGTCAGCCCAGGGCATTGCCGCCACCATACTCCATCTGGAGGCAGGGATGGTAGTGAGTACAGAGGCCACTGTCATAGAGGTAGTACTCATCATGGTCGAGGGGATCGATGCCTTTGGCCATGTCCACACACCTCCGCTGTAAATATTTAGCCTTTCTCCGCTAAATACTTGGGTTTGTTCAGAAGAGCGCACCTCGCTTCTCTGAAAAAACCCAAGTATTTAGCAGAGAACCGCTAAATACTTACAGCGGAGGTGTGTGGACATGGCCTTTGCCCCAATACACCACATCTATGGCATTTGGATGAATAACCCCTTTGTTATGCTTTACCAGTATATCTTGTTTCCCATGCGCGGTTGCTTTTGCAAGGTCACAAAGATATAGTCTACCACAGTTTAAAACTTGTTGTACTTTACTGGTAACAAAGTCCATAATAAACAGGATAGGACACATGCTTATACATATGTCTGAATACATCATCTTCCCATTGACGGTCCCACCACTAAACTGCAGACTAGATCTAAAACCTATCCAAGGAAAGGAAGGGTTGGCACGGCTCTATCTCTTACTATCCCATCCCACTTGTCAATGTAAAACATTACAGTTGGCTTCAATATACACAGCTAAGTTTGACAGGTCCGTGGTTCCAGCCCTGCAAGCTGTTTCTGGCTAACCCTTTTAGAAAGTAGTGGCACCAATATCCACACATTCTCTTCTACTTACAGTGTGGAAGGTTGCCACCTGTTCCTTGCTTCTCCCCTTTCAGTCTCCACTGCAGCAGCACCTAGGTCTCCTTCTGCTCACTTTTCCTTCTTTTCTTTCTTTCTTTCGAATTCCTCTGTAATTGCTATTTTCACACTATTCCCTAACTTCTCAAAAGGGACATTGCCCCTGAACCAGGATATACACTAACTTTTATATCCCCTTTTATTGGGCCTGCTTCCTTTTAATGCTTTTAAATATTCTCCTTAAGCCCTAGGTTTTCCTACAACCGACTAGACAAGAAGAAATTAACAATGCCACAGCAATTTTCTGGGAAACAATATATTTTCTTATCCATACACATAGATATACAGTACTACACATAACTACACATGATTTAAAAGAGCTTATAAAAACTTCAGGGGCAGGAATCTCTCTGGCATCAACCACCTCCTTACACTCACCTCACTGAATATTTTCTGGCCACGTCCACTACACATTCTCCCCCATACTTTCCTAGTTAACTCTTATTACTGTCAAATAATGAACTCTTTGCTTTAGATCAGGACTTTTCTCAGGACGGGACCCTCAACCTTTCAATGGGCACTCTAGTCTGGGTCTTCTGCAATGAACAGGCCTGAGGTATCCTAGACCTATTCATTACTAGACATTCCAGATTAGCATAAAGATGCTTAGGTTTTTCCCCATGGCAGTAATAAAATGAGGTGATCTAAGAATGGACATCATGCAGCAGAAGTGATAATGGGTTCATTCCATTAATTATCTGTTTAATTCAGATCATGTAATCGGCTGGACCAATCTAGCAGCTTTATTTTCTTTCTATGAAGTCAATTGAGAGTTACCTTGATTGTGTGTTTGGGATCATTATCTTGCTGAAATGATAATCCTCTTTTCATCTTTAGTATCCTGGTAGATGGCAGCAGAGTTTTATCAAGAATATATTGATGCATTTATCTATTCATTCCTCCTTAAATTATATGATGTTTGAAAGTGTCATATGCTGAAAAATAGCCCAACACCATGATGTTCCCACTCCTCGATTTTACTTGGCATGGTGTTTTTGGGGCAATGCACATTGACTTTTGATCTCCAAACATGGTGTGTCCTATGGCATCCAAAGAGTTCAATTTTGGACTCCTTTGACCAGACTGTATTCTCCCAATATTTCACAGGCTTTTCTAAATAATGTTGAGAATCTTTAAATACACGTATGCATTTTGTTCAGCAATAGAGTCTTAAGTAGTGAGCTTGCACACAGCCCATGGACGTTGAGTGCATTGTATATTGTTTTCTTTGAAAAAAAATGTACCTGCTAATTTCAGAACCTAACAGTGCTCACTTGAATTTTCACTAGTTTAGCAATACAATACTTCTGTAACCAATGTCATGAGTATGTTTTACAACAATAAGATCGTAAACGTCTTGAGATGGCTTGCTGGTTTTACTGATAATGAGAAGCTTCTTGTATGGCACCTTGGTAATTAGTTACTTTTTATAGGCCACCAGTTGAACAAGGTGACATTTTTCACAAATTTGCAGGATTGATTTCTAATTACTGATAGACTAAAGCTAGTGTCACACCTGCATTTTTTTATCCATCCGGATCAGATTTTGAGCATTAAAAATGCTTAAAACCGGATCCGGATCTGCAGCCCATAGGTTTCCATTGAAAAAACGGATTGCAATAAGTGCATCCGGTTTTGCAGCCTGTGGTAAAAATCATGCAGGCTGCATTTTTAGGAGCGGTTGCAAAACCGGATCAGTTTTTTTTTAACATGGGAACCTATGGGAACCGGATCCGGTGCCGCAAAGTACATAAATGTACCTTGCGGTACTGGATCCGGATCCGGATGCGGTTTTTAGAATTGCAAATATCCACATCCAAAACCAGATGCATTAATGCATTCAGATCCGGAATGAGGGTTGCAATTTAAGGCTAAGGTCACACCTGAGCCTTAGATCAGGTTTTTGCATAATTTTGTGCACTTTTTTCTAAGTCCAAAACCTGATGCCAAAAACTTATGCTGCACTCAAGTGTGACTGCAATGGTGTGACTGACGTGGGTGCAGTAAAAAAAACTGATCTGGTTAGTTAACATGTGGAGATTCACCGAACTAGGATATAAAATCAGAGAAAAAAACTCACCAAAAAATTCCCAGGTAAATACCCACTGCACCTAGCAGCAGACTGCCAGCTCCTCTGAGAGGTAACACAGGTGTCTGTATACCGGTGCGCAGTCACCTACAACCCACAGATGGGGGTGGTTGTACCCATCTGTGGCTTGTAGGTGACTGCACACCGGTCTACGGACACCTGCGTTACTTCTAAGAGGAGCTGGCAGCCTGCTGCTAGGTGTAGTGGGTATTTACCTGCAATTTTTTGGTGAGTTTTTTTCTCAGATTTTATGTCCTTGTTCGGTGAATCTCAAGATGACAAGCAAACATATGGTAGCGAGCATATGATTAGGACTCGTAAGCGTGAGGGCCCTTGATGGTGGGTTACGAGCTTACGTATTTTGGCCCAAAATACCCAGAAACACCTCACATTTTCATCTTTAGTGTTTTATTGCACTTTTTTTTATCTGCAGTTTGAGGGTGGGCCCTCTGGAGGGCGGCTGTCATTTGCGAGACATGTGATCAGTGCGGAGCAGCCCTCCTGATCTAATAGCAGGGCGTGACCAATAGGCTGCTCTGACACTATGCTTCACATGTACCTGAGTGGTAGAGCCTTATGGTAACCTTGTGTCTATAGATGCCACCGGTCACCTCCCTGACAGCATGGCTGGACGCTTGTGTTACAACCGCCCCCATCTGTGGATTGTAGGTGACTGTGCACCGGTATACGGACACCTGTGTTACCTCTCAGAGGAGTTGGCAGCCTGCTGCTAGGTGCAGTGGGTATTTACCTGGCAATTTTTTGGTGAGTTTTTTTCTTAGTTAACATAGGGCTCTATGGGAATCACATGCAAATCTGCATGGCACTAAATGGTACCATGAGTTTTTGCTTGAGTTTTTGCATGAGTTTTTTAAGGCTGCTCCAGACCTAACAGCAAAATTGCAGGCCAAAAACACAGGCTAGGGTCACACATGGCTGCATTTTTTAAGGTTGTTTTTTACAGCCTGCGTTTTTGCTGTTAGGTCTGGAGCAGTCTTAAAAAACTCATACGAAAACTCATGGTAACATTTAGTGCCATGTGGATTCGCATGTGATTCCCATAGGGCCCCATGTTACAAAAAAAGCACCAAAAAACTCAACATGATGCATTTTTTGGTGATGATCCAAAAATTCATGGAGAAAACTCATGGCACTTTAGCCATGCTTTTTTGGCAGTGGGGCATGCATTTTTTGTATTGGGACCTATGGATGAGTGTTTGCATGCGTTTTTCACAAAATACAAGTGTGAAAAACTCATGGGAAAAACTCATCCACAATGGCTTGATTTCTTTACCTGTTGGTTTGGATGGATGGAGAAACTGGTGAGAAATTCATGTCAATAGCACCTTTAGAAATGTATTTAGTTAGAAGATTGGTGGTGTATTTACTACTTATTTCATCCTCTGTATATAAAAAAAAATTGACAAACTATGCAGACTGTTTATAGTAATGATTATTGCATAGAGTAAGTCAAAAAAGTATATAATTAATTCTCTACTATTGTTCACTATTATTCAGTTACAGCTTTTATCCTGATCACAATGATCAGTTACCTGAGAAAGATGATATTACACAGTAACAATGTAACACAGAACAATGAAGCCCATGCATTCAATATTATTCACTTCATCAGATAATACTGTACAACAAGCAGGCAAGCCTTTTTATTCTTTGTCCTTTGTGTGGTTAGACTTTTGTAGCATATATTGCTTCCTTTTCACAAAAAAGCCTCTTAAGAACTTTAGTTGCAGAGTTTTCATTGGATCAATAATTCCTTTTTTGTTGAAAGAAACAACCTATACTGTGTCTACCAGAATGCTAAATCTTGAAAAAGACTGACCTAGACTATCACTTTGTTTTTGGAGCTGTAATGTCATTCCCATGATTTTCAGCAGGAAATGTATTTATCCATTCTTTAGGACTGCATGCTGGTAGTCTCAAGAGCATTACTAATCACTTTTGTCACAGGCACTACTTATCAGTCTGGTTTCCTCTAGTGAGAGACTGGAGTAGGCAGGCATTCAGTTAGAAAGAAGCCGAGGTATTGTATACGGTTAACTATGTCATCACCAAAAATTGATTTTTCTTTGTTTGGGACAATCAATAGGTGGCTATTGACTATAAATGTCACACGGCTACAAATGTATCTATTTATATTTATTGTTCAAGTTATTTGTTATATTAAATGAATTAAGCCTAATTTATCATGAGAAATATTACTCTAGAACACTCGAGTTTGGAAAAAAAACACTCCAAATACTATATTTCCCAGACAACTAACAACAATATGTTCATTTTCAAAACTATCTTAATTAACCCAGTGATTAATGTGTAAAATATGTGAAATACATTATTGTGACATATCCTGAAATAGATGTGTTTGTAGAAAAATAGATAATATTATTGAAATACGTAGCACCATTTCACATAAGGAATATTAATATCAATTTAGAATACAATGTACCGTATATACTCGCGTATAAGCCGAGTTTTTCAGCCCAAAAATTGGGCTGAAAAGTACCCCCCTCGGCTTATACGCGAGTCAGTGCTGTATACCGATGTATACATCGGTACATACCGATGTATACATCGGTATACAGCAGCCCCCGCATCCCCAGTAATCCAGGGCCCCCCCAGCGTCTCTCCGGTCACCTGAAAAGCAAACTATACTTATCAGTGTCCGCTGTCCGCGCCCGCTCGCCTCTGCCCGGTCTGCCGTCTGCGATCCTCTATCTTCATGCGGCGTCTTCCGGGTTCCTGTGCTTGTCGCAGGGAATGACGTCATTCCCTGCGACGAGCACAGGAAACCGGAAGACGCCGCATGAAGAAGGAGGATCGCAGACGGCACTGTCACGGCAGAGGCGAGCGGGCGCGGACAGCGGACACTGATAAGTATAGTTTGCTTTTCAGGTGACCGGAGAGACGCTGGGGGGGCCCTGGATTACTGGGGCCCTGTATACTACCGCTGGGGCTGCAATCTACTACCACTGGGGCTGTATATACTACCACTGGGGCTGTATATACTACCACTGGGGCTGTATATACCACTGGGGCTGTATATACTGCTGGGGCCCTGTATACTACCGCTGGGGCTGCAATCTACTACCACTGGGGCTGTATATACTACCACTGGGGCTGTATATACTACCACTGGGGCTGTATATACCACTGGGGCTGTATATACTGCTGGGGCCCTGTATACTACCGCTGGGGCTGCAATCTACTACCACTGGGGCTGTATATACTACCACTGGGGCTGCTGTATACTACCACTGGGGCTGAATATACCTGTGGGGCTGCTGTATACTACCACTGGGGCTGTATATACCTCTGGGGCTGCTGGATGCTACCACTGGGGCTGTATATACCTGTGGGGCTGCTGTATACTACCACTGGGGCTGTATATACCTCTGGGGCTGCTGTATACTACCACTGGGGCTGTATATACTTCTGGGGCTGCTGTATACTACCACTGGGGCTGTATATACCTCTGGGGCTGCTGGATACTACCACTGGGGCTGTATATACCTCTGGGGCTGCTGGATGCTACCACTGGGGCTATATATACCTCTGGGGCTGCTGTATACTACCAATGGGGCTGTATATACCTCTGAGGCTGCTGTATACTACCTCTGGGGCTGCTGTATACTACCACTGGGGCTGCTGTATACTACCACTGGGGCTGCTGTATACTACCACTGGGGCTGCTGTATATACCTTTGGGGCTGCTGTATACTACCTCTGGGGATGCTGTATACTACCACTGGGGCTGTATATACCTCTGGGGATGCTGTATACTACCACTGGGGCTGTATATACCTCTGGGGATGCTGTATACTAACTACTGGAGCTGCTGCTGTATATACCACTGGGGCTGCTGCTGTATACTACCACTGGGGAGGCTGCTGTATACTACCATTGGGGGGCCTGTATACCACACTGCTGGGGGCTGTATACCTGTGCTGGAGTCCACCCTCGGCTTAAACACGAGTCAATAGGTTTTCCCAGGTTTTGGGGGCAAAAGTAGGGGGGTCGGCTTATACACGGGTCGGCTTATACACGAGTATATACGGTACTTATTAATTGGAATTTTTTATTTCACTTTTATTAGAGATGGTTGAATTGATCCACTGTAATTCAAACTTGAATCAAATTTTATGAAACTTGCCAGAAAAGGATATAAATACAAAAAAACTCACCATAAGCAGCCGTAAGGTCTAATACTACAGGGTGGGCCGTTTATATGGATGCACCCAAATAAAATGGGAATGGTTGGTGATATCAACTTCCTCTTTGTTATCCATTAGTATAAAGGAGGGGGAAAACTTTTCCAGATGGGTGGTGATCATGGTGGCCATTTTGGATCCAACTTTATTATTTTCAATGGGAAGAGGGTCATGTGACACATCAAACCTATTCAGAATTTCACAAGAAAAACAATGGTGTGCTTGGTTTTAACATAACTTTATTCTTTCATGAATTATTTACATGTTTATGACCTCTTCTAAAATGTGTTCAAAGTGCTGCCCTTTGTGTTGGATTATCATTTCTTCTGCGGTGTTGCTATCAGTGGGAGAAGAGGGTTGCATTGACAATCCAACACAATGGGCAGCACTTTAAACCACCCATCTGGAAATGTTTTTCCCCTTCCATATACTAATGTGCCACAAACAGGAAGTTGATATCACCAACCATTCCCATTTTATTTAGGTGCATGCATATAAATGGCCCAAACCTGTATATGCACTTAGCAGGTTGCAGCAGGCCCCAATTATAATGGAAAAGGCAACACAGGTGCAAGATACCCCAACCATTGTCATCCTACCATGTCATAGAGGGAGCAATTGGTGGTATTTTGTATGCACACAGAAGGAGTTTTTCATAAGGCACCAATCACCCAAGCTGTGATGCAAACTGTAATCAGCATATTACTCACGCCCTACTATTAGATTGGCGGCATGCCCAGCACTATATAAATGTGCCGTACATGACAGATTCCCCAAAGGGCACAGATACAACCAGTCTAAAGAAAAAAGTGCAAAAAAGCATACAAAACAAGACTCCTAAAGTGAGGTATTGGTAGATATCTTGGTCCAAAATACATAAGCTCATAACCCACGTCAAGGGTCCTCACGCTTACCAGTCCCATCCTGATAAATACATATGGTATTGAAACTTGCCAGTTATGTTGAAGGTTAACAATTTTTGATTTGAATTGGGTGGATCATTAGAAAGTTGTCCAGTACAATTCCACACATTCCAAAAGATTTTGTCAGTAACAAGGGGGTTTACATGGCATTAACCCCTTCATCCTGGGTGATTTTCCATTGTTTGCTCCCCTTCTTCCAAGAGCCATACCTTTTTTATTTTTCAATTAATATAGATATATGAGTGCTTGTTTTTTGTGAGATAAGTTGTACTTTGAATTACTTCATTTATTTTACCATATAGTGTATTGGAAAATGAAAAAAAATAATTGCAATTGAGGTGAAATTGCAAACAAAGTGAAATTACAGGTTTGTTTTTTGTTTATTTTAGTCACCATGTTCACTATATGATAAAACTGATAGGTAATGAAAACCGGTTTCAAATTGGAGCGGCGCTTCCATACTCGTCCAAGGTTTTCTTTTTAAAAAAATATTTTCTTTTATTTCATTCGGATTGTAAAAAATTAAAAACGATACAGTATAGTACAACGCGTTTCGACCTAGATACAAGTCTTCCTCAGGTACATTTAGTAATAACATAAAAGGTATCTTAAAAATGTCTATATATGTTATTCTTATAAAATCCTCCTTTCAACTGAGTTTGAGAGATTGGGAAGTTAGTCACCGCCCCTAATTAGTGATTACAATAATTGATCTACAATTAGTAAGAGGTGTCTCCGGTCCGCCCCCAGGCTCTGAGTATTCATGAGCCTAGTAAGCGTCGGTGGGGACAAGTGGAGCATGTTGCTCTCAAAAATGATGTGGAGAAAACTTTATTTCTCTCAGTATAGCAGTCTCCTGTATGTTTCTGGTCCGCCCAAAGGTTCTATGAGAATTCATGAGCCTAGTAAGCGGCACCAGGGAAGAGGAGGAGAATGTTCTAAAAGTGGATAGTATGGTCTTATTTCTTTGTTTAGTTGTAAAATCAATAATTATCTATACACACAGGTGTAAGGAGACTTTATTCCTCTCTGTCCAACAGTCCTTCATATGTCTGCAATCCGCCCTCAGGCTCTATGAGTATTCATGAGCCTAGTAAGCATCAGTGGGGACAAATGGAGCAGGCTGCTCCCAAAAATGATGTGGAGAGACCTTATTTTTCTCAGTATAGCTGTCTCCTGAATGTCTCTGGTCCGCCCAAAGGCTTTATGAGAACTCATGAGCCTAATAAGCGGCACCGGGGACAAGAGGAGCGGATTGTTCCAAAAGTGGACAGTATGGACTCATGTGTTTTCCGTATTTCTTTTTAGATAGCAAAGTAAAAATAAAATGATTAACTCCAATACTAGAAATATAATAATTAAACTATGGTACTTTAGAGGTATAAATCATTCAATGACTAACAAATAATTTTTTGAGTTGTCAGAAGTGTCTAAAAATATTCAATTTTATCGTTTAATCCGTCTGGGTGTAGGGTACGCAACCGGAACATCCAGAAGGATTGTTTTCGGTTTAAGGTTTGTATCCTATTGATAGTGGTTTTTGGTACTAATTCCACTGGAGTGATTTTGACGTCAAATCTTCCTCCATGGTGGTGTAATAGATGACATGATAAGCTATGTGTCTGAAGTTGTATTTTGGTGTTGTAATGAGGACCACTCAGCCTAGTTTGAACTTTTCGAGTTGTTCTTCCTTCATATTGTAAACCACATGTACATGTGATTACATATATCACATGGTCTGTCTGGCAAGTCAGATGTTGTTTAATTAGGAATCCTTCACCAGTGCTATTAGAAATGATTTCCTTTTTTCCATTTGTAATGGTTTTGCAGCAATGGAAATTTCTTTTTCCACATCTAAAAACTCCCATTACTGATGGTGCTGCAAGTTTTTTCAAATTTTCAGCAGGTGAAATTTTTTGGAGTCTGCAAGGGGGTACTATATTGCGTATAGTGAGCCCTCTTCTAAATGTGATTCCGGGTTTCTCAGGAATTAATGTACGCAGGAGAAACCCGGAATCACATTTAGAAGAGGGCTCACTATACGCAATATAGTAGCCCCTAGCCGACTCCAAACAATTTCACCTGCTGAAAATCACTCCAGTGAAATCAGTACCAAAAACTACTACCAATAGGATACAAACCTTAAACCGTAAAGAATCCTTCTGGATGTTCCGGTTGCGTACCCTACACCCAGACAGATTAAACAATAGAATTGAATATTTTTAGACACTTCTGACAACTCAAAAAATTATTTGTTAGTCATTGAATGATTTATTCCTCTAATGTACCATAGTTTAATTACACTGGGGAACAATTTGAAAAAAAAATTTTGTTGAGTTAGGTTTTTGAGCTGATTTATGCTGAAATTGGCATGCTGATTCCAAAAATGTAGTCAGTTTTTTTCTAGCACGTCAAGTGAAGTTTTGATTGCTTCTTATTGCATTTAACATTTTGCAATGTTGTGACTACCAAAAAAAATGTAAGTTTGGAGTTAGAACTTTTTTCCATTATACAGTTTACAGATCTGATTAATTGATGTTATATGTTGATAGATCAGGCATTTCTAAATGTGGTAATACCAGTTATTTGTTGTTTTTCAATAGTCTTATTTTCAATAGAGCTAAAGGGGGGTGATATGAACTATTATGTTTTTTTTTATTTTTTTCATATTTTTTAAAACTTTATTTTATATGGTCCCTTAGGGCACCTCAGCATCTCTCTGCATAGCACAAATGATCACTTTCTTCTGGCGACGCAGCTCAGGCATTGCTGGCAAAATGTAATTCATGACAGCATCCGGGGTCCGCAGATGACCCCCGTGCTGTCATGACAATGCATCAAGACCCTGTGACCACATCCATGCCATGGCTGCTGGCGGAGAATAGCGCAATCCTCATCCCAGTGCTTTGGATGACGCTGTCAGTGAATGACAGTGTGATGCAAAGGGTTAACAGTGCAGATCAGATTGCTGATCCAATTGATGCAATTAGCTGCGCATGTCGTCTGACTAGATCAGCTGACATGAGTGGGGGATGATATGAGCTCAGAAGAGCCAGAACAGTAGAGTGACCATATTTTTTGATCTAAACCCCTCATGAATTTTATGTAGAGGTCTAGTAAGCATTTTTATCTTCCAGTTGTTTCACCAGTTTCTTTATTATTGGGATGTTTTAAAATGAAAAATTACATTTGCTATAGTACTAAATAAATTTAGCTCAAAATATTTCATTTCTACCATGAATAATAATGACAAATTTCTCTGTAAGTCTAAATCAGGAAATAAACAACATTCTAAAATTAATATTTAATAGTCATATATTAACAATCTACAAAAAAGATATGTACTAAAACAAAAGACTAATTCAACATTGCGTAGATAGATTTATTTAAAAAAAATCTTTTTTTCTCACTATATACAACAAACTTTATTTGCTTGAATACGATTGTTCATTTTTTTTTATCGCAAGTGATTTTCTTTCTCCCGCCTTTTGGCATCTTTACTTGATTTTTGGATTACCGTATATACTCGTGTATAAGCCGACCCGTGTATAAGCCGACCCCCTACTTTTGCCCCCAAAACCTGGGAAAACCTATTGACTCGTGTATAAGCCGAGGGTGGACCCCAGCACAGGTATACAGCCCCCAGCAGTTTGGTATACAGCAGCCCCAGAGGTATATACAGAAGCCCCAGTGGTAGTATACAGCAGCAGCCCTAGTGGTATATACAGCAGCAGCTCCAGTAGTTAGTATCCAGCAGCTCTAGAGGTATATACAGCCCCAGTGGTAGTATCCAGCAGCCCCAGAGGTATATACAGCCCCAGTGGTAGTATACAGCAGCCCAAGAGGTATATACAGACCCAGTGGTAGTATACAGCAGCCCCAGAGGTATATACAGCCCAAGTGGTAGTATACAGCAGGCCCAGAGGTATATACAGCCCAGTGGTAGTATCCAGCAGCCCCAGAGGTATACACAGCCCCAGTGGTAGTATCCAGCAGCCCTAGAGATATATACAGCCCCAGTGGTAGTATACAGCAGCCCCAGAGGTATTTACAGCCCCAGTGGTAGTATACAGCAGCCCCAGAGGTATATACAGCCCCAGTGGTAGTATACAGCAGCCCCAGAGGTATATACAGACCCAGTGGTAGTATACAGCAGCCCCAGAGGTATATACAGCCCCAGTGGTAGTATCCAGCAGCCCCAGAGGTATATACAGCCCCAGTGGTAGTATCCAGCAGCCCCAGAGGTATATACAGCCCCAGTGGTAGTATCCAGCAGCCCCAGAGATATATACAGCCCCAGTGGTAGTATACAGCAGCCCCAGAGGTATATACAGCCCCAGTGGTAGTATACAGCAGCCCCAGAGGTATATACAGCCCCAGTGGTAGTATCCAGCAGCCCCAGAGGTATATACAGCCCCAGTGGTAGTAACAGGCCCCCCACATCCCCCTCCTTAGTATGTCCCTCCCCAGGCTGCGCAGCTGTCAAAATAACAAACACTTTATACATCACCTTCCGGCGCAGCTCCTCCGCTCCTCCGGTCCTCCGCTCCTCCGCTCGCCGACTTCTTCTTCCTTCTTGTGCCGGCTTCTGTGACCGCGCGCAGGAAATGACGTCATCTCCTGCGCCAGGTCACATGACACCGGCACAAGAAGGAAGAAGAAGCCGGCAAGTGGAGGAGCAGAGGATTGGAGGAGCTGCGCCGGAAGGTGATGTATAAAGTGTTTGTTATTTTGACATCTGCCACAGCCTGGGGGGGACATACTAAGGAGGGGGGGCTGTTTATTACTGCTGGGGGACCCATAATAAGGAGGGGGGGCTGTGTAGTGCAATATGCACGGCATCCCCCCGCCGCTGATGGACGGGGGGATGCCGTGCATATTCATTGCACTAATGAGGCGGCCCCACGTGACCGCCTGCGGTCACCGCGGCCCCTCCTGCCTCCTCCAGCCACCGGTGCAGCCCCCCCCACAGCATACCGTATGACCCGTGTATAAGCCGAGGGGGGGACTTTTCAGCCCAATTTTTGGCTGAAAAACTCGGCTTATACACGAGTATATATGGTACTTAAGTGCATGTGTTCTAGTGCTTTCTGTACTCATGGTTGTCCTGAAGAAGAAATCAGTAGACTTTGAAACATGTAGATAATAAACCACCTTGAATTATCTTCTCATTGACTGGTAACTGGAATCGTCAGATGCACAGATGTCTTGCTTTTCAATTCTTCATTCTGCTATGTCTCAAAACTAAACACTGACTCACTAGCAGGAATTTGCATCCTATTTGCCCATGTAGCTCATCCCATCTTGGGCTAGCCCCAACCATTAACACTGTCTGTACCTAACTATGTGCAAGCAAATTACCAAACAGATAAACATATTTCAAACAGTGCATGCAATATATAGAACCACAGTTTCTTCAAGGGAATGTGGCAATACTTCCACTCCTTAACAAATGTGTCCATAGCTTTGGCTGTTAGAATACAGTGATACATTTCAGAAGTGAGTTTAAAAGGGTAAAGAGGATCTGGATTAGGATGTCAAAATTTATTCATTTAGCAACATCTGTGTATCTTAGATATTCTCAAGAGCAAGTACTGTTGGCTGAAAGTATTGGCAACCTTGAAATTATTCTAGAAAATGATAAGGTAAAAAATGTTTGTACCGTGTTAGCCAGTAGATAGAAAAATATTGGAATCTGAGAGTCCTCAGTGGTTGATACCTTTTAATGGATAACTGAAAAGATGATAAGAACAAGCAAAGCAAGCTTTCAGGACACTATGGCTCTTTATCTGTCTGACGAAGAGGCCATAGTGTCCCAAAAGCTTGCTTTGCTTGTTCTTATCATCTTTTCAGTTATCCATTAAAAGGTATCAACCACTGAGGACTCTCAGATTCCAATATTTTTCAAGGAAATGAAGTATTTCTCCAACAAAATAATTGCAGTTACAAATGTTTTGTTTTACACATGTTGTTTTTTTGTGTTGTTCCAATACATAAAAAAGAAATAAAGAAGAAAAGGCAAATTGAACATAATTTCACAGAAAACTCCAAAAATGGAATGGATAAAATTGTTGGCACCCTCAACTTGATATTTGTTTTGGCACCCATTGGAATATATAGCTGCAATCAGTCACTTCCTATAACCATCAACAAAATGTTTGCAACTCTCTATAGGAATTTTGGACCACTCTTCTCTTGCAAACTGCTCCAGATCTTTCATATTTGAAGGATGACCTTCTTCAAACAGAAATTTTAAGATCTCTGCACAGATGTTCTATAGGATTTAGACCCGGACTCATTAGAGAACTCTCTAGTGCTTTGTTTCCACCTATTTGTGGGTGCTTCTTGAAGTATGTTTGAGGTCACTGTCCTTTGGAAGGCTCATGCCTTACGGTACCTTCACACGCCGCAATATCGCCTGGCAAAATGTGGCGATCTAACGTGTGCGTGCACGTTTTTCATGGTCACCTCAGGTCACCGATGGCGGCATCACTCGCCGCAATTTCGCCCTGAAATTAAGGTGATGTGTCGCTCCGGAAATCGCCTCACCCACAGCGGAAGCAATCCTGCCTAATTCAATTGCCGCTTCACATGCCGCAATTCCAAAGACAATGTGGGCATACATGTTCAGCGTGGCGAGGAGATAGGCGTGCCGCAGTGGTTTACACCACGCCCATACGCGCTCATTGGAAAACGCAAAAGCGTTACGATTAGTCAGCCTGCTCTGGAAGGCTGGCTAATGCATGATGCAGACGGTTGTGTAGTAGAAGATGTGTGTGGTGCTGAAAGGACAGCTCTTTAAATATGGCGCGGTGTCAAGTGACAGCCAATGGGAAAACAGTAGGCACAACAATCATGTCAGACGGGGTGTGGACTCCAGCACGCTGAGGCACGCCTACTGGAAATTATAGGCAACACTCTTTCCATCACTATCGCCCTATCACACGCCACGACATGGAAATATCACCTTACCAATCACGGCTGAATACTGAGCACTGTTCAGTAATCAGGTAACAGGCGAAAGGCAATTTATCGTCGCGAAATTCCCCAATCACACGCCACAACTGTGAGGCAATTTCAAGGCGATTGCTCCAGGGTGACATATCGCCTTTATGATCTCCAGGCGATATTGCGGCGTGTGAAGGTACCTTTAGGAGGCAAACACAGCTTTCAGACATGGTGCATTACATAGCGATTGAAAATCCATTGGTAATCTTCAGATTTCAGGATGCCATTTTCCATGTCAAGGCACCAAGGCACCAAGTACAAGTGTCAGCAAAGCAACTCCAAAACATCTTTGAGCCTCCCCATATTTGACTGATGGTATTATATCCTTTTCTTTGTAGGCATCATTCTGTTTTTGGTAAATAGTAGAATGATGTGATTGACCAAAAATCTCTATCTTGGTCTTATCTGTCCACAGGAAACTTTCCCAGGAAAATTTTGACTTACATACATTTTGTCAATCTTCAGTCTGGATTTTTTATGTCTCTGTATCAACATTGGGGTCCTACTAGGTCACCCGCCATAGCGTTTCGTTTCATTCAAATGTCGACAGATATTTCCCGATGACACTGATACACTCTGAATCTGTAGGACAGTTTGAATTATTTTGGAACTTGATTGGGGCTGCTTTTCCACATTTAGGACTATCATGTGTTGCAACTTTTCATCAATATTTCTCTTCTGTTCACAACCATGGGAGATTGCCATGGTTTGATTATGTTGCACATCCTGGAAAAGGGAATATCAAGATCTTTGTAGATGGACTTGTAATCTAATTGTTAATAATTTTCAACAATTTTGGTTCTTAGGTCCTCTAACAGTTCCTTTGTACTCTTTCTGTTCTCCATGCTTACAGACAAAATGAAAAGACTGAGTCAACTTTTCTCCTTTATATTTAGTTTTAGGTGTATTTTATCATATTGCTCACATCTGTTACTTGCCAGAGGCGAGTTTGAAACAAGCATCACATGCTTGAAACAAGGTTGTTTGTCCACAATTTTGGAAAGGTGCCAACAAATTTGTCAATCAATTTTTGATATTTTGTGTGAAATTGTATCCAGTTTGCATTCACTTTTCTGTTTACTTGTGTGTATTTCCATATACACAAGGGAAATAAACATTTCTATAACTAAACACCTCTAATTACAATTATTTTCTGGGAGAATCACTTTATTCTCTTGAACAACATCAAAGGTGCCTACACTTGACTATAATAACAAATTTAAATTTTCTGGTCAGGGAAAATGTTTTCTTTGAACATTTGCAACAAAAGAAAAAAAGAACAAAAATCTACAATGCTATGGATTATTGCTATTGGATTATTATTATAAAAGCATTATTTAACTCTTTTTTATTTTCACATTTTATTATTTCCTTTTTGTACAATGCATACAATATTTGTATTATACGATTGATTTAATTTCTTTCTATATATTTTTGGGCTGATAAGATGTCAGTATGTGTTACATTCATACATCCTCCTATTTCCTATTCTTTTATTGGTGTATTTCTTAAATTAAGAGAGAGAAGAAAAACTGTTGACAATAATTTGAATAAATTACCAAAATTGTGCTGAAGTGTAAACATGTACTTTCAAGAATAGGTTTAAATTAAACATTCTTTGCACCATGGAATAATTTGCCATGGATGGTGAGAACTTGGCACTCATCAACACTCCACTTGTTTGTAAAAAAAAAAAATGACCATTAAAAATAAAATATTTGTGGATTAGTAGAAAAAATAATACTGATTTTATATACTCCTTTAGTTTTGGTGTACATGAACTTATTTGTCTATACAAAAGTACGAAAGTATCTAAAGTGGAAACATCATGTCAACTATGAGTATTTTTGGGACCACTTTAGGTTTCGGAACATTTTAACGACATCACGAGAATCCTGTAGGAAGTCTGGAATACGCTGAACTAGCGGTTGGTGTGCAGTGTCAAGCCAAGTATCCAAATGCTCCTTTAGGCTGGGGTCACACATGAGTCTTGGATCCTCTAAAAGCATCTGTTTTTTTTTACTTAGAATTTGCTAAAAAACGGATCCGTTAACGGATCCATAGGTCCCAGTGCAAACAAAGCATTGTCAAAAGGGCATTAAAAGAACAGTATGCGCTTTTGAAACGGCCACAAAAAACACTGCTAGCAGCGTTTTTGGGTGCAAGAAAAAACGCATACCTGTTTTTAATATGAGGCCCTATGGGAAACGGATCTGTTAATGCAATTGCAAATTAGAGGCATGCATTAACGGATCCGTTTTTATACTTAGCCTTTTCAAGCACAAAAATGTAAATTGCCACAGGTCATGTGACCTCTGCAAGCCATACAAAGTGGTGGGGGGTGTGGTACCCAGAAAATCTGGACTTACCACAGGAGTTTCTGCTGAATTTCTGGATGGTGCCACATGAAAGTATGCACACATGTGTGTTACATGTGCTGATCATGCATGTTAGCAACCCACATGCTACACACATGCAATGTGTCCGACTTATTCTGTTACCTCCACAATTTTGACTCTGTGCTGATTGATCGTGGCACACTGTCGGACAGTTCCTCATCTCAGTCTTCTGTAAGTATCCCTTACATACTGTGGTGGCTTCTCATTAGTGGAGCCTTGCCAGTGTGGACATGTTGTGTTGTTAGCACATTTGCCCTGGCTCAAATATTGTGTTTCATGTACTTTTCATATATGTCTCCCGTAAATGTTAGTCCCACGTGTAACATCATATGTGTGCAGCACACAAAACAGACACCACCATCCTCCAGTCAGCTGTTGTTCTCATCCCTAGTGTAAATGTGTTGTGATTCCGCAAGTGATCTGTCATGGGGTGGTTCAGATACCGCCATTAACATTACATTTTGCTACATATTTATTGTCAACATTTTGTGTGTCAACATTCTATCATTGGTTGGACATGTGTAGTGTTTGCCTATATGTATTGATGTGATTCTGTGTCCTGGCCTGCATGCATTTACTACTTGTCCCTGACCACACTCCTCATGGTGTGTGTTTCACCTGACGTGCTCCACAAGGCCCATTATCATGCCCACATACATGCATGTGCATGTTTGCATCCCATTGCCCAAGTGTACCACACAATCATGTGGCATGTGGGCATGTTCTTTGTCAATGGGCCCACATTTTCAACATGACTGTTTTTCAAAACACTCTCCACACTGTCCCTTGATAGGGTTAAATGTTCTTGTCACAAATGCCTACATGTATGGACCCTCACTCATGTTGACCTTTTTATTCCCAGAATTCATCCTCAACCAGTGTGTGGCCTGACTCCCAAATGAGTAAGTGTCTTGTTTGTGTAATGCCTGCCCAAATGTTATGTTTAAGCATCAGTCCAAACATTCATGACTTGAGTTACACAATGCCTCAACACATATGTGTGGCCACCACACTCATGCTCGACCCCCAAGTTCGGAGGACACACAGACGCATGAAATGTTGCATGTTAAGGGTTGTCATGGAATGTGTTTTTGTGTTATCTTGGTGTCATATATACATGTTTGTGTGCCCTCACATATGTGTGGACATATGGTTGTGTATTTGTCATCATGTGACCATGTTCTGTGAGGTCTAAACATTGATCTCTGTTTTAGTTTCCTCTCCTAAACTTACCCTTCAGGGCAAAAAAAAAACACAAAAGGGCTAAGCAGACCCAAAAAAGAAAGGAACCAGCGAATGCGGGAACTTCAGGTGTACGACATAAGGTATGTGAATCTTCAAAATATGTGTAGCCATGTTTGGGGAGGATGTGTACATGTGTTTATTTGTTGATCACTACAACATATGTTTATTTTTGGTCCCACACAGGACAAGGATGCTGCACATAGCCGACCCAAAGGCCATGGTTGAAAAAGTCAAGATGCCCCCACGGCAGCTCCTGTGGTAAGCAACCTGATGTTGAATGTAGTCATGGCCATAATTACCCTTTATTCATTTTGTAAAATGTGTATTTTTAACTTCTGTAAAGATCATTGTTTAGCTTTTATTTGGGTAAGCTTGGCAGCTACATTTTAACCTCTGTGTGCAAGCACATATGTCTGCTTACCGTGATGTTCTAATTATTTTTCCTTTTACCCTAGGCCACTGGCAAACATGGGCGCCGTAACTACGCCAAGGGGTTTGGCAAAGTGCATATTCACAATGAGACCCTAATACATCTCCTTGAACCTCATGAGTGCATCTGGGTCCAGGGACATCCAGGCCACAAGAATGCGGTCAAAAAACGTAAAATATGGACATCCATTTTCACGGCACTGTTCCCTGATTTTAAGAACCTGTCCCTGGCGGAACAACAACACATTGGTAAGTCCTCATGCTGCAGTACCTAAATCTGTGTTTACACTCTAAATGTATTGGATTATACTTGCTCAAACATGGTGTCTGAATTTTGCTTGCACACTTTTCACACCATGTAGACAACAAAGTGCACAGTCGGTGGAGGTTGGTTAGAGACCATTATGTTCGTGATGTCCAGGACATCGACAAGTGCAGGAGTGGTGCTGCTGCTCATCCGCCTACCCTCTACAAGCACCACAACCAGCTTGGCTTCCTACAAAAGACCATTGAAGGGCGACCCAACGTTGCCAAATTAAATACTCACACGTCAAATTGTTACACACCGCAACTTGACAAGTCAATGTTTCTTATGTTGTTTTTTCTGATACTGTACAGGACTCTCAGCAATACACCAAAGGAAGTTGCAGAGATAGCGGACAGCAGCGGAGATGGCCAAGCAAACCTTGATGATGGGGTTGATAGGCGACCATGTGAGGCCACACACATCAACCTCACGCAAGTACATCAAGACACAATGCCCACCATCCCACCACAAACATCAGTGCCCCACCAGCCTCAATAACACTCCCAAGAAGGCGGAATGCGTTGCGTGACAAAGCCGACACAATCATAATCGCTGGGCTTCATCGCCTCCAGGACACTGTGCGGAACAATAAAAATGAGCTTGAGAAGAAAATTGATGACATGCGGGACAAGGACACAGTTAACCAGCTTAGTGAGTGGCAACAATTTATGGGAGCCTATATTCCGGACCTTATGACCCTCGACGCACATGACAAGTACTCGTACCGCGGTGAGATGAATACGTTGGTGGCAAAATATTGCGTTAAAATACCCCTTAACATAATTGTGGTCTGTGAGGAGAAGTCTGCGGACCCCGATTAAGTGCCAGTTGGCCTTTTTTTCCCCAGGTACAATAGCTTTTAAACTTAAATTATTTTGATTAATTAGGAGGTAATATTTGAATTATTTTAAAGGGAATATATTAATTACCAACTTTTTATAAAAATTAAAGAATCTTTATTGAAATTCTTAAAAGGTCAAAGATATTCACAGATACAGACAAAACATCAAATCTTAAAATTACTTCTCCAAAACATACAGCCATATAATTGACAGGTACAATAGTGCATAGTGGGATAGATCCTACCTATATGTGATAGTGGTGCCCCAGACCCTAACTTTGAGAGGTACAAGATCTAACACTATCCCTCAATAACTGGACCCTACCTTACAATGGAGGTTTTTACAACTTACTTTTTTTGGGTGCACACATTCAATGTCAGCTCTCCCTAGGAGTATCCCTCCCTTTAGGAAAGTAGGTCAAACAGTTTTGTAGAGAATAGTGAAACAATCTTTTCCAATGGCAGGACTTAACTTGAGAAGTGTAGTCCTCCAATAGGTAGCCTTTCAGACTGTCTATATAGAAAGTCTGTATTCCAGAGAAGAAAATGCTTCTGTTACCTCCACATTTGACGCGTTTCGCCTTGTCTATTTAAGCGAGGTTCATCAAAAGAACAGAGAATTTGTAGCAATTTGCCTAAAGACAGAAAAAATCGTAAGTTAATGATTAATATATAACTGTAAGAAATATTCACACTAAAATATTTTGGATTTGACCGGAAGAAGCGGTACAGCACCGCGAAACAGCCCGTCGTCACTCCTCCACACTCCCTCCCCTACAGCAGCCATGTCGTGCCTACACTTTGGCAAATAAAAGACAGAAGATATCAACATGGTGAGTGCCGCTCATTTTTTCTTAAAGAATTTGTTCATACTTTATTAAGCGTGCACCGCTATTCTGGATCCTCAACACAGGTACCTGTTTATGTATGAGGTCACACACAGGCATATAGGGTGAAAGCTGTAGTGCCCAGTAATTGTTCTGCTATTTGAGGACTAAAATATTTTGAGTTTGGTCGTCTAGAGGAAAAACAAAAAAATGGCAAATATTGAGCAGGCTAAAAATTCTCACATAGTCATACAATATACCTTATCACGTTATTCATAATATAAAAATCTTTCAGACCAAGCACACAGGGACATCAGTATTCCCACATCCGAAAGGAGCAAGATATGCTGTAAGATTAGTAAAATAGAAAGAAGGACTCATAAATATGTTCATCTTGTTAGGTCCATAACTAACATTACTACAATCCCAACAAAATCTTACCCCAATATTAACTGAGGAAGGCAATGTTGACAACCACCTCGAATCCTATAGCCAGGGCTACAAATGTGGGGAAGAAGATGGAAAATAGACCAAATCCAAAAACTTCCAGGTACAATAGGTGCCTGTTATGATACACATTATGGCACCGTTGCCTAAAGCCATTTTTACATGTGTTTTCACACATCATTATCCAAATAGGATGTTTTCTTTTGTGTTTTAGTTAATGCTCATGTTGAGCGAGTGATGTGTTGGTTTCTGTCCAGCTTGGATATTAAATTTTGTTTTTGTCCAAAACAAAAACAGTATGTGTGCATTATTTTGGGAACAGGGTGACTCACACATTCCAAACTCACCATCACAATTATGGCATATCTTGTTCTTAGTCACATTATGCCTACATACTCAAACGTTAGTGTGCACACTGTTTACACACAACATACCAAAACTACATACCGTATATACTCGTGTATAAGCCGACTTTTTCAGCCCAAAAATTGGGCTGAAAAGTCCCCCCCTCGGCTTATACACGAGTCATATACGAGTCATATAAGTGGGGGCTGTGTCCGGGAGCAGGAGGAGGCTGGAGGAGGTGGGGGAAGGCTGCAATATGAGCGGCTCATGACGTGGAGCCGCTCATAACTTATTCATGATATGCACTGCATCCCCCGCCCATCCGCGGGGGGGAGCAGTGCATATCCCATTACAGCCCCCCAGCACGGGGTATACAGCCCCCCCCCCCATTCCCTCACAGTATGGCGCCCCCCCTCCATGCTGCCGCTGCTGTACACTAAACACAGTGGTATTATCTCACCGGCCGGTCTCAGTGAATCCTCCCTCCTCCCTGCGTGTCATGTGACCGGGCTCACGCCGATGACGTCACCGGCCGGTCACATGACACACAGCCTCGCAGGGAGGAGGGAGGATTCACTGAGACCGGCCGGTGAGATAATACCACTGTATTTAGTGTACAGCAGCGGCAGCATGGAGGGGGAGGGGGCCTGTGCCCCATACCCTGAGCCTGTGCCCCATACCCTGAGCCTGTGCCCCATACCCTGAGCCTGTGCCCCATACCCTGAGCCTGTGCCCCATACCCTGAGCCTGGGGGTCTGTGCCCCATACCCTGGGCCTGTGCCCCATACCCTGAGCCTGGGGGCCTGTGCCCCATACCCTGAGCCTGGGGGCCTGTGCCCCATACCCTGAGCCTGGGGGCCTGTGCCCCATACCCTGAGCCTGGGGGCCTGTGCCCCATACCCTGAGCCTGGGGGCCTGTGCCCCATACCCTGAGCCTGGGGGCCTGTGCCCCATACCCTGAGCCTGGGGGCCTGTGCCCTCTGAGCCTGGGGGCCTGTGCACCCTGTGCACCCTGAGCCTGGGGGCCTGTGCCCCCTGAGCCCTCTGAGAGCCTGGGGGTCTGTGCACCCTGTGCCCCCTGAGCCTGGGGGCCTGAGCACCCTGTGCCCCCTGAGCCTGGGGACCTGTGCCCCCTGAGCCTGGGGGCCTGAGCCCCCTGAGAGCCTGTGCACCCTGTGCCCCCTGAGCCTGGGGGCCTGTGCACCCTGAGCCTGGGGGCCTGTATACCCTGTGCTGGAGTCCACCCTCGGCTTATACGCGAGTCAATAAATTTTCCCAGTTTTTGGGGGCAAAAGTAGGGGGGTCGGCTTATACACGGGTCAGCTTATACACGAGTATATACGGTAATTAATGCTGTTGTGTTTCAGTTAGTGATCTAAACCACATTGTGTGTTGTGGACATGGGGCATTTGTGGGTGGCCAAGCAAAGGACATGTGAAAGTAGTTTGTTTGATTTTGTGGGTGGATGGGACATGGTGCAGACAATGATGACCACATGTGACTGGCAAACCCAAACACCAACATCTCATCAAGCTGTAACAGCAATGAGAATTATGTTGACCATGTAATTGGTTGATGACTAAGTATGTATACTGTAGATGTGCCAACCTAAGTCCTTGTGGGCAAAAACAAACAAACATGTGTATGTGTTAAGGTTTGCAAATCACAAGAGAAATACAACTAAAATTGCATCCAAATGGTTTAATTTCAAAATTAGAAAACAGCAAACTGCTGTGTAACATGCTGTATCAAATTAAACACTGAACTCTAAACAAAAGGAGGTAGTTAGGCAACACAGAGCCACAGCTGAAACAAAAATGGTGTTAACGAGCATTAAGGCGCCCCATCTCAGTCATAAAGTGGTGCGCCTATTGGTTGCGCACCTCCATTGCTGCTAAGGGTGCCATTTGCCTGTTGTAGGCCTAATAAAGGGGAGTCCCAGTCATATGGGTCCAGGTTTATGGGCTCTTTTCTACATAATGTTCATAATTATGAAGACAGACACAGGCCTTGACCACGCTGTCCACAATGTGAGGGTGTAACTGTATGATGGTCAGCAGCACCCGCCACTTTGCAGCCAATATGCCAAACACACACTTTACATATTGCCCTGCCTGGCTTAACCACATGCTAAAGTTACGCCAGGCAGGCATAAGTCTGCGGCTGGCATATGGCTTCATAAGGTTGACATGAAGCTGAAAGTACTCATCAGCCAAAAAACATAAGGTAACATGGGAGTAGTGGTGCCAGGCAAAGGGCATGGTGGGGGGATATGAAAGCGGCCTTTATACAGTGCTTGGCCCATGGCACTGTCCTTAAAGACTCTGGAGTCATTGGTACGGCCATATGCCCCTATATCCACTGCAATGAACCGGCCCTTTGAATCAGCTATGGCCATTAGGACAATACAATAGAAGCATTTATAGTTGAAAAAATTCAATCCACTATCTGGTGGTTTACGGATTCGAATAGAATTTTCTTCCCGTCCAAGGCGCCAGTGCAGTTGGGGAACTGTGCAAGCTGATGGAATCTGATGGCATTTTCACACCATGTTTGGCAGGTGGGTGCTGGCATCACCATTGGCTGGACTTTGGACCACAAGACCTCACAAGTTTCCGGGACAATGGTGCTGATGGTCGACCGGCTAATCTGTTACTGGTAGTGAAGGGAGGCTTAAGTCTCCCCTGTGGCCAAATACCATCAAAAGGAATAAACGCACAAATTAGGAATGTACACACACATTACATGAGTTGATGGTAACCAAACAACAGGCTTGGCCAACGTCCTATGCAACATGCATAACATTGGATCACAGAACCTGAATGTAGCGAAGTGACACTTATTTGGCTGCTCAATGTATTTAGCAGCAAAAACATGTGTAATCCCCATTATAATCACATTAGTAGTCGAGTTACCATAGAGCCAAGCAGAGTGTCATATTCACAGAGACCGAATGTTTGCACACTGACTGAATTCTGACACTCTAAATGGCAGCACGCAGCACAGTGAGTGACACAATGGTGTACAAAGGGTCAGTAAGGCAATATTATGCTGCTTACAGATAACATGGCCAAAATCGGACACAAGGCTCCCTTTAATCATCAGACACAGAGAAATCACATGTGTTCTGTGTGTGCAGGCTAGCAGCCAGCAGGCCAACAACACTTACCTTAGTGTCATTAACAGTCTTTCAGCTGGTCAAATGGCCGGCCACCACCGTGTGTCCTGCTGATAGATGTAATCGGCCACCAGGGCTAGAAAGGAGTCTAAAGCTGGCACTGACATTCAGAGTATCGCTGAAACTTGCAAGGGAACATACACAATTGGGGATACAGCACATGAAATACACCACGTTGTGGGCATAGCAGGTTCACCTCATGGATCCAGAGGTGGCCACGTCTGGTATGTCGCCACTGGCGATGCCAAGCGGCCTCATAGCGCAGCTCCAGAAACAACGACTCCTGCTCTACATCAATGATGCACACACAGTGCAAACAGACACAATATCTCCAAAAGTAAGGTGGCCACACCTCAAAATGAACTGCCCTTCTTATTGGCTGAGGGGTGTGGCTAGCCATGCATATTTAGTGGCAAATTAAAAAACCACCAAAAAATGACCCTTATCTGTTAATGGATCCATTAACGGATGCTACATATGTGGTACATCCGTTAACGGATCTGTTTTTTTATGCACAAAAATGGCCAAAAAACAGCCTGAAAATAACCGATCCTTTTTTTGGATCCATTACAAAAAACTGACTGCCATGTGTGACCCCAGCCTTAGCGAGCTTATTCTGGAACTGATTGGTTTCAATGTAATTGGTGAAACTGACTTGTGAGTCTTTGGCAAACCATGTATGATCAGGACCATCTTTATGACATAGAAGAGTCCACATATAGAATCATTTCCAATATTTTAAAAGATTTTGTGAAATGTCATAATCACAATATATCGTAAAGACATATGAAATTGAATATGTCCCTAAACACATTATAGGGGTGACCATATAAGTGGACTATGTAATAAAGAAGCTTTTTGATTTTCTTCCTTTAAAATGTAAATGTCATTTCAGTTAAAAAAACAAAAAACAAAAACAAAACAATACTGCACTGGTTGTTAATGGATGGGTCACATAGCAGCTAAGATAATGCTTTCTTTGCCATATGACTTATTTTCTTTAACTTTTTTGTGTGCCTTTAAAATCTGCGTTTTATGGCTGTATGGGCATGGCCAGCACCTGATAGTGAGCAGCGCCTTGAGACAGCAGAGAAGGAAAAATATTAGAGATTGTGAGCTGTGTGTGGTACCAGTAGCCAGATGACAGATCCGAGAAGTTCTTGCCGAGGATATGGGAGGGGGGTTTGCACTAATACTGACATTCTGACATTGCTCAACACTTTGCTGTAATCTGAGCTAATCTGATACATTGTCACCTTATCAACTGCAGTCAGGAGCACACAGTGTAGGCCCTACCCCTTTAGCCTTATATGGTTACATGTCCGTATTCAGTGGGAAGACAGATCTGACTGAAAATAAACATACAGTGGGTATGAAAAGTATTCAGACCCCTTTAAATTTTTCACTCTTTGTTTCAAAGCAGCCATTTGGTAAATTCCAAAAAGTTCATTTTCTCTCATTAATGTGCACTCTGCACCCCATCTTGACTAAAACAAACAGAAATCTAGACAATTTTGAAATTATTATTAAAAAAGAAAAACTGAAATATCACATGGTCATATGTATTCAGATCCTTTGCTCAGACACTCATATTTAAGTCACATGCTGTCTGTTTCCTTGTGATCCTCCTTGAGATGGTTCTACTCCTTCATTGGAAGAAAAGATTCAGAAAACCCTTTACAATGTATAAGGCCCTCCAAAAACAACGTATAATTCATATAAAACAACCAGGAGTCAGGCCACAATTGAAAAGCAAAGTGCACTTTATTAAAAATAGCAGCGCCTGCTGCATTTAAAAAGTGATGCAACACTGCACACACATATAGGTGACCACATGAATATATGTAATTAACAAGCCAAGTTCAGACATGACCTTACAGCCAATATAGTACAAGTGATTTGCCCCAAAGTGGGTGCACAGCAAATACATAGATCACAAAGTACACATAGACAACTCAAATCATGGGTCAAAGTGTTACCTATTGGTGGCAGTGGCCCCCTGACGCGTTTCGCCAAGCTTCTTCCGAGGGGGGTGACTGGAGTCCAGCTGTGTTTAATTAAACTGATAGGAATTAATTTGGAAAGGCACACACTCGTCTATATAAGACATCACAGCTCACAGTGCATGTCATACCGAATGCAAATCATGAGGTCAAAGGAACTGCCCAAGGAACTCAGAGACAGAATTGTGGCTAGTTACAGATCTGGCCAAGGTTACAAAAGAATTTCTGCAGTAATGTAGGTTCTTAAGAGCACAGTGGCCTACATAGTCCTTAAATTGAAGAAGTTTGGGACTACCAGAAGCCTTCCTAGACCTGGCCATCCAGCCAAACTGAGCAATCATGGGAGAAGAGCCTTGG
This sequence comes from Allobates femoralis, assembly GCA_033576535.1. Lineage (NCBI taxonomy): Eukaryota > Metazoa > Chordata > Amphibia > Anura > Aromobatidae > Allobates > Allobates femoralis. The sequence goes on from JARQOC010000002.1 coordinate 493,306,088, forward strand.
TGTGAAAGGTAAAGAAGAATCCCAAGATCACTATGGCTGAACTCCAGAGATACAGTGGGAAGATGGGAGAAAGTTCCACAAAGTCAACTATCACTGCAGCCCTCCACCAGTTGGGCCTTTATGACAGAGTGGCCCGATGGAAGCCTCTCCTCAGTGCAAGACATATGAAGGCCTGCAAAGAGTTTGCAAAAAAATCACATGAAGGACTCCCACATTATCTTATATATAAAACCCGAAGGCCACTTCCGGGCAATCCAGCCAACTTCCGTGATGGCCTGTGCCCTGTGTAAAACACCGGAACCGTAAGTAGCAGACCCACGAGCGGTGAGCGCGTAGCGCTCACCGTGAGCCGCTGTCAAAACGGCACAGCGGCTCACGGTGGGCGCTAAAGCGCCACCACTCGCCGCTATCCCGCCACCGGCCCCGCACTGAGCCCCGTCTGCGCCCATCCGCCCTCCCCCGGCACCGCCCACAGCCCTGCAGCTCACCGCCCACTCTCGCCACCGGCCCCGCACACTGCCCGGTGTGGGCCCGGCCCACATTCCGGTGTGCGGCCTCCGCCGGCACCGCTCCCACTCCTGCCGATCCCGCCACCGGCCCCGCACTGAGCCCCGTCTGCACCCATCCCCCTCCCCGGCACCGCCCACAGCCCTGCAGCTCCCCGCCCACTCTCACCACCGGCCCCGCACACTGCCCGGTGTGGGCCCGGCCCACACTCCGGTGTGCGGCCTCCGCCGGCCCCGCTACCACTCCTGCCGGTCCCGCCACCGACCCCGCACTGAGCCCCATCTGCGCCCATCCGCCCTCCCCCGGCACCGCCCACAGCCCTGCAGCGCCACCGCCCACTCTCGCCACCGGCCCCGCACACTGCCCGGTGTGGGCCCGGCCCACATTCCGGTGTGCGGCCTCCGCCGGCACCGCTCCCACTCCTGCCGCTCACCGCACACACCCACTCACTCTCCTCCATCAGGGAGCTGGCCCCTCCGGAACCGCCGCCACCACTGCCGCTGACCGCCGACAGCCCAGCTGACCGCCGACAGCCCCGGTGAGTGTTCTGCCCCCCATCCCCCCAGCCTCACCTCTGCTGTGCCCCCCAGCCTCCCCTCTGCTGTGCCCCCCAGCCTCCCCTCTGCCGTGCCCCCCAGCCTCCCCTCTGCCGTGCCCCCCAGCCTCCCCTCTGCCGTTCCCCCCAGCCTCCCCTCTGCCGTGCCCCCCAGCCTCCCCTCTCCCCTGCCCCCCTGCCTCCGCTCACCCCTGCCCCCCAGCCTCCGCTCTCCCCTGCCCCCCAGCCTCCGCTCTCCCCTGCCCCCCAGCCTCCGCTCTTCCCTGCCCCCCAGCGCCACCGCGCAGTGCTGGCCACCGAGCCGCCGCGCAGTGCTGGCCACCAAGCCGCCGCGCAGTGCTGGCCGCCGAGCCGCCGCGCAGTGCTGGCCGCCGAGCCGCCGCGCAGTGCTGGCCGCCGAGCCGCCGCCCAGTGCTGGCCGCCGAGCCGCCGCGCAGTGCTGGCCACCGAGCCGCCGTGCAGTGCTGGCCACCGAGCCGCCGCGCAGTGCTGGCCACCGAGCCGCCGCGCAGTGCTGGCCACCGAGCCACTGCGCAGTGCTGGCCACAGAGCTGCTGTATACTGTGCTAGCCACAGAGCCGCTGTATACTGTGCTACCCACAGAGCCGCTGTATACTGTGCTACCCACAGAGCCGCCTGTATACACACAATTCTTTTCACCGCACTCCCTTAACTATTAGTAAATAAACTATATATGGATTCTAGACTACCCGTTTCTTTAGAATCGGGCTCCCATCTAGTAAGTAATAAGATTCTTTGGTCTGATGAGATGAAGATAGAACTTGTTGGTGATACAGTAATTCTAAGCGGTATGTGTGGAGAAAACCAGGCACTGCTCATCACCAGCCCAATAAAATCCCAACAGTGAAATATGGTGGTGGCAGCATCATGCTATGGGGGTGTTTTCACCTGCAGAGATCAGGATGACTGGTAGCAATTGAAGGAAACATGAATGTGGCCAAGTAAAAAAAAAATGAACTATTTTGAACTTACCAAATGGCTGCAATGAAACAAAGTGTGAAAAATGTAAAGGGTTCTGAATACTTTCCATACCCACTGTAGATATACTGTAGCAATGACACATAATTTTGGAGAATATTTGCAAACTTCATGCTTGCAATAACATATGTTTTCATTATTTTCTGAGAGCTGAAACTTTATCAGTAGTTGATAAAAAACAAACAGTTGGAGTTTTGTTAATTTTTTTTCAGGAAGAAAGGCTTTTGCATCCAGTGAATTGAACACAATAGTTTTATAATTTAGAGAATCTATAATCAATGGGAAAACTGCAAAATTATTTCTGGCAGAAACGTTATGTTTTGAATCAAAGAAAAAAAAAACCTAAAGAATCTGCAATCAATTTAGCTTAAACTATTCCTGACAGAGAGACTTTATTATAATTAGTTAGATTCAAATAATGTTCTCTTAAAATCAAGAATTGTTTCACAATCTTTCTTAAGAAATTGATATCTGAGTTGCAGTATAGCACTTTGTAATCATGTCGGAGCCTGATCAGTAACTACTGAAAATTATTCTAACCTTGGATAAGTGGAAGCAAACTTTGTCACTGTTAGTTTCCTCTGTAAGTGTAAGGCCTTGATATAAAAATATTATAAAGCAGTTCAGTTCATGAAATTGTCGTAAGATTTCGCTATTTTCTGCCTAAACCTTTCAAGAGGAAAGTCTGAAGCATGGTAGTTGTGTACTATGCTATTTTGCTAAAGAACAATAAAACAGAAATATGACACAATACTGCTATGAGGACTATCTAAAGAAACATGGGTGATGTTGACATGGGTTGCAGCTCCTACGCGGTGCATTACATCTCCTAGAGACACTCATCCTTTTTCTCTTTCTGGTCCTCCCATTCAATTTAGTTGTTTAAGGCTGCCTTCTCTTATGCTTCACTCCCTGGTGAAGCAACATACGAATATTGGGGTGTCTGTAAAGGGCAGTCAGCTACAGGATCCTTCCTGTATGTGCATGTATTTGATGCAATTATATTGAATCATTTCACCCTTAACATCAATGCCATTTAGGGCATTTGCCACATTAAATTAAATTTGTGGTCAATCCATTATGATAATTTCCTTACCCTCTGAATATTGCTTACATCAGACATCTGTTTTGGGATAAATTAATCTGTAAATACTAGTGTATTAGTCACTAATGTTTACTATAAAATATTTTTTATAGTAAATTTAATTTTATTTTTGCATAATTGTGCATATTTGTATCTGGTTTTAATACTGTCCGTGTGTTTATGTCTTTTTATATTGTGAACCCATATATTCAATAACGGCTAAATTATATTTCTTTATTTTTGGGATGCTTACAGGATAAATAATTATCATCATAATTTCATAATTTGTCTATAGCTTCAATGATACACATTTAATATTTTCTGAGAGATTTCGGTTTCATCTTTAGATGCCAGAAGAGGCCTGTAGTGTGTACCACTGTGTGAGATGTTAGATTAGAGTTGGGTTAGGTTTTTTAATTATTTTATTCCTTTTCCCCTATGGACATGGATGAAGAATTATATTTTTTTTGGGGGGAGCATGTATGTATGTGAGTTAATAAACAGTGATAGAAGCTGAACTTAGGTTAGCTAATTGGAGGGACACTTTTGGTACGATTACTATTGGTGGCACTGTACTCTTTACCGTGGTCGTGGCATATCCAAATAAAGGAAAAAACTGCACTTGCCGCACCTGCCACACACTTACCGCAAGCCCCATAGACATTGTATGGGGCTTGCCGCAAATGTGCCGCGGTCGCGGCCATTATGCGGTAACTGCGGCAGTTGCGTTTTTTTTCACCGCAACTGCCGAGATCAGCGATAAACGCTGATGTGAAAGGGGCCTTACACATGTAGCAAAATAAATCCACCCCTCACCTTCTTTTGCTACATGTGTAACATGTCTGGATTCATCAAATATTGAAGAGTTTTTGCAAACAAAGTCTATCACTGTTCCTTCAATGCTCACTGGAAACTACGTTTTTTACTTTACTTGGATATAGCTGTGCCTGGACGGGGCTACATCCATGCTGGAGCGTCTGAAGTGGCCGTCAAGGTGGTGAGCTGAAAGTTTTTCTATATCCATTTTATCTTGGTCCTGACATAACTTAGCTTTAAGCAGATATCAAGACACTGAAGTAGAAGATTAGATTTTTACCTTTCTAAAATTACGGTAGTTAGCCTGAATATAGTGTAATAATTCACAGGTCAACAAAAAAAAATTTTTTTCTGGTGCCCAAAATATTTTAATGAATTTGGGGTATTTTTGGGGTGCTGATTCTGAATATGCTATCAGTTTTGCCAGATTGGCTCAAGTTTTTGAGATTTTTTGTATCTTATTTATAGCACTTGTTGGTAAATGCGACGCATCATCTCATTAATTTCTTTGGATTAGTACTTGAACTGAGCAGTTCTCAATATAGTTTTGTGTTAATTAGTGTTCTAAAAGTTTGTTCATAGCTTGATTTTTGCACTAACTTTATGTTTGTTGTCTGTTGTCCAGTGAAAAGCATGAACTCATCAAGAAGAAGTTGTCTTAACAATCCAGACTCATTCTGTTACATTTGTGGTGAATATACACTGACAAAACATAGAAGAAACATAACAGAATTCGTTAAAAAAGTAGCAAAAAACGTCTTTTTTGTTACACATTTTACGAAAAATCTCAAAAACTTGAGCCAATCTGGCAAAACTGATGACATATTCAGAATCAGCACCCCAAAGGTACCCTAAATTCAATGAAATATCTTTGGCACCAAAAATGCTGTTGACCAGTGATAGAAATCACAGTTTAATTTTAATTGATTCTTCTTTATTAAAATATTCTAAACATAATCATTTAATAACATTTAAAGTTAGATTGTTCACATAAATTAATTTTTAAGTTTAGATTTTTCTTAGGACTTGTACATGGATCATGACAATAATTAAAAGACATTTTTGATCATTCTTAACAGACATTATTTAAATCAGTGACAGTTTTACATAGTGCCAATGATAATTCCTTTGACATTATTGATAGATACATTTTTTGGCAGTGTATGTTCATATTTCTTCTTGCTCCTTGGATTATGTCCAAACATTTCATCATTTCGTATAGTATGCTCAAATAAATTAGAAATGTTTTTTCTTCAACTGCACAAATTTGTGGAAGAATAGCTATGTAGCAAACAATAGTTAACAAATTTGCGTGTTTTTTGCATGCTGATTTCTTAATTCTGCTTCTTTGTTAGTGTGAGTACAAAATCCTCCTATCTGTGGTGTTTTATATAATTTCAAACTGAGAAGTGAAGCATAATTTAATCTTTATTGCTATTTTCCAGTAAAAGTGATATGTTTTGCCAAAATTGGAATTGCAGTCTCTGATGATGTGGCTATATCTGTAACTTCGGGATTCAGAAATACATATAAAGATTGTTACTTGTGTGCAGATAAAAAACAACAATACACATGTAATTATTTATTAGTTATACAGTATAGCACAATCCTGTTCAGCAGTGATTAGCATACATCATCAAGGTCCAAATTATGGCTCACAATCTAAGTTTACCTATCAGTATGTCTTTGTAGTGTGGGAGGTAACTGGGGTCCTGATAGGAAGCCAATGCAAACTGAAGATGTATAAATTCATTGCAGATGTTGTTCTTGGTGGGATGTAAACTCAGGACCAGGACTTTTGAAATGCTGATTTGGTAGCCTTGCTGATATTTCCAAAAAGGTTTTATTTGTGGCATATTGCATGAATCTAAAAGCCTCTAATTGCATGAAAAATGTGTGTATACACTCAGTTTTCCCAGTTTGGAGCTCTGTAATGCAAATGCAGCTTTTTTAATGTCAAACTGACATCAACGTATCTGCCATGAGAAAAACGTATTCTAAAGGGAACCTGCCAGCTGATACATACTTTCCAAACCCTGGGAAGCATGTGTTAGTCACTGGCTGAATGAAACATACATTACTGTAATCATACATTCAGTGGCTGACATGCTGCCAATAGTTTGACAAGCATGTATCAGTTAAAAGGTTCTCTTTAAGTGATAGTTACCAACAACCTATTTGATCATCTACAGCAGGTTCATGCTGTGAAGGCTACTTATATCACCGTAAATTTTGGATTGTAGACACACTTTTTTCCCCAAAAAATTGGGGGGAATGGAGTGCACAGGAGACAGCGAGTGGACCTGAGGATGGAGATTCCTTGCAGAGGTACAGTCAGTCAATTCTGTGGAGGTGTCATTGTGGCAGCATGGTGGGGAAATGCTGTGAGGCTGTCCCAATGGCATCACAATGTGGAAATTTTGTGGGGGTTCCCAGGTCATGCGCCATTGATTTCCTGGAAGTGGACACGATGGGCTGAAGTAAAATTGATGCTGGGGCAGCACACACACAGATAGAGATATCATAGAGCAGAGATCTCCATCCTAACATGCGCCACCTCCGCAGCCACTTTCCTAAAGTCCATTGCATCAGATGCGGTGCTGATCGTCTGTACTTCCAGGTGAAAAATGGGGCTGACCATGTAACCACCAGGACATCCCCATAGCATTGCTCCACTGTACCACCATCAGTACAGCCTCACTGCATTGCCCCACCATGCTGCCTCGACAGCCCCATGTCATTGATTCAACAGTTCACCACTGGGACATCTCCACACCATTGTACCAAATGCCGAAGCCAGCAGGACACCCCAGCCTCAGATCTGCAGCATTGAACCCTCCATGCTGCTGCCAGTGACTCTGCCTCCTATGACCCCACTCCAGTAAGCTATAGATTGTAAAATGCATCACGGAATTTTAAGGAAGACCTCTTTTTTACCATGAAGAATATTTTTTGCCTATTTTCCTCCTCTTAAATTGGAGTGCGTCTTTTAATCAGATGTGTCTCATAACCCACAAAATACTGTATACAAAAGGTGCAAAAATGATATGTTTGAGGAAAGATGCCTACTTGCTTTTAATAGCCCTTCACTACCTTAAATATACGCTTATATTTAAGGTCAGTGGTACTTACAAACATTGGACGTAAGGGTGCCTCATGATGAAAATGAGGCAATATTGGCAGTGTCTATCACATGAAGATGCCTGCTGGAGCTCGTTACCACAGGGTGTGGATTTGCTACCCCGCAACTATACGGGTTAATAGCTGCCGGGCACTAGCACAATTCTTTCTTCCTCCCCTCCTGGAGACAGCACTGCTCAACTTCTTGTCAGCTTTCCCCGACGGCACCTCAGGACTCAATGTTGTACACTTCCGGGTCAATAGATACACTTGCGATAACAACACCACAGATTACGGCAGCACTCACTGGTCCTTTAGTAAAATCTTGACTTTATTCATCAAATTTCATAGCGGTTCACAGGCTGTGCACAGGGTACACACTAAAGTGCTGCCATAATCTGTGGTGTTGCCACCCCGCAACTGTGATCACTGTGATTAGCTGTTCAATTGAGAATAAAAGCAATTCTAATGTTTCAGTCAATTAAATTGCTTGGAACATTGCTATCCAGCTATAATTAGTGCTATAACTGCACTGAAACTTAATTAGAATTATCCCCCCAGACCTAATTGGAGCAATCATGCTTGTGACTCGATTGCTCTAATCAGTGTGCAGAGAAGCGTGGGACCAGGGTCTGAACACTCCTGTCAGCCCTATCCCATCAAAGAGAGTGATCCCTGAGCCCAGTTTGTGTCACAATCTTGCTGGGATTTGTAGTGACACAAGCAATTTCTGCTGGTGACACCAATTCCATTACTCCCTGTGCTGCTGCTGTCCAGAATCATCACTGATGTCTTGCATCCTTCCTCTGTTGTGCCCTGGTGAAAATGATTAAAAAGATTTTATCTTCTCCTATCCATGCTCTTTTCCCCTCTTGTCCCCCAGCCCCCCTTCCCCACTTCCCTACTTCTGCTGCCGAATGTTGACCAGGAACAATGATGTCCGACCAGGTGCCCTGATCACCTTTCAGGTGCCTGATCGCTGGTACCAACCTGACATATCCTACGCAACTTACATACTTCACACTGTAAAATTTAGATACCAGGTCTCCCTGCTCAAAAACATCACTCCTTGCCCTCCAAACCGTGCCATGCACCCAAATATTATTTTCCCACCATGTATTGGATATTAACATACTCAGGAGGAATTGACCAACTAATTTTGGTATCCAATTTATCCTGTTTCCCTTTAGAAAATTAAAATAATACTATTTTTTTCACAAAAATATTCTTTCTGCATCAATTTTTTTTATTTTTCACAAGGGAAACAGAATATAATGGACCTCAAAATTTTTTGTGCAATTTCTCCTCTGTGTGCTGATACTCCAATTGTGGTGGAAACACTTTTTTTTTGGACAAGTGACAGGGCTCAGAAGAGAAAGAGCGCCATTTCACTTTCTAAAATGCAAAACTGGAATCGTTAGTCCGGTCAGGGACCTCTCTGCTGGGGCTCTCAGTGACTAATTGCAGGAGTTTGTACAGATCAGGTTAGGATGTCAGTGCCTGGTCATCGGCTCCAGTGTTACCAGACCTGCAGGAAAGCTCAGATTCCTGAAATAAATTACTCTGACCCCCAGAAGAGACCACAGACCTCAGTATACAAAGTCCTGCACTGATCGATCACATCCAAACCTACAGCACATCACATATTATTTTACATGGCTTCATATATATGTGATGTGCTGTAAGCAAGTCCAAGTGTGCTCAGTACAGTGCATTGTATATTCAGGTACATGATATACCCTTTCCAGTGTACAGAATGGGTCATATACTAGGAAGGGTCCATTTATATCAGATGGGGACCATATATACCAGTATGAGGGACCTATAATCAATGATGGGCAGAGGGGTGTAAAACCCATGGTTGCAACTGTGATGGGGCACGGAGGTACAAGGGCCCATGCCCGCCAGCTGCCGACTTCAGTGCCTGCTTCACATGGATGTGCGTCCCTGAGGACACACATCCATGTCACTGTGCGCATGTATGCCCAGGCCGGTTCCAGGTGGCTGTTCACGGCTGCCTGAGGACTGGCACTGTAACTTTAATAACAACTGGGAAACTCTGTCATCCCGCCAGCTGATGTGTGCAGCACTGTGATGAGGTCATCACACTGTGACCTCATCACAGGACAAAGCAGTCAGCTGGTATGGTAAGCGTGCGCTCCAAGTAGGAGCTGAAGAGTCTAAATTCTGACATTTCCTGGGGGGTATGGGGCGGTGTGTGTGTGTGGTGTGTGTGAAGGGGGTATACGGTAGTATGTATGTCTGTGTGTGGGGAGGCGGTATGTGGTAGTATGTGTGTCTGTGTGTGTGTGAGGAGGGGGTATGAGGCAGTATATATACCTGTGTGTGTGTGTAAGGAGGGGGTATGAAGCAGTATGTATGCCGTATGTATGCCTGTGTGTGGGGGGAGGGGGTATGGGGCAGTATGTGTGTCCGTGTGTGTGCATATGTTGGGAGAGGGGGAAGTGTGTCTGTGTTTGGGGGAATTTATGCTATCTGGAGGGCTATTAGGCTGCATTATATTATATGGAAGGCTATGAGGCTGTATTATGCTATATGGAGAGCTATGAGGTTGCATTATACTATATGGCTATATTGCTGTATACTATATGTACAGATATGAGGCTGCATTATTCTTAATAGAGGGATATGAGGCTGCAGTATACTATAATGGAGGACCATATATACCAGGATGGGGATATATATTTAACAGGTTAAGGGCATATTCTAGGAGTAAGACCATATATAGCAGGATGAGGGACATTAATACATAATGAAGGGCAGAGGGAGGGGTCAATTTCTGAGTCTTTATCAGATTTAGAATATTACATGGGGCCCATACATGTGACCAACTTTGTGTATGTGTGTGTGTGCGTGGGGAGGGGGCCAGGTCCAAATTTTCGCATCGGGGCCCATCGGACCTTAGTTACGCCACTGGCCCTGATGTGCCTAACAGTGTATCTCCCCACAAGTGACCCCATTTCAAAAATTAGACCCCCCCCATGGATTTTATCTTCATGTGTGGTCAGCACTTTGATTCCTCAGATGCATCACGGAATTTTATAATATTGAGCTATGAAAATGAAAAAGTACATTTTTTCCACACTAAGTTCTTTTACCACCAATGTTTCATGTCGCGTCTGGAGAGTCCCTGATGTGCCTAAACAATGGGGCTTCCCCACAAGTGACCCCATTTTGGAAAATAAAACCACAAAGCAATGTATCTAGACATCTAATTAGAATTCCTGTGGGGGTTCAGTTTCTAAAATGGGGTCATTTTTGAGGGTTTTCCACTTTGTATGCACATCAGAGGCTCTCCAAATGCGACATGGTGTCAGCTAACAATTTCAGTCAATTTTCTGTTCAAGATGTCTAATGGCGTTCCTTCCCTTCCAAGTCCTGCTGTGCACCCAAGCAGTGGTTTGCCACCACATATGGAGTATCAGCGTACTCAGGCGAAGTTAAACAACACATTTACTCCTGTTGCTTTTGTAAAAATGAAATAATTGAGGCTAAAGAACATAGTTGAGGAAAAAATTTACTTTTTCATTTTCATGGCTCAAAGTCATACAATTCTGTGAAGCACCTGGGAGCTGAAAGTCTAGTTTCCAAAGTGGAGTCACTTGAAGGGGGTTTCCACTGTTTAGGCACATCAGGAGTTGTCCAAACAAAATATAGAGTCCAGTAACTATTCCTGTCAATTTTCCATTCAAAACCTCCAAGGTGCTTGCGACGAAATGGACCCCTTTAATGGATAACATAGGATGATTTTTTATTTACCCAGACAATATTGAATTCTGTTTGCAAACTTGTAATATGCCACTCATGGGTTACACAAGATTTCTAGGAGCCTGCTAGTATTTAAAGTGAGTAATGTAATTATCTTGCCTCTAGATACTGTATTTTATTTCTTAGCTTATGATAAGCAACTCATTGTTCTTATCAGTCTTGTAGATGCTTAGTGATATTGACCGGGTGTAATGTAATCACCAACCCTTTTTAGAGAAGGTCATGACACTTAAAGAACTTAATCCTACTAACATTCCATTGTATTGGTATGTCAATCAATATGTGCGTCTCCCTTGCCAGGACTGCGATATTATTAGGGTACCATCACACCAGGTGACATCACCAGCGATTTTGCAGGTGATGCAAGGGCGTGGTCTATCGTCAGCATCATCGGCACCGAGTTGCCATGTGTAAAGTGGTGATTTTGTGCAAAAATATCAACTGAGAGTGGTCGCCTGGTTTCAGAGCACTTCTGTGAAACCAGGCAACCACTCTCAGGCAATGTGTATGCATCGCCCCGGGTATCATCTCGATCGGCGATGTTACAGGCGATGGGAACCATATCCTCCCATGTTACAGGATCCCTGCTGGGGTTTCTAGACACTCCAACAGCGACCTTGCCTAAAACATCGCCAAAGCGTTGCCGGAGATATCGCCGTGTGTAAGCATGCGACGGCGATGCTGGCGGGGTGCCAAAAACGTGCGCGCTCCCGTGTGTTGCCTGCGATATCTCCGGCGATGTCACCTGGTGTGACGGTACCCTTAGAGATGTTTTATATGAGGCTTGAGATCGAGCCAATGAGAAGACAGTCTTATTCCACCAATCGTGAAGTCCCAAATATCCTGATTGAGTGGTCATGGGGATATAAGCAGAGCTGTTCATTAACCAGTGAGATTCTGTCCATCTCACCAACTACTATCACCAGCCACTCGAGTAGGATAAAGCTGCTACCCAGCATAAGTCCCACCAGGAGAAAGGTATACAGACGGGATCTGTGACTTGCCTAATCCACAACGCTGTTATACGTGTGGACGCCTTGGACTTTTGAACAAAGAGTATCTCCAATGTCGGGGTCCCATGCCTGGAGCTCATCTGCCAGCACAGCCAGTCCAGGTCAGGGACGTCCAAGCCCGGGGCTACAAGAAACGGATTATGTCAACACCCTGTTTAGCCCAACTATTGTTTCCCCAGACCATGTACCATGTTCCCAATTAACCAGCACCCTTGTTGAGGGTCAGTGTTCAGATCTCCCTCGGGATTGTGTGCAGCTGGACAAGGTGATCGACAAAGGAGAGGGCGAGTTGGAGGTTATGGACAGCGTTCCCACCCCTGTTGTTGTGGAGTCTGAGCAGGGAGAGGTCGAGTTGGAGCTTATGGACAGCGTCCTCATCCCTGTTATTTTGGAGCCTGAGCAGGTAGAGGACAAGTGGGAGTTTATGGACAACGTCCAAATCCCTGTTGCTTTGGGAACTAACCAGGAAGAGATCAATGTGGGGTTTATATACAGTGTCCCTACTTCTGCTACCAGGGACACTGACCAGGAAGAGGTTAATGTGGATCTTACAGACCGCATCCCCACACCTGATTTTGGGGAGACTGACTAGGAATAGGTTGTTGTGGGATTTGTGGATAGCTTCTGTTATGATCTGATGACCTTAGAGTAACAAAAACAGACTTCAGATAAGTAGTTGGCAACTGTACTGACCACAGTCCCTGACTAAATACCAAAACTAGAAGTAGCCTGGGATGTAACTAACCATGCCCTAGACACCTCGACTAGGGCCGGAGAACTAGCTACCCTTAAAAATGGAAACAGGAAAGTCTATCTTGCCTCAGTGAAAGAAAGAATGCGCATATAGAGTCTTATCTCAATTAAACACTTTCACTTGTCGATGTGGAATTGCTCACCTTTAGCAGTTGTGAAACCCACAACTGGTAGAATAGCGTACAGGCAGCTGCTGCAGGGACCGCACTCTCAACGGTGACCGTGGTCGTGATGTAGATTCTTGGACAAAGTGCTTCGGTGTCCGCGCTGCTGCTCCGAGACCAAAGAAACACAGACACAGGAATGTCTGGTACAGCTACAGCTTTATAAAGGCTGTAGCTGTACCAGACATTCCTGTGTCTGTGTTTCTTTGGTCTCGGAGCAGCAGCGCGGACACCGAAGCACTTTGTCCAAGAATCTATATCTTGCCTCAGAGCAGAACTCCAAAAGAATAGTAAGCCCCCCACAGATATTGACTGGGAAACAGGAGAGGAAAAACACACACAGGCAGATAATAGAGTTTAGCTAAGAGGCCACACTATCTAGATAGTAAGGACAGGATGGAATACTATTGCAGTCAGTATTACAATACTATAAAAAAACTCCAACAGCAGATAATACCAAAAATAACCCTGAGTCTGCTAAGCCTCTATATTTGCAGGAACTTCTGTGAATCAAACTAGAAAAATAGATTCTAACACCAGCAGAACTGGAAGTTGCACACAACAGTGAATAGTAGTTCATACCTAGGAAGAAAGCGTCCTAACTGAGAGCAGGTAAACAAATATGCAGACTAAATATCAACCACAACTCAGAGCAAGACAAGCAATAAGCAGATCATCAATCACACAACATGTGTGCCACAAAATAACAAAACACCATTCACTTAGCTTGCAAGGATTCAGCAGAGCAGGAAGAAACCAGGGAGAGATGTAGACACCTTCACGAATAATTAGAACTGGCAGAAATTCATCAGCTTCAACCACTTATATGCTCCAATCCAAAGCAGACTGCCAATCACCATGATCGGCTGAGGAACTCTCCAAAACACAGCGAGTTGCATCACCAACAAAAACCACAGAAGGGAGCTCACAACCAGAATTCTTCATCAATGAATTCACAACAGCCTTCCCACACTTGTTGTTTCCGGGGCTAACTTTGAGGAGGTTGAATTGGGGCTCATGGATGGCTCCCCCACATTTGTTGTTTTGCGTGCTGACCCAGGACAATGACTGTCCAGCCAGTTTGTTACCACCGCCCCCCACATCCAAAAAGCCAAGCAGCACCCTGATGTGGATCTTGCTACCACACCTTCAGAGGAAAATCCATGTCCCCAGCTCCCATCATTCTCCTCTGGAGCCATCAACAGTGAGTGAACCTAATCCTGTGGCCTTTACTGGGGAAAATTAATAGCAAGAGGTTTATGGGAGCCCAATTCCTGAATCCCATTTTAGTGCTTGTCCACAATATGTCTGCCCATCCTGGGGAGGTAATCTGGGGGAGGTGTATAGATGGAAGCCTTGATTGCTGACCTCACCATTAAAAAAAACAATGTCGCCAAGAGGAGAAGGATGATCAGAGACTTATCACATGTCTGGCTAAATAAAAAGGGGGAGGTATGTGATGAAATGGACCCCTTTAATGGATAACATATGATGATTTTTTCTTTATCCAGACAATATTGTATTTTGTGTGCAAACTTATAATACGCCCACTCATGGGTTACACAAGATTTCTAGGTGCCTGCTAGTATATAAATGGATAATGTAATTATCTTGCCTCTAGGTACTGTATTTTATTTCTTACCATGTGATAAGCAACCGATTGTTCTTACCAGTCTTGTAGATGTTTTGTGATGTTGACCTGGTGTAATGTAATTATCACCAACCCTTTTAAGAGGTCATGACCCTCAAAGAACTTAATCCTACTAATATTCCAATGTATTGCTATGTCAATCAATATGTGTGTCTCCCTTGCCAGGACTGAGATACTATTAGAGATGTTTTATATGAGGCTTGAGATCGAGCCAATGAGAAGACAGTCTTATTCCACCAATCATGAAGTCCCCAATATCCTGATTGAGTGGTCATGGGGATATAAGCAGAGCTGTTCATTAACCAGTGAGATTCGTCTAGTGACCTCAGTGTAGGGATTTCGGTCCCGCTAGAGGTGCACGGGATTTGATACAGGCAGCTAATCTAGGATCTTCGGGTCCAATTAGCAGGCCATAACCCCAGGCCTAGGCATTTTGGTGCCGACCGAGGGGATCAGAACCTGGATTATAAGACTACAAGGACTTCAGCATTAAATAAAGAGATTCGGCTGGGATAACAAAGACTGCATAAGGATGCAACCCAGGTTGTGAGAATGCAGTCACCGGCTACAGACTTTGCTGTGCTATATTCTAGTCCCTGGTGAGCCAGTGGAAGGTTGAGACTTTGTTCCCTGTTACATGTTGTGCTTTGATGGTTATGTGTTATATGCTGTTAACTATTTGGGATCCAATAAAGCCATAATATTATGGTTGCCTTACCCTGTGTTGTCTGAGTAGTGTTTTGTCCACTGTTAAGGAGCTCAGGCATTCAGTTTGGGGATAAGCCCTGGTCCAGGCTGCCTTGCAAAGGCAGCTGGGCCAGCGGACGAGAGCGCTCAATGACCCCCGTGTCTCCACAGTGCTCTTTTCTTCCGAGTCCTGCCATGCGCCCAATCAGTAGTTTCCTTTCACATATGGGTTAGCATTAAACTCAGGAGAAATTTCTTCTGGCGCACTTGTGAAAATTCAATATTTGATGCCAAAATAACATTTTTATTGGAAAAAGTAAAATTTTTATTTTTTTCCTTCACATTGCTTTAGTTCCTGTGAAGCATCTGAAGGGTTAATTAACATCTTGGATGCAATGTTCAACAATAGGGGGTGCAGTTTTTAGAATGGGGTCACTTTTGGATATTTTCTGTCATGCAGGCCCTTAAAACTCACTTCACATGCGATGTGGTTCCTAAAAAAATAGTTTTGTAAATTTTGTTGTAAAAATGAGAAATTGCGGATAAACTTTCTAACTTCTAACTTCTTAACAAAAAATTTATTTCTAAAATGGCGCTAATGTAATGTAGACATGTAGGAAATGGTATTTATTTACTATTTTGTGTAATATAACTCTCTGATTTAAGAATATGAAAATTCAAAATTTGAAAATTTTAAAGTGTTCAAAATTTTCCCCAAATTTTCATTTTTCTCACAAATAAACTCAAAAAATTTAATCCTAAATTTACAACTAACATGAAGTTTAAAAAACAATCTCTGAATCACTGAGATCTGTTGAAGCGTTCCAGAGCTATAACTAGTGATGAGCAAGTGTATTCATTAGTATTCGCTATTTGCATAAATAGTACGGAATTCCATTAGGCTGTGGTCACACATGCCAATCCGTTTTTTATAGTGTTCTGCTTATCAAATCCATTTTTTTTGTGCTTTTTGAGACTCCTGTGCTGCTCTGCGTTTTTTGTACTTAGCCATTTTTTGGTAAAAAAATGCTAGTAAAAATGGATTTGTTAACGGATGGTGCCTATATGTGCCATCCATTAACGGATCCGTTTCCCATAGGGCCCCATGTTACCAAAAAACAGTCCGTTTTTTTCCAGCATCCAAAAACGTTACTTGCAATGTCTTTTGGACCCTGGGAAGAGGTCTTCAAAAATGGAATGACCCATAAAGTGCCCCATCCGCTAGCAGACTGTTTTTTGGACTTGGGAAAAATTTCCAAAAAAATGAATCAAGAGCAAACACGGCTGGCATATGTGACCACAGCCTTACTCACTGTTCTGGGAGTTTTTGTGTACTCGCCTCGCTATATTCGGATATCCTGCCCTGCAGTTTTGGCTCCTCCTTTTACAGCCACCAAACATGCTGGGCTTCTTAACCAATCACATCTTGGTTGTGGCATTACTGTGATTGGCTGGCTATCCGGCGTCATGAGTTCTGTTTAAGCCTTGCAAGGGAGAGATTGATAAGCTGCTAGTGAGAGTGTTAGGCCTCTTCATAATATAAAATCAATTTTCAGGGCTACCTCTAGTGTATTCTACCTCAGTGTAGATTAGCAAGGGAAAGGTATTGGAGCAGGGACAGTTGAAATGATCCATTCATCAGCTGCATAATACCATCAAAATAATAGCTTTTTTGAGAGCTGAAGGGACACAGTACAGAGCTAGACTACAGGGAGGGTGAGCTACTCCAGCAGGGTCAGTATAAAGCAGCAGTACTCAGAAATTTCCTACTGCCCGTTACAAACATCGCATCAGGCCATTTTACCCGCTGGTGCTTCTTTCTGCATTACAAAAATGAAGTTTGCCAAACGCAAAGCAGCAGTAGTTCAAAATTTCTCACTGCCTGCTACAAACCTCACACCAGCCCATTTAACCCGCTAGTGCTTCTGTCCACATTACAAAAAGGCAGTTTTCCCAGAAACTTGCTTGATTCAAAAGGGGAGGTTACCATTGTGACCAATTAATGACAGACACTTTGCTCATAGTTGGCTTTGATGGTGACATTCGCTCTACAGTGTCATTACTACAAATAGTAAAACAGAACTGGCACTGTAACAAGACAAAATTTACTTCTGTCATACTAACACATTTGCATTCTAAGTGAAGGTCCCCTCATAGATCTTCAGTTTTCATCTCACATGCAGCCAGTGTGGGAGGAGGGGTAATACAGCTGAGCTTGCATCACTTCAAACGTGTTTGTAATGAGACAAAGTTCCCTCTGCTGTACTGTATTAGTTCTGATCATTAAAACGAAATGTTACACTGGTTTTTCAGGTTAAATAACTCTGCAAATCCATGTCAAGCCCATAAATCTTAACATCTCATTAATATTTGATAAAAACATGGATTTATCTGGAATTGGACACCTGATCACAGCCATAAAGTTAGCATTTTATTCGACTTTGCACGACCTATATGACCATATAGACAGTTTAGGAGCATTAATCCTATGACTGATTCTCTTCAAACAAAGGTATACCATGACATATGGTCCCTTCTTGGTATCTGTTAAGGTACCTTTACAAGCCGCAACTATCACCTGTGATCGGTATCAACCGAATGTGCGCGTGCACGTTTTTGACGGTTGATACTGATCGCCGATGCCGCATGTACACGCCGCAATTGCGCCCTCAACCTAAGGGAACGTGGTGCCCCAGATGTTGAAACAGATCCTGCGGGAAACATCCGGTTGAATCCCGATGCCGATTCACACGCCACAACCACTAAGGGAATGTGGGCATACCTGTGCAGCGCCGCAAGAACATAGGCGTGACAGAGTTGTATATTCCGCGCCCCAAACACGCTGATTAGACAATGCATTAGCGTCATGATTGGCCAGCCTGCGCAGGAAGGCTGACTAATACATGACGCCATTGCCATCGTGTATTGTGAATGGACAGCTCTTCAAATATGTTGCCCTGTTGAGGGACAGCCAATGGAAACACAGTAGCCCCCACCAATCATCGCTGAAGGGGCGTGGTGTCCAGCATGCTGTTGCACGCCTCTGGGAAATCACTAGGCGACGCTGATTCCAGCCAGATACCCCATTTACACGCCACAACCAGGGCAATTCACCTTCTGGGTTGACTCTGATTTTAGAACAAGGCTCTGAAACTGCAACCGGGATCAACTTTGAAAATCACGAGCAAATTCCCCATTTACATGTCGCAATTTCGTAGCAACTTCAAAGCAACCGTGATGAAAATCCCGATTGCGTAGCATTGCTTCACCGCAGTTGTGGCTAGTAAAGGTACCTTTAAATTGTTACTCTGTAATGTCTTTACATGTCTGTACATGGCCCCTCCAAATTTTAAAGTGCTCTGGAATATGTGGGTGCTATAGAAATATTATTGTTTTTATTATTAGTATTATTATTATTCATTGAGTTTAAAAAAAGTAACCTTACATTTTATATATAAGAATAAATTATTCACATGAGTATATATTTCCTGATTTTGAATACAAGTTCTTTCATATTCAGAACACATGTTAAATATAAGTGATTTAAGTCTCATATTTCATATTTTTGCATTATATATTTGTAGACAAAGGAAATAAGAATTTGAGCATAACCCAGTTTGTTACTTTATGCCAATTCCATTAAGATTCCTTTTTCTATATCAGACTGAATTGTTTTGGATGTTCTCCACTTATTTCTGGCATTTTATTTTTTATACATTTATCACACATGGTTGGTTAAGGCTGGCACAAGCTGACGAAGAAAAAATTGATTACTGGCTATGGAAATGCTAAAAAAAAAGTAATGCATATAAATACAAATCAGAAATATCTGTTTATGTAAATGGATTTATTTTCATATGCTGGTTGCACAAGGGATGGTAATGATCTTAACTCAATATGATCTTTTTTATGTATTTTAGCTTTAAAGGAATTGTGTCCTAAGAAAATGATATAATGTTTAAATAGTTTTTTACATTGAATGTATAGAAAAAAAAACTATTTACATTTTCTATTTCAAAATATATATTAAAGATAATCTGAAAACGTGCAATTTTTACACTACTTAAAAAATTCCCTATACAGAACAGAAAGTAGGAGTTTAATATTAGACCTAGTAATAAACATTTTACTTGCAAGATTTTTCTTAATAAAGATACTAATTTGTAAAAGTAAAATAATTTTCAAACATTTTTTAAAAAGTAAATGTAACATTAAAAACCTGATTTACACAATTGGTCATCTCACATTCATTGTCAACTACTTTATTTTTCATACTATAAGACCATAAGCCGCATCCAGATTTTAGAGGAGAAAAACTGAGAAAATAAAATCAAGTAAAAAATGTGGTTATAATGACCTTTTATGGGGGGTAATCTGCTGCTGACACTGTTATGGGGGTAATATCCTGGACCACTTCCTGCTAAGATATGTCCCTTATCCTGGATATGGACACCCATCCTGGTTAGGATCCCTCCATCCTGGTATATAGCACCCCTCATTCTGGATATAGTACCTGCCATCCAGGATATAGCACCACCTATCTTGGATATGGTCCCCATCCTAGATATAGCACCCCCATCCTGGATATAGTAACCCCCATCCTGGATATAGCATCCCCAATCCTGGATATGGCACCCCCTCCCTGCATATGGCACCCCCCATCATGGATATAGTACCCACATCCTGGATATGAACCCCCATCCTTGTATAAAGCACCCTCCATCCTGGATATAGTACCCCCCATCCTGGATATGGCCTTATCCTAGATATAGCACCCCCATCCTGGATATAGCAACCCTCATCCTGGATATGCCCCACATCATGGATATAGCATCTTCCATCCTGGATATGGAACTCCCACCCTGGATATGGCACCCCCCATCCTGGATATAGCATCCCCATCCTTGATATGGTAACCCCCATTTTGGATATGCCCTCACATCCTGGATATAGTATCCCTCATCCTGGATATGGTATTCCCATCCTGGATATGAACCCCCATTCTGGTATATAGCACCCTAAATCCTGGATACAGTACCACCCATCCTGGATATGGCCCAATCCTACATATAACCAACCCATCCTGGATATAGCCCCCCATCCTATATATATATAGCCCCCATCCTGGATATGACTCCCCATCATGCTATATGGTCCCCATCCTGGTATATTGTCTCCCCATCCTTGATATGACCCCCCACAAACAAAAAATAATAAACGATGTAACTTACCTGTCCGTCGCTCCCCTCTGTCTCTCCTTTTGCAGAATCAATGTCTTCCTTTGTCCCAGACAAGAAGGGAGGGGGAGTTTTCAGTAACCACTCATCGGCAAATCCTGTGTGCTGTGTGATGTGTGTCAAATAAAGTTCGTCATCCCATTTCTGATCAGCACGGTCTATAATCCCGGATTCTGCAAACCAACTCCTTCCTTTGTCCCAGGCATAGGATCATGTGACCAGGGTGCACACGGATGACATCACCGTGCTTTACCGGTCACAGGATCGGATGCTGGCACACACAGGAAGACATTAATGCTTCAAGGGAGCAACAGACAGGTAAGTTACATCATTTATTATTTTTCTGTGCAGCATAGGGGGCCACATCCAGGATAAGGGGTGAGTACACTTAGAGTGCTGTAGTATGCACGACCCCGCACACCTCTCAGTGCTAGCTACAGTGCTGATGGACAGGGGGATACAGTGAATATTGCAGTACAATAATGAGTGAGGGCATGTGACATCCCACTGACATGCAGCCCATGCCAGCCCGCTCCAGAGATGCTGCTCCCCAAACACAGCCCCACAGCCCCACAGCCAGTACATAGTCCCTATTTTTAAAGACGCACTCCCACTTTCTCACAGAATTTGAGGGAAAAAAGTGATCTTATAGATAAGTGCATCTAAACTTTAACAGCTAACGCTAGCTGTGTAATTCATTACAGCTTAAAATATATATATATATATATATATATATATATATATACCGTATATACTCGTGTATAAGCCGAGTTTTTCAGCACAGAAATTGTGCTGAAAAGTGCCCCCCTCGGCTTATACACGAGTCAGTGACGGCTGACTGTGTGGGGCCGGTGTCCGGGGGCTGGAGGAGGCAGGGGGAGGCTGTATAGTGTGCGGCCGGTCACATGGGGCCGCTCATTAGTGCAATGCAATATGCACTGCATCCCCCTGTCCATCAGCGGCAGGGGGAGCCGTGCATATTACATTGCACTGTCAGTGCTCCTCCGCCCCCCTGTGATAGTATACAGCAGTGCCCCCTCCCCGTGGTATATACAGCCCCCCCCCCCCATTGCTGCCGCACACCTGTAAAAAGAAGATCTTTCATACTTATCCTCCTGCTCTCACCGCGCGCATCCTCCGCTCTCCTTGCTTGCACCCGGCGTCCATCCACGTGACCGCGCACAAATAATGACGTCATTATTTGTGCGCGGTCATATGGATGGACACCGGGGCCCGGGTGCAAGCAAGGAGAGAGGAGGATGCGCGCGGTGACAGCAGGAGGATAAGTATGAAAGATCTTCTTTTTACAGGTGTGCGGCAGCAACGGGGGGGGGGGGGGCTGTATATACCACAGGGGGGGGGCTGCTGTATACCCACAGGGGAGGGGCTGCTGTATATACCACAGGGGGAGGCACTGCTGTATACCCACAGGGGGGGTCTGCTGTATACCCACAAGGGGGGGCTGCTGTATACTACCACAGGGGAGGGGCTGCAGTATATACCACAGGAGGAGGCACTGCTGTATACCCACAGGGGGGGCTGCTGTATACTACCACAGGGGAGGGGCTGCTGTATATACCTCTGTGGCTGCTGTATACTACCACAGGGGGAGGCTGCTGTATACTACCACAGGGGGAGCCTGCTGTACACTACCACGGGGGGGGGGGCTGCTGTACACTACCACAGGGGAAGGGCTGCTGTATATACCTCTGTGGTTGCTGTATACTACCACAGGGGGAGGCTGCTGTACATTACCACAGGGGGGGGGCTGCTGTACACTACCACAGGGGGAGACTGCTGTACACTACCACAGGCGGAGACTGCTGTACACTACCACAGGGGGAGACTGCTGTACACTACCACAGGGGGAGACTGCTGTATACTACCACAGGGGGAGACTGCTGTATACTACCACAGGGGGAGACTGCTGTATACTACCACAGGGGGAGACTGCTGTATACTACCACAGGGGGAGACTGCTGTATACTACCACAGGGGGAGACTGCTGTATACTACCACAGGGGGAGGCTGCTGTATACTACTACTGGGGCTGCTGTATATACCTCTGTGGCTGCTGTATACTACCACTGGGGAGGCTGCTATATACCACTGGGGGGGACTGTATACCTGTGCTGGGGTCCACCCTCGGCTTATACACGAGTCAATAGGTTTTCCCAGGTTTTGGGGGCAAAAGTAGGGGGGCCGGCTTATACACGGGTCGGTTTATACATGAGTATATACGATATATATATATATATATTAGCTGTAGTACCCGGCTACGCCCGGGTTAATAAATAACTGATGTTAGCTATAACAAAATAGAATTTGAATATGTCATATTAATGACATGTAGGAAAATAAAAGCTGAGCTGTGATTGATTGCTATAGGCAGCCTAATAAATCTCCAGCCAACAGTAAACCCTCCCCCTGGCCGGGTAGTATATGTTACCTCACACATACACATAATAGACAACTCATGAGACTGACATCTGCCTTAATTCCCTATATGGCACATGTGTTGCACACTGGCTGTTTTTAATCAGATGTTTATGTTTGGGAATTAAAGATAGCACATGTATGAGGCAAGTTGTGTGAGGTGATTTGTGCACATCTGTGTCTGTCTGTGTGGTGTGTGTGTGTCCCTGGGATGTGTATGTGTGTGTCCCTGTTGGGGGGGTCTGTGTGGTGTGTGTCTATGTTGTGTGTGTCTCTTTGTGGTGTGTGTGTGTCCCTGTGGGGTGAGTGCATGTGTCCCTATAGGGTGTGTATGTGTGTGTGTCCCTGTGGGGGGGTCTGTCACTTTTCCCCCATTATGTAGATAGGGGCAAAATTGTTTGGTGAATTGGAATGCGCGGGGTTAAAATTTCGCCTCACAACATAGCCTATGACGCTCTCAGGGTCCAGACGTGTGACTGTACAAAATTATGTGGCTATAGCTGACAGCTTTCGATTTTCCTCCAACACTTTTCCATTCACTTTTCCCCCATTATGTAGATAACGGCAAAATTGTTTGGTGAACTGGAACGCGCAGGATTAAAATCTCGCCTCACAACATAGCCTATGACACTCTTGGGGTCCAGATGTGTGACTGTGCAAAATTTTGTGGCTGTAGTTGCGACCGTGTAGATGCCAATCCCGTATATACACACATGCATACATACATACATATATACATACATACATACACACAAAAAATATCTAATATATAAAGCTGAATATGTGTGTGTGTGTGTGTGTGTGTATGTGTGTGTATACCCGGGATTGACATCTACACCGTCGCAACTACAGCCACAAAATTTTGCACAGTCGCACGTCTGGACCCCGAGAGTGTCATAGGCTATGTTGTGAGGTGAAATTTTAACCCCGCGTATTCCAATTCACCAAACAATTTTGCCCCTATCTACATGATGGGGAAAAAGTGACAGTTACCAGTTGACAGTTGTGAATGAGAGGGGCTTAATGATAGCACCAAAGACTAACAGCACATACCAGCATATAGTCATTAAGGTGGGGCCCCAACATGAGATATTCACCACACAAGGGGACATGTATACACACCACACGCACAGAAAGAGTAACAGTAAGTGTATAGTCGCTAAAGTGCAGCCCCAACATTGGATACTCACCACGCACCCGAACAAACACACACACACCACAAAGAGACACACACAACACAGAGACACACACACACCCCCAAGGGGACACACACACACTCTATAGCGACACATGCATTCACCCCACAGGGACACACACACACCACAAAGAGACACACATAACACAGACACACACACCACACAGACCCCCCCCACAGGGACACACACACATAGCCACCCTATAGGGACACATGCACTCACCCCACAGGGACGCACACACCACAAAGAGACACACACAACACAGATACACACACACCACACAGACCCCCCACAGGGACACACACACATACACACCCTATAGGGACACATGCACTCACCCCACAGGGACACACACACCACAGAGACACACACAACACTGATACACACACACCACACAGACCCCCCACAGGGACACACACACATACACACCCTATAGGGACACATTCACTCACCCCACAGGGACACACACACCACAGAGACACACACAACACTGATACACACACACCACACAGACCCCCCACAGGGACACACACACATACACACCCTATAGGGACACATGCACTCACCCCACAGGGACACACACACACCACAAAGAGACACACACAACATAGACACACACCACACAGACCACCCCAACAGGGACACACACATACACATCCCAGGGACACACACACCACACAGACAGACACAGATGTGCACAAATCACCTCACACAACTCGCCTCATACGTGTGCTATCTTTATTTTCCAAACATAAACATGTGATTAAAAGCAGCCAATGTGCAACACATGTGCCATATAGGGAATTAAGGCAGATGTCAGTCACATGAGCTGTCTATTATGTGGATGTGTGAGGTAACATATACTGCCCGGCCAGGGGGAGGGTTTACTGTTGGCTGGAGATTTATTAGGCTGCCTAGAGCAATCAATCACAGCTCAGCTTCTATTTTCCTACAGGTCATTAATATGATATATTCAAATTCTATTTTGTTATAGCTAACAGCAGTTCTTTAATAACCCGGGCGTAGCCGGGTACTACAGCTAGTATATATATATATATTTCATTTCATGCAAAGTGTATTCTTTCTTGCTTTTCAAACAATTTAATGCATTTAATAGATGGACAGAAAATACAAATTTTTAGCAAAACAGTTAATTTATTTTATTCTACTGGTAATGAGACATTGGATTGAAAATTTTATATAATAATTCTGATATAAAATGACCCACCAAAGATATTTTTAAAGGCATTTAATGAACATTAAGAAATGAAACCATGTTTTTTTTTCACATTAGTCAATCAAGGCAGGCTGCTTCAAATCATTATGACACATTGTCTCATTCTAATTTCAATAAAAGACAATATTTTAAGTGAAAGCATTATTTTTCTAGCATCATTCTAAAAATTGAATTAATTGGAACAATACAAAATCTTTAACAGACTGTTTGCGGATTTATTAGGCAAATATTTTGACCAGATTATCATTTTTATTTTATGTAGGGGGCATGTATGCCAATTTTATACAAACAGCTGTACTGAACAAACACCGGCTTGTCTTATCCAAAGACAAGTGACAACTTCTGTTACTGGAAAGGCTACTCCAGTCTCTTTCTTTGGCAGAAACAGATTGGTATGACTTGTAGATGAGGCCCAGAAAATGTAATTGCTCCAGTTAATTGCAAGCACTGCATTAAGAGGCTTCTCCACATCTTCCTCCACCTCAACATCACACACAGTACAGTCCTCATAGGTACCACCCCAATTACCAATGTTTGCCCCTATGTCACAACTCTCTAACAACCCAAATGACTCTGAGGAAATACAGATGGGTGAGTCGACAGAGATTTTCACTCATTCTATTCCAAGGAGATCAGAAGTCTTCACAAAAGATTCACAGACTAAAGAGAAGGATAACATCTGCACCAATGTCATAATTTTTGAGGCTGATCCAGGGACGGAAGAATTAGAGTCAGAGCAGAATCCAGACCCTTGCTACCAGACATTTTCACCTGGGAGAGCATTTGATTATGATGATACTCAGATACTTAGGGTGCATGTGTGCTGTACTGTGCATTCAAGGCTTGAAGAGGAGCAGGGTGACCCTCAGTGCAGGAGTGGGACTGCAGAGAGGATGATGATGAGGTTTGAGATCCCACTTGGAATCAATCCAGAGTCATACAGTAGTTTAGTTAATCATAGGAAGTGGATGAGGAGGAATACGAGGAGGTTAGGTTGCAGCTTCTCACACATAAACTAGTTATGACCATGGTAATTGGATCTCCCCAGCCTAAAAATAGCAGTCTGCAGGCACCCAGGATTGGCACTTCTGTTAGAAACTCCACCGCTGGTAATTTGCTCTGCTCTTTCACTGCCCTAGTGTTTCGCAAATGTGGTAATGGTATTTGAACCGGGTGACAGCTTGGTAATATCAGCTGACATCAAGCCCAGAGGTTAGTAATCTTGAGGCATCAGATACCTGACATTACTAACCATGTCAGTAAGAACACAAATACCCACACCAATAAATATTTAAATTGAAAAAATAACTCTCCAATAGATTTCCCTTTCACTTTTTTAATTAAAATCCATTTTTAACAGTTTACCATTCCATCCAACCCCCGCAAAAAATAATGTGCAAAGAAAGAAAAGAAACACAATCCCCAAAAAATACTAAAGTAGCCAGCAAGATCACTGACTGCAATCCCCGAGAGCTAGAAGAGCAGGCACTGCACAGCTCCCAGAAGTGTGACAAGCTGTGACTTTACTGAGGTTATTTCAGGTTACACAACAGGTATCACGCAGCAGGGAATCCCACTGGGTAACCTCAGATAACAATAGTTACATCGACACTCGCTGTCTGGCGAGAGCCGTGATATATCACGAGATCTAGCGGGTATATCTTGCCAGTATCGTGAGACTCCGTGTGAGGAGCAGTGACATCAGGGAGTGCAGTGCTGTTCAAACTCGCGGGATAGCCCCTGTATGACCCTTTAAGTCTTAGCTCCAGTGGTCTTTGTGATAGAACCGCTTGTCACACTGTCACCAGTGCAAAAACTTCATGGAGGCACTGGATACCCACCTACATACATTCCCTCTTTAACCATGGCAGGCCTCATCTCACATAAAACACAGATAAAATATTGTGAAAAGTTTTTGTCCTTTTTTCTTAGGGTTTTCCTGACCCCATTCTCACTGGGTTGAGGCTTCAGAATTATAAACTTCAAGTCCATGTTTTCATAAAACAGGCCAATAGACCAACAGGAGCAAAAGTCCACAGAGGCTTGCATAGGCATGGGGGTCCATTCTCTGATAAGGCAGCAGCTCAACAAAGGGAGAATAAGCATATAAGTGAGTCCTTCTTGAATGTTGCAAGTAAATGACCTGTCTGGCCCATCGGATGCTCTGATTCTTCCCCTTTTCATACAAGAGTCCATACCACCCAGCAAGTCCCACAAAGATTAGTAGAGTTCATTAAAATGGGGCACAGGCCGTTAAGATGATGGGGCATTGTCTATTTATGGCACAATCCATTTAGGGATCTGATATTTAGCCTTAAGACTGCAGTCCTGTTAATCCAGCAGGGGGAAGTGCAACAGGCACAAAACTGGGGAAGGGGAAAATAAAATTAGGCCCATTTGGCAATGAGGCAAATAAAAAGATTCTCTCTCTTCTCTGAACTCCAAACAGTCTTTACCCAGCCAACAGGGCATCTTCAGCACTAACGGCAAGGCTATCAGCCTAATATATTACATGATGTATGGTCCCAGCATAGGAATTCCTTCCAATGGGTGAGCGACCCAACAACAGGTCTTTTTTTAGGCAGTCATCTTTTATAGATATCCTTTTGGAAAGCCTCCCACTGTAGCATCAACTCTCTCAATGCTCCACAGGGATGAATGTGTCTGTTCCATATGGTAGGCTGCTCTCAACCAGTCTTGGGGGGGATGTTGCAGGGGCTACTCCTTCAGGGGCATTCTTCACCACCACCTGCCCCTCAGTACACCCCATCAGAGCCACCACTAGAGAAAAGGACAGAGGAAATAGGGGACAGCCCCCTACTGTAGCACACACGAGAGGAACTCGGGCAACCCCTCCAAGTTATTTGACCCCTGTGGCTTTAACTCCAGCTGGCAACTTCCCATGGTCAGGCCTGGCCAGTAGCTGATGCTCCATCCTTGCCAAATCGGCCTCCTGCTCCCACTCTTCTACATCCTCTGTGGTGATGACCTGACTTATCCCCCTAGCATACCAGCCCTTACAGCTTTTTAGTTTCAGAAAGGTGACCACCTTCCCAACATAGAGGGTGCGAAGTCAGGAAGGCAGATGCTCCAACCGCAGGGTGAACCTATTGACATAGCACTGGTGAAATAAGAGATGTCTGTATTTTATCTCAAATAAAAGATTTTGATCCATTTGTGAGTTTTTTTAACTACTTACTTGCCATATTGGTAATGGGTGTCTTATAGTGGCCTGAACAATAACAATAGAGGGCTTGATGTCAGCTGTCAATTATCGGCTGACGTTAAAGGGAACCACCCACCCACTAGCATGCTGTATGCTGGTTTGAAAATTGGGGGGAACCCCACACCAATTTTTTCAATTGTTTATTTATTTTTATACTGTCCTTTGGGTCCCAGTGAGTTAATGTTTATGGCAACCAATCATAGATGACATAACAGCAGGTGGGTGGAGCAATGTCTGACCTTAACCAATTACGGGGGAGCAATGAATATGTATGAGGTTCATAACAGGGCTTTAAAGCAGGGTGACAGCTGCTCTAATTCTAGGTAAGTATAATAGTCTAGGGAGCTAACGGCTGTGCCAAAACAGTGGGGCTCAACTTAAAAGCCTTTGAACCTGTTTTGAAGCTTTTGAAACCTCCTGAAGGTTTTTCCCATACCTTTCATTTGGCTTCCCATTGAATTCAATGGGGTAGTTTCATCTAACTGTTTGCAAAGCTTTTCAACAAACTTCTGGAAGTTCAAACCGAGCCAAACCGAACTTCAAAAGGTCTCCTCTCTAGTCATGTCTAGCATGAAGTAAAGTTCTTTGTGAAGCCACTGGAAAGAAGTACAACTCTAACTGCCACAGAATGGATTGGAGAGGCGAAAGTTTATTTACAGGGAGACAGATCAGTAAAAAGTTGCAGTAATCCAGACGAGAATGAATAAAAGTGACAGTGATGGCCACTTTACACATCCCGATATCGGCGTCCAACTCCAAAAGTCACGTGGTTCGTGCGTTGGCCCCGATATCGTTCGTGCGTTGTATGGTTTAAACGCCCAATACAATGCACGAACGATGCCAAACCGATATCGGGGATCAAATGAGCCTGCTCTCCAACGGGCCGATATTTGTTGGACGTTATGGCTGGATCGGGCTGTGTAAAAACCCAACAATGATGTGAAGTACAATGTCCCCTATTCTCTCCCATGTTAAATGGTCGTTCCTGGGTCGACCGTATAAGGGGGCGAACACATCGCTGGAGCGTTGCCTGCCGATATCGCGCTGTGTAACATCTCCTATGCGATCTTGGAATTCTGCCCAGAAAAAGTGCGCTCCCGCGGCATTGGATCCAATATCGGACCGACATTGGGATGTGTAAAGTGGCCATAAGTGATTTTCTAGTTTCAATGGGAAGAAATAGTCTGATACTGTAGCTATTTTTAAGATGCAGGTAAAAAGGTTGGATTGGATCACCATTAGAGTTGAGTGAACTTTCCCTGAACATGCTATTTGTAATCTGGCATGACCATTGCAGATTTTTTTCGCGATCGGAAACCCAAGCAATCAACCAAAAAATTGGCGAAAGCAGCTGTGTTTGGCAAAAAAGTTTTACATTTAAAATGGCCCCAAAACTTTTCTGATTGGGACCAAAACATTTGACAGAAGACCTGCTGACTGGTAGTAACACTCAACCATATGGATAGGAGTGTTTCAAGACATCTGGTCTACTATTTTTTTCAACTTGCAGAATTTTTTGGAGCTTAAATATATTTTTTCAAGTTTCTTTTAGTTTGCAGGGATATTTTTTTCTATTTAAATTTTTTTTTATATTATTTATTTTTTTTAGTTTTTGGAGAGCAAACCTTTAATATTGCAAAGGGTCAGTAGCACGCGAGGCTATCTCTTAATTTATGTTATAGCAATTCATATCAAAATAGAATATGGTCATTTTATGCGTCACATACATGGTCTTACAGGTCTGTTCACATTCCCGAAACACCATGCTATGAATATTGCTTCTTGAAAATGATGAAGCTTGGTCAATATTACTAATCAAAAGAGAATTTGGGGATTTAGGCATGTAAGAAGGGATTCTCAGTGACATGAAAATGAGGCCACTGCTTACACACATTGCTAATGGGTTAGGGTCCTTATCTTTGCTCTTATGTTCTTTTACGTTAACTATTTATTTTATGAAAGTTTGCCACTTATAGTTTGTAGCACTAAGTAATGGCATTCTAATAGATGCTTTTTGTAGCTTGACATTTTCCTTCAGAATAATTTGAATAGCAAATCATATTGCAAAAAAGAGCAATATGAAAGATGCCAAATAAATATTGTTCATATTGATGTGCTTCTACTTATATGTGCAAAAAACATCCAAGAATGTATTCAGAACTATCTTACAATGTCATGTGGGATTGCATTTTAAATGTTCTTAAGTATATTCTATCTACTCAATTAAATATGTTCCCTACACTGATGACAAAAGTGTTGGCACCATTGACATTTTTCCAGAACAAGAAGTATTTCTGCCAGAAAATTATTGCAATTATCCATGTTTTCTTACATACATGTTTATTTCCTTTGTGTGTATTAAAATAATACTAAAATAAAGCAGAAGAAAAGGAAATTTGACATGATTTCCCACAAAACCTCAAAAATCGGTTGGACAAAATTGTTGCCACCCTTAAATTAATATTTGGTTGCACTCACTTTGGAATAAATAAGTTCAATACCGTATATACTCGTGTATAAGCCGAGTTTTTCAGCACAGAAATTGTGCTGAAAAGTGCCCCCCTCGGCTTATACACGAGTCAGTGACGGCTGACTGTGTGGGGCCGGTGTCCGGGGGATGGAGGAGGCAGGGGGAGGCTGTATAGTGAGCGGCCGGTCACGTGGGGCCGCTCATTAGTGCAATGCAATATGCACTGCATCCCCCTGTCCATCAGCAGCAGGGGGAGCCGTGCATATTACATAGCACTGTCAGTGCTCTCCCGCCCCCCTGTGGTAGTATACAGCAGCCCCCCCCGTGGTAGTATACAGCAGCCCCCCCGTAGTATATACAGCAGCCCCCCCCTGTGAGAATACAGCAGCCCCCCCGTGGTAGTATACAGCAGCCCCCCCCGTAGTATATACAGCAGCCCCCCCGTGGTAGTATACAGCAGCCCCCCTGTGGGTATATAGAGCCCCCCCCGTTGCTGCAGCACACCTGTAAAAAGAAGATCTTTCATACTTATCTTCCTGCTGTCACCGCGCGCATCCTCCGCTCTTCTTGCTTGCACCCGGCGTCCATCCACGTGACCGCGCACAAGTAATGACGTCATTATTTGTGCGCGGTCATATGGATGGACGCCAGGGCCCGGGTGCAAGCAAGAAGGAGAGCGGGGGATGCGCGCGGTGACAGCAGGAAGATAAGTATGAAAGATCTTCTTTTTACAGGTGTGCGGCAGCAACGGGGGGGCTCTATATACCCACAGGGGGGCTGCTGTATACTACCACGGGGGGCTGCTGTATATACTACGGGGGGCTGCTGTATACTACCACGGGGGGCTGCTGTATTCTCACAGGGGGGGCTGCTGTATATACTACGGGGGGGCTGCTGTATACTACCACAGGGGGAGGCACTGCTGTATACTACCACAGGGGAGGGGCTGCTGTATATACCACAGGGGGGGCTGCTGTATACTACCACAGGGGAGGGGCTGCTGTATATACCTCTGTGGCTGCTGTATACTACCACAGGGGGAGGCTGCTGTATACTACCACAGGGGGAGGCTGCTGTACACTACCACAGGGGGAGACTGCTATACACTACCACAGGGGGAGACTGCTGTATACTACCACAGGGGGAGACTGCTGTATACTACCACAGGGGAGACGGTAAACACTGGTGCTGTATACTACTACTGGGGAGGATACACATGCTGTATACTACCCCATGGGGGAGACTGCTGTATACTACCACAGGGGGAGACTGCTGTATACTACCACAGGGGGAGACTGCTGTATACTACCACAGGGGTCGTTACAGGGGACTGCTGTATACTACCACATGGGGAGACTGCTGTATACTACCACAGGGGGGAGACTGCTGTATACTACCACAGGGTGGAACTGCTGTATACTACCACACTGCTGTGGGGAAGACTGCTGTATACTACCACAGGGGGATGCGACTGCTCTATACTACCACAGGGAGTGAGGGAGGCTGCTGTATACTACCACAGGGGAGGCTGCTGTATACTACTACTGGGTGACTGCTGTATACTACCTCTGGGGCTGCTGTATACTACCACAGGGGGAGACTGCTGTATACTACCACAGGGGGAGACTGCTGTACCTACCACAGGGGGAGACTGCTGTATACTACCACAGGGGGAGACTGCTGTATACTACCACAGGGGGAGACTGCTGTATACATACCACAGGGGAGGACTGCTGTATATAACTACCACAGGGGGAGACTGCTGTATACTACCACAGGGGAGAGCTGCTGTATACTACCTACTGGGGGAGACTGCTGTATACTACTACTGGGGGAGACTGCTGTATACTACCACAGGGGAGACTGCTGTATACTACCACAGGGGAGACTGCTGTATACTACCACAGGGGGAGACTGCTGTATACTACCACAGGGGAGACTGCTGTATACTACCACAGGGGGAGACTGCTGTATACTACCACAGGGGAGACTGCTGTATACTACCACAGGGGGAGACTGCTGTATACTACCACTGGGGAGGCTGCTGTATACTACCACTGGGGAGGCTGCTGTATACTACTACTGGGGCTGCTGTATATACCTCTGTGGCTGCTGTATACTACCACAGGGGAGGCTGCTGTATACTACCACAGGGGAGGCTGCTGTATACTACCACAGGGGAGACTGCTGTAACTACCACAGGGTGAGACTGCTGTATACTACCACAGGGGAGACTGCTGTAATACTACTACTGGGGAGACTGCTGTATACTACCACAGGGGAGACTGCTGTATACTACCACTGGTGAGGCTGCTGTATACTACCACTGGAAGGCTGCTGATATACTACTACGGGGGCTGCTGTATATACCTCTGTGGCTGCTGTATACTACCACTGGGAGGCTGCTATATACCACTGGGGGGACTGTATACCTGTGCTGGGGTCCACCCTCGCTTATACACGAGTCAATAGGTTTTCCCAGGTTTTGGGGGCAAAAGTAGGGGGTCGGCTTATACACGGTCGGCTTATACACGAGTATATACGGTAAGTTGTTTCCTCTAAACATTAACTATCTTCTTACACCTCTCAAC
This sequence comes from Allobates femoralis, assembly GCA_033576535.1. Taxonomy (NCBI): domain Eukaryota; kingdom Metazoa; phylum Chordata; class Amphibia; order Anura; family Aromobatidae; genus Allobates; species Allobates femoralis. The sequence goes on from JARQOC010000002.1 coordinate 493,339,620, forward strand.
TGGAATTTTGGACCTTGCTTCCTTTGCAAAAAGTTCCAGGTCCCTCATATTTGTAGGATGCCTTCTCCCAACATCAATTTTAAGATTTCTTCACATATTCAATGCGATTTAGTTCCAAACTCATTAATGCCACTTTAGAACTCTTGGTTTCCTTTAAATTCTGGGTGCTTCTTGAAGTATTTTTGGAACCATCGTCCTGCTGGAAGACCCATAACCTAGGAAACAAACCCAGCTTTCTGACACTAGACACTAAATGTTAACTTGAGGACCTTTTATATTCTTCAGCACATTCTTTTAGCACAAATTCAGTGACAGAGGCAACAAAACGGTCTTAGAACATCTTTGAACCTGTACTATATTTGACTGTAGGTACTCTGCTCTTTTTATTTGCCTCATTCTGATTTCGGTAAACACCAGAATTATGTGCTTTACCAAAAAGCTCTAACTTGGTCTCATCTGTCTATAAGATGCTTTCCCAGAAGGATTTTGGCTTTCTTACGTACATTTTTATAAACTGCTGTCTAGCTGTTTTACGTCTCTGTGTCTATAAGGAGAGATAAGGCTAACTGGAAAGGTTACCTTTGTTCTCCTGAGGGTACCTTTACACGCCGCGACTGTGGCGAGAAATCTGCCCGGCGATATGTTGCCCCGGTACCATCGCCATGAAATTGCCTCGCAATTGCGCCGTGTAATTTGGGAATTTGGCGGCGATAAAAAAGGTTGTGCCTGGTTCCAATTTCATAGCACTGCTGCAAAATCAGAGGCAATCATGAAGGCGACATTCCCGGCTTTTGGCGTGTGAACAGGCGGAAGGAATGGAATCTGCGTCACCTCTTGATTTCCCGGAGGCATGCCACAGCGTGCTGGAGACCGCGCCCCATCAGTGATGATTGGTGGTGGCTACTGTGTTTCCATTGGCTGTCCCTTCACAGGGCACCATAGTTGAAGAGCTGTCACTTCAGCACCACACACATCTTCACCTACACAGCCATCCACTACATCACTCCAATTACGTGCGCATTCAATAGCGCAAGCTATGCTGGGCGCGTGTATTTAAAGTTTCACTGTGTCCACCATACTGCCACACATGACAGTGCAGATGTTGGTCTACACATCGCACATGGGTGCCATGGGCAATGCACTGCAATCGTCTGTGAAATTGGTGACGCTGATGACTATATTACGCTACTCCTGCTCCTTGAACTGCTACCTTGTTAGCATCCTCAATGTTGTTTGGCGGTGCTAGTGTGCGCGATGATGTCATGATGTTTGTTTTGGTTACTCCCTGCCTGCCAGGTGCCTGCCACTGCCCTGCACATAGGAGAATAGTCATGGTCGCCGCACAGCGCGCTGCCACATGGGATCTGGCTGAGCTAATGCTCCTCATAAACATGTGTGACCGCCAGGATTACTGGTGTGAGCAGCGTCACCGGCACCCATGGCTGTGCAAGCGCAGCACACTGAGGCGGATACAGCGGGCCCTGCTCCACAAACTGGGGGTGGAGAGGACCTGCAAGCAGATCCAGAAGAAGATTGCAGACCTCAAACACAAGTCACCAGGGTGTATTGTGGATCTGTGTGCCAGGATTGCCAGGCTGCATGGTGAGTATGTGGCAATGCCAAACACACACATGGAAAGCTAAATACTCCAAACACTACACAAACATGTGGTATTGTGCCATGCCACATAATGTAATCTATAAAGGTTGAGAATGCGCAATAGGGTCTTATCTTTTTAAGGGTTGAAAAAGAAGATCCAAATCAAAGTCGCTCACCTGGTAAGGTTGTGTCACACACAACCAGCTTGATCGCTCAGAAATGCAGCTGCCGCAGGGATCGCACTTCCACAGTTACTGTGGTGAACAATCAATCATCAGGACGAAGTACCTTAGATCCGCGCTGCTGCAGGAGAGATGTAAAAAGACACCAGAAACACCGGGATGTCTGGTTAACAGTGATGAACGTCTTTATTTTCCTACGCGTTTCGGAGCTGCCTGCCGGGCTCCTTCCTCAGGGAACATCAGAACATGTTCCCTGAGGAAGGAGCCCGGCAGGCAGCTCCGAAACGCGTAGGAAAATAAAGACGTTCATCACTGTTAACCAGACATCCCGGTGTTTCTGGTGTCTTTTTACATCTCTCCTGCAGCAGCGCGGATCTAAGGTACTTCGTCCTGATGATTGATGCCACATAATGTGGCCTAAGCCACTATGTTGAACTGTCACCAATGTGCATCTGCATGTTGGTTACACTGCAACATGAAGGTGTATGAAACACTCATTTGTCATCCAAATGGTGACGGCTATAATGGTGGTCCTTGACCTGTGTGTTGGCAAAAATAGTAGTTGTGTCCTGACTGCAAAGGTGACAACAACATATCAATGCAATGTTCCACACCCACATGACACTAGCCATTAGGGACTCCATCTTTAATTAAAAAAATCCTCTTCCGTCCGACGCAGTCCAAAACGCGATGTCCTCTCTGCTACATCCCCTGTGCATAGATATAGATGTCTATGCACAGGGAATGAGCAGACTGAGAACAATCTCAGCTCTGCTACATCAGGCAGCAGGCGGGCTCTAGGACCCTGGAGTTGCGGCAGCCAGCACACAGAGCAGACAGGACTCTTATCTGTGCGAGTTTCCCAGCGATTACTTGCAAAGTAAACCAGTCTAATGCAAATCAATGGCAAAACTAGGATTGCTTCTGGCTGAAGCTTCCGAGACACATCTGTGATTTGTAAATCGCACACTACTCGCTATTACTCGCTTCCCCATTCATTAACATTGGACTCGCTAGACTCGCAACGAGTAGCGAGTCCCGGGCTCGGACTCGCTAGAGTCAAGCGATTCCGAGTAATTTAGGATTCGCCCATCACTAGTGGGCACTGGTGTTGGACTCATGTCCCAAACCAGAGTATACCCTCACCATAGGATGTGCACCGACCATAACCTTTGACTGTATCATTCACGCCGTCATGACATTCATACACACACAAGGTGTTTTCCCATGTTGTGTGCCTTTTCTAAAATTGCTCTGTTATCATGTTTGATATTACAGATGACGAGGAGTCTGTGTCTGGGGACGTTCCACAGTCTCCAACGGCACCGGGGACACCCCCACCACCTGCCCCGGAGGGCCCAGCCAGTCCCTCCCCACCCAGCACTCCACCAGCCCCACCCCTGGAGGGCCCAGTCACTCCATACACACTCGGCACTCCACCAACCCCGGCCCCGGAGGGCCCAGCAACTCCCTCCCCACCCAGGACTCCACCAGCCCCGGCCCCGGAGGGCCCAGCAACTCTCTCCCCAGCAGGGATTCCACCAGCCGTGGCCCCGGAGGGCCCAGCCACTCCCTCCCAAGTACGGACTCCACAAACCCCAGCCCCAGAGGGCCCAGCCACTCCCTCCCAAGCACGCCAACAAGACATGGCTGTAGCCAGCCCTGGAGCCCTGGGAGCACCACCCTACCCCAGCATCTCAAGCTCCCGGCCGAGCCCTGGTATGTTGGTGGAAACACACCCTCACCTTGAGCCTGCTGCTGCAGTGTATGGTGGTAAGTGTCTGATAAGGCCTACCTGCTTGCTAATGTAGTTATTGTGTGCTACACACACACACGTATGTGAGTACTGATTTTTGTTGTATTTTTTTGATGAAGGAGAATGATCCCGTGCTGCAGGCTGGACTGTCAGTCCATCCCCATCTCCTACAGATGTGACCCGGGATGGTGATGTGCTGCGTAGGTATGTTCACTATTAATTTCCTCAAACACCCACCCATCCATACACAGGAAACTCACTAATGTCCTTCTTTACCATTCAGGTGTACCAACCATTGATGAGCTTGAGGAGGCACAGCAGCACATGGAGAGGGCACACCAAGAAGGGCAGTAACACCTTGCCAGCTTGGGTGCCATGATCCACGCCCTCCAGACAGTCCAGTCCGGCAGGGCCCCTAATCCCTCACCCCCCACCCAATAAGAGGACCATACTCCCCTAATATTTGTTGTCCATTTTGGACCCTTGTTTTGTTCCCTGTTGCCATGTTGGCACCATTGTTTTTTAGGCCACATTGGCCTCTTTTCTTATAGTGTCCCTCATTGGGAAAGCGGGTAGTGTGTATTGGCTACTCCTAACCCGACCAAGGCTTTTGACTTGTGTTGGCAATGTTTGTTTAAAATGTTGTTGTGTAATAAAATTATGGCCAGCTACATCCTGTGTCATCCCTTGTTGCAACACACACAGGGTAACGTTTGTAAGGTTACATTTCACCAACCACACTGGGCCACGGTTTATCTATAGGTATATGTTGTGACATTGCCAACATGTCACCATACTGGACCATTACAACCGCCATGCACTCCAATATGACATCAATGTCTACTATATGACACCCACAGTACCAAACACACACACACATACTGGTGAACGTGAGACTGATATCGACAGAGTTGGGGGTAAATTAAGAATTTATTTATTTATTTTTTCCGTTTAGATACGTTTTTTCCAAAATAAACATGAGGCACACCTGCCCATAAAAGTTTGGGGTCTGGCACAAGCTTGCGCATTGGCTAGTAGGCCATTCCTCCTCCTCTGCTGGCTCACACAATGGGGCCTCCCCCTCCTCCTCATAAACCCAGCGGCCCTGTAAGGCCGCAGCTCGCCTGGGCTGTCTCCGGGGGGGAGGTGGAGTATCACGATTTTGCGAGCTCCTCACCATGCGTCTTGTGGGCACAGTGGGCCCTGGAGTGGTCTTCCGAGGGTACGTCCACGACGCCCCCCATTGCAGGCACCCATCAACGCCCGCCTCCAGGACACAAAATATGGCCCCCTCAGCAATGTCACGCTGCTCTGGCTCCATACATGCCAGCATCTCACTGGCGACGTACCTGATCCCAGAGCCAGGGGTCCTCTCTCAATCCAGGAGGACCCGTTTCGCCCAGGTACCCATCTCCGTGTTTGGTGGGGCAGGTGATCTTCGATGTTGGATTCCAGAGCTGAGCCCTGGGTCCGGCCCCCCACCACTGGTCTTGGGCACTGGCTCTCCCGCAGATGTTGATGGGAGAGCCTCGACAGCTGCTGGCTCCTCAGCACTGAAACCAGGCTCCAGAGGGACCTGAAAATGAAACAAAAAAAAAAATCATCAGCCACATGTTGCTATGTAATTTAAGCTAATACCACAACCAAACACCCAAGACAACATAGAGCCAAATTCACCAAGGCTAACACCAAGAGCCACAGAAACAGAGTTTAGAATAAAAACAAAAAAAAAGTAGACCAGTGCTGTATACTCACCTGAGGGTTGACATTCATAGGTAAAGTGCAAACAAATAACACAATCTGTGAACACCAAAACCCAAAAACAGAGAGAAAAGAACAGTGACCGTGATTTTTGAAGGGAAAGCACAATGGTGACTACCACATGTGCTGCAAACCACACATCAGTGCAAAGACCAAGCTGAGTAGATAGATCACACAAACACCATTACCCACCTCCTGCGTCCGGACAGGGTCTTCAGGATCTATATGAAGACAGGGTTATGAAATATTCCGAGAACCCAGTGAGATTCTAGAGGTTTAGGAGATCGAATAAAGTCAGATGTAAATTTAAAAAAAAAATAATTTGTCTTTTTAGGACAATTAGATTTTGTATATTTAATGTAAGAAAAGATTTACACTATTGAAAGAGCCTTGAGGTGCTCTGCGCATAGATATAATGCTGCCCATCATGTTTATTTTGAGAGGCAATCAACATTGACAAAATAAACTTCTAAACAATGGCTTATTATGAGCGATGAGTTCCCCATGATCGGTTTTTTATATAAACATCTCTTTTTCATGAATTTATTCATTCATTGAGTTAAAACACATTATGACATAATGGGCACTCATCCCCCACTCTGATCTGTCATTGTGCAAAAGATCGATATCCCATTTAGGGTTAATAGCAGCTTGAAATACAACCTTGGATTAACGCACCGACGTGTTGATGTATAGATCTGCGCAGAGCACGTCCTTTCTCCCCTGCTGTTTACTAATCACCATAGTAACAACAAACGTCATTTCCAACGCGCGGACATGCGCAGCTTTGCCTCTCTTTACAAAGTTGAAGACAGCTCGCAACTGTAGCTTTTTCCAGATAACTCATACAATATGAACAGGTAATAAGTGTGACAAACTGTTTAATTGCTATTTACTCATGTTTGTGTTTTTAACTGCACTTATGATTTTAACGGTGGTGACGTATGAGGGTAACTAACCTTGATAAGGGAGACCCTTACGTCATCACCCTCGGACTCGTCAAAGGCGCTAAGCCTCCGAAACGGCGTGCTGTCGCCTCCTGCACCCCCTCCCCACCTCGATGTAATAAAGCACAAGATTCTACAAATGGTGAGTCCCGCCTTTTTCTTCACTTAATGATATGTATGGACTGCACTACAAGGCGCAGCAACACCATTAACAGGGATTGAAAGCAGGAACACACGGTGTACAAGTGCTGTATACACCATATTCATCCTGAAGGTGCCCGGTTACTTTCCTCCTCATGTTCATTTTAAAAAAATAATAATAATAACCTGTCCAAGAAGATAAAACAGATTTTGCAGTAAAGTGTCAAATGGTCCAAAAATAAATATAATAAAATTCTCTAAAATCTCAATTGCTAACTGCATCTGTCTAGCAACAACAAAAAGGAGGAAAAGAGTTGAAATGCAAAATACTCTTTTTTTATGAAACTATGAAAGATTGAGAACCCCTTTCTTCTGTATCCAATTTGCTATATATGATTTGTGTTATGTACATGCAGCTATCCAAGCCTGTCTGTATCGTTGTGCTAAGGTGTCTTTTAACGTAATAACTGTCAAAGAATATAAAAGTGTATTTTGCATTTTAACTCTTTTCCTCCTTTCTGTATTGACCCGAGTTGGCAAGGGGTGGTGTGCTGATTGCAGCCGCCAGTCTCGATTGAAAAATGTATGGATTTTTTTAAATTAATCCTGTCTAGCAACAACAGTAGCACATCTACCACTAGTCCTCATTCCAGGTGCACTACCCATTCAGTGTTATATAGATTTTTTTTTATGCAACCTGAAGTATAATAATTTCTATAACGTGTCATAGGAACCTCTTTTAGGTTAAACAATACAATGCAGCCTTAAACTCATGCTACTGTGAGCAGCCAAAATAAGCTAGTGAGTTGGTCAACAGGGTAGGTTGTACTCGGATACCGGGACAGGTTGCTACTTCAGTGGGGATCACGGCTGGTCGGGTCCCGGTTTCGTGCCCTGGACACTCAATGGCTGATTGATAAAATTATTTGGGATGGGGGATTATTATACGTGACGCCACCTGGTAATGTAGTTACCAGTGCTGCAGCCGGCCGCTGAGGTGATGGTGATGCAGCTTTGGGTAGTACAGCTCCCCACAGGCGGAGCTTTACCTCAGGGCAGCGGGGTGGATAAGGGGAGTAGTAGTCCTTGGCTCCGTGAAAGTTCTCTAGGCAGCGGCGATGAATTAGGCACACACACACAATAGTCTCTGTTTCGGTACCTTTTTTACTGATGGCGGGTAGCAAGTACAGTCCAGGAGGGTAACCAGGTGGCCGGTGCAGTATGGGACATCCACCCTGGAAAGTTATAAAGCCTCTTCTATTTGCGTGTGTGGTGATTTGGGAAAATTCTGCCTCAAGCTGAAGCTGTCGCTTTCTCTCTCTCTCTCAGGATGATACTCCACAACTGATGATGAGGACCTTTCTGTGGGGATCCCTACTCCTTTCTTTGGGTCCCTTGTCCTATGTTTGGTCAGTTTTGGGGTCTTGGTTTCCTGAGCTCCAGGGGGATTAAATCCTCCTGTCTGTCCAGCTTTCTCTGCTATGACTGGATCAACAGCAGCTTCAGACTCCGGTATCCATGTGGGCTAAAGGTGATTATTTCTGTTCTCCTCTTTCTAGAATTTTCTAACTTTCCACTTGTCTCCATCCCTTCCTAGGGTACTACACAGCTCCGGAGTCAGTCTTTTCTGTTTCTGGGCCTGACTTGGTCCCAGCAACAAGCTCTTCCTCCTTCTTGACTGTCACTCCTTGACTGAACTGACTCCTCCCTCAGATCTGAAACTTTATAGGGAATCTTGCCTAAGACAGCAAGTAGAGCTCCCCCTTCAGGCCTGGGGTGGAAAGTGTTGTGTGCTGGGTGTGCCAAGGGGTATATCCTTCCCTGCACCAGTGGGTCCTGTGGCAATCCCTGCAGGGGTGCCACACTAACATTGGCAACGTCACAAGAATTATCTTTTATCAATTACATCTTAGACATCATTGTCTTTCAATTGCATTTAGAGCTGTCAGCAATGTAGTGTGATGATTTGTGTTCCCAAGTGCATTCAGTTTGGCAGAACATTCCTCATACAATTGTTATTAACCTAAAGCTAGAGTCACATTGGCAGGTGACTGACATGAGTGCAATCCAAAGAAACCTCGCATTGCACTCAGACCCATGTTAGAGAATCTGGCAGCTCAGACTTAAAAAGTATTTTTTCAGTCCTCTATGGGCTGAAAAAAAAATGGCAACATGCTGCAACTGATGAAAAATAAAAGAATACAGAGAGGCGCCCTTGTGTGTACCTGTTGGTCTAATGGTGATTTTTGGGGAAGGGGGTGGTGAGATAACTCACCTTTCGTGGTTGTGCACCTCTGCACAACCACAGTGTGGGCCTCCAGTGTGTAATCGCACACTGCATGATCCTCCAGTGTTCAGGCTTGGGAGTCACGTCATTGCAGATCCTTCACTCTCTAAGCAGATACTACCACTCCCATCAATGGTGAACATGGCAAGAATTAATTTTTTTAGTATTGCGCATGAATCAGGCACAGATTATCCTTTTGGTAATGCTTCTTTATTTGACAAATGTGTCTCTCACAACATGTTTCGGCGAGTCATCGCCTTCATCTGTTGAACATTTGTCAAATAAAGATGCATTGCCAAAAGGATAATCTGTGCCTGCATGCTGGATTCATGTCCTATACCAAAAAACGCATACTAGCCACTTTTAGTATGCTGCAATTGTCTGCAAGTCTCAACTCAATCGCACCCATACAAGTCTATGAGTGTGAGTGAAATATCACAGTGCACTTCGCACACATCCGAGTGCAGTGCGATATACGTCAAGGCTGGCAATGAAGGAGATGGAAAGATTATTCTCTCCCTTTCTTTCTCAGCTGTGATTCAATCTCAGGATCACAGCACAGTAGATAACACTCGGTCATGCTCACCGTAGAGCCTAAGTCATTAACATATTGCATCTCATACTCTCACATTGGATGCAATACGCTAATTTGACTCCATTCTTATTGATAAAATGTCAAAATGGGTAAGTACAGGTATGTATATACAGGTGCATCTCAATGAATTAGAATATCATCAAAAAGTTAATTTATTTCAAAATTCAATACATGAAGCGAAACGCATATATTACATAGTTATTACAGACAGTGTGATATATTTCAAGTATTTATTTCTCTTAATGCTGATGATTATGGCTTACAGACAATGAAAACCCAAAGGTCATTTATCTCAGAAAACTAAAGTAGGGAGGATAAAGGGTCTGAGAGATAAAATATTACCTAAATAGGTATCAGAGGCCCCACCTTGTGTGGTTGTGAGAGTCACAACCCCTATAAATGCATATCACGGCTTTAGTCAACGTGTTTCAGGGCTTCCTGGCCCCTTCTTCAGGACAAATCAATATCATATTGCCATGTTTCAGGGTGTTTTAGGGAGCCATGAAATGCATTAACTAATAAATCACTATGATATTCACCCTTTGATGTCTCATGGAATGCAGCAGCTTGGATTTTAGCCCTTCGTCCTCTCTACTTTAATTTTCTGAGACTATGACCTTTGGCTTTTCATTGGCTGTAAGCCATAATCATCAACATTAACAGAAATAAACAATTGAAATAGATCACTCTGTCTTTAATGACTCTATAAAATATATGCATTTCACTTTATGTATTGAATTACTGAAAAAAATTTACTTTTTGATCATATTATAATTTGTGGAGATGCACCTGTATGTGAAGCTCATTCCTAAAACGGTAGTGAAAAAAAGATATTATTTTAATTTTTTCATTGTTTATATTCCATTAACATATATATCGACTTTGTGATTTTGATAATTTCTTCTTTAGTTTTGCAATTTTAATGATAAGGATTGTATGATTAAACCTTATTTTATACTGTATTATATAAGGTTTATTCTCAGCCAAAACAAAAAGTATACCAGATAGCAACTCTCACAACTATAGCATATTAGCTCAATTTGCTAATAAAAAAAATAGCTCGTCTTCTGAGGTTTTTTGAAATAGTACAAAAACACATAAGTTGTTTGTCTTCAATGATGTAATTGTGGTTCTGTGTTCCTAACCCATTTATTTTATTAGTTTAGCTCTTAACTGATTTTGAAAGCACGGTACTCTGTGAAAATGCATCAAACTTCAAAGTACATTCACATGGCCAGTTTGATAGCTTTTCAGTATTTCCTATAAAGGTAAGGATGTTATTTTCTATAAAAATAGTTAAAGTTATGCCTTTTACATAGTTTTTTACACAATAAGTAAATTGCTCATACTCTTAGAATGCTGTTTAGAAGGTTTTCACAATGATGCTATGACTAACTTTTAGATCCCCATAAAACTATTAGGCTGTGATCACATTGGCATTCAGTGCCTCCTCCTGCATTCATGCAACCATGGAACAAGAGGAATTATACATACTCAATGCTATACTTGCCATCAATAACATCTGAATTCTGACAAAAAGAGATGAGCAGGTCTGACAATATTAAAATTCACCTGTTCTCACAGAGTTTCCTGGAAATTGGATTTGTTATGCTCTGGGGTCTCTCAGCATAATAAACATATCAAAAAATAAAAAAAAAATACTCACTTTAGTGACTTGTTCTTTAACCACTCCCTTTGATTCCTGTAAACTGTCTGGACTTCAGTAACTCTGTGGCATCATACCTCCTCACGATAGGTCAAGCATTCTGCCCTTGTTCAGGATTGGAACTTAACTACAGATGCTCAGTACCCTCAGGGAGCTGTGGCAAGAAGTTGTGATCCAGTGTTTACTCCAGGCGAGGGCTTTTGACCACAAATAGTAGCCTCAGCATGTGCAGTGAACTGCACGTCCTGCTTGTGGCTTGGTGCCTTGGTTTATAGTGAGCAAGGGGCCGGAGATTTAGTGCGACAGAGCAACTAAGAACTGGACAATGGACCAGGAGCAGCAGGGGCAGTCAGAATGATATTCAAGGGTTTCAGTATGTTTTTGTTTCTTTTTAGTCTTTTATTGACCCTTTAGAGTTGCCGTGGAGCAAAATACAAAAAATCTGTATTTTTCTAAATACTGATTTTTGTACATTTTGATTAGAATTAACTTTCATTCAAATAAACTGGCCCATCTCTACTAACAAACATTTATGGGTTCCTGTAGATTCAGATTATTTTCAGAATAAACTGTCACCTGTTTGTCAATGAACTTTTCTGGTCATTATATGACTGTTATCCTGTATTTTTAAACAGATTTCATCCCTATACGCTTATTCTTTAATGTACATTTGTCTATAAGCTAGTTTCTAGTGGCTAGATACTACAATGTCTCCCATATACTGCATGCACAGATATGAGATATTCCTACTCTACTATATGTGGGTAGTATATGCTGAGAAGCAGCAGTTGCCTGGTGACCAGGGGCATAACAACCATGGTTGCAACTGCCACAGGGTCAAGAGATACAGGAGCCCGTGCTCGCCAACCCCTGTGATCCCAACTCCTGCTTCACATGGATGTGCATCCCCGAGGAAGCACATCCATGTCACTGAGCGGTGGTCTGCCTTTACAGTACCCAAGCAGCTGTTCACAGCTGTAGGAGGGCTAGCATTCACCTTTAAACTTCCACGGCATCCCAGCATGCAGACCCGTGATATGTTTATCACACTGCAACCTCATCATAGCCAGGATACAGCTGCCAGTGGGAGCGGTAAGCGTGAGCTCCATTCTGGAACTGAAGATCCTCTGAAAGCTCATGGAAAGGGAGTATGGGGTTGTGTGTGTGTATTTATACAAGGGCAGTATGTCTATGTGGGGGAGCTGTACAGGAGGCAGTGTGTTTGTGTGGTGAGAATATATGCATTCTGGATGGCTATGAGGCTGTGTTATGCTATAGGGAAGACTATGGGGCTGCATTATATTATATGAAAGACTATGAGGCAATATTATGCTATATGAAGGGCTATGAGGCTGCATTATACTATATGAAGGACTATAAGGCTGCATTATATTATATGGATGGCTGTGAGGCTGCATTATACTATATAGAGGGCTATGAGGCTGTATTATATTATATGAAGGATTATGAGGCTGCATTATATTATATGGATGGCTATGACACTGCATTATACTATATGGAGGGCTGTGAGGCTGCATTATACTATATGGACCAACATCACAAAGCATTCACTGGCTTTGTGATGTTCACTGATTGGGATATCTGGCTAGTCCTGTGTTTGAGACTCCTAACCAAGGCTCCACAGACTCAATTTATACTATATGGAGGGATATGAGGCTGCATTATTCCATGTGGGAGGATATTATACTATAATGTAGGACTATATATACCAGGATAGGGGACATGTATATCAGGATAAGGGCATATTTCAGGAGGTGGACCATATATAGCAAGATGAGGGACATTAAGGTATAATGAGTCTTTATAGGATTTAGATTGTTACACAGGGCCCATACATCTGACCAATGTGGGTGTATGGAGGGGGCCCAGGTCCAAACTTCACACCGGGGCCCATTAGACTCTAGTTATGCTACTGATGGTGACCCTCTAAAGAGCATATTAGCTGCACTGTGTTAGGATTTTCTAAACTACAGGGCTTGCCTACATATTACATTGGGCTGTCTAAACCCTTTAAAATGTTATCAATTTTTTTTTGTTTTTTTTTCTTTTGAAAAGGTTTTAAAAAATAAATTGGGAATTCATACCAATCGCGTAACCACCATTACATGTTTATTTAATAATAATGTAGAGAAAATTTTAAAAAACATACTTCATTAGAATAATCTGGAAGAAAACCATTCATAAACCTTCTAGAAGATGTCCCCATTAGATTACTTCAGACAAATGACTCTATGCAGTTAGCACATACTGTAGCTTCTGGGAATCTCCTGCATTCAGCAGATCACTCTGCTCCCTGCTGATGGCCTCACACAGCTCTGGTCTCATTGATAAGAGGGAGCAGCGCGATGTGAATGCAGGAGATAAGATCTCCTTTTTTTTGGTGTCAGCCCGAGCTCCCTGTTCTGGATGTAATTTGATACATTGATTAGCTGTAGCCACATTAGGCGCAGTGTAGGCCCCACCCCTCCATCTTATGGTTATGCGGCTGTAATCAGTTTGAAGACAGATCTCACTGAGAATATACATATGTCTGCTTCAGACACAGTCTAGTGGGGACATCTTGTGGAAGGTGTATGATTGGTTTTCTTTCAGAATTCTCTTATGAAGTACATTAGAAAGTTTATTAAAATCACTTGCTCTACATTATTAGTAAATAAATATTTAAACAGTGGTTACACTTTAAAGTTGGATGGTCCAAAAAGCTTTAAAAAGCTATTGTGAGATTCAAGATTCAGTAGCATCTGAGATATGTTTGCAATACTTTGACAGCCTAATTTCTTCTGTAAACACGCTATAGGAAAATGAAACACTTGTTTCCACACCAATTACAATTGATTACCCAGAGTCTCAGGAGGGTCACAACTTTGCTTTTAGCATGGGAGATTTGTGAGTAAAAGATTGTTCAAAGAGGAAGTAATTTTAATTATGAAAAACAATTTTTGCAATGATCAGAGGTTGCTGGGTTTACACAAACAATGTTTTTTTATCTGCATATAGATTCCAAATTATTTTTATTTTACTATACAATTTTTTTATTTTTTTTGCTACAAATGACCAATTCATTCATAATTGTATCAACATAACTACCGTATGTATTATTTTTAAGCTTTTTACCATAATACATTTTTATTAAATGCTTAAATATTATACACTAGCTGTGAGCCCGATGCAAATGCATCGGGATTCTAGAACGTGCATTAATTTGATTATAGTAGTTATAGCTGTTAGCCTGATGCAAATGCATCGGGTATCTAAAATATGTTTATTGTTTTTTTAAAGATTTTTAAATAATAATCGCATCATCAATAGCAATAATATAAGCCATAGCATTATTATTAGCTGTAATAGCAGTATTAATAGCATTATTAGCAGTATTATGAGCATTAATAACAGTATTAATAGCATTAATAGCATTATTATTAGCATTAATAGCATTATTAATAGCATTATTAGCATTAATAATATCATTAATAACATTATTAATAGCATTAATAGCATTATTATTAGCATTAATAGCATTAATAATAGCATTATTAGCATTAATAATAGCATTAATAACATTATTAATAGCATTATTATTAGCATTAATAGCATTAATAATAACATTATTAGCATTAATAATAGCATTAATAACATTATTAATAGCATTAATATTATTATTAGCATTAATAGCATTAATAATAGCATTATTAGCATTAATAATAGGATTATTAACATTATTAATAGCATTAATAGCATTATTATTAGCATTAATAGCATTAATAATAGCATTATTAGCATTAATAATAGCATTAATAACATTATTAATAGCATTAATAGCATTATTATTAGCATTAATAGCAATATTAATAGCATTAATAGGATAAATATTAGCATTAATAGCATTAATAGCATAATTAATAGCATTAATAGCATTACTAATAGCATTAATAGCATTATTATTAGCATTAATAGCATTAATAATAGCATTAATAGCATTAATAATAGCATTAATAACATTATTAATAGCATTAATAGCATTAATAGCATTATTATTAGCATTAATAGCATTAATAATGCCATTAATAGGATAAATATTAGCATTGATAGCATTAATAGCATAATTAATAGCATTAATAGCATTATTATTGGCATTAATAGCATTATTATTAGCATTAGTAGCATTAATAGGATAAATATTAGCATTAATAGCATTAATAGCATTATTAATAGCATTATTATTGGCATTAATAGCATTAATAATAGCATTATTAGCATTAATAATAGCATTAATAACATTATTAATAGCATTAATAGCATTATTATTAGCATTAATAGCATTAATAGCATTATTATTAGCACTAATAGCATTAATAATACCATGAATAGGATAAATATTAGCATTAATAGCAATAATAGCATACTTAATAGCATTAATAGCATTATTAATAGCATTAATAGCATTAATAGGATAAATATTAGCATTAATAGCATTATTAATAGCATTAATAGCATTAATAGGATAAATATTAGCATTAAAAGCATTAATAGCATAATTAATAGCATTAATAGCATTATTAATAGCATTAATAGCATTATTATTAGCATTAATAGCATTAAATAATAGCATTATTAGCATTAATAATAGCATTAATAACATTATTAATAGCATTAATAGCATTATTATAGCATTAATAGCATTAATAGATCATTATTATTAGCATTAATAGCATTAATAATACCATTAATAGATAAATATTAGCATTAGTAGCATTAATAGCATACATAATAGCATTAATAGCATTATTAATAGCATTAATAGCATTATTATTAGCATAAATAGCATTAATAATTGCATTATTAGCATTAATAATAGCATTAATAACATTATTAATAGCATTAATAGCATTATTATTAGCATTAATAGCATTAATAATAGCATTATTAGCATTAATAATAGCATTAATAACATTATTAATAGCATTAATAGCATTATTATGAGCATTAATAGCATTAATAGTATTATTAATAGCATGAATAGCATTATTAATAGCATTAATAAGATTAATAGCATTATTAATAGCATTATTAATAGCATTAATAGCATAAATAATAGAATTAATAGCATAAAAAATAGCATTAATAGCATTATATTAGCATAAGAGCATTTAATAGCAATATTATTAGCATGAATAGCATTATTAATAGCATTAATAGCATTAATAGGATAAATATTAGCATTATAGCATTAATAGCATAATTAATAGCATTATTAATAGCATTAATAGCATTATTATTAGCATTAATAGCATTAATAATAGCATTATTAGCATTAATAATAGCATTAATAACATTATTAATAGCATTAATAGCATTATTATTAGCATTAATAGCATTAATAGCATTATTAATAGCATTAATTAGCATTAATAATACCATTAATAGGATAAATATTAGCATTAATAGCATTAATAGCATAAATAATAGCATTAATAGCATTATTAATAGCATTAATAGCATTATTATTAGCATAAATAGCATTAATAATAGCATTATTAGCATTAATAATAGCATTAATAATAGCATTAATAACATTATTAATAGCATTAATAGCATTATTATTAGCATTAATAGCATTAATAATAGCATTATTAGCATTAAAAATAGCATTAATAACATTATTATTAGCATTAATAGCATAATTATTAGCATTAATAGCATTATTATTAGCAGTAATATCATTATTATTAGCATTTTTTTTAAATTATTATTTTTTATTTAATTATTTATATTTTTTTTATTATTTTTTAATTATTTTTTAATTATTTTTTTTATTATTACCGTGTTTCCCCGAAAGTAAGACCCTGTCTTACATTCTTTTGGGGGCCAAAAGTGGCCCCCTGTCTTACTTTCGGGGGGGCCTTACATTGGCGGCCCCAGCCATCACCCATCCACACTGCGCACACACACACACACACACACACACACACACACACACACACACACATCCATAGATCCATACATACACAGATCCATCCATCCATTCACACTGCACACACACACACACACACATCACACATACCCCCCCCCCATACAGCTGCGCTGCCGGTACTTACCGGCACAGCTGTTCGGTGTCCCTGTCCCTGGTGTCCCCGGTGCTCCCGGCGTTCCTCTGTGTGGTGCAGCCTCATAACTATGTCATCCGGGCTGCCGGGCATATCCCGTTCATAGCCCGTCCATTCACAGCCCCCCGGCCCTCTCTCTGTAATCACGGAGCTTCCGGAAGCTCCGGTATCCAGGCAACAGCAGAGCGTGATGACGTCGGGCCAAAACGTCTCGGAGCGCCTATGCTGATTGGCTCAGGCGTCTGAGCCAATCAGCATAGCCGCTGCGATGACGCTCTGGCCTCTGATTGGCCAGACGTTGTCATGCTGCTGTTGCCTGGATACCGGAGCTTCCGGAAGCTCCGTGATTAGAGAGAGAGGGCCGGGGGGCTGTGAATGGACGGGCTATGAACGGGATATGCTCGGCAGCCCGGATGACATCGTTATGAGGCTGCACCACACTGAGGAACGCCGGGAGCACCGGGGACACCAGGGACGGGGACACCGAACAGCTGTGCCGGTAAGTACCGGCAGTGCAGCGGTATGGGTGTGTGTGGTATGGGGGTGTGTGTGTGTGTGTGTGTGTGATGTATGGATGTGTGTGTGTGTATGTGTGTGTGTGTGGTGTGTGATGTATGGATGTGTGTGTGTGTGTATGCATGTGTGTACCCCTCCCCCCCCGTGTTTCCCTGATAGTAAGACCCCCCCTCCCCCCTACCCTGCCTTACATTCGGGGGGGTCTTACATTAGCAGACCCCCCCGTCCCCCCCACCCTGTCTTACTTTCGGGGGGTCTTACTATCGGGGAAACACGGTAAATTTATTATTTAGGCTGAGACCCAGTTCTCTTTCAGGTCCGCTGAAAGGGCTGATATTATTAGCATATATTTAATTTTTTTATTATTTTTTTTATTTAATTATTTATTATTTTTTATTTATTTTTTTATTATTTTTTAATTATTTTTTAATTATTTTTTTTATTATTAAATTTATTATTTAGGCTGAGACCCAGTTCTCTTTCAGGTCCGCTGAAAGGGCTGATATTATTAGCATATATTTATTTTTTTTATTATTTTTTTAATTTAATTATTTATTATTTTTAATTTATTTTTTTATTATTTTTTAATTATTTTTTAATTATTTTTTTTATTATTAAATTTATTATTTAGGCTGAGACCCAGTTCTCTTTCAGGTCTGCTATTTGTTCCCATTGAAATACATTAGCGGTGTGTCGGCGATTTTATGGCCGCCCACCTGGTTCTATTTGTCGGCCCTAAAATCGCGGACACACCGCTAATGCATGTCTATGGGCAGTCCGCCCGATTTCGGATTGGATGCAGACCAATCAGAATTCGAGCTCACTGCCCATATTCTGATTGGTCGCTGTCTACTTCCCTCAGCCAATCAGAAGAGCCCCTCACATCTCATTGACATAGAATGGTGGATTTGTCGTCCATTCTATGTTAATGATAAGTGAAGAGGACGTCGGAGCTGGAAGTTGGCGGAAAGAAGACAGAAGATCCCCGGGGCCGGACGAAGAGGCGGAGATGGCGGAAAGAAGAGAGAAGACCCCCGGGGTCGGAGGAAGAGGACGCCTGGCCGGACGGAGGACTTGTGGATCGGACGGACGATCAGATGACTAAGAAGGCATGTAAGTGATCGACGGGGACGTTAGGGTAGGGGACGGCGGGGGCTTCGGGTGTAGGGCTTTAGGTGTTAGCGACAGCGGCGGGAGCTTAGGAGGCGGCGGGGCTTAGGGGGTAGGGGTTAGGTGCGGCGGGGCTTAGGGGGTAGGGGCATAGGTGCGGCGGGTCAGGGCTTATGGTGTAGGGGTGCGGCGGACTTAGGGGGTAGGTGCTTAGGTGCGGCGGGTGGGGCTTTTAGGTGCGGCGGGGCTTAGGGGGTAGGGGCTTATGTGCGGCGGGGCTTAGGGGGTAGGGGGTTAGGTGTGGCGGGGCTTATGGGGTAGGGGCTTAGGTGTCGCGGGGCTTTTAGTTGCGGCGGGGCTTAGGGGGTAGGGGATTAGGTGCGTCTGGTCGGGGGTTAGGTGCGGCGGTGCTTAGGGGGTAGGGGCTTAGGTGGGGCGGGTCGGGGCTTAGGATGCGGCGGAGCTTAGAGGGTAGGGACTTAGGAGCGGCGGAGTTAGGGGTAGGAGCTTAGGTGCGGGGTGGGTGTGCGGACATGGGGTGGCTGTGCGGACATGGGGGGGCTGTGTGTACGACATGGGGGTGGCTGTGCGGACATGGGGGGCTGTGTGTACGACATGGGGGTGGCTGTGCGGACATGGGTGGGGCTGTGCGGACATGGGGGGGCTGTGTGGACATGGAGGGCTGTGCGGACATGGTGGGGCTGTGCGGACATGGGGGGGCTGTGTGGACATGGAAGGGCTGTACGGACATCGGGAGGGGCTGTGCGGACATGGAGGGGGTCTGTGGGACATGGGCGGGGGTCTGTGCGGACATGGGGGGGGGTCTGTGGCGGACATGTGGGGGGGGCCGTGCGGACATGGGGGGGGCGAATTGTGGGTAGCGGGCGGCACTGGGGCACTGGGGCACAGAGGCACAGGGGCACAGGCTCCTGAGCACTGTGTCAGCATGTGCTGACAGCAGCTGCTCCGGAGCGGGCACAGGGGCACAGGGGCACAGGCTCCAGAGCACTGTGTCAGCATGTGCTGACAGCAGCTGCTCCGGAGCGGGATGACAGCGGCGAGGTCGCAATGCCGCTACCGGGCAATGCCTCGCACGACGTGGTGACGTCACATAGTGACAAAGCCACGGCGTGCCGGGTCCGACACAAACTTGCCTACGGCAATTATATAGTAGACAGTTAGGTTAATACAATTTACAAACTAATTGGTCAATTGTAGCTTATAAAAATAAAACTAATAAATTGATAATTTTATAAAATCTTTCTATACTCAGGTTTAAGTCCCATAGAAGCAATACATTTTTATTATTTTTACTATTAAAAAAATATGAAAGTTTAATTAAATAATATGTTAAATGACAAAAATAAAAAAAATGAGAGAAAGTTAACAAGAATTTCCGTTTTCCTGTCACATCACTATGCAAGAAAAATTGAATAAAAGATATAGAAAAGTTGTATATGTCCATAAATATCACCAATATAAATTACATCTTTCATACAAGCATAAACTCCATTTTTTCCACATAGTTCTAAACTTTAAAAGCCAGTAGACTATATATATTTATATATACACATACTAATTAAGCTAGGTAAATTTGTACTTGTACTAATAGTAACTAATTTGTTACTATTAAAGAGGACCTGTCACCCCCCCATAGATGTGAATATAAGTTGACCTCTGAATGCAGCATGTCTGCTGCATTCAGGCAAGGGGTCCCCTATGGCTCTGTGAGGCTGCTACCTTGATATATAGGCTTATATAGGTGTTAAATGCCCCAGTGGACGGAGTACCTGAGTCACAAGGGCCCGCCTCCATGGATTTTTACTGTACGTTTTTATAAACCTAAATATCGGGGTAGCAGCCTCACAGAGCCATGGGGAAACCCTTGCCTGAATGCAGCAGACATGCTGCATTCAGTGCTGGACTTAGATTCTAATCCATGGGGGGTGACAGGTCCTTTTTAAATTGATGAGAATGTCTGTGTGACATGTACAGTATCTATTGCTTGAATAGCATGTCTAATATGTCAGTAAGGCGGGGATAGGTTAGAGTAAATCAGGAAAAGACTTCCATTGTTGATAATTATCCTCTTTCAGCCTTTCACAATGTAATCTCGTACATCTGAAGACAGGAATATGCTGGACCTGATCTTCTCTCGTCTCTGCTCAGTGCATGATTTTACTAACTCCCCTCTCCCACTCTCTGACCACCACCTTCTTTCATTCTTAGTCAAGAACTTTCAACCTAACAAGGACACTCCAACAACCATAATTATAGGAATATACATGCCATTAACACCTAGAAACTGTAAAGAATCTGCAGTCATTTTTGTTCCCAATCTCCACCCTCTCATGTCCTGACTCTCCTCTTAAAAACCATAGTGAAGCAAAGTGCAAAGTGCATTGTATGAAGTTAAACCTAAACATAGAATAACTCGGCATTGACAGCATCAACTCTGTCACACACTACAAACAAGTTTTCTTCACCTCTGCTCCAGGTGCGCTGAATGTCAGTATAGAAAATCAAATCTGGCCGAGGATTTCATCCATTATAAATTTTTGCTGAAAACATACAACTCTGCCCTTAATGTCTCCAAACAAGCTTACTTCAACACTCTCATCACCTTACTAGCCAACAATCCTAAATGACTCTTTGACACTTTCCATTCTCTCCTCAGTCCAAGATTACAGGCCCCAACAACTGACCTCAGCTCTTTCCATATTTTTTTTGAATTACCACATAACAGAGTAAATTGTCTCCCTGCCTCATAATATTCTACATTGTCTTCCCTCCGGCACTTCATCCAACTCTCTTTTGGTCTTCGATCAAGTCACAGAGCAAGAAGTTACCAGCTCCAAGCATCTTCTCTCCCTACTACTTGCACCCTTGACCCTATTCCCTCACAACTCCTTTAATCCTTTTCCCCAGCTGTCACCATTTACCTAACCAATATATTTAATCTCTTCCTCTTATGTGGTGTACTCCCCTCCTCCTTCAAATGCGCCAACATACATCAATTACATAAAAATCAATCCCTCGACTAGAACTGTGCTGCTAACTACAGACCGGTCCCTAATCTGCTCTCCATCTTTAAACTTTTGGAACGCTTGGTCCACTATCTTTCATATAACTTTCTTCTTAATCCTCCACAATCCAGTTTCTCCTCCTTAGACTCTATTGAAACTGCACTTACTAAAGTCTTTAATGATCCAGAGACAGTTAACTGTAATGGTACCTTTATATGCCGCTACTGGATGGTGGCAACAACCGGGTACATGAGAGAAATGTATCTTGCACCGCCAATTCAACCCGAGGTAGCGGCGTGTGAAGACGGTTGTAGCCACCAGCCAGTGGCGGCACCTGTTTCAGAGCACTGCCCTAAAACAGGTGGTTACCCAGCCGATGGTAGCGACCTGTATCGGCGTGTAAAGAAGGAACAGAAGGGTTGTTTCTACACCATGCTATGTACCCGGTATGTATCTGTGGCGTGACACAGCCTCCGGGAAACCACCCCCCTTCAGCGATCATTGGAGGAAGCTCCTGCGTTACGATTGGTTGTTGCTGCATAGGGCGGCATATTTAAGGAGCTGACCAGTCACACTACACAATTGCTCGAGCGTCATGTATTAATCAGCCTCCTGCGCTGCCTGGCCAATCATGATGTTATTGCTTTGTCCTATCAGCGTACGGACGTCTCGTAATCCACAATTGTGGCACGCCTATGTGTTGTCCCTGCTGCACCAGGTCCGCCCATATTAGCTTGTTGTAGCGGTGTGTAAATGAGGTAAGGTGCTCTGTAGAAGGTAACTTGAGACACCCGGTGGTGTATCCAGAGATAGATGTAACCTACCGTAGCGCACCTTGTTGCGGCGTGTAAAGGTGGTGCGATTACCGTTTGCAACCGTTTGTGCATGCTCGTGCACGTGAAGTAGCCGGTTGTAGCCACCATCCAGTAGCGGCGTGTAAAGGTACCATACGGGTATCGTCACACCAGGTGACATCGCCGGAGATATCGGAGGCGATGCACGGGAGCGCACACATTTTTGGCACCCCGCCAGCGTTGCCGTCGCGTATAAACATGTTTCAAGTGACATCGCTGTTGGGTGCCTAGAAACCCCAGCAGGGATCCTGTAATATGAGAGCCTATGGCTCCCATCGCCTGTAACATTGCCGATCGCTAAGTTACACGGGGCGATGCATACACATCGCCTGAGAGTGGTTGCCTGGTTTCACAGCAGTGTTCTGAAACCAGGCGACCACTCTCAGCCGATTTTTAGGCCCTAAATCGCCACTTTATACGGAGCGACTCGCCGCTGATGATGCTGCAAAATCACCGGCGATGTCACCTGGTGTGACGGTACCCTAATAGTCACTACTCCCTGCTGATTCTACTACATTTTTCTGCTGCAGTCAATACAGTAGATCACCAGCTTTTTTTCTCAATGCTCCAATCTAGTGGGCTCAAGGACACCGTTTTCCTGGTTCTCCCTCTCTGACTATTCCTTCAGTCTATCTTTTGCCAGCTCCTCCTCTCCTCTTCCCTTTATGTTTGAGGTTCCTCAGGGTTCAGTACTAAAGCCCATTCTCTTCTCTCTATATACTGCTCCTATTGGACAAACCAACAGCAAATTCGGTTTTCAGTATTATCTCTATGCTGATGACACCCAGTTATATACCTATTTTCCTGACATAAACCCTGCATTACTACAAAATACCTGTGATTTTCTATCTGCTGTATCTAACACCATGTCCTCTTTCTACATTAAGCTAAATCTGTCAAAAACTGAACTCTTCATGTTTGCTCCCTCAACAAATTTTAACCCCGGTGAGTTTGTACCTTGGTTCCCCGGCGTTACTGTGCGTTATTGTGCTTTTCCCCAATGCTCCTTCCCCCTATCCAGCTGGGATACTGTAGTATGTTACCTTTATGTCTTCTGCTCAGTTCCTTGCTCTGCTGCATAGCCGCACGCGTGTTGTAGGGTCATTGCTCCTCTGCACAAACACCCACATGTGCGGACCCTGGCTGCCACTGTGGAAGCTATCCATGGGATGTGAGGTCCTCTGAAGCTGGTGCATGACATTCCACATGTGTACAGGCTTGCAGCTGCTGCCATGTGCCCTAGGCCTAAGTTGCTGTACTGTTTCTGACTGTGCTTAGGGTGCATGCGGCCACACCTTACCTGCTTTTATCAGGTGGAGTGTGTACGTCTCAATTGCTGTCCCCAGCCTATTGCTGTGGGTCAGCTGCTGTTTAAAGTTCCTTTTCCGGTTGGGTGTCACCAGAACTTCTGATTAGTTTTCTGAACCTACTGTGTGTTGGTCCTGCATGCTGCTCCTGGTCTGCTTTGTCTACAGCTCCTGTTCTGCCTGCTACCAGTTCTGGGAAAGCTGATGTCTGTGTCCCTGGACCCATCTTGTCTGTGCTTGTACCAATGTCCTTGCCCTTGAATGTAGATTCCTGCTGGGTTGGATTCCTGAAGCCTTTTGTGTCTTGATCCTTGTACCCAGTGTCTGCCCCAGTTTCTTGAATCCTGTGAATAAACCCACGTTCGTCTTGTGAAGATGGAATCTGGTGTTCCTGCTGAGCATCTACTACGCTGTGCTCATGCCACTGTGCGGTGCTAGCTCTGTCCAGCTCTGGTCCACTCCTGCAGTGCATGCGCTTCTCAGCTCCGGCCTTGCTGAGTGTGCTTGCACTGTTTTATTGTGCTCGCATGCTTGGGTGTTTTTTTCATGGGTTTGCGGTGGGGGTGGGTTCCTCTTCCTTAGACACAATACATGAATCCTTTTGTTTAAAATGGGTGGTGGGGTTTGCTAGCTTGGACAGACCTTCACCCACATATTGTCTCTTTGCTATCTCTGCTCTTTGGCCTCAATGTGGGATAGGTTAATATGGCTGCCATCCATAGTGAAGTTTCTCACATCAACATAGATTCCATCAAACTATTATTCAGTAATGTTGCTGGCCTTAACTTTGCAGTGAAGTGCAGGAAAGCGTTAGATCATATTTCCTATTTATGGCCCCATATTCCCTTTCTGCAAGAAACTCACTGGCTTCGTAAAGGCCACAAAGCACTTCATAATAGACACTACTTGAAGTGTTTTGAGGCTTCCTTTACATAGAGAAAGCATGGGGTGGCCATTTTGTTCCATAGAGCCCTAGACTACTCTATTTAGGAGGTGATGAGAGATTGGGCGGAATGGTATCTATTAGTCAGGGCTCCTCTTGATCAAAATGAGTATTGCCTTATTAATGTTTATTCTCCTAATACTGCCAATTCCCACTTTTTTGCTAAACGTCTAGAAGTGATCCATGGCTGGCATTCCAATAATGTATTGCTAAGTGAAGATTTAAATGCCCTTAATGACTCCTTTCTTGACAGTTCCACACCTATGCTGGTGTCTTATCCCTTCACTGGAGCTATTCCTACCCTGATGGACAGGCTCGACCTAGTTGATGCCTGGAGGTGCCGTCACCCCACTGAGAGGGAATACACCTTTTATTCTAGAGTACATGAGGTACATACATGTATCGATTACTGGTAGACCACTGCCCCTATTCTTTCTTCCCTGAAAGCAGTCAATATTCTCACTTCTGTCATCTCAGTTCACTCACGGGTTTTACCTATGTTAGAACTCTAGTAGATCCGTATCCTTTCGTTAGCACTTTCCCTCTTATCTTTACACCTCTGATGATTTCAAGCGCTCTTTGACTAGTTGGTAGGATACCTTCATCTAGGACAATGTAGATGATATTAATCTATTCTGGGCAGAACTTGAATACTTTATTACATGAACAGGCACACAATCAAATGGCTCATCAACACAATCAATATTTTCAGTGGGTTAATAGACAAGGTCAACTTCTTGCATCCTAAGCAAAGCCATTTAGGACAGCTATTAATGTCCCCTATATTACAATGCCCGATGGATCTGTTTCTCAAGACCAGATCCAAATCTGCACTTTCTATGCAGACCATTATGGCCCCTCCCTGGTTTCTCAGGAGGATGGATATCAAGTTTTTATGCAAAGTTGACCCACTGAGGCTTGCTGCTTCTCAATGGGAAACTCTTAACCAGTTGATTTCTCCTAGGGAGGTGGGACTGGTCATTAAACCTCTAGATAGCTTCAGGCACCTGGTCCAGATGGGCACTTGGTCGAATTTTATAAACTACTACAACCCTTACTTACACCTCACGTCTCTTTTTAATTACATTGGTAATTCTGTTCTTTTCCCGACCGCTTTAACGAGGCTTGCTTATCTTTGCGGTTAAAGCTGAGCAGAGACCCAATTTTCCCTGCATCATATTGCCCAATCTCCTTCCTAAATGTTGATTTTAAACTTCTTACTAAAATTAAGGCTAATAGGCTGCAGTCCATGCTTCCTGATATTCTTACTTGATCTCAAACAGGGTATGTTAATGGGAGATCTATTACCTTTAATATCAGGACAGCATTGGCTGCCATTACACATAATCATCAAACTGAATACTAACAGAATATACTGGTCAGCCTTGACACTGACAAGGCCTTTATTGAGTATCATGGTCTCCTTTTATAAGAACCCTTAAGTATAGACTGTAGAATTTGATCTTTTCTTACTGTTGACTCTGCAAAAACTGTAACTGTTGCTCTTATTCATTCTTATCTGGATTATTGCAATTCTCTACTAATCAGTCTCCTATTTGCTTATACTAAACTCTCCCATCTCCAATCCTTCCTGAATGTAGCAGCCAGTATCATAAACCTCTCCAACAGCCTCACTGATACTTCTTTCCTGTGTTAGTCATTGCACTGGCTGCCCATCCGCTACAGAGTACAATATAAAGTTATAACTCTCAGCGGCAAAGCCCTCCACAGTTCGACACTGCCCTACATCTCCTCCCTCACCTCTGTCTCTTGCCCCACACGTGCTATCCATTTCACAAATGACCTAAGTGTGATATCCCCAACAATCCAAACCTATCACTCCCGTTTTGAAGACTTTTTCATTAGGTGCGCCAATTCTCTGCAATGTACTGCAAAGATCAATTCAATTAATCCCCAATAGCCACAGTTTTAAGTGGGCTCTAAAAACACATTCATTTAGACTAGCCTATCACCTCACCTCACTTAATCATTCCCATTCTGCTCTTTACTATATATTCTTCCAAATTTAGTCCCATGTATTATCTGTTTACACACTCGACGCAGTTATTTGCACTTTATCTGTACTAGTACAGATTCTGGCTGGTGTCCAAATCATGCTGTATTTGAATGTGCATTCACTATTTATTATATTGATGGCTGGACATTAAATGACAACCACTTTTTTACTTTTTACTTTTTCTGCCTCCCCTATTTCCTCATACAATGTAATCTTACGAACAGGGCGCTCACTCCCCTTGGTATCTGTTGACTTTTTTTATTGCTCTGTATTGTCTCATATTGTCTGTACATATCCTCTCTGAATTGAAAAGTGCTGCAGATATGTTTGGCGCTAGAGAAATAAAAAAAATAGTATTATTAGCTGCATAAATTAGAAATTTAAATACTAGTCTAGGAAATGTCAGGTGGTATTCCCATCAAATTAAGTGTCCTTTCCCTTCATTTCTGAGTGAGAGCTCTAGTGTTACTAAAGAGTAAGTTTTTTTTGTATACTCTGCAGAATAATAATTTGCCCGTGTGTGGTATCTAAACTCTATATGGTAATTGAATTACAGCATTATATGTTGTATTGGTGTTTGTAAGTTGTAGCATACACTTGGCTCCTGAATAAGTCAGTGTACTTTTTTTTCTGAAAGTCTAAATAGGTCTTTCCATGTTTCACTTTTATTTTAACTCTTGTATTTTGGTAATAAAAGGCATGGCGAAACAAAGCAAAATTTACTCAAATAAGCACTTTGTGCTGCAATTTTTCCATTATACAGGGAACAATATTTTTGGTGGACTGATTGAATTTGGTTCGATGCATGAGTCATTGTCTTAGGCTAGGGTCACACTTTGGAGGCCTTTTTGTGAAACTAGTGTTAGGATACCGCCACACTTGGTGATGCTCCAGCGATCCCGACAATGATACGACCTGGTAGAGATCGCTGGTGCGTCGCTACGTGGTCGCTGGTCGCTGGTGAGATCTCAAACAGTCAGATCTCACCAGTGATGCAGCAATGATATGGTAGTCGTTGGGACTCTGTCACTCTCGGGCATAGTGTTGAGATCGTTGGTCATTGTCCCTGTCAAACACAGTGATGCATGCTGTCTAGCGGGAGCACAACGACCAAAAAATGATCCAGAAGAGTTTGTAACGATCAGCGATCTCACAGCAGGGGCTGCTGACGTCGTTGTTGTGTCATAAAACTTGTGACTCAGCCGCGATCTCGCTGGTGATCTCGCTTAGTGTGACAGGGGCTTAAATGGTTGCATTTTTTTCTGCTGCCAATTTTAAGCTAGTTTAACGCATGCGTTAACGAATGGTACATATATGTAGCATGCGTTAACCCATACATTTCCCATAGGCTACCATGTTAAAAAAGCATGCGTTTTTGCAAACGCCCCCAAAAACGTTGCTTACCACATTTTTTGGTGCTTTAGCAAAAACACATAGCATCAAAAGTGTTGTATTTTGACCATGCATTTTTTGCATGAAAGCCTATGGAAGCGTTAACACTACAATTGCAAAAACGGTAGCTATTCACAATCAGGGAGGAGAGATATAGAGTGAATTGAGCTGTGTAGTAATTTTGCAAAGATTGCATAATATTGCATTACGACATGCAAGCACTGCTTAGCTCTGACCTTACGATACATTAAATCATGTACTTCAGTATAACAAGAAAGATAGTGACTTAATATGGATTGTTGCATGATATTTGTCCTATACCTAATGGATAATATATTGTTACATAAAAATCTTTTACGAGCCCTACTTAATAAAGAGTGTCACATCTCACCATTTCATAAATTTCTTTTGTCGACTAAACCTTATAAAACATTTATCTTGTTTAGAGGTAAGAATTATAATGGAAAAATAGTAGTGATTTATCTGTTACAAATAGAAGACATTACTGAAGCTAGAATAAAATCTGAGGAACATAAACAAATTATATTAGTCTGATAAGTATTTGTTCGGTGACAAGAAAATTGGAAAGCAATTAATATAGATGTGGAAACTGTTAGAAAATTGACATAGCCTAGAACTGCACTGATTTGATAAAAAATCATAAATTGAGCTATGTTCGGGCTCTATTTTGAGTGAGGAAGGTTAATTTCAGGTCATAATAAATGGCATAATTGAGCAGACGGATATAAATGCATACTTCTCCGGTTTGTCAGTTGACAAAATATGACAGTGTACAGACTAATTGACCTGATGAAAGCAAGACCTCAAGCACTGACTCATGAAAGATAGGATGCCGCTACATTATGTAAACATTTTACTAATGGATATAATGCCGGCTGGAGCAGTACATCATTTTATATTGATTTTCTAAAAGATAATTTTTATATCACCTCCATTAATTCAGTGGTGCCCTTATTTGTTAACATACGTATATTCTTTATTTTTCCTAATAATATATTTCTAAGACAGTTCCAAAGCTTTTGAATTGAGATTTTTTTCTGTTACAACTTTCTTTTCGGAACATACAATTTACTTTTTTTTTCAGTGTATGCTGGTCTAAGTCTATATTTTAGAGAACAAAAAATGCTTTGTAATACCCATCATAGAAATGTTTCTCTTCTTGGCTTGTTTTGGCCTTTCACAATGAGGGCAGTTAAACCCAGTAAGGGTATGGAAATACATCAGTGTGTAAAAACTGTCCGATTCTCGGATCCGAGAGTCGGATTAGTGTGATCCTAGTTTTGCTCAGTGTGGCTTGCGAGTGCTTTCCGAGTGCAATCAGTTTTTTTCCTCTTCAGCTAGTTACTGTATAATCATTTACAGGTGCATTTCCTACAGTTGTCTGAGCTACAGAATGGTAATGTAGCAATTAAAACTAGCATCAGACTCGGATTGTGCGAGTGCTTTCCGAGTGCAATCCGAGTTTTTTGTTGGACCCATAGACTTGCATTGGTGAGTCTCGTCCGTGACTCGCATAGAATCGCAACATGTTGCGACTGACTCGCAATCCGAGAATCGGATGCCGAAAAAGTGTATGAGACCCGGAAATGTGCTCTCGGACATTAGTTAACATTGGTCCGAGAGCAATGCGATTTTTCCGCACAGTAAGCTCGGACGAGTTTCACTGATGTGTGTCCGAGCCCTAAGGGTACCTTTACAGGCGGCAACTTTTCTAGGAATTTCAATGGCAACTTAGGCCGGCTTCAGACTGCGTCTGATATCCGATCCGTGCCTGTCCGCTTGAAGCAGACAGCCGCGGACCGGATTAGCACACAGGACCGGGGGGCTATTATGCCCTCCGATCCTGTGTGCAGCCGCACGCAGTTCCCGATGCTGAAGTCATTACCGCGGGCGCCGCGGTCCTGACCTGTCAGCGGCTGCAGCTGCGTGCGGCTGCACACAGGATCGGAGGGCATAATAGCCCCCCGGTCCTGTGTGCTGATCCGGTCCGCGGCTGTCTGCTTCAAGCGGACAGGCACTGATCGGATATCAGACGCTAGTCTGAAGCCGGCCTTACTGGTTGCAGTGAAATCATGGACACATTGTTCTATCTTGTTGCTGTGTACAAATGGATCAATGTCTCCATGATTTCACTGCAACCAGTAAGTTGCCAGTGAAATTCCTAGAAAAGTTGCCACGTGTAAAGGTACCTTAAGGGTGCTCTCACACTGGGGTTTTTTCAAAAATGCAACAGTTACGTTAAAAAACCACATCTGCCGCATTTACCCCATAATGGCCGCACTTGCGGCACACTTGCGGCAAGACCTATGCATTGTCTATGGGGTTTGCGGTAAGTGTGCGGCAGACGCGGCAAGTGCAGTTTCAGCGGTTGCGGCAGATTGAGCTGCGAAAAAAAACACAGCTGACGGCGTTTTTTTGCGCGGCTGCATCTGCTGCAACTGCCGAAACCGCACTTACCACAAGCCCCATAGACAATGTTTGGGGATTGCACAAGTGTGCCGCAAGTGCAGCCATTATGCGGTAAATGCGGCAGATGCATTTTTTTTACCGCGACTGCCGCATTTTACGAAAAAACCCAATGTGAAAGCACCCTACGAGGGAGTCTGCAAACAATTGGCTTTATAGTACTTCATACACAACATAATTATTGTGTATAGGTTTTCCATCGATGGACTCCTTTTTTGTGTTGCCTACTTTAGCAATTCGGCACAAACCCATATATTAGAATATAATATATAATATATATATGGGTGTGCAGTGACTTAACTATTTTAGACAGTTTATTCTCACCTCCTGGAAAATGTATAGAAACACATGCCTGTGCTGCATTTTAAAGAAAATTCAAGATAGATAGATAATAAGCTATATTATCCTAAAATGATGAAAGGAAAGCAATTCAGAGTAAAAGCACCTGAAGATTAATTAAACACAACCACATAGATCATTTAGCACTTAGCAATTATCCATTTGATGCTCGAACTGTGGGAGTAGTTTCTACTCTAGTCAATTTTAGAAATAAATCATAAAAGAATGCTCTAATAAGATTCAGTATACCATTAGCACTTTAACTTGCAGACTTATTTAATTTATGTTTTTAATTTTCGTAAGATGAGCACATTACAAATAATCACTTTATAACTACCAAATATTCTCGGTTTGACAACTCTAAATGAAGTTGCTTGGAATATTGAAGTGATCATTAAGAAGAGTGTTTGAGTTTTTCCGTTATAAAATAAGGAATTATGCTCACAGAACGTGCATTTCGATTTTTTATACTCTACAGTCTACACATAGAAGGGATAACATCTGCACTTACAGTGTCACTCTTGATAAAAGAGAACTGTTTAACAGTAAAAAGAGGTTTGAAAAAATTAAACTTCTTTGAAAGTTGGTTGCATTTTAAAGGTAATCTGTAACATCAACCCTCATAAGCCATATATATAGGCACATACATCTCAATAAATTAGAATATCATCAAAAAGTTAATTTATTTCAGTAATTTAATACATCAAGTGAAACACATTGTATATAGAATCATTATCAAGCGAGTAATTTATTTCAAGTGTTTATTTCTGTAAATGGTGATGAGTATGGCTTTCAGCCAATGAAAACCCAAAAGTCATTATCTCAGAAAATTGGAATATTATATAAGACCAATTGAAAAAAAATATTTTTAACTCATAAATGTTGGCCTAATTAAAAGTGTCAAGCCCCAGGCTTTGGGGGGCTCGGCTATCAGGCTCCAAGGGGGTAATGCTCCGGTGTCACGGGGGAGTGGTGGCCGCACCTGATCCCATGTCCTGGGGGACTTATTTGAAAAAGGGTATATTTACAGGGGATTATATTTACAAGTTGTCGTGAAGCCACCTGTAGTTTCTGGTAAGAAGTCACCAGCACTGCCATAGTCCGCCGGAGGTAGATGGTATCGCGGCTAGTTGGCAAAGTCCTATACAGGTAGGGCTGGACCTCCGGGGCAGCGTTCCTCTATAGGGAACAAGTTCATGCAAAAGGAAACACAGGCAGAGGCAAAGTCACTTTTCCTCTGGTACTTTACTGTTAGTTGTAGCAGTTGCAGTTACAGTTCACAGTTCAGCACTTATATGTTACAAGAACAGGTAGCTAACAGGTGGCTGCAAGTGGATCTCAGGCGGTATGGTGGAACCCTTGGTGTGCCTTCGTCGACTATCCCATGTCCGTTCTTTCCTGCTTTCCACTTTGGTGTGAAGCCTGGTTGATTTAGAATCCAGCCTGGCCTCCTGGCCTCTCTCACCTTCGCTGTCATCAGGTAACCCTCTACTTGCTGGCCGCTCATTCCCTTGGAGGTGCCTGGTACCCTTCTTGTAGACTACACTGGTGCCCGGGAGACTTGAAGACTCCACGGGAATCCGAATTCTCTGCTGTGCATATAGCTCCAGCAGCCTGCGGGCTTGGGTGCCCGGTTAGCTATCTGTGAGAACCTATCTCGCTGGTTCCTCTTTCCCAGACAGATAAGATAAGATAAGATAAGATAAACTTTATTGATCCCGGAGGAAGTTACAGTATTACAGCAGCAGAACAAAGTTCAAGAACATTACACACGTTACAAAATAAGTCTATATTATTACAAAATAAGTCTATATGGACAGCAGATGCGGGTAGACTGGTACATGTACCTCACCTATTCCCCCATACCCTTAGAACTTCACTTAGTCTTGGGATGCTTTATACTTATACATTTGTTAAACATCCCCACAGCTGTCGGAACAAACGATTTTCTGTATCTTTCCTTTTTACACATTAGTTGGATTAGACGCTTGCTGAATGTGCTCTTCTGCTTCGCAAACAGTTCAGAGAGTGAGTGTGTATTGTTGCTCATTATAGCCTTGCATTTCTTATTAATTCTATCGTCTAATACCTCCTCGAAAGTCCTAAGTTGTAGACCCATCGCCGCACTAGCCTTCTTGATAAGTTTATTCAGCTTATTAGCGTCAGCTGTGCGCACACTACTACCCCAGCATATTATTGCAGCAAAGATTGCACTCGCCACAATAGATTGATAGAACATTTCAAGCATTTTACTACACACATTAAACGACCTTAACTTCCTTAGGAAGTAAAGTCTACTCATCCCTTTCTTGCAAACCTTCTCCATATGGCACCTCCAATCAAGCTTGCTGTCCAGGTGAACCCCCAAATATTTGAAATTCTCCACCATCTCCACATCCTGACCATCAATAATGATAGGTAAGCAATCCTTCATGCACCTTCCATAACTCAACACCAACTCCCTGGTTTTCTTTACGTTGAGTTCTAAATGGTTAGCCTGACACCAGTCAACAAAGTCCAAAACCACCCTTCTGTATTCCTCCACCCCCCGGCCTCTCTCAATACCTCCGACTATCACTGAGTCATCAGATTACTTCTGAAGGTGACAAAGGTCTGATTTATACTGAAAATCAGCTGTGTATTACGTAAAAAGGAATGGCGACAGCACCGTTCCCTGAGGGGCTCCAACAATGCTCCGAACACTATCCGATACGGCCGCCCCAAACCTTACGAACTGTGGCCTGTCCGACAGGTAATCAATGATCCAATTCACTAATCCCTCATCAACCGCCATTTCAACCAGCTTTTTACGCAATAATAGTGGCTGTAAGGTATTGAATGCACTGGAGAAATCGAAGAACATGGCACGCACAGTGGTTCCATCATTGTCCAAAAAGGAATGTACTGTTTGTAGCAGATACGCTACAGCATCGTCCACCCCCAGACTCTGCCGATACGCAAACTGAAGGGGGCTGCTCTCCTGGAAAGCTCCTTTCGCATTCTCCTAAAACCCTCTCTTCTTCCTCCATTCTTGGTCAGAGACCAAAAGGCAAAGACCTAAAGACCTCCTTGTTCCCCTAGAGGTGAATTTATTCCCTCCTGGGTACCCTCCCACCCAGTAAGCTAATGTGGGAGTGCTGGAAATGGGTCCCACCCACCGTCCTAGAGTCCACCTGCAGCTGGAGCATCTGCACCTCTTTTACGGGTGCAGTACCCCTCTGTGACGCCTGCTTGGCGAGGCGCCATATACCCCCTTGATTGAATATACTCGTCCGCGAGTATCTGTACCTGTTAACGGGCAGTGAAAAAGCATTTTTCTTTATATCATCAACATCAACAGGTAAACTATTCACATTCAAGTATATTTGGGTTTGATTCCCATTGCTGGGAGGCACTTTCTTTAAATGTTACACATATA
Organism: Allobates femoralis; assembly: GCA_033576535.1. Lineage (NCBI taxonomy): Eukaryota > Metazoa > Chordata > Amphibia > Anura > Aromobatidae > Allobates > Allobates femoralis. The sequence continues at coordinate 493,374,088 of JARQOC010000002.1, forward strand.
TAATATTGCAGTAGTTAGTGTCTTAGACCCCACGGTCCTCGGGTCACCTGTTGGCAAAGTTCTAACTCTCCGGTTGCACTATAACTCTGCATAAAGACATTATCTAACTTGGCCCAACGGGGACCGGTCTAACTACATGGTCCCAGAAGTAATGTATTGTCCAGCACAGTCTAGTTTGTATTATCACCGCTGGGCCGCTGCTCACACAGCACACATTATCAATTAAACAGGGAAAAGTTCAAAATAAAAGTCCCTGATTCCTCAGATTAGGGAAAAATATACGGGGACACACTCTTCATTCTTAGTTGCAAAAAGGGAAGGCAAAATAACGGTGCATGATTGCTGGAAAAGGGGCTATATACAGGGCAATGTCTCAACAATGGGAGTCTATTGCTGGGTGCAATGTCTCTACAACGGAAGTCTATTGATGGCGGGATATTCTAATGGCGAACCAACCAAATGGGCCGGGGTAACGCTCATAAGTGACCTGCTCACCTCGGTAAAGATCTCTGTCTGGGTGTCCTTGCCTCAGGTAGGGTTCTACATCGCGTCTGGTGAAAAATACATCGTCTGAAAGTTCGGGTTCTCGTAGAAATCCCCAGCCTTTGTCCTGGTACATGGAGATGACGGTTCCTTGGCAGCGTAGTTCTACTGGAAGCGGGGGCTGCGATTTTGCCTCAGCCCGTGTTCGCCTTGTTTCTTTCATTTAAAGATGATTGAGACTGCTGGGGTGACTGGTACTGTGGGTGTAGTGAGTTGTCGGCTGGGACTCTGGAGTTCACTCTCGTCTCCGCTGAGCTCACTATGGCGGGGGCTCCTCGCTGCTGCCGCTGCCACGCGGTCCACCATGCAGCTTCTGGGGTGCTCCCTCCCGATGCTCCTTCGACATCCGCCGGTTCCTCGTTGTCTGTCTCGTCATACTCCTCCTCGACGATGACGCTTCATTCTGTAGGGGACGTCCGCGCTGCCTACAGCCAGAGACAACTGCTGGTACGGGACGGTGGTGTTGTCGGGAGTTCAGTCTGTAGTCCCGTGTCCCGGGTCTGGACTGGTGGTGATACGGGTGATAGAGAGGCGCAGTATTCCACAACGGCTTGCTCCACTACGATGCCTCTTGCACTTCACGGTCTGCTTTCATAGTCAAAAGTTCATAGGTCCGCTCTGAGCTCCACTGTTGGCACATCCATGCCAGGGCTTCTTCCATGTCCTGGCGGAGCTGTCTAAATGCATCCCTCCAGTAGTCAGCATCCCCCTCTAGTGTTAAGAGGGATGCCCCTGCTGGGTTGCCTTGCGCGGCTCGGGTTTGTTCCTCAAGCTCATGCAGTACATCTCTCCAATGGGGTGCCGCCATACTGCCGGGTATGAAGGAGCCTTGGTCGTTCTGTCCTTCTCTTCCGGTTTGTCTCTTTATTGGCAGCCACTCCCGAGGAACTTCCTGTGGGCTGCCCCCCTGATTGATTGATGGCAATCTGGGCGGCCACACTTTTTGGCACCTCCGTCTTGGCCTTCCTTCTTCTAGGGTCTGAGGCACTCCCCCGGGGCCTGCACATGGCGTTTAGTACATGGCTATGGCACCATCTTGGTCCTCCTGCAGTAATGGCTGGAACCCATTTTTAGCGCCAAGCAATGGCGGAAAAAAGTTTGTTTCAATGCACAAGTCCAAGGCGCACAGTACCAGGTGTTACCAAGCAGGATATCCTGTTTGTGATGCCAGAAAAAGATATGTCGAGTACCAGGTTTTGGGGTACTTGGGTATCAGGCTCCAAGGTGTTAACGCTTCTGTGTCACGGGGAGTGGTGGCCGCGCCCGATACTGTGTCCTGGGGGACTTGCTTGAAAAAGGGTATATTTTCAGGGGATTATATTTACAAGTTGTCGTGACGCAATCTGTAGTTTCTGGTGAAAAGTCACCAGCACCGCCACAGTCCACCGGAGGTAGATGGTTTCGCGGCTAGTTGGCAAAGTCCTATACAGGTAGGGCTGGACCTCCGGGCAGCGTTCCTGTATAGGGAACAAGTTCATGCAAAAGGAAACACAGGCAGAGGCAAAGTCACTTTTCCTCCGGGTACTTTACTGTTAGTTGTACCAGTTGCAGTTACAGTTCACAGTGCAGCACTTAGATGTTACAAGAACAGGTAGCCTGGCCTACTGTCCACTCTCACCTTTGCTGTCGTCAGGTAACTCTCTACTGGCTGGCTGCTCGTTCCCTTGGCGGTGCCTGGTACCCTTCTTTTAGACTGCTCTGGTGCCGGGAATCCGGATTCTCTGCTGTGCATATAGCTCCAGCAGCCTGCGGGCTTCGGTGCCCGGTTAGCTGTCTGGGAGAACCTATCTCTCTGGCTCCTCTTTCCCAGACCAGCTACTCTCCTGGAAAGCTGCATTCGCATTCTCCTTATACCCTCTCTTCTTCCTCCATTCTTGGTCAGAGACCAAAAGGAAAAGACCTAAAGATCTCCTTGTTCCCCCTAGGGGTGAATTTATTCCCTCCTGGGTAACCTCCCACCCAGTAAGCTAATGTGGGAGTGCTGGAAATGGGTCCCACCAACCATCCTAGGTTCCACCTGCAGCTGGAGCATCTGCACCTCTTTTACGGGTGCAGTACCCCTCTGTGACACCTGCTTGGCGGGGCGCCACAAAAGTATGTACAGTACTTGCACTTAATACTTAGTCGGGACTCCTTTTGCATCAATGCAGCATGGAATGGAGAAGATCAGTTGTGGCACTGCTGAGCTGTTATGGAAGCCCAGGTTGCTTTCATAGCAGCTTTCATCTCATCTGAATTGTTGGGTCTAGTGTCTTTCATATTCCTGTTAACAATAGGTCAGGTGAATTTGCTGCCCAATCAAGCACAGTGATACTCTGGCTATTAAAGCAGGTATTGGTACTTTTGGCAGTGTGGACAAGTGTCAAGTATGGCTGGAAAATTAAATTTCCATTCCAAAAAGCTTGTTAGCAGAGGAAAAACATGAAGTGCTCTAAAATTTCCTGTTAGACAGCAATGCTGAGTTTGGTCTTGATAAAACTCATTGGACTTAAACCAGCAGATGACATGACTCCTCAAACTATCACTGATTGTGAAAACTTCACACTAGACATCAATCAGCTTGGATTGTGTTCCTCCAGACTCAGGACCTTGATTTTCCATAAATCATTGTGGAGTGTCAATGACTGCCTTCTGGACATCTGTCGAGTCAACAGTATTCCCCATGATTGTGTAGCTTACTAAACTAGACTAAGGGACCTTTTTAAATGCTTAGTGTTACAATAATTATTATTAGGTTTTTTAAGGGTTTAACAGAAGAGAAACGTTAAAACAACAACACACCAATAAACAAACCATATATATAAAAGGAGGGAGGAAGAAAAGGAAAACTTTAATAGGGGAAGGGGGAAAGATAAGGGAGAATCTATCCTTTTAAAGAAAAGGGAGGGAATGACAAGCATAATGCTAAAGATAGCTACATTACGAATTGTTCATAGATACGGTATATACAAACTTACAGTACAACACAGACAACACTAATATTATTTATTGAAGTGTCACTTATAATCCATGCTAGTATAGTAGTTTAGTCTATATTGTTCAAATAAATAAACGTAGGTTGTTCTGTAGTCCAGATGTGTATAATTGTATTAGAGTTTAGTTTAATACATATTAATCCATAAAAGTTGCTTACTCTTTGTTGTTTAGTTCAAAATAGTCTAGTAGCAAGCTACTTGGTCCCAACCATTGCTTAGATCTTCTAAACCTGTAAAGGAATAAGGGTGCTTTCACATCAGTGGTTTTTGCCGATCGCGGCAGATGCGGTGAAAAAAACGCATCTGCCGCGATTACCGCATAACTGCTGCACTTGCGGCACAGTTGCGGCAAGCCCAATGCAATGTCTATGCGGGCTTGCGGCAAGTGCGGTATCAGCACTTGCGGCAGGTGCGGCCGCCAAAAAAAAACGCGGCTGACTGTGTTTTTTTCCGCGGCCTCACCTGTCGCAAGTGCCGAAACCGCACTTGCCGCACCTGCCGCACACTTACCGCAAGCCCCATAGACATTGCATGGGGCTTGCCGCAACTGTTCCGCAAGTGCAGCAGTTATGCGTTAATCGTGGCAGATGAAGTTTTTTTCACCGCATCTGCCGCGATCGGCAAAAACCGCTGATGTGAAAGTACCCTAAGGCTAAAAAAAAACATGTTAATATACACATTATAATTTTTTTTTTTGTATCTTGTATTATGCTTGCCAGAATAAGGAGCCAGTCCTAGATTCCTGGGGGGTGGGGGTGGGCATCGGGGGGAAGTTCGGCTCAAGTCTCCATTAGTACAAAGTTGACCTTTACCACCACAACATCCTGTAGAGTGGAGAATCAACGTCTCTGCTTAGATGAAGTTGTAATCTGTATTTCTAAGATTTTGTAATTCCAATTGTAATCCTGGGTTGGATCCGAAGAAGGATGAAAGAAAGCGAAAGTCTGCTTCGTCATTGAAATAAGGTAGTGGTAGAAGGAATTGAGATCCATTTGTAAGCCAGTTAAGTGCAAAAGTAATGAAGTCATCAAAGGTTACATAGTCCAATCAAAAGGTCCAAATAATTTGTTGTTAATAATGTAAGAAGAGAGAGATATTTATAATCATGTTGGATATACTGCATATCCAGGTCTTTAAGACTTAATTATATTTAACTGTTGTAAAAAACCTGGTCCTTCTTATGGGGAAGAGATAGTAAATACCCATACTCCTTGGTATACTTCTAATATGACCAAGTATGTTCACTGATATTTACTTCCAGCATTTAACAGAGTTTTGGTGGTGCTTTGGAATAGTCTTCTTGTTTGTAGTGTTGTTTTGGATAAGTCTTTAAAGAGGAGAATGGAGTTGTATGGGGAAGGCAAATTATTTGCATCTTTTGTCTTGCCGAGTAATTTATTTCTTACGTCTGAATGTGACAATAATGTCCCTTGCAATTTTATTAGGTATATAATGAGGTTTCGGAATTCGTAAGTGTTGATCACCAATTTATCTTTGGGTAAATCCCTTGTAAATGCTTAGCAAGCCTTTGCAGCGTTTTATGTTAATTATTAACATCTTTTGAGATAATGACTGTAAGCCATAATCATCAACATTAACAGTAAAAATATTTGAAATAGATCAGTCTGTTTGTAATGACTGTATATAATATATGCCTTTCACTTTATGTACTGAATTAATGAAATAAATTATATTTTTCATATTTTAATTCATTGAGATGCTCCAGTATGTCATAGAATGTTGAATAAAATCATAAATTAATATTTGTGATTCAATGTCTTATTCAAAAGAAATCCGTACTTTGATTAATATGTGAATGAGCTTTTAAAAACCTTGGACTGGACACTAATCTCTTCTATAATATAAAACCCGAAGGCCACTTCCGGCCAATCCGGCCAACTTCCGTGATGGCCTCCGACCTGTGTAATCAGACCGGAACCAGAAGTGGGCGCTTTAGCGCCCACCAGACCCACGAGCGGTGAGCGTGTAGCGCTCACCGCGAGCCGTTAAACTCCCACGACCCCTGTGTCCCGGCGCCTCCTCTCTCCTCCGGCCCAGTCCTCCCGCTCCTCTCTCCGCCGCTCCAGCCGCTCGGTTCTCATCCTCCCCAATGTTGCAGCTCAGAGCGGAGGACATGCGGTTCTCCCGACGCCGCCCGCAGATGACCGGCATCAGCCGGTTCTCTCCCGCTTGCCACACATGCGGCTCCCCAGCTCCTGCGGCCCCCCCGCGGGTCCCGTGGCCCCCCGCAGCTACTCATGCCCCCTGCGGCTCCTGTGGGCCCCCCGCGGGTCGTCCTGCCCCCCCCGCGGCTCCTGCGGCCCCCCCGCGGGTCGTCCTGCCCCCCCGCGGCTCCTGCGGCCCCCCGAAGCTACTCCTGCCCCCTGCGGCTCCTGCGGGACCCCCGCGGGTAGTCCTGCCCCCCCGCGGCTCCTGCTGCCCCCACCCTGCTTGCTTCTACTAAAATAAAAAATGCCTCATAGAGGATACTCACCCGTCCGCCGGCGCGCTCCATCTACGTCCTATAGCTCCATGGCTTGAGGACCTGTGGTTGCCTGGGAAACTGATCAGCTGATCGGTTTCCCAGTAAACCACAGGTCCTGCGAGCCGCCACACGGGTGAGTATCCTCCCATCCATCCTGCCCCTACCCCACCACCGGCTCCAACCTGCCCCCCCCCTGCTCCATAGCACACATCCCCCTCTGCTCCATCCTGCCCCCCCCTCCATCCTGCCCCGCCCCCCCACCCGCTGCATCCTGCCCCCCCTCCACCGCCTCCATCCTGCCCCCCACAACTGTTCCATCCTGCCCCCCCCGGCTCCAACCTACCCCCTGCCCCCGCCGACCCCATCCTGCCCCCCCCACGCTCCCGCTCCGCTCCATCCTACCCCCCCCCGCTGACTCCATCCTGCATCCCCCACACCAGCTCCATCCTGCCCCCCCACCGGCTCCATCCTGCACCCCCCGCCCCGCTCCATCCTACCCCCCCACCGCCTCAATCATGCCCCCCCACACCAGCTCCATCCTGCTCTTACCACCCTCCGCCGCGCGCTCCATCCTACTCCTACACCCAGCTGGCTCGTTCCTGGAACGTCAGCCGTTCCCATAAACCACAGCTCCATCCTGCCCCCACACCGAGTACTCCATCCTCCCCCCACCGCGCTCCACCTGCCCCCCCCCTGCTCCATGCACCCTCCCCCCAGCTCCATCCTGCCCCCTCCCCTCCATGCTCACCCCCCGCCAGCCTCCATTCCACCCCCCCACCTGCTCCATCCTGCCTCCCCCCTCGCTCCATCCTGCCCCCTGCCGCTCCATCCTACCCCCACCCGCTCCATCCTGCCCCCCCCACCCAGCTCCATCTGCCCCCCCCGCCACTCCATCCTGCCCCCCCGCCAGCTCCATCCTGCCCCCTCCGGCTCCATCCTGCCCCCCCTCCGGCTCCATCCTGCCCCCCCTCCGGCTCCATCCAGCCCCCCCTCCGGCTCCATCTTACCCCCCCCCGGCTCCATCCTGCCCCCAGCCGACTCCATCCTGCCCCCCCCCGCCAGCTCCATGCCTGCTCCCCCCCCAGCTCCATCCTGCTCCCCCCCCCAGCTCCATCCTGCCCCCCCCCCAGCTCCATCCTGCCCCCCCCCGCCAGCTCCATCCTGCCCCCCCCCAGCTCCATCCTGCCCCCCCCCACCTCGCTCCATCCCCCCCCCCCGCTCCATCCTGCTTCCCCCTGCGGCTCCTCCTGCCCCCTCACCTGCTCCATCCTGCCCCCCCCACACCAGCTCCATCCTGCCCCACCGCCGGCTCCATCCCGCCCCCCCGCCGGCTCCATCCTGCCCCCCCCGCCGCTCCATCCTGCCCCCCCTGCCGGCTCCATCCTGCCCCCCCTGCCGGCTCCATCCTGCCCCCCCGCCGGCTCCATCCTCACCCCCCCCCCGGCTCCATCCTGCCCCCCCCCGCCCGCCGCCGCTCCATCCTGCCCCCCCCCCGCCAGCTCCATCCTGCCCCCCCGCCGGCTCCATCCTGCCCCCCCCGCCGGCTCCATCCTGCCCCCCCGCCGGCTCCATCCTGCCCCCCCCTGCCGCTCCATCCTGCCCCCCGCCAGCTCCATCCTGCCCCCCCCGCCAGCTCCATCTGCCCCCCCCCCCTGGCTCCATCCTGCCCCCCCGCCGCTCCATCCTGCCCCCCCCCCAGCTCCATCCTGCCCCCCCGCCGGCTCCATCCTGCCCCCCCCCAGGCTCCATCCTACCCCCCCGCCGGCTTCATCCTGCCCCCCGCCGGCTCCTCCTGCCCCCCCCAGCCGCTCCATCGCCACCCCCCTGGCTCCTCCCCCCCACAGCTCATCCTCTTCCCCGCGCTCCCTGCCCCCGCCCATCTCCCCCCCTCTCGCCACCCGTCCCCGCCCCCCGCCGCTCCATCCCCCCCCGCCCCCCCCCCGCTCCATCGCCCCCCGCCGCTCCCCTGCCCCCCGCTCCATCCTGCCCCCCCCGCCGCCCCCTGCCCCCGCTCCATCCTGCCCCCCCGGCTCATCCTGCCCCTCCTGCCCGCCCGCTCCATCCTACCACCCCCGGCTCCATCCTTAACCCCGCCTGCTCCATCCTGCCCCCCCCACCAGCTCCATCCTGTCCCACCCACGCCGCCTCCATCCTGCCCCCTCGCCGATCCTACCCCCCCACCTGCTCAATCCTGCCCCCCCCACACACCAGCTCCATCCTGCCCCTCCCGCCAGCTCCATCCTGCCCCCCTGCCAGCTCCATCCTGCCCCCCCCCACCGGCTCCATCCTGCCCCCCCCTCTCGGCTCCATCCTGCCCCTCCCCGGCTGCATCCTAACCTTCCCGCCGGCTCCATCCTGCCCCCCCCCACCGGCTCCATCCTGTCCCCCCGCTGCCTCCATCCTGCCCCCCCCGCCAGCTCCATCCTGCCCCCCCCGCCGCCTCCATCCTGCCTGCTCGCTCCATCCTGCTTCCCGCCACTATCCTGTCCGTTCCCTCCATCCTGCCCCGCCGCTCCATCCTGCCTTCTGCCACCATCCTGCCCCGCTCGCTCCATCCTGCCCCCCCACCATCCTGCCCCGCCGCCTTCATCCTACCCCACCGCCTCCATCCTGCCTCGCCGGCTCCATCCTGCCCCGCCGCCTCCATCCTGTCCCCCCACCACCGTTCTGCCCGCTCGCTCCATCCTGCCCCGCTCGCTCCATGCTACCCCCCGCTGGCACCATCCTGCCCCACCGCCTCCATCCTGCCCTGCCGGCTCCATCCTGCCCCCACCTCCGCCACCATCCTGCTCCTCCAGCTCCATCCTGCTCCTCCGGCTCCATCCTGACCCTCCCGCCCCCGGGTCCATCCTTTCCCCCCCCCCGCTCCATCCTGCCCCGCTCGCTCCATCCTGCCTCCACTCCACCCCCCGTCACCATCCTGCCCCCCTAATCCATCCTGCCCCCCTGGCAGTTAGCGATCAGCTGAACGGTTTCCCAGGCAACGACGGGTCCTAAACCCCTGTAGGACCTAGAAGACGAATGTGGAGCGAGCCGGCGGTCAGGTGAGTATCCTCACTGAGGATTTTTATTTTTTGGAGGGAGGAGCGGGGGGGGGAGCTGAGTATGGCCATATACCATAGTGCTGCTATACATGTACTCTAATGTATCGCCATATACTATAGTGCTGCTATACATGTGCTATACAATTCCACCATATACTATAGTGAAACTCTACATATACTGTAATATACTGTCATATACTATAGTCCTGCTATACATGTGCTGTAATGTATCGCCATATACCATAGTGCTGCTATATCTAATATATAAAACATGAAGGCTCACTTCCGTCACTTTAGCCAGCACTTCCGTCACTTTGTGATCGCCAAAGTGACGTCACCACAGTGCTACACCCGTCCAGGGTGGACCAACATGCCGGCCCTAAGCGGAGCGGGACTCAGGCAACACCGCCACACTTACGGCCGCCCCTACACTGCCTAAAACACACATCACGGGCGGGAGACGACCGCCGTGATGTGTGCAGCCTGGAGGAGCAGAGGTGTGCCGAAAGGTCATGTCGCCGCTCCAGCCTCCTCTCGCCTCACCCCTCCATCCACACCTCTCCTCACCCCTCCAGCCACATCTCTCCTCACCCCTCCTGCCTCACCTATCCTCACCCCTCCAGGGCCACCTCTCCTCACCCCTCCAGCCTCCCGCCACATCATACTCTGCTATCCACAGAGCCGCCTGTACACTCTGCTACCCACAGAGCTGCCTGTATAATCTGCTACCTTCAGAGCCCCCTGTATACTCTGCTACCCACTGACCCGCCTGTATACACACAATTCATTTCACCGCGCTCCCGATGCATCGGGCCCCTGACCACTGCTCTCTGACCCGACCACTGCACTCTACCCCGACCACTGCACTCTACCCCGACCACTGCACTCTGGCCCTGACCACTGCACTCTGGCCCTGACCACTGCACTCTGGCCCTGACAACTGCACTCTGGCCCTGACCACTGCACTCTGGCCCTGACCACTGCACTCTGGCCCTGACCACTGCACTCTGGCCCTGACCACTGCACTCTGCCCCTAACCACTAGACTCTGCCCCTAACCACTGCACTCTGCCTCTGACCACTGCACTCTGCCCTAAAGCAGACTATGAGCCACTGAGCCTCCATATACTCTGCTAACCACTCAGCCGCTGTATAGTCTGCTAACCACTGAGCCCCTGTATACCCTAATAACCATAAGCTAGCATACCCGATTCTTTAGAATCGGGCCGCCATCTAGTTTAAAATAAAAAGGAAAATTACCAGTTTGAGCCATGTAATGACTGAAAGTCTGATCTCATTGCAAAGTTGTGCCTAATTGCAATTAACTATTCTTTAGCTTTCATCTACAAGCATTCAGTTTAGGGGATGGGGATTACAGCTGAGCTGAAAGCACTATGAGAGGAGAGCAACAATCGCAGATGTGTATGTAATAAGAAAAAGTTTAGCTCTGCAGCAATGTTAGTTATACTGAAAAACAGTTCTGCAGTGAGATCAAGGATTAAGACTGTCATTCATTACATGTTTCAGGCTGGTAATATCCCTTTTACTTTAAAATAATCTCTGGAGGGAAATTTGTGGTGAGATCTGTGTTGGCACAGAAATCAAACAGCACCTTTAGACATTAATAAAAACGTGGATTTCTCTGCAATAAGACACCCGATTGCACAGTGGCGGACCTTGGACCTTGAGCCTGGAGGGCCCAGGTGCAGCAGCTGTCTGCTGGTGAGGAGCGAGGGGACTAGTGGATGTCGGAGAGGAGCGGGAAGGGGGGGTGATGCGGCTCTCCTACCTCCTACTGCCCAATGCAGTCCTGGGAGAAGGGGCAACAGAGGAGAGGAGGGGCGGGATCAGCCAAGGAGGCTTCCCCAAGTTAACCTCCTCTCCTCTGACACAGGGTCACGGGGGTTGGCTGGAGGCCCCCCTGCAGCTGGTCAGGGCCCTGGTGCAGCTGAACCAGCTGCACCACAGTAGGTCCACCCCTGCGATTGCAGATATCAATGTATCACTTCATTCAACTTTCTATGAACTACATGCTCATATAAATGGCTTAAGAGGCTGACAGATTCTCTTTAATATCCTGTTTTCTTTTTAACTATACTCCACATACGCATGGTGACGTTATATACAGTATATGGCCTCACACAGTATGGTGTCATATGTACCTGTATAAAATTAGGGACATATGGAAATGTAGTACTGATTTCTATGTGGGCTATACTTCTGGTTGGTTTTAGTTCCCACTAGTCTTAAGCGAATAGTAAAATATTCGGGTTAAGGTTAATTGTACCGAATACCAATGAACTCATCCAGCATTCATCACGAATAACGAACCTAGTGCAAGTCAATGGGGAACTTGAGCATTTTTCTGTCAAATCTACTAGAAAAATGCTTATATTCTCAATTGACTTGCATTCTGTTTGTTATTCATGACAAATATTGGATTAGTTCATGGTTTGCAGTACGAATAACCTGAACCCGAATATTGTACTATCCACTTAACACTAGCTCACACCACCTAGTCAACTGTTTTCTTTGTATCACCTTAAGTAATTGAGTTAATATTTTCAGATGTATGTAATAAAATTCATATCCTTTGCTTTATTTTCCAAATGAATAAAAACATTTAAGATTTGTAATGCAAAACTGTGGTTCTTTGTGCGCACTGATCCTGAACCACTTGACAATTCATAGTACGGTCTCACCAATCATCTCCTACATTGGTATTCAGTTTATCATCTCTGAGAATAAACAAGACTTTCTTGTGAAAATTGATTATAATGTAACTGTCACTCCAGCCTGAATAATCTAGTGGACAATAATAAAATATTAAAAGCCTAAAGATATATAAAAATAATATTATAAACAGTTTATTATATTAAGGATTTTGCTTTGAAAGTCTTTTATCTATACTTTATAACTGCCCACGCAAGCATAGCCAAATGCCTCCTGTATAGTTCATGTTTGTAGAAATAAGTACGGAGTTGGTTCTAGAGGTGGATTTGCCTTCAAGACTGAATAATGTTAAAAGTCCATCTTCATTTCGATAAAGTAAAAAATGTTTGTACCATGTTAGCAAATAGATAGAAAGATATATATTAGAATCTGAGAGTCCACACCAAACTTAGTTTATTTACTGCATTATCCAACCCTGTACATGTGTATGTATGTGTGTGTTCAAAGGTTGTGTCAATATCAAGCCTGATGAAGAGGCCATAGTGTCTCGAAAGCTTGCTATGTTTACCATCATTTCATTTAGCCATTAAAAGGTATCAACTACTGAGGACTCTCGGATTCTAATATGTATTTTCATATTTTAATTTCTTCACTTGTCTCTAAAAATGTTGAATGACTATAATAATAAACCTCTCGAATCTAATCTAATGAAGATGCACATGAAGCAATGTGTCAGAAAGTCTTCCATATGGCCTATAATCTGAACCGGATTTAGTTATTTGCAAACCTAGAAACACCTGAAACAGAAGCCAGATATGTATATCACTTTAGCTTTTTCCTTGGGGTGTAATCCATTACACTCCCAGGAAGAAGCTTACGCAATAGCTGCATCGGCGTTCTGTTTCAGGCGGTTCAAGGTTACCTGTTTGAATTATGTAATATATTTAATTGTACTAGCTATGCGGACATAGTTAGATAATATTATGTTGTTACATTTGTTTCTCCCCATTTTAAAATTATACTCTTTTAAAGCAGTGTCCTATTACATCATAATTATGATAATTAGATGTTAACCGTTAAATGTATGGTTTCATAGACTGACCTGTGTTAACAGTGTCTTCATTCTCCTTTTTAATCTCTACTTGTATGTTTAAATTTATTTTGAACACTAATAAAGATCTATTAATTCTATTTGGGCGTATTTTGCATCCAATTTTCTTTGGTTAATATCATCCTTAACAACAATAATAATAATTTGTAAGTTGTTTTTTTTTTGTTAAATACACTTGCATACACTATCCATTTCATGATGAAGTGCTTCTACTTTACCCTTTCATCCCCAGCCTCTTTTCACCTTACTGGCCAAGCTAAATTTTGCAATTCTCCTCAGTGTCACTTTATAGGTAATATCTCTGAAACGTTAAAATGGATCTAATGGTTTAGAAAGTGTTTTTACATGAAATATTGCACATCTTGTTAGTGGTAAATTTAGGTTGATTTTTTTGCATTTATTTGTGAAAGTATCGGAATTTTGGCAAAAATGTATCAACTTTCAAAAGTCTAAAGGTACCGTCACACGTAACGATATCGTTGCTGATATCATTCAAAAGTCACGTGTTTTGTGACGCTTGAACGATGTCGAAACGACAACGTTGCATGTGACACTACAGATGATGAACGATCAGTCGTCTGATCGTTCATCGTTTGATTTGAGGTCCTGTCCTCAAATCAATCGACACCAGGAGACGACTGATAAGCCAGCTCCCATCGCCTGTCAGCAAGCGCTGGGAGCTGGTATCCAAGTTAAACTGCGGGTAACTAGGCAGCGCGCGCTGCCTAGATACCCGATGTAAACTTTAGTTACCAGCCTCCTCCACTCACCGGCTGGTATCTAAGGTACACAGCGGGTAACTAGGGACCCTAGTTACCCGCTGTGTACCTTAGATACCAGCCAGTGAGTGGAGGAGGCTGATAACTAAGGTATACATTGGGTATCTAGGCAGCGCGTGCTGCCTAGTTACCTGCAGTTTACCTTGGAGACCAACCTGCTCCGGCTTACTGCAGGCTGGCAGCGGGAGCAAGACATCGTGGAAACGATATTTAAATCGTTTCCACGATGTCTCTGGTCCATTGATCGCTGGTGAGTCTGTCTGTGTAACAGCTCACCAGTGATCTGAATGATATAGTTAGCGATCGCGCGTGCATGTGATCGCTAACAATAGCGATCATCGTATCGCTGCGTGTGACGGCACCTTAACAGTTATACCCTGAAACCAGATAGTTATATCTCATAAAATAGTTATTAAATAACATTTACCAGATGTCTACTTTGCATTAACATAACTTTTAAGACATAACTTTTTTTTATGAAGTTAGAAGGGTTAAACGTTTAACAGCAATTTTTCATTTTTCCGACAAAATGTATAAAACCATTTGTTTTAGGGACTACATCATTTCAAGTTACTTAGAGTAACTTATGTGACAGAAAAAGCTCAAAAGTGACACTATTTTAAAAACTGCACCAGTCACAGTGCTCAAAACCACATTCAAAAGGTTTATTAACCCTTCAGTTGCTTCACAGGAATTAGAGCAATGTGAAAGGATGAAATTACATTTTTACTTTTTCCCACAAAAATGTTAGTTTATTCAAAAATTTTGCATTGTTACCAGGGTAACAAGAAAAAATGAACCATACAATTTGTTGTGCAATTTCTCCTAAATATGCTAATACCCCATAAGTGGTGGAAAACTACTGGTTGGCCCAGAGCAGGGCTCGTAAAGACGGAGCACCCTTTGATTTTTGGAGCTCAAAATTGGCTGGAATAGATAGTGTACAACATGTCGCAACTGAAGAGCCCTCAATTGGCCTAAACAGTGGAAATTCCCCTGCAGAGACCCTATTTTGGAAACGATACCTCTAATAGAATTTATCCAAAGGTACAATAAGCACCTTGAACCCAAAGGTGCATTATAGAATTTTAAGTTGAGCTGTGAAAATTAAAATAATATTTTTCTCACAGAAGTAATGATTTAGCCAAAAATTGTTTATTTTCACAGAAGTAACAGGAGAAAATTCACCATACAATTTGTTGTGCAATATTTCCTGAGTGCACAAAAATCCCATATGGGATGAAGAATTACTGTTTAGGTGCCTGGCAGGGCTTAGAAAGGAAGGAGCACCATTTGACTTTTGAAGTGAAAAATTGTCTTAAAACAGATTGTGAATGCCATATCACATTTACAGAACCCCTGATGAACCTGCACAGAGGAAACCCCTCACAATTGACAGCATTTTGATAACTAGCCCCTCAAGATAGGTATCTAAAGGTGTTGGGTGCACCTCGAACCCATATGTGCTTCACAGAATTTTATAAACTTGAGCTGTAAAAACAGAACAAAAATGCATTTGTATACCAAAAATGTTGCCTTAACCCCAATTTTCTTTCTTTTTTTTTTGCAAGGGTAAAAGGATAAAATTGATCATATAATTTGTTGTGCAATTTTTTCAGCGTACCAATATATCCTATATGTGGTGGAGAACTACTGTTTGGGTGCATGGCAGGGGTCGAAATTGAAGGAAAACCATTTAACTTTTTGCAGCAAGGAAAGTCTCCAGAAATCACAGAAGAAGGAGGCAAGTATAGGAGGCGAATATAACATGTTCAGTTTATTTTTAAATAATTTTTAAAAAGTCCATGCAATTCAACCTGTCACCCTCTTTGGGCATTTTAAGTAGTGCCCACCAGCTTACATTATATAAATAGGGTTCTAGTAACTTGTGCAAGTGCCCAGACAGGCCCGTCATACCTGAAATATGAACTTATATTGTCTCCAGCACTGTCTCACATTTAGACAGGGAGGCTGGTATTTAGTCCTGATGAATGATGTGCTCATTACCACCCCCAGCTGCAAAACCCACCTTGCACTTTTTAAATTGCACTGACTGGTGCACCTATGCCTGCACAGTGCAGCAGGTGTCCGTGCATAGAACCGACATCTCACGAGATTTGTCAAGTCTCGCGAGACATCGTCCTGTTCAATAGAGCGCGGACACCCGCTTCACTGCGCCTGCGTGAGTGCGGCTCTCACTCAAGCGCCGGCCAGAGGAGGGCAAGAAATTTAAAAAGTGCAAGGCAGGTTTAGAGCCGGGGGCATATCATTCATCAGGACTAACTACCAGCCTCCCGATCTAAATAGGATCCAGTGCTGGACACCATATAAGTTCCTATTTCAGGAATGAGGGGCCAGTCTGGGCACATACAGGGGTTACTAGAACCCATTTACATAATTTGTAAGCTGGTGGGCACAGTTTAAAATGCTCAAAGGGGGTGTCAGGTTCCCTTTAAGGTAGACTGCAGATTAAATGTGAGCCGAGCCTTAGCTTCGTTCACATGTAGAGTTTTTTTGCGCTTTTTTACGTGGGTGCTTTTTGCCGCGTTTTGTGGGTGTACTTCTCCCCCAAAGGTGCAGGGAAGAAGTGATGTCACACAGGAGAGGAAGAATCATGTGTTCCTCCCCCATGTGACATGTGTGATCAGTATACACTGTGAAACCTAAATAAATGTTATCCAAATGGTATTACAAATAACAAAACTTGAATACTTACCCTCCGCCAGGTGTTCAGGGAGTCGGGAGCCGAGACAACCACATATACTGTCCTTAGATCTGTGATTGGCCGCTCGCGATCATGTGATATGTGACATGCATATCACATGATCATGAGCGGCCAATCACAGATCACAGGCCCTGGAAGGAGTTCAGACGTGGATGTCTCAGCTGCCCGAACACCAAGCGGAGGGTAAGTAATCAATTTTTATTATTTTTCATACATTTGGATAACTTTTATTTAGGTTTCGCAGTGTATATTAATATACTGCGAAACCCAAAAAGGGGCTGTCACAAATGTCACACAGGAGAGGAACACAGGATTCTTTCTCCCCTGTGCGACATCACTTCCTGAAGTGCTGACATTATACGCGCTGGGATTGTGCATTGTCTAAATGATGATGCGCAATTCCAGCGGGTATAATGGCCCCTATGGGAGAAAGCGCGCGCGTGCCTACATAAAGAATTGACATGGTCATTCTTTTTACGCCCGTGCTCTCTACCATAAAAGCGCAGCGTATATTTATGCGGCGTCTGCACAGCAAAAGTCAAAGTCCATTCACTTTGCTGGCAGATGCAGGTGCGTTCTTTTGAAAAGCGCGCACAAAAAAGCACAATGTGTGAATGTAGCCTAACTGTGATCTTTGGGAGGAAGAATAAACAAATCAGCATCAGGTCAAGAATTAATTTGGTCTATTTTCTATGCTGTTCACCATGCAGTATAAGTAATTAAGTGACTTTATTCTTTGGGTCTATGCTATGACAGTGATACCACATTTAAATATTATTTTATGTTTGGCTGCTATCACACACTAAAAATGTTTTTTTTTTTTTTTACAAAAAATGTTTGCATTACCATATTTTGAGAGCTGATCTATAAGTTTTATGTATTTCTGCCTAAAGAGTCATGTGAGGATAGATGAGTTGATGTTTATATTAGTGCCACTTTTAGGCACATCACATTTTTTGATCACTTTCTATTCTGATTTTTATAAAACATAAATTCAGGACTGGTTTATGTTTTTTTTTTTTGCACCATATACAGCATTGTAAAAGTGATAAAATAACTACTTTCGGATAGTACAATTGCAACAATATCATATTTATATCTTTTTTTTATGCTTTGCTGATTTTTCCCAATAAAAACTATTTTATAGAAAAAAAGAATTGTTTTAGCATCACTATATTCTAATACCTATAAAATTATTTTTCTGCTGATGGAACTGTTTGGATGCTTGTTTTTTACAGGACAAGATGATGTTTTCATCAATACCATATTTATTTACATTCCACATATTGTTCGGTGGTTTTATAAGATAGATAGGCTATAGGTTATAATTTAGTAAGTTTATGTTTTTCATCATTATCATTTAAATGGTGGTTCATGGAAGACTCCTTTTAAAAAAAATGGACAGTTCATATTCTAGATTCAGGGCTGATTGTGTTCACCAAGACATGGTAATTTCAAATATGTGTATGAGCTCTCTCCCTCTCCCAGCTTCAAAAATGTTGTGATCGATATTGATCATAGCATATAGAGGGTTAAACAGCCCGGGGTGGTGCAGGCATAACTCCAGGCTGTGAGAGCTGGGATTTATCTTTTACATAAACCAAGGTCCCAGTGCCGGTTGTGCGGACACAGCTCTTGTGCCCCACACAATTGCTGTGACATATTCATATTTCAAAAGTCGAGAAGTCCTTCACAACCATGTCATATGGATATGTCAAAGGTAGTAATTGGAAGAAACTTAGGAACAGAAGGTCAACATTTTAAGGGTGTAGATTGAAGACCTTTTACGAGAAACTCCTAGAACCCTCTTGTATATCTTATTTTCCTAGGCAAATGAGGTTATTAGGATGATATACTTATGGAGTGTTTCTTATGTTATTTGTTTTAACATATAGCATAATAAGCACTCTAAAACATGTTATCTGTTATGTATTTTATATTAGTGCATAGATGTCTATATATATATTTATCTATAAATATCTATATGTGGCGCCCTACTGGTTGGGATGCCATGTAGGGGTACTGCACCCATATAAGAGTGAGTAGTATTCCTGTGACTAGGGAATTGGGAGGGTGCATAAGGGACTCTATCACAAGACATCCACACACACCCTAGGTAGGGGACTGTGGGTGGACCCACTTCAGGGAGGACCCAGTCTCATGGGAGGAGTGACAAGGTAGAAAAGTATGTGGGTGGGAGGAGCGTTAGACCAGTGAGTCAGAGAGTGAGTTGGAGAGCTCCGTTGGGGAGGAAGGAGTGCAGGACAGAAGAGAAGCCATCAGGAAAGAAGGAGATCTTAAGGGCACCAGGTAGTGTGGTGTGTCTGAATCCAGACCAGTTTCCTCTACCGACCGGATGGATCTATCCTGGAACAGAGGACCGGCCCTGAGCATGGTGCGGGTGTTCATCCCCAAGCTGTTGAACTGGAGGCCTGTGCTTCTAGAGGAAGTTGCGGCCAAACGCCCAGCACATCCTGAAAAGGCACCGTATAGGGTCCGGGGGACATGGAGAAGAGTCCCCAGAGAGGATCCGTGGGAGCTGGCTCAAGGCTCTGTGCATAGGAGTGCTGAAGGAGACAGGGTGAGAGTGCAGTGAGGGACTGGACACTAACGGCAGGCATACCACCGAGGGTCCTGAGTAAAGCATCCTGGTTCCCCAGTGAATATCCAGGTCAGGCAGACTGGAAAAGACTGTGCTATCTGTCAACCTGACAATGACATCATTGCCGGCGCCGAACACAGGAAACAGGAAGAAGACGCATGAAGATGGAGGATCGCGGATGTCGGCAGATGCGGGCGCGGACGGCAGCGGGACAGTGATAAGTATATTTTCCTTTACAGGTGACCGGAGTCAGGCTGGGGGGGCCCTGGATTACGGGGGCTGCTGTATACTACCGCTGGGGCTGCAATATACTACCACTGGGGCTGTATACACCACTGGGGCTGCAATATACTACCACTGGGGCTGTATACACCACTGGGGCTGCAATATACTACATGGGGCTGTATACACCACTGGGGCTGCAATATACTACCACTGGGGCTGTATACACCACTGGGGCTGCAATTATTACCACTGGGGCTGTATACACCACTGGGGCTGCAATATACTACCACTGGGGCTGTATACTACCGCTGGGGCTGCAATATACTACCACTGGGGCTGTATACACCACTGGGCTGCAATTACTACCACTGGGGCTGTTACTACGCTGGGGCTGCAATATACTACCACTGGGGCTGTATACACCACTGGGGCTGCAATATACTACCACTGGGGCTGTATACACCACTGGGGCTGCAATATACTACCACTGGGGCTGTATACACCACTGGGGCTGCAATTTACTACCACTGGGGCTGTATACACCACTGGGGCTGCAATATACTACCACTGGGGCTGTATACACCACTGGGGCTGCAATATACTACCACTGGGGCTGTATACACCACTGGGGCTGCAATATACTACCACTGGGGCTGTATACACCACTGGGGCTGCAATATACTACCACTGGGGCTGTATACACCACTGGGGCTGCAATATACTACCACTGGGGCTGTATACACCACTGGGGCTGCAATATACTACCACTGGGGCTGTATAATAATAATAATAATAAAGCTTTATTTATATAGCGCCAACATATTCTGCAGCGCTTTACAATGTAGGGTTAGAGTACAGAAAATATAATACAGTAAGTAATTACAGTAGAGAACAAAAACAGTACAATAATTGGATACAAAACAATAGGCATAGAATCAATGTAAAAAGAAAATACAATAAATAAAGCAAGAAATGAAGGTGACCCTGCTCAAAAGAGCTTACAATCTACGACGGGATAGGGGTTGCACAAGGTACAGGGGCTTATTGCACTGATGGTCCAGGCATCTTGAGGAAATGGGGCATAGAGATAAGTTTACATGGATGGTCATTGTACAATCTGTGTAGACCTTTTTTGGTTTGGTTGAGTTTATAGAAGAGTAATATCCAGAGGGATAGCCCATTCACTGTCTACAGTACAAAGGACTTCTATTAGGGAGTATGATAGGCCGCCTTAAAAAGATACGTTTTTAGGGATCGTCTGAAGCCATGCAAGTTGTGGATAGTCCTGATTTCTTGGGGTAAAGCATTCCAGAGTTTTGGTGCAGCTCTAGAGAAGTCTTGGAGCCGGGAGTGGGAGGATCGGATTAGTACAGATGTCAGTCGAAGGTCATTTGAGGAACGTAGAGAACGGGTGGGGTGATAGACAGAGATGAGAGAGGAGAGGTAGGGGGGTGCTGCATTGTGAAGAGCTTTGTGGGTGAGAACAAGCAATTTGAATTTGATCCTGTAGTATACGGGCAGCCAGTGCAATGACTGGCACAGAGCAGAGGCATCTGAGTAACGATTGGCCAGATGGGTGATCCTGGCTGCTGCATTAAGGATGGACTGGATAGGAGAAAGTCTGGTGAGGGGAAGGCCGCTTAATAGAGAATTGCAATAGTCTAGGCGGGAATGGATGAGGGCCACGGTGAGGGTTTTTGTTGTTTCCAGGGTGAGAAAGGGGCGGACTCTAAAGATATTCTTCAGGTGTAAGCGACAGGAGCGGACGAGACATTGTGTGTGGGAGGAGAAGGAGAGATTGGTGTCAAACATAACACCCAGACAGCGAGCCTGTTGCCTAGGCGTTATCGTGGTGCCACAAACTGAGAGAGAGATGTCTGATTTAGGGAGGTTAGTGGATGGGGGGAGCAGAAGAAGTTCAGTTTTGGAAAGGTTTAGTTTCAAATAGAGAGTGGACATGATATTGGAAACTGCAGCTAGACAGTCATTGGTGTTCTTTAATACCGCAGGGGTAAGGTCAGGGGCTGAAGTGTATAGTTGTGTGTCATCAGCATTAAGATGGTACTGGAAGCCAAATCTGCTGATGGTCTGTCCGATCGGGGCTGTGTAGAGAGAGAAGAGGAGAGGGCCAAGGACTGAACCCTGAGGGACCCCAATAGTGAGGGGAAGAGGCGAAGAAGTGGAGCCAGCAAAAGATACACTGAAAGAGCGATCAGAAAGATAGGAGGAGAGCCAGGAGAGAGCAGTGTCCTTTATGCCAATGGAGTGCAGCATAGAGAGTAGGAGCTGATGGTCGACAGTGTCAAAAGCTGCAGAGAGATCAAGGAGAATAAGCAGAGAGTGGTCACCATTACGTTTTGCTGTCAGAAGGTCATTGGTCACTTTGATGAGGGCGGTTTCTGTAGAGTGAAGGGGGCGGAAACCAGACTGTAATGGGTCTAGCAGAGAGTGAGCGGAGAGGTAACGGGTGAGGCGGGAATAGACCAGGCGCTCCAGGAGTTTAGAGATGAAGGGGAGATTGGAGACTGGTCTGTAGTTATTTGTGCATGATGGGTCGAGAGTGGTTTTCTTTAATAATGGAGTAATGATCGAGTGTTTGAAGGAGGAGGGGAAAATGCCAGAAGAGAGGGAGAGATTGAAGATTGTGGCTAAGTGAGTGGTGACGACTGGAGAGAGGGACTGGAGCAGGTGTGAGGGAATGGGGTCAGTAGTGCATGTGGTGGGACGAGAGGAAGAAAGGAGCCTGGAGACTTCTTCTTCTGTGACTGGGTCAAATGTGGAGAGTGAGCCGGAGGAGATGTGGGGAAGAATGGGGGTGGCAGTGCTTGGAGGCTGAGAGCTGATTTCCTGGCGGATGTTGTCTATTTTCTCCATGAAGTAGGAAGCCAGGTCATCAGCACAGAGGTCAGTGATGGGGGCCTGCACTTTCGGACTGAGGAGAGAGTGAAAGGTGTCAAAGAGTTTTTTTGGATTGTTGGATAGTGAGGAGACCAGGGTGGTGAAGTAGGTCTGTTTGGCAAGGTGAAGGGCGGAGTTGTAGGTTTTGAGCATGAATTTATAGTGGATAAAGTCTCCTGGTGAGCGAGTTTTCCTCCATAAACGTTCAGCACTCCTAGAGCATCGCTGGAGGAATCGAGTTTGTGGTGTGAGCCAGGGCTGTTTTGTTCTCTGTTTGGAGGTTCTGAGGGTGAGGGGCGCCTACTTGGTCCAGGGAGCTTCTGAGAGAGTCATTGTAGTGATTTACTGCCTGATCTGGACAGGAGATTGAAGAGATTGGGGACAGAGATGAGATGAGGGAGTCTGTGAGAGCTTGAGGGTTAATGGCCTGTAGATTTCTGGATGTGTGATAGGTAGGATTGGGCTGTGTTGGCCGAGGGTTAGTGAGTGAGAAGGAGAGAATGTTGTGGTCAGAGAGTAGAGTTGAGTTATCCAAGAGGGAGGATGAGCAGAGCCGGGTAAAGACCAGGTCAAGGGTTTTACCGTTTTCGTGCGTCTCAGAGGTTGAGAGCTGTGATAGGCCAAGAGAGGTAGTTAGAGATAGGAGCCGGGATGCAGATACACCACTGGGGCTGTATATACTACTGGGGCTGCCTGTAAACTACCACTGGGGCTGTATATACTACTGGGGCTGCCTGTATATTACCACTGGGGCTGTATATACTACTGGGGCTGCCTGTATACTACTGGGGCTCCTGTATACTACCACTGGGGCTGCTGGGGCTCCTATATACTACCACTGGGGCTGCTGTATACTACCACTGGGGCTGCTGGGGCTCCTATATACTACCACTGGGGCTGCTGTATACTACCACTGGGGCTACTGGGGATGCTATATACTACCACTGGGGCTGCTGTATACTACCACTGGGGAGGCCTGTATACCACTGGGGGGGGCCTGTATACCACACTGCTGGGGGCTGTATACCTGTGCTGAGGTCCACCCTCGGCTTATACACGAGTCAATAGGTTTTTCCAGATTTTTGGGGCAAAAGTAGGGGGGTCGGCTTATACACGGGTCGGCTTATACACGAGTATATACGGTACATTTATTTATGGTATTGAGATCCTTAATGCAATTTTTATTCCGAGTGTGTAAGTCCACCTGCCAGAGACAGGGGAATCTAATTATGATGGGACTAAAAAATATAATCTCCTTGAGTCTAAGCTTTCAAATGAATTTTAGTAAATTGGAATCTAGCTATACCCCGGTCTAATCGTATCTTGGTCAGATGTGCAGATGGGGTGCTGGAAAAAGAAAGAAGCTGCCAAAACCCAAAATGTGAAAATTTGAATTGCTGAAAAACTAAAATTATATCATACCCACTTTGTGCCTTTTAAAAATGTCACCCTCTATACTCCCACAAAAATACCACCATTTTATGATTCAATAAGCGCCCCAAAGGTATAGGCACAAGATTACCCCATTACAAGGAAACAGTGCCCATGTTCAGCAATAATACCTACTTTGTGGCCATTTTCAAATCCCAAAAATGTGCTCCCTCAAAGTTATAACACTCCCTGCAGCTTGTCAATCACCTGACAGCTCTCGATCTATATGTCAATGACTGTAACAAGGAGAACCTTTATTTAATCATTGCCCCGTTACAAAGGGAATAAGGCAGCCTGTTTGCCCCCCCCCCCTACTTCTTCACTTCACAGCACATCTTTCATTTCATACACATAAAGGGATTTGAGTCTGAATACACATGGTGAAACACACCATGCAAATTGCAGCCTGGTGTGGGATATGGTGTGAAGGTGATCTGTGGTCTCAACTGCAACCTTAGATGGCCACTGTAAATGGTGCAGATGATGGACTTTTAACCCCTTCACCACCCAAGAGTTTTTCATTTACGTTTTCCATCAATATAGACATATGAGAGTTTGTTTTTTTGCGGAACGAGTTGTACTTTCAGATGCAATCACTTAGTTTACCATATAGTGTACAGGAAAATGGAAAACAAATTCCAAAATGTGGTGAAATTGCAAAAAAAGTGCAATTACACATTTGTCTTTTCAAGTTTTTTAATTCGCCATGATCACTATATGGTAAAACTGACATGATGGTGTGATGCCTCAGGTCGTTATGAGTTTGCAGACACCAAACATGTATACCTTTACTGGTATCCAAGTGGTGAAAAAAAATTCAGAAATTAAAAAAAAAAAAAAGAATCACACTTTTTGCGCCATGTTCTGTGACACATAGAGTTCTCATTTTTCGGAATCTGGAGCTGTGTGATGGCTTATTATTTGCAGCTTGAACTGACATTTTTAATGATACTAATTTTAGGTGAATGTGATGTTTTGACTGCCCATTATTTCATTCTATACCAATGTTGCTGCAAACAAAAAAACATAATTTTGGTATTTGGAACTTTTTTCTGTTACGCAGTTTACAGCTCTCATTAATTGATTTTATATATTGATAGTTCAGGCATTTCTGAACGTGACGATACCAAATAGATGTATTTTTTTAATACTTTTATTTTTGAATGGTGGGAAAGGGGGTTGATTTGAACTTTAAGGTTTTTTTTCCTCATATTTTTAAAAACTTTATTTCACAATTAATTCTTGATTTTTACACAGCCCCATAGGGCGCCACAGCACTGCACCATCTGTCATCTGCGGAATCTGTCACAGAGCACTTCCTGTGAGTAGTTGGCAAGTGCTGTCAACCAATAACAGTTCGCAATTGTGACAGGTCCCAATGTGCTGCAGCTCATCAGAACCTGTCACAATTGCGAACTGTTATTGGTTGGCAGCACTTGCCAACCACTCACAGGAAGTGCTTCGTGACAGATTCCGGGGTCAAGCCAGGACCCCGTGCTGTTATGAGAGCGCTGGAGATTCCGCAATCGTGTCCCGGGATCTCCAGTGCAGGTGGGGAACCTTTAGATCCTGCTGTCAGTGATTGATGGCAGGATCCTAGGGGTTAACAGCACCGATCGGATCCCGGATCCACTTGGTGCTGATGAGATCAGCTGAGATGTCGAATGTTTGATGTGAGCTCCGCGCCAGAGCTTACATTAAACCCCAGTAACCGGCCAATGACGTCCTCCAACGTCATGGGTTGGTAAGGGTTAAACTTAGATTCATTTGACATTAGAAACCTTTAGACCTACCTTAAAGTCTGTTTATCTTTGTATCTACTCATTTATGCAAGCATTCTCCAATTTTAACAAGTATTTGCCATAAACCCATCATTCATTTTAAGCTTACAATGCTGCTTAATAATATTTACTCAATTTAGGTATATGATCCCTAATCTTTATCTTAGATAAAAATGTAGTTGTATATTTTGTCAATTACATATTGCTTTCCTTTAGGTTCCTTGTAAAATCTTCAACCATTCATTTTCAGATGTGATCTTTATTTTTCTTAGCTTTTTAGCTGCACAGATAAATATATCTCACTCTCTGACTTATTTTCCTCTACTTCATGTTAATTAATAGCATACTTTAAATACTTTTTGTTTATAAGATAGAAAACTATAACTCAGTCTGTAAAGATCAACCTTAATGTCATGATTTCAGTTTGATAATCAGAAGCAGATTGATTAATTTTTTTCTAGGTGCATGATATAATAATATCTATTTAATACTAATCAATTAACTTCAAAGTTTAAGCATTAAAGATGAACTCCTGTGAGAGAAAACTTTTTAGTACAGTTCCTGCCCTGCTGCATGATGAAGCAGAGCTGTACACTGCAGTTCTAAGATCTATAGATCTCTTATTATTAAAAAAAAATCATACCTGCTCCTATGATCTTCCCCCTCCCTAATGAAACCCTAGATTTCTGCATGTCAGCTTCATCTAGGAGCTGAGAAGAGGAGGTGTCGGGGTCGTGGATGCTGGGAGCTTCAGGAACAGCCTACATTCACGCCCCCTCACATTTCTGTATAGGGAGGGGGCATGGCAGGGCACATTCTCACACATACAATTCAGCCCCTGATATACCATATATATGATAGGGGGTTCCAGGCTTCAAATATCAATCATGTCACCAAGCAGATACAAATTCATGCTGTGATACTCTGCCGTATGATGATGCATAATGTGTACTGTTATTGTGAGGATACAAGCAGAGGCAAATCATTACATTAATCGATTCAGCTCTGCATGGTCTCCCCTTCCCCATAGGAACATGGTATCTCCCAATCCCTCCAACTTTCAATGAATCATCATCATTACTTCTCACTGAAATGTAGGCTGATCCTGCAGCTCCCAGAGTCCACACCCTCGACACACCTCCTGCTTTTTGCTCTTAAATTAAGTTCTCAGGCCAAAAAGTCTGGGTTTCCTGAGGTGGGGGTCGAAGCAGAGGAGTAGGTATAATTTTATCAATTTATAGGAGATCTATAGATCTTAGAACTGCAGTGTACAGCTCTGCTTCATCATGTAGCAGGGCAGGAACTGTACTAAAAAGTTTACTCTCACTGGAGTTTCCCTTTAAAGAGTATCTGTCATTTCTAAGGACTATTTAGAATAAGCTGCCATATGCGTTCATGAGAAATAACATTTTTCTAGGTATTATTTTACTTGTATTTTTTATTTCCTCTAGTTTTCTATCTCTAATTTTCAGTCTCCTATGTAAATTAAGCCAAGGTGTAAAGCAGGGCTGGGGAACCTTTTCTCTGCAAAGGGCCATTTGGAAATTTAGAATATCATTCGCGGGCCGTATAAATTTATTAACTTAAAAAAACATTGCTAAACTTACATCTGCTGGCGGTGTCGGTGAGGAGAAACAGCTGATCTGACAGCTGTTTGAATGTTCCCGCGCCGACATCTCCTCTCTGTGTTGGCGCAGGAGATTCAAACAGCTGTCAGATCAGATGTTTCTGCCCGCTGACAACGGTCGGAGCTTACCAGGGGCCCGGAGGAGATCTCTGCCGCTGATCTGTGTCTCCGGCCCGCCTCCCGAGCGTGCCGATTGGCTGGCCGGGCTCCATAGTGATGTGACTGCAGGCGGAAATTCTCCGCTGCGGACACATCATTATGAACAAAAATGACCCTGCTTTTACTGTGTTTGTGTCTGCATGCCCTCTACATGGGTACACTGAGACGGAGGCATATGGCACACAGGTACATGGGGCCAGAGTCATACAACTCATGGGTACACAGAACATGGATACACTGAGCCTGAGGCATATGGCACATGGGTACACAGGGCCTGAAGTATAAGACACACAGGTACACAAAGTACAAGGTACAAAAAGAGATCCAGCAACACATCCAAATGAAGGTAGATAAAAATCAATGTGGACATATATGATTTTAACATGGCTTCACATGATTTTTATCTCCCTCCCTTGGCTATGTTTCTGGATGCAGCTCCTTCTTATACTGCTGACAGTTTTCATCCCTGCACAGCCGATGATCACAGAGCAGACACTTTATTTATTTACTTATCTGACACCTTTAGATTTACTCACGGACTTCCCGAGGTGGAGGAATTGTTTATTTAAGATAAGCATGAGGTGATTGTAATCCTCCCGGGAGCTGAGCTGGACAGTGCAGAGGCTCCTGCTTCACAGAACGCCTCACGCTGACTATGTTTCAGGTCGGAGACAATTCCGGCACGCACGGCTGCTGATTTAAAGGGACCGCGCTACAAATAAAAGCAAAGTGGCCACGGGCCGGATCAGGTAACATGGCGGGCCGGACCCGGCCCGGGGGCCGGACATTCCCCACCACTGGTGTAAAGGATTGCTGCTCGCCTGTCACTTTGTAGTTCATTTTCAGAAGCAGCAGCAGCCTTGAGGACATTATACACCAATACAGAGTATTATAGCTATGAATCCATTTGTGAGGTGAAACAGGCACTTACTTGAAAGCTATAGCAGAGGAATGTGAATCACCTGCTGCCTGTTTCTCACTTTTCTCATACTTTCTGCCCCCACTCCATTCTTGATTTTATGATTTTAGCTCTGAGTGATGTGTTGAGATGGACAGAAGATTGAGAAAAACAAGTTTATAAGTGAAAATTGAAATATTCCATGGGCAAAACATATTACAAGATTTCTTATATTTGTTTGAACTTTTGATTTATACAAACTTTTTTGAAATGATAGAAATTATTACAAGAGTTTAAAACCCTTTAAATCCTAAAATAGGAGTTAAATTCATATAATTTAGTAACAGATTAGACACTGTCCTGGAAATTACACCAATGGCACAGCACAATAAGGGTCATGATAGGGAGAGATTGCGTACTGTGCTGCTACATCTGATTCCATAGATTTTTGTCATAGTTCACGCAGTCCCCTCTAAAAATAGATATCAAAACTATTAAACCCTCATAACAAATTAAGTTTATTAGTATTTCCAAAGTCAACAAACTCTATAATGATAGATATAAATCAATCAAACAAGAACAATTTAAATACCTAAACAACAGAACTGATATAACACGTGCTTTCTCCAAAACCAACGCAAAATACGCCTCTCATGACAATCGCTGTTCTAAAATTATACAACTTGACAAGTGACTTCAGTATTTAAGGAACCCTTTTGTGTTATGACCTGTTACTAGTATGATTTATAGAAAAACCCCAACTTCTGGTAGATTTACTGAGGAATCTCTACCCAATCTTAGCAGGTTCATTATATTTTTGGGTTTTCCTGCTGCTACTAAATTTTACAAATCCCACCAAAGATTTTCTCAGGTTTAAGTCAAGATACTATGACGGCCACGCCAGAACCTTCCCAATACTTCTTCTGAAACCAAGCCTTGGTGGATTTTGAGTTATTCCTGGGATCATTGACCTGTATATAAGATGCAATGA
This sequence comes from Allobates femoralis, assembly GCA_033576535.1. Taxonomy (NCBI): domain Eukaryota; kingdom Metazoa; phylum Chordata; class Amphibia; order Anura; family Aromobatidae; genus Allobates; species Allobates femoralis. The sequence goes on from JARQOC010000002.1 coordinate 493,403,034, forward strand.
TACCCAAGATTCTGCTTCTTGTAACAAATACTGTCTGAAAGGAAAATGTTCTATAGACATTAAAATGAATAAAAGTACTCAAACCACACAGTTTTTACTGGATACAGTCCTCTTTATTTATTGTTTAAGTCATAAAGCAGTTATAGCAAACAACAGTGGGTATGCCATCTCACACGATTCCAAGGAGCATGCTTTAGCTTACATACAGAGGACATTATTTGTTCTGATAAAATTCTCTGATACATGATTGAATTAATATTGCCCTCCAAATGTTGCAGATTTCCAGTGCATGTGAATGCAAAGCAACCCCAGAAGATCACGGAGCTGCTGTCATGCTTCACTGTAAGCATGGAGTTCTTCAAAGCAAATGCTTCATTCTTCCTGCTCAAAACATACTATAAGTCTTATCCATAGGTGCAGAAGGGAAATTTGGTTACTATACTGTATATGTATAATCATATTACATATATCTTTATCTGTATAACAAAGGGACCTTCCCACCAAATTGGCTACAATAGTCAAAGAGCTCAAAACAGTTTTATCCAGTGTCAGATGGGGAAAATAAAATCGCATGGGAGACAAAGACTGGGCCATATGCTGAAAAACCAGTTTTTCTACTTTAGCCATCTTATGTATCACCTATAGGGGGATTGGGGGAGGAGTCTAGGTTACAAAATTCAGCCAATAATAGGGGAAATGGATATTAGCACATGCTCCCATTTCTGTGGGTATAAAATCTAGCCTGTCTTGGCCAATTTTGCCCCTTTTCCTCTCTCTTGGACTAGAACACCATGAGGCTAGGACCTCAAGCATAATGGCTAAACATATCCACCCTTTTCCTCTCCATTAACCTGTACCTTCCCTGTAATGCTCTCCCACGGTCTCTGTACCTTCCCTCAAACTACCTCTTTAAACTACTGCATTAATCTGTAACGTCCATGTAACTGTAAGTACCCCTGCCTCTCACTGAAACTCCCTTATAGTGACAGTGGTAGTGATAGGTGGGTTTGAAAGTGTAGAGGTTTAATTAATGTGGGTGGATAATATTATTAGATAACTGTGGGTTGATTGTGTATTAGTATTGAGTACTATTTTGGTATATCATGCTAAAACTGTGTTTTTGTGTTAAAACAGCCTTGAGTGTGTATTATAAATTTTCTTTTATTAGTATATAAGGATTGTCTCATTAAGTCCATGATTACATATGTAACATACATACAGTAAATATTTATAAAGAAAGATGAGGAACATTATTCTCCATAAATAAAAAGTCCAGTTAACCCTTAACAGACATTGATGACATAGTAATCTTGCCAAATATGCGTTTCAACACTAATGTTATTCTTCAAGATACAAAGTTAGACCATATATCTATATGTAGCAAAGCAACAGATAGCATTAAGGTATAAATTATGTATTGGATATTGGTTATTAGTAGTCAAAGATGACATTAATAATTTATATCCGAAATCAACCCTTTTACAATTGGCATGAAAGGTTCCAGTTTTGCTTCATCACCTCTAAGGACACAATCACAAAAATCAGATGGCTTATTTTCAGGGCTTTAAGAATCATGGAGATGACATTTGTTGTGATTTTGGGTTAATAGAGGTGAGTCTTTGGAGTGTGCGGAGTGCAGGCATGGAGTCTTTCAGTATTTAGTATGTACTTTACTATGCCAACTGAAATTGCAGTGCCTGCTAACGTATTGTGCAAATACGTTGGTCTTTTTGACCATGTGACTCAAGAATCAGGCTTTCTGTGGTTTCCTCTTTTTGCTATGTTCATGAAGTTAACCCAGTGTTAATTTTATGTTCTGCTTGTGGACTATGCTTCTAACTGGACATTGCATTCATTTTTTAGCCATTTTTCATCCTCTTCCTTATTTGTGAAAATCACCAATCTCTTCTCTTAACTCTGAACTATTATCTTAATTTAACCATATTTCTAACATATACATAAACATCATAGCCCCAAGCCCATAACCAGTCTAAGTAATAGGGGGTTGATGAACATTGATTAATACTATATGCAGCTTAATGGAAATCATTACTAGCTGTGGAAATTCATATGCATTTAGCTATTCTTGGTAATAATAATAATAATTTTATTTATAAAGCACCAACATATTCTACAGCACTTTACAATTCAGAGAAGACATGTACACACAATTTGAGACAATACAGAGTAAAAAAAAAATTAAAAAACCATGAGGAGTGAGGGGCCTGCTCACAAGCTTACAGACTGTGGGGAAATAGGGAAGACACAAGGATAAATAGTAAAAAGTGCCATCATATATGGTCCAGCCATCAATATAACAAATAGAGGATTAATTTAATGCTGCATAAACTGGTAACGAGCCAGGATCTGTACAAATACAGATAAAGCTCTATAAGGCGTATAAAGGGTGTAGACTGATGACCCAAAAGGCCAGATATGTAAAAGGGCAAAATAGGAGTAGGTAGATAATTAAGGTGAGGTGCTAGGCTATTGTAAAGAAATGTGCTTTTAGGGCTCGCTTAAAACTGTGGGTTTTGGGGATTATTTGAATTGTTCTTGGTAGTCCGTTCTTATATTACTCTGTGAAGCACCTAATGTCGAAATGGAGTGTCATCTTGTCCAGCACACAGGCAGGTCACTTGAGGACTACCGTGCTTGGGCTGCTGAGGCTGTTTCTTTCTGTTATGCCCACAGGGCTGGACTCCTCTAGACAGGGAGACCTGTGCCCATCACATGGCATTATTCTTCCCATCCTAATGTTCCTGCTGAGGGGTCAGTCTCTGCTAGGCAGGGAGACCGGTGCCCATCACATAGCTCTCCTTCGTCTTCACATTTTTTTGCCGTGCTTCCCACTACTTACCCTGCCTGCAGTCCCACACGGCCATCTGCCTTCTTCTCCTCCCAGACCCTGTGCCTTCTGAGCAGGTCTCCTGGGAGCACACTTAGGCGGCGATCGCTGCAGTCTGCAAAGTGTTAAAGGATTAGAACACCTGCTTCCTGTTTCGCCTCTCAGCCTAATTGCTGGGAGGTCCAGGGTATATAAGGCACCTTCCCCTTATGGGAGGTGCCTGGGTAGCGTGCTTGTTCCTTTAGAACTTTACTAGAGTCCAGGTCCTTCACCTGGACTTCCTTACACATGAAGGCTGCTGTTTGCTCTTTACTCTGCATTATATTTACATCAATCTTTCCAAAGAAATCTTTACAGGCAGTGTCTGTCATCCCTTGAATGCACTGATTATTCTGGATCCCTCTTTTGGCTGATCCAGCCAATTTCCATCTCCCCTGAACTATCTAGATCCTGTTACGGCAGAACCTGCCTGACACTGTTTGTACTAAACCTCCAGGATCCTGCCATAGGCTAAATCAGCTCTATCCCAGATGTCATGAGTATGATCATCTGTACTATTATTGTCTCGAACCAGAGGGTTCCCTTTGACTCTTTTTCTTGTGCGCTTGCCTTTATAACTTTAATAAAAATTAAATTTTCCCTTAGGTCATTCTCTGGCCTCTTCTTATCTCTGGGGGTCAGCTTCCACAAATTCATCTGTTGTCCAGTGAGTCTTCTTAAAATACCCATGCCCTTGAAGTTTAAAACCATCTTCCTGACTCTTAAAATTTCTGTTTAATATTATATGCTGCTGCAGCACACGAAAAACTGGTTCTGTCCAACATGTTAAAATGATTTAAGTGGGCAGATTTAGCTTTTTAGCAATATATATATAATGTATATATATATATATATATATATATATATATATATGTATATATATATTTATGTATATATATATATATATACACGATAAATATGAGCAGCACAGAATTATATATGGGCGCCAGCAACCAAACCTTTTCCTTTTTAAGGCTTCTAATATATGCAATAATGAAGCTGCAGCACTCCGGTCCTTTTTTATGTGAAAAAAGGTTCCTTTATTTGAATATCACAGCATGGGCGCAGCGACGTTTCGGGTCAATATACCCTTCTTCCAGCTACCTCTGGCTATACTGACCAGGGTTATATACACTTTACAGATCAGTTCTTAATTAAAGGGAACCAACCACCTCAGATGACGACTATAAGCTGTTAATACATGTCCCTGCACCCTACCTACACCATTCCACCTATGTTTTTCTTAAGAATATTGATAAATGTAAACCGAAATATACACTTTATAAAATTACATGCCTGTGTACTTCTGGGCGTCTCCTTCTGGGTCAGTTACTAGAGGGCTGTGTCTCCAGCAGCATGACTGGCTTCTCTAGCCCTCCCTCTTACTTTGCAGGACGTCACATGAAGGGTGTGATGTTATCTATCAGTGGGCGGGCACGCAAGGCAGCTCCCGTCCCTTCATGTGACGTCCTGCAAAGTAAGAGGGAGGGCTAGAGAAGCCAGTCATGCTGCTGGAGACACAGCCCTCTAGTAACTGACCCAGAAGGAGACGCCCAGAAGTACACAGGCATGTGATTTTATAAAGTGTATATTTCGGTTTACATTTATCAATATTCTTAAGAAAAACATAGGTGGAATGGTGTAGGTAGGGTGCAGGGACATGTATTAACAGCTTATAGTCATCATCTGAGGTGGTTGGTTCCCTTTAACATCGTTGTCCAATTTTTATAATTTTCTTTTATGCTTGTAATATATCACCAAAGTGCAATAGTGCTCGATATTCAAGCTAACTCATACACTTCATACAGTGAAAAACATCTTGTACAATTCTCTAAACAGTCTCTTAATGCCTCTTCTCCCTTCATTGGAAGGTTACCAATCAGCTGATTGTATTGATTAATTTGCATAGTTATTGCATGAATACTTTACTTAATGTCCACCTACCACTAGTGCTGTGTATGATCACCATTGTGCCTTATCCTCATGGTGACGGCGTGCAGAAGTGTGGTATGCGCCTGCGCACCCGCTTTGTGTACGTGGTGCCATGGTAACCTGGCCTGCTTCTCCTGCTTCGCGTGTGTCGTTCCCACATCTGTGCGCTGTGCCTGTGGTCCCGCTCTGCTATTCTGTTGTCATGGGGATCAGGCTCAGCTTCCCTTGCGCTGGCTGTGTCTATGCTTCTGTCCTCTGGCTGCCGCTTTATTTCTACTCTCCTTACTGCTTCCTTATCCTGTGCCAACTTATGAACGGATTAGTAAACCATCTGGACTCTTAAGGTACCGTCACACGTGGAAGTATTGTTAGGCAATTTCACTGGCAATTTGCTGGTTCAATGAGATCATGGACACAATGTTCCATTTGTACACGGCAACAAAATATAACAATGTGTCCATGATTTCACTGCAACCAGCAAGTTGCCAGTGAAATTGCAAGCAATATTGCCGCGTGTGACGGTACCTTTAAATATAAAGTGCTCCTATTGCTTCATTGTGGACAAAGCAAAGCGACTATCTCCATCAAATATAGTGAGGGAAATGTTCCTATATATGTTCCATGTGATGTACAGGTGCATCTCAATGAATTAGAATATCATCAAAAAGTTAATTTATTTCAGTAATTTAATACATAAAGTGAAACACATATATTATATAGAGTCAATGCAAACAAAATGATCTATTTCAAGTGTTTAATTGTATTAATGTTAATGATTATGGCTTAGAGCCAATGAAGACCCAAAGTCATTATCTTGTAAAATTAAAGTAGGAAGGATAAAGGGTCTAAGAGAGAAAATAGGGATCAGAGGGTATCAGAGGGTCACCTTGTGTGTTTGTGAGTGTCACAACAACTTTAAAAGCATGTCACAGCTGCTGCAGTCCCCAGTGTGGTGCATGTGGAGTAGAGAGAATGAAGGGTTAAAAAACTGTGCTGCCGTATTTCACAAGACATCAAACGGTGAATATAATGTTGATTTTGTAGTCAACACCTTTCAGGGCTCCCTGGTCCCTTCAAGTATTTAGCAGAGAATCGCTAAATACTTACAGTGCAGGTGTGTGGACATGGCCTTACAGTGATCTGGGAAACAAGGATGCACAGCAGGAAAGAAGTAGTAATTCAGGTGCAGCGACACAGAAGTGGACTAATATGGAAGAGAAGAAAAATAACATCTGTAAGGACGCACACAACTGTTGCAAGTGAACAAAATGTTTTATTAACAAGGTGATGACAGGAAAACCGTGACCATGTTAAAAACAATTAAAAACAGTGACAATTCAACACTGTCTGCACCATCCAACTATAAGAGGGTGCCACCAGGGCTTGTAAGGTGCTACAAGATAAAATGCAGGTACTACATACAGGAGAGCAGTGTGACATATGCAGAATTACAGCTGTAATCACAAATGACATGAGAACAAAGTACATATGCATAATAATAAATCATAAAACATTATGAGCCAGGTTATATAAAGTGGAGGCTATGCAAAGGATTACTTCATGGGCTGACGTCAGCTGTTTCAAGCCCCCAGAGAAAGGTATTAACCCAAGATTGCATAATGCTTTGCTAACTCCGGAGATAAAGTGTTCTATTATCACATTAGCAGCAATGGAAATAAACCCTCAAAATAGTGGAAATCTATTCACGATAAACATGTGCAGCACCCTTATAATAAGTAATGACCAGTCGACCGGTGTACACTTATCCCTAAAGGTACAGACGAAGATATAGAGAGTGGAGGTGGACAACAGTTGTCCCTAATAGCAAGATAGCCACCTAGAGATAAGACACCCTAATCACCCTGGTAAGTTTAAGTGCCAGCTGCATACAATACCCATGAGCCCCAGAGAGGGAAATTCACAATTATGGCTCCCTGGTGTGTGGCAGACTGGCAGGAAGGCCCCGCTCGGATCTCCATCTTGGTGGCTTCATCAATGTCTCTTAAGGCCCAGTTCCACACACAGATAATTATGCAGAGATTGTTGGCAGATCTCTGGTTGCAGTGAAATCATGGACACATTGTTCCATTTTGTGGCTGTGTACAAATGGAACATGTCCATGATTTCACTGCCACAAGAGATCTGCCAACAACCTCTGCACAATTGTCTGTGTGTGGAACTGGGCCTTAAGAGGCCACATCACCGATTCTAAAATTTTAAGGATCAACTTAAAAAATCTATTATATCAAAAACAAATTAAAACAAGTATGCCACTCCTATATTGTTCCCCATAGCATTGACATTATAATGCTGAGTTCTTGTTTTTTGCTTTAGATAATGTATTGCATATATGTATGTTTTTTATATCATTTAGTTTTTATTTAAACTTTTGTATTGTTACTATAAAATATGGAAAACAGTTATTAACAACATCTTGTAAAAATCACATAATTAAAAAGCTGTTATGTGATTTGAAGTATTTTGTTTCCAGGCCTTGATTCACATTATGCTCAACCTCTTTAACCAGTAATGTGTTTGCTGTAAATATGTATACAGAAAATCTGTTCTCAAAGATGTTCATTTCTTTAATTCATATAATTGAAGAGCTCTAAAGGCTTTGGTGCTATTTCTTTTTCCAATGTGTATTGTGTGTAGCATTTTTCCAAAAATGTGTCAACTCATTTACAATAGAGACAGACTGTCTTCATGGCTTGTTGCCCAGTAAGCAGCAAGATATTACATTCCATCTTATATTCATGTAAAACCATTTATAATTTATATATGTGAAAACAAAACAAAGTAAGTCAAAACTTTTATGTTACTCTGTGAAAAGTAGATATTAAATACTTTGGTGATATCATATGCTCCTTAATAAAGATACATCATGTTTGGATTATTGTTTTGCAAATTTATTGATGCATTAAAAAGAATATTGTATTTATGATACATAAGGGATTGCTTTAGAGGCAATTCTTTTCAATTCACATTGTCACCTTCACCAAATTTTTCAAAGAAAATTTGATTCACAGCAAATTAATTCATAGTGAATTAATTTGTAATGAATTGAAAGTACTCCTTAGCCTCCAATTGCCTAAAATGAAGTGTATGTCTGATTCAATTTCAGCAACCCTATAGGCACAACACCTGCCAGCTATGGGCTATAAATTGGTTATCTGCCATAACCACATAACAACTGCCAGCTATGTGTCCTTCCCTGGCCCTGTCTCAAAGACACAAGTAACTCAACTGTCTGTCACTATCAACTTAACACTATTCATTATACACTAATATTTGTGACTGCTGTGCTTTCACACAATATCTATGCAGTAATTAAAGTGTAACCACCGTTTGCATTTTTATTTAATAATAAGTGTAGAGCAATTGATTTTAATATATACTTTATCAAACATCTGGTGGAGAACCATTAATAAACCTTCCATAATATGTCCCCACTTACACTGTGTGTGAAGCAGACATATGTTCATTATCAGTCAGAGCCGACTTCACACCACCAGGGGCTCTGTATACTACCACCAGGGGCCTGTATATACCTCCACCAGTGGCTCTGTATACTACCACCAGGGGCCTGTATATACTTCCACCAGGGGCTCTGTATACTACCACCAAGGGCCTGTATATACCTCCACCAGGGGCTCTGTATACTACCACCAGGGGCCTGTATATACCACACCACCAGGGGCTCTGTATACTACCACCAGGGGCCTGTATATACCACCACCAGGGGCTCTGTATACTACCACCAGGGGCCTGTATATACCACCACCAGGGCTCTGTATACTACCACCAGGGGCTCTGTATACTACCACCAGGGGCCTCTATATACCACCACCAGTGGCCTGTATATACCTCCACCAGGGGCTCTGTATACTACCACCAGGGGCCTGTATATACCACCACCAGGGGCTCTGTATACTACCACACCAGGGGCCTGTATATACCTCCACCAGGGGCTCTGTATACTACCACCAGGGGCCTGTATATACCTCCACCAGGGGCTCTGTATACTACCACCAGGGGCCTGTATATACCACACCACCAGGGGCTCTGTATACTACCACCAGGGGCCTGTATATACCTCCACCAGGGGCTCTGTATACTACCACCAGGGCCTGTATATACCACACCACCAGGGGCTCTGTATACTACCACCAGGGGCCTGTATATACCACCACCAGGGGCTCTGTATACTACCACCAGGGGCCTGTATATACCTCCACCAGGGGCTCTGTATACTACCACCAGGGCCTGTATATACCACACCACCAGGGCTCTGTATACTACCACCAGGGGCCTGTATATACCACCACCAGGGGCTCTGTATACTACCACCAGGGGCCTGTATATACCACCACCAGGGGCTCTGTATACTACCACCAGGGGCTCTGTATACTACCACCAGGGGCCTCTATATACCACCACCAGTGGCCTGTATATACCCCCACCAGGGGCCTGTAAATAACACCACCAGGGGCCCTGTATACCACCACTGGGGCCTGTATATACCACCACTGCGGAGGCTGCTGTAATACTGCTGGGGCCTGTATATACCACTGAGGAGGCTGCTGTATACCACTGGGGCTGCTGTATATACTGCTGGGGCCTGTAAGGGGGTGCGTCTTGAAGGGGCGTGTCATTTGGGGGGCGTGTCTTGGAGGGGGCGTGTCATTGGGGGCGTGTCTTGGAGGGGGCCCCGTTCAAAAGTTTGCTATGGGGCCCTGCCAGTTCTAGTTACGCCCCTGACCACACGTACACTACATCACACACACCAGCCTGATGTAGTGTATGTCAAGTCGGTGTGTGTGATGTAGTGTTTGTGTGGTGTAGTATACACCACACACACCAACCTGACATATACTACACCACACCACACATGTAGTGTATGTCAGCTTGGTGTGTGGTGTGGTTTAGTGTAGTCATGGTTGTTGTTTGTGCTGTAGTATACGTCAGGTTGGCGCTTGTGTTGTAGTTTACGTGTGCTCTAGAATATATCACACACCAACCTGACGTATACTACACAACACACACACCAACTTGACATACATTACACCACATACCATCCTGACATACACTACACCACACACACCAACCTGACGTAGTGTATGTCAGGTTGGTGTGTGGTGTAATGTAAGTCTGGTTGGTGTTTGTGATGTAGAGTATGTCAGGCTGGAGTGTGTGGTGTAGTGTGTTTCAGGTTGGTGTATGTGTGGTGTAGTGTGCATCTGGCTTGTGTGGGGTGTAGTATACACCACACACACTAACTTGACATATACACCACACCTACACTACAACCACACACACCAACCTGACATACACTACACCACACACCAACCTAATGAAGTGTAAGTCAGGTTGGTGTGTGGTGTGGTGTAGTGTACGTCAGGTTGGTGTGTGGTGTGGTGTACGTCAGGCTGGAGTGTGTAAGTTCTGTAGGGAGTGTCAGAATGTGTTTTAATCTATGTACACGTGTTATGAATTTTGAAGCACTCATTCTTACACAGTCCAGGTTTCACATTGGAAAGAGGTGTCCTTTCTTATCCCCATTTTATAGCATACTCATCATCTTTTTTGTGATTGGGATGTGTTTGGGATCTTACGGGGAAAATGTTGCCCTGGTACCATATGGGAAACTTGAGCTCCAGGGGTGCTGGGGCCTGCTCCTTCCTCACATCCAAACATCAGGGCCCTTTTCACCACCTCATGGAACTGAACGAAGGTGTTGTTGGTCTGGCCTGCACATTGTGATAGCACGTATGCGTTATACAGTGCCATCTGTATGATGTGCACAGCCAGTTTTTTGTACCACATCTTCGCCTTACACATGGCACTATAGGGCTGGAGGACTTGATGAGAGAAATCAACTGTCCCCATGTGTTTGCTGTACCCCAGGGCACAGTCCGATTTGTGGACCTGTGCTGAGATACCTCTAACAGTGGTGGTCGTAGTGCCAGGACCATGGATTATGGTCAAGAAAAAGACATCCCTTTTGTCCTTGTACTTGACCATAACCATGTTGATGCTACATTGGGCTCAGCTCTCACCCTTTATGACCAGCTGCTCAATTAGCGACAAAAGGAGACCCCTCTGGTTTCTGCACACAGTACCCCAAGCTGCGGTACCTCTGGCAGAAACGAGTTGGAAAAGTGAGATGCTTGTATAAAAGTTATCAATGTACAGATGCTAACCTTTATCAAGCAGTGGGTGGACCAAATCCCACACTATTTTTCCTCTCACCCCCAGAGGAGGTGGGCATTCTGGGGGCTGGATCCTGCTATGCTTCTCTTCATAAACTCTAATCTGTGAATGTACTCTGATGTACTCTCACACAGCTTATAGAGTTTGATCCTGTACCTGGCCCTCTTACTGGCAGGTACTGACAGAATTGGAGCCTCCCCTTGAAGTGGATGAGGAATTTATCCACACAGATTTCCCTTTGGGGAATGTACACTTCCGCAAATTTGTTGCTGAAGTGTTCGCTGACCGGCCGAATTTTGAAAATTTGGGTCATCATGAGGAATGCTTTCAGAATTGTCACTAAAAAGTAAAAATTAATGAATCACCTCAAACCACTTGCTAAACATAGCCATGCTAAATACTGGATCGTGATATAGAACTTCAACACTCCAGTATTGGCAAATTTCTGGTTTCTTCACTATCCTCATGTGAAAGACCAGTCCCCATCATTTCATCATTTCTACTTGGTCAACCCGACTCCAAGTAGAATATGATGAATAAGGGTTTTAAGGAAAAAATTGCTGGGCGTACAAGTTTGTTTGCTTCACCATTTGACTAACAATTGTCTCAGAAAAAAAGACTTTGAAAAAGTCTATTTCTCTGAGGTTGGCAGTGTTGAACTGGATTCCTGATTGGGGAACGAAATCAGGAATCCTTGTTGAAAAATTTTCAGGTATGGGGTCCAGACGGGGGCACTAGTGCTAGGTTGGGGGTCACTAGCACTAGGTTTGGGGGTACTCATGCTCGGCTGTGGGTCTTCATCCATAGCCTCGGGCTCTTCTCACCTGAGCTCCGAATGATTTCTTGTTCTTCGATGTCTTCGTGGTGGTGGTGATTCTATGTCACTGGAGGAGGAAGAGTGGGAGGAATATAGAAATGTGGGGTCCTCTCCCTCACTATCAGCTTCGGAGGCAATAATGACATATGCCTCCTCAGCTGAGTACAATTGTTGGGAATGAGGTGAACCAGACATTGTGTGTGCGGTGTGTGCGTGTGTAAAAAACCTAAACTTTATTCTGGTGTGTGTGTCTGTGCGAGTGTTTGGTGAAACTCTTTACTGGCCGTTGCAGGGGCAGGAGGGAATGTCAGACACAGGGGCAGGAGGGGGCTGTCAGGTGTAGAGGCAGGACGAAATGTCAGGCACAGGGGCAAGAGGGGGTTGTCAGGTGCAGGGAGAGGAGGGGGCTTTCAGGCACTGGGGCAGGAGGGGGCTGTGAGGCACGGGGCAGGAGAGGGCTGTCAGGCTCAGGGGCAGGAGGAGACTGATGCTGAGGAAGATGTAGGAGCGGGCAGAAGCAGCAGCAGTTTGCTGGGCAGGGTGGTGATCACAGGGTGAGGGGTGGTGATCAAAGGGTGAGGGGAGTGATCAAAGGGAAGAGAGAGTAATTACAGGGCAGAGGACCTTACACCAGGGGGAGAATGGAGGGCAGCAACGGTGATAGGAGGGTGGGGGGTAAGCAGTTAGTAGAAGGCTATGGAAGTGATTGGAGGGCAGTGACAGTAATGGGAGGGTGGGGGTTAGAGGAGGGCTGCAGTAGGTGCTAGGAGGGCAGTGGCGGCAATGGAAGGGCAGCAACAGCTGATTGGAGGGCAGCAACGGTTCTAGGTGGGCAACAGCAGGTCATGAAGGGCAGCAACAGGAGGATAGAGGGCAGCAACGGTAATAGGAGGGCAGGGGGGTTAGCGGAGGGCAGTGACAGTGATGGGACGGTAGGGGGGGTTAGTGGAAGGAAGTGATGGTAAAGAGAGGGTGAGGGTAAGTGGAGGGCAACTGCGGTGATGGAGGGCAACAGCAGTTGTAACAAAGGCAGAAATGGGTGATCAGAGGGCAGCGGCAGGAGGGCGGAGGGTAGCGACAGTGATGGGAGGTCTGGGGGAATTAGCGGAGGGCAGCAGCAGTGATGAGAGAGCAGCGGCAGGGATAGGAGGGCAGAGTCTTACCGGAGAGCAGTGACAGTGATGGAAGGACAGGGGGGTGCTTGCAGGGCAGGGGGGTGATTGAAAGGCAGGGGGTGTAAGCATGGGGATATTGTAGATTGGTGGTGGCAGCAACAGTTGGGCAGGTACAGGTGGCAGTCCGGCAGATGGAGGCAACGGCAGTCCAGCAGGTGCAGGTGGCAGCTGTCTGGCGGATGAAGACGGCAATGGTAGTCCGGTTTGCACAGGCAGTGGCAGCAGGGCAGCATGAGACCTCTCTCTTCAGCCTCCACAGACAGGATGAGGCTGAAGAGGGATGGCAGCCACAGGTCACGCCATGCCTCCACATCTGATTGGAGAGATAGCATCACATGGACGCTAGCTCCAATCAGATCTGGCGGGGGTGACACCAAGGTCGCCTAGCTCCAGCCAGTGGTTGGTACTATTACCTGCCATGGCTGGATCACAATATTTTACCAAATTTAATTGGTGAAATATTACAATCGCTGTGATTGGCTGTTCGAGATTCAACAGCCAATCACAGCAATCACAGGTGTGGGGTGGCAAAATTAAACCCCCTTCCCCCCCGAGGTCAAATAGAGTTTCCCTCCTAAGTGCTTCTCCGGTGACTTTTCAGTGACCCAGATAACCAGAGCTAGAGGACCGCGATCCTGCCATGACATTGTGAAAGGTCGAGAAGTCACCTAGTCACCTATATTTATGATGTTCCACAACATCACAGGTCGGGAAAGGGTTAAAAGGAAAAAATGCCTTTTTAGCGGAAACAAGGATTTGAGATTCACAGGTTAGAGGCCAAGCAGAACCTTTTCAGGGGAAAATGAAGGATTTGAGACTCACAGGTTAGAGACAAAATAGAGCCTTTTAGGGGAAACTGAAGGATTTGAGATTCACAGGTAGCAGGCCAAACAAAGTGTTTTTAGGGGAAACTGAAGGATTTTAGATTCACAGGTTGGAGTTCAAACAGATCCTTTTTATGGGAAACTGATAGATTTGAGACTCACAGGGTAGAGACCAAACAGATAGTGATGAGTGAGTGTAAACATTACTATTCACTACTCGCTCGGGTAGTATGGTATTGGTGATATCTGTTATTCAGCGATTAACACTGGTGCTGAGATTCTATTTGACTCCATCTTAATTACAACCTACCCACCCTTGTACTCCTCCACGATCCTCATCTTGTCTCTTCCTGGACATACTCAGCTCTGCTACATCAGAGACCATGGGTAAGAAAAACAAATCCGCTCCTTGTGGTCTCTGATCCCTGAATGACAGCGACGAGATCTGTGGTATAGTAAGTGGAGAGGTCACCATTGCTATAGCAACAGCGGTTACTATGGCAATGGTGACCTCACCTCTTATTATATGACAGCACTGAGACCTGTGCTTTGCCAAAGCGCAGGTCTCAGTGCTGTCATATAGTAAGAGGTGAGGTCACTATTGCCATAGTAACAATTACGGTCATCTGCCGCGACACTACTATATATGATAAATGTAATAAATGAAATAATGAGTGGCACTGGAAACATGAGGATCAAGTGAATATATGAATTGCAGTAACTGCTCTAAGGTAAAAATAGAGATCTTAGTTCCCCTTAATGGCCACTAGCGGTTAAGCTTGGCATCCACTTACAAGGAGCTCTCCACTGCCAGGTCCTAACACTATGCCCTAGTGAATTGTGAGTGTGAATAGGTTTATATGCCAAAGATTTAATTGGGAATGATGAAAAGGTGTGTGTAGGGCTCTGACAGTGTTGTCCATGTGTGGACACCAAACTAAGGAAAGGGGGGAAGGGAAAATAATATAGTGGGAGCTCAGTCAAAAATAAGCAATATATGAATCAGGTTATGACGGCATCACCACTTTAAGCGTAGGTGCAGGCAGAAAATAATGTACTTACAATTACGGTCATCTGCCGCGACATATATGATATATATGATAAATGTAGGGATGAGCGAGTCCTAAATTACTCGGAATCGCTAGACTCGCACGAGTCCGAGCCCAGGACTCGGTACTCGTGGCGAGTCTAGCGAGTCCAATGTTAATGAATAGGGAATAGGGATTCGCGAGTCCCTAATAGAGAATACAGGACTCGGAATCGCAGACTCGCTAGGATTCGGACTCTCAGATTGCCATTCACTTGCATTGGACTCAGGGGCTGGCTGGAGCCTCTTCCCCTGGGTGGCAGCCTTGAGAGCCGGGGGTTGCTGTCAGGTGCGGGCAGCCTTGAGAACCGGGGGGGGGGGGGGGGGTGCTGTCAGGTCCGGGCGGCCTTGAGAACCGGGGGGGGGGGGGGGGGTGCTGTCAGGTCCGGGCAGCCTTGAGAACCGGGGGGGGGGGGGGGGGTGCTGTCAGGTCCGGGCAGCCTTGAGAACCGGGGGGGGTGCTGTCAAAGCTGACCTTACCTCCTCCTGTCGCAAACTCGCTGGACTCGGGAATCGGCGAGTATTCGCTAAAAGACTCGCCGATTCCCGAGTCCAGCGAGTCCCTTAAGAATCGCCGAGTAACGAGTCCTAGCGAGTAGACTCGCTCATCCCTAGATAAATGTAATAAATGAAATAATGAGTGGCACTGGAAACATTTGTGGATCAGCTTGTTTAGTGCACTTGTTGACTGGTTATACGTTGTAATCAGACTGAATTCCACTCTTTTTGTTTTATTGGTCGCGATGGCAGTGCTGGCGTCCATTTTCTCAAGACAGGGATCCGGGGTTTTCCTTTTCACTTTATTAAAGGCATCCGTCAGGAGTGTTTTAGGGTACTCTTTTTTTGTCTTAACCTCTCTCTTAAAATTCTTGATTCTTTGAGAAAGTGACAATCCAGAGTGCAGTTGTTTCTGATGCGCCAATATTGCCCATATGACACATTTGAGATCCATTTGGGTAGATGGCCGCTGTTAAATGCCAAATAATTATTGGCATCAACAACTTTAAAGTGCGTAGAGGTATGTATTTTATCATCTTCACCTTTATGGACATAAAGGACCAAAAATTGAAGACCACTGTAGAGGTAATATAGGTGAAACTGAGCCTCCCAAGAATTGAGTTGATTGATGAAAGCTGTTAACTCCTCTATAGTTCCAGACCAAATCAAGAATAGATCATCAATAAAGCGCTTATACAGGACGATCTGTCCTATGGTTAGGGGACTGTTCTCAATGTACAATAAGAAACAAAGATTTTTTTGTTGCGCCACACTGTATGATTAGTTGAGAGAGAGGGTAACAAATTCCCCTGCTCACCTGGTCCTGTTGTGCCGACCGCACAACAGGTTAAGGAGCTGTGGTTAAAGCGCTGGTCTCCACGCTGGCTTGGAAATCGATGTGATCCACGTGAACCGCCAGTATCTGGTGCACGTGACCACTGTGGGAGGGTGTTGGCGTTACCTCTGATAGGTCCTGGGTGCCGAGCTGCTGCAATCACGCTTCCCAGATGGGAAGAAGCATTTAACAGAAAGAGAGAAGTGATGTTGTATCAGCGCTCGAGGCAGAGACCGGGACACCGTTCAAGCATAAATTACCTTCAGGCTTTAATAAATCTGTTTGGGAATCCAGTCTCCACAATGCGTTTCAACGCAATAAGCGTCTTTATCACTTGATAAAGACGCTTATTGCGTTGAAACGCGTTGTGGAGACTGGATTCCCAAACAGATTTATTAAAGCCTGAAGGTAATTTATGCTTGAACGGTGTCCGGTCTCTGCCTCGAGCGCTGATACAACATCACTTCTCTCTTTCTGTTCTCAATGTACAGGGATTCTAATAGATTGGCATAGCTTGGTGCCACACGGGTACCCATAGCACAGCCCTTCAGATTTATATAGATTTATATATGCAAAAACGTTGTTTTTCTGAATAAACACCAGACCATCTAGAAGAAATTTCTACTGATCATCAGCTATGGATGAGTCCTGGGATAGATAGTAGTCAACAGATTCTATACCTATAAAATGAGGGATATTTGAATATAGTGAGCCTACATCTAAGGAGCAAAAAATATTAGTCCTTGCAGGATACCTCTTTTAATAGTTTGATCAAATGTGTAATGTCACGTAGATGGGAATTCAACTTTAACACATATTTTAGCAAAAAAAGATCTAAGTAATGTGAAAGATTTGCTGTGATTGAACAGATTCTGGAAATTATAGGAGTACCGGGAGGGAGGGGGGGTTATGTCCCTACTGATTTTTGGCAATATAAAAAAAAGGGGTCTGGTGTAGGGATGGGCGAATCTACTCGCTGGGACTCGTTACTCGGCGAGTAGTAAGGGACTCGCAGGACTCGGTACTCTGCGAGTTTCCCAGCGTTTACTCGCACGAGTCCAATGCAAATCAATGGCAAACACTGACAAAACTAGGATTGCCATTGTCTTGCATTAGACTCGGCTAATGTGGCAGTGATAGCAGAGAAACTCGCAAAGTAACTGCTGTTACATTGCGAGCCGAGTCCAGCTGTCTTCTCTGTGTGCAGGCTGCCGCAGCTCCAGGGTCCTAGAGCCCGCCTGCTCACAGAGATGATGTAGCAGTGCTGAGATTGTTCTCAGTCTGCTCATTCCCTGTGCATAGACATCTATATCTATGCACAGGGGATGTAGCAGAGAGGACATCGCGTTTTGGACTACGTCGGACGGAAGAGGATTTTTTTAATTAAAGATGGAGTCCCTAATGGCTTTTTTTTTATTTCTAATAAAAAATTTTCTCTGTGTTGTGTTTTTTTAACCCTTTATTGGAGATTCTTAGTGGCTGGGTCAAACGTGGCCTGACATTAAGAATCTCGGGCTTAATACCAGCTTGTATAACAAAGCTGGTATTAACCCCTTTATTACCCAGCGTGCCACCGCCACCAGGGCCGCTGGAAGAGCGGGGTTCAGCGCCAGAGGATGGCGCTTCAATGAACGCGCCATCTTCTGGGGCGGCAGCGGGCTGCAATTTGCAGTGGGGGGTGCCCAGAAAGCTTGGGCATCCCTGCGCTGCGGATTCCAGCCCCCAGCTGCTTAGCTGTACCTGGCTAGACATAGAAATTGCGCGGAGCCCCACGCATTTTTTTTTTATTATTTCATGAAATTCATGAAATACCGTATATACTCATGTATAAGCCGACCCGTGTATAAGTCGACCCCCCTACTTTTGCCCCCAAAACCTGGGAAAACCTATTGACTCGTGTATAAGCTGAGGGTGGACCCCAGCACAGGTATACAGCCCCCAGCAGTGTGGTATACAGCAGCCCCAGAGGTATATACAGCAGCCCCAGTGGTAGTATACAGCAGCAGCCCCAGTGGTATATACAGCAGCAGCCCCAGTGGTTAGTATACAGCTGCCCCAGAGGTGTATACAGCAGCCCCAGTGGTAGTATACAGCAGCCCCAGAGGTATAAACAGCCCCAGTGGTAGTATACAGCAGCCCCAGTGGTAGTATACAGCAGCCCCAGTGGTAGTATACAGCAGCCCCAGTGGTAGTATACAGCAGCCCCAGAGGTATATACAGCCCCAGTGGTACTATACAGCAACCCCAGTGGTAGTATACAGCAGCCCCAGTGGTAGTATACAGCAGCCCCAGAGGTATATACAGCCCCAGTGGTACTATACAGCAGCCCCAGTGGTAGTATACAGCAGCTCCAGTGGTAGTATACAGCAGCCCCAAAGGTACTATACAGCAGCCCCAGAGGTATATACAGCCCCAGAGGTATATACAGCAGCCCTAGTGGTGTATACAGCAGCCCCAGAGGTATATACAACAGCCCTTAGGTAGTATACAGCAGCCCCAGTGGTGTATACAGCAGCAGCAGCCCCAGGGGTGTATACAGCAGCAGCCCCAAAGCTGTATACAGCAGCAGCCCCAGGGCTGTATACAGCAGCAGCCCCAGGGCTGTATACAGCAGCAGCCCCAAAGCTGTATACAGCAGCAGCCCCAGGGCTGTATACAGCAGCAGCCCCAGGGCTGTATACAGCAGCAGCAGCCCCAGGGCTGTATACAGCAGCAGCCCCAGGGCTGTATACAGCAGCAGCCCCAGGGCTGTATACAGCAGCAGCCCCGGAGGTATACAGGCCCCCCCATCAAGCTCCAGAGGCCCCCCCTTGCGCGGCAGCCTGTAAAGTAAAATCATACTTATCACTGTCCCGCGCTGTCCCGCCGCTTGCCGACACACGATCCCGGGCTTCAATCCGCGTCTTCCGGCTTCCGGCTTCCTGTGGTCGCGGGCAATGACGTCATTGCCCGCGACCACAGAAGACGCGGAATGAAGCCCGGGATCGTGATGTCGGCAAGCGGCGGGACAGCGCGGGACAGTGATAAGTATGATTTTACTTTACAGGCTGCCGCGCAAGGGGGGGGGCCCTGGAGCTTGATGGGGGGGCCTGTATACCTCTGGGGTTGCTGCTGTATATAGGCAATGTGCTCACAGGCATTTACATTCTGATTACCGTATATACTCGCGTATAAGCCGAGGGGGGACTTTTCAGCCCAAAATTTGGGCTGAAAAACTCGGCTTATACGCGAGTATATACGGTAATTAAAAAAAAGGGCTCCCCTATATTCTTGTGTCCGGCCAGGTACAAATAGGCACCTGGGGGTTGGCGGCAGCCCGTCGCTGCCTGCTGGATCCGGCTGGTTCCAGAAAAACGGCAAAGCGCACGTAAAATGTTTTTCTGACAAATCCATAAAACAATGTAAATAAAAGGGACTGCATCTTTATTAACCCCTGGACCATGGGCGAGGGGTTAATAAAGATCCAGTCCCTTTTTTAGGATTGTTTTATTGATTTTTCAGAAAATAAATTACATGGGCTTCGCCGTTTATCTGGAACCAGCCGGATCCAGCAGGCAGCGACGGGCTGCCCCCAACCCCCAGGTGCCTATTTGTACCTGGCCAGACACAGGAATATAGGGGAGCCCTTTTTTTTTATTATTTCATGAATTTCATTAAATAATTAAAAAAAAATGCGTGGGGCTCCGCGCAATTTCTATGTCTAGCCAGGTACAGCTAAGCAGCTGGGGGCTGGAATCCGCAGCGCAGGGATGCCCAAGCTTTCTGGGCACCCCCCGCTGCAAATTGCAGCCCGCAGCCGCCCCAGAAAGTGGCGCGTTCATTGAAGCGCCATCCTCTGGCGCTGAATCACGCTCTTCCAGCAGCCCTGGTGGCGGTGGCACGCTGGGTAATAAAGAGGTTAGGGCCAGCTTTGTATTATCAGCTGGCCCTAAGCTCGAAACTTATGGCGGTCACGCCAATATTAGACATGACCGCCATGAATTTCTATTAAATTGTTTTAAAAAAAACACAACACAGAGAAAATTTTTTATTAGAAATACAAAAAAAAAGCCATTAGGGACTCCATCTTTAATTAAAAAAATCCTCTTCCGTCCGACGCAGTCCAAAACGCTATGTCCTCTCTGCTCATCCCTGTGCATAGATATAGATGTCTATTCACAGGGAATGAGCAGACTGAGAACAATCTCAGCACTGCTACATCAGGCAGCAGGCGGGCTCTAGGACCCTGGAGCTGCGGCAGCCAGCACACAGAGCAGACAGGACTCTTATCTGTGCGAGTTTCCCAGCGATTACTTGCAAAGTAAACGAGTCCAATGCAAATCAATGGCAAAACTAGGATTGCTTCAGGCTGAAGCTTCCGAGACACATCTGTGATTTGTAAATCGCACACTACTCGCTATTACTCGCTTCCCCATTCATTAACATTGGACTCGCTAGACTCACAACGAGTAGCGAGTCCTGGGCTCGGACTCGCTAGAGTCAAGCGATTCCGAGTAATTTAGGATTCGCCCATTACTAGTCTGGTGATATTGTGTGTTTAAAAAATAATTTTGTCCAGTAAACCACCTAGGGCCGCAGTTCGAATTTTCTCCTAATTTTCCAGAAAGATCTGGGTAGATGGATCATACTCCAGTTTTTCATAGTAGTCTTTATATCCAAGAATCCTGAGTCCTTCTTGAATGTACCACACTCTATGCATAATAACAATCCCACCCCCCTTTGTCTGCCTCTTTAATAATGATATTCTTGTTCTGACTGAACATTGTTAATGCTTGTCTCTCAATAGTATTTAAAATATCACGTCCTTTGTCTTGGGTAAAGGGCCTAAGGTCCTTCAACATCAGTTGTTGAAAAGTTTCAACACGGGTCCCTTTATGGTGGACTGGATAAAAGTTTGAACTCTTCCTCACAGGAACATGGACAAATGGGCTTTCATAATTTAAGGAGGAGGTATTCCCATTGGTGGTTGGAGTTTTAGATGCACTTGGGGTTCATTTTTTTCCTCTATTAGGAAATGTCGTTCGCGTGTGATATTACAAAAAAAATTGTTCAAATCCAAATAAAGGGTAAAAGTATTTAAAGGTTTTACAGGGTAAAATGATAGTCTATGGCCCAGGAGGGATATTTCACCCTCTGAGAGTGTATAGTTGGAGATATTAAAAATCTCAACTTTTTCAGATTCATTTTTCGATGTATCACATTTATTAGAGAGTGTCGTGAGTTTACTAGATATGAATGATAGAAGGAGCGGTGTTAGAATGCGGCGCTAGGTAACACAAGATCAAACCTTCATAGAATTACCTTAAGTTTATTACACAAAGCTGCAGGGTGCGACCACAACGCGTTTCGACACACAAATCGGCATCTTTCTCAAGTGGATGAGGGGCCCCTGCTCAACCCTCTCTTATATATACCTATCACATGATCTTAACTAGTCATTCATTAGCAACATCTGTTACACTCATTATGCTCTCCTATGCTAGTTATTATTACTGCAATAGGCTACAAGCTCTATGTGTGCAGTCTAAATCATAATGTCATATTTTAAATGACAACATTTCTGACAATATTGGTAAAACACGTTATAAAACCTAATAAAAAATGATAAAAAGAGGCGCATTAGCAATCTCTTAAAGAATTTCACAAATGATTAATTTACTCTGATTCTTTAGCAATTTTTTATATAGCAAGTTTTTTAGTAAGTTTTTTGGCAAGTTTTTTTAGACAAGCTTTTTGGCAAGTTTTTTAGCAAGTTTTTTAACTCGTTTTTTAGCAAATTTTTGACAAGTTTTTTAACTAGTTTATCAAGTTTTTTAACTAGTTTTTTAGCAATTTTTTGGCAAGTTTTTTAACTAGTTTTTTTTTATTTTTTTATCTTATACCCCACAATAAAATTCACGATGGTCCATTCTATGGACGAGATCCAATTCCTTGATGTGAAGGTCACTCTGAAAGATAACAAGATAAAAACCTCCTTATTCACTAAGCCCACGGATAGAAATAAATTACTGCATTATGATAGCCATCACCCAAAAAACATGAAAAAGGCTATTCAAAAAGGGTAAATGCAAAGAGTCTGCAAGATCGTATCCGATCCCATTGAGTTAAAAGAGACCACTGATCTACTCACACAAAAATTTTTGAAACGTGGATACCCTAAGGGTGTTCTACAGCAACAAAAAAACCGTGCCCTCCAAGGCAAACCTCCGGTTGCCAATAAGGACAAACAAATCCCTACAGTGACAACGTTCTGTAATGAATCAGATGAAATTAAAAAAGCAATCATTGGTAATTGGAACATCTTATTTAGAAGTCTTCCTGAAATTGAAGAATTTAAAAAGCCCCCAATTCTGGTTTACAGAAAAGGGCGTAGTTTGAGAGACACCTTAATACAGGCTGATATTGGCAGCTTCAAAAAAGATATACAATCTACAATTACAGGCCAACGGAGAACAGGTAGCTTCCCATGCTATGGCTGCATAAACTGCCCCTATATACGCAAGGGTAATACTTTTGAACAAAGAGGGAATACCTACAAAATAAATGGATTCCATACATGTTCCTCTGACCATGTGGTCTACCTTCTAGATTGCCCTTGTGGGTTATATTACGTGGGTGAGACGACGTTAGAGTTTAAAGTGAGGATGGGTCAACACAGATATAGTATAAGAAAACAAATCCCTAATCTCCCCGTTTCTAAGCACTTTACTGAAGCCAACCATCAGGAGAGCGATTTGAAATGTAGAATTATAGACAGCGTTCCCCCTTTGAGAAGAAATGGCAACCGCAACAAACTGCTGATGGAGAAGGAGTTACGTTAGATACACCGGTTAGGTACTTTAAAACCAGGGGGTCTTAATGTAGATTATAAATTAAATACAATCATAAATTAAATGCAAACATTGTAACCTCATGAGTAAAACTGGCCGAAGAAAGATTTGAGATCCTTGTACCATGATGTTAAACCTTTTTCTCCGTTTTTATGATATTTTATTTTGCACTGTGTTTTTATCATATTACTGTATAAGCAATTATGCTTTTTTTTTAATTGAATACACTTTAGTACTGAAACAGATCTTTGTTTTTTTCAGGCTACTTCATATGGACGAAAAACCTACCCCATTATGACTCACCCTGAAATTGAAAGTGCAATGCGTGATACCTTATTGTTTTTTATCTAATTGTTTTTTATCTAATTGTTCTCTTTTTTTCTAAATTTTATACCTTCAATGATAATTTTTGGTGTTGCACATATAAAGATGTTGGTTTATAATATACCTTGTGGTTGCACTTCTGCGATTTTTATAGGCCGCATTTTTATTTTTTATTTTTTATTTTATTACAAGATTTTTTGCACTGGTGTGAACTATTTTCACTGTAACCTGTATTGTTGATTATCATATACACACATTTCTAGTTTTTATGACCATATTATTTATCTTAGTGGTAAACTGGTTCAATTTAATCCCTGTTTTGTATTGAGGATTTATATAAATCCCCCCTTAGTTGCAGTTAAAGAACCACACACCACTGAACTGATGTATTTATTACCTGTACTTCCTGATCGCCTAGATTTAGTGTACTTGTTCTTGTCTCCCTCATCCTCATGTAAAGCACCATGGAACCTAATGGCGCTATATAAATAAATAATAATAATAATAATAATATATTCAATACATCTGAATGGTCTCATTTTATGGCACATGATATAGCACAGCCACTAGATGGCGCTAAAAGCTTCTTACACTTATAAATTCTACTTAACTTAATATTGCTTTTTGCACAATTTTGCACAATATTCAAATCTATATGATTGTTTTTTTACTTATGATGGCCTTTTGAGCAAAGGCCATAATACTTATTAACATTTTTGAGATGCACCACTTTCTTTTACTTCCAGCACCACTGGCCCCATTTCATATAGAAATTCATATGAAGCCTCTATAATGATGGCAATAGGGTACACTTATGCATGGCCCTATCAAATTAGGTTTTTCACACTGTATGCAGTCCATATATACCTGATTGATTTGCTAATGTCTTTTTGTATTTTTTTGATTAATGTAATAGTTGTCACTTATTTATTTATGCACAACCACTAATATAATATTGATGTTTCTCTGCTTTTTAATGACTCTAATCAGTTGTCAATTTAATATGCTAATGTTTGTATATATAAACTGCATTTCCTGTTGAGACACTTGTGCCTGAGGAAATGTCTTTGTGACTTGAAATGTTGCATGTTTTTGTGCCTGTCCTAATAAAGAAAGTTCTTATCACATTGAGAACTTGGAGTGCTGCAAGTCTTTCTCCAGACCCGGATTTGTCTACAACCTTTAAAGATAAAGTTTGATTTGCCTGCACCTGCTTTTCAGCTGTTTATGCTGCTCCCTGACCCAGTTTATTCTACCATCTATCTATCTTCACTAGGCCCTGTCACTCAGAGCTGACAGCTGTATGGCAGAACAGAATGCAGACATAGTCTACATTATGTCTGCATACAGTTTCCATTCAGTTTGAGCATATTATCAGCCATCTCTGCCTTTTTACAGCCCTTTTAGACCTTATTGTCGGGCCCTGCAGAAAATTACTCACGTTTCCCATTGACTTACCGTATATACTCGTGTATAAGCCGAGTTTTTCAGCCCAAAAAATGGGCTGAAAAGTCCCCCCCTCCGCTTATACACGGGTCAATACGGTAACAGAAGCTGTGGCTAATGGCGCTCGTCCCGCTCCTGAGGCTTCGTGGGCAGGGCTATGTGGGGAAGATGGCGCCAGGCTATTGTACACAAGGGAGGAAGAGGCAGCCAGACAGGAGGAGACAGGTGGACCGTCTCTGCCCTCCCGTTCTCTGCTCCCTGACAGCACCCGGAGCTCTCAGCTGATTACTGCAGCGGCGGGGTGTGCAGGCGGGAGAATCCAGCAGAGCACCGGCCACGCCGCTCCAGAGTCATCGCTGCGGTCCCCTTGGTCCTCCTGGCGTCACCGGGGTAAGTGCAACCTGGTGTCCCCACAGAATGGCAGAGTGGGGACACTGGAAGTAACAGACTGGGATTATGTGCACTTTGCCTGGGAGCGACCAGCCATGTTAGAGCCCAGGCCACTCTCCCAGCAGTGCATATATAGTGCTGTATATACTGGGGGTGCTGTATATACTGGGGCTGCTGTATATACCACTGAGGGCTGCTGTATATACTGGGGGTGCTGTATATACTGGAGATGCTGTATATAGGGGATGCTGTATATACTGGGGATGCTGTATATGGAGGATGCTGTATATACTGGGGGTGCTGTATATACTGGGGCTGCTGTATATACCACTGAGGGCTTCTGTATCTACTGGGGGTGCTGTATATACTGGAGATGCTGTATATACAGGGATGCTGTGTATACTGGGGATGCTGTATATGGGGGATGCTGTATATGGAGGATGCTGTATATACTGGGGGTGCTGTATATACTGGGGCTGCTGTATATACCACTGAGGGCTGCTGTATATACTGGGGGTGCTGTATATACTGGAGATGCTGTATATAGGGGGATGCTGTATATACTGGGGATGCTGTATATGGGGGATGCTGTATATGGAGGATGCTGTATATATTGGGGGTGCTGTATATACTGGGGCTGCTGTAATATACCACTGAGAGCTGCTGTATATTCTGGGGGTGCTGTATATACTGGAGATGCTGTATATAGGGGGATGCTGTATATACTGGGGATGCTGTATATGGGGGCTGCTGTATATAGGGGGATGCTGTATATGGGGGCTGCTGTATATAGGGGGCTGCTGTATATAGGGGGATGCTGTATATGGGGGCTGCTGTATATAGGGGGCTGCTGTATATAGGGGGATGCTGTATATGGGGGATGCTGTATATATGGGGATGCTGTATATAGGGGGATGCTGCTGTATGTACTGGGGATGCTGTATATACTAATGGGGCTGCTGTATACCATATTGCTGGGACCTGTATACCACTGGGGGGGCCTGTATAGCACAATGCTGGGGGCTGTATACCACACTGCTGGGGGCTGTATACCTGTGCTGGAGTCCACCCTCGGCTTATACACGAGTCAATAGGTTTTCCCAGGTTTTGGGGGCAAAAGTAGAGGGGTCGGCTTATACACGGGTCGGCTTATACACGAGTATATACGGTACATTGTACACACTATTTGGAACGAATATGTAAGTATTACAAAGTACTCATTACAAATGAAACAATTACGAATATTTATGTACTCGCTCATCCCTTGTGACAGGCCTAACAGCCTTTTTAGGGAAAACTGAAGGATTTGAGATTCACAGGTTAGAGGCCAATCAGAGCCTTTTCAGGGGAAACTTAAATGTTTGAGATTTATAGGTTAGAGGCCAAACAAATCCTTTTTCTGGGAAACCGAAGGATTTGAGATTAACAGGTTACAGGCAAAACAGAGCCTTTTTAAAGGAAACTGAAGGATTTAAGACTCACAGATTAGAGGACAAACAAAGCTTTTTTATGGGAATTGGAAGAATTTGAGAAACACAGGTTACAGGCAAGAAAATTCTTTTTTAGCGGTAACTGAAGGATTTGGCAATCTTTTCTTGAATGCAAAAAGCACGGCTTTGCCAATGCACACAGGTTGGGGAACTACACTTGTTCTCAGTACAAAATGCCTATGCCTGGATGGACACTCTTGTCCTCCAATGCTATCTAAAAAGTGATTGAGTATTTAGCTATCTAAATGTGCAATATGGATCGAGCAGCATGGAGTGGTAGCAGCACTGTCCCTAGCAGTAACACTCTCAAAATGGTGGCATCAATAATTGGCCACTTCTTATATCACGTGACTTTGGCAGCCAATGAAACAAGCCAGTCAATGACAGAAGCCCTTTTGTCTTCATCTTGTGGATGTTTTATGAATCCTAATTGGCTGCAGACCAGATACATCCCCTCAAAAAATGCCGGAAAAATAAAATGGAGTCTGACTTCCTTCATCGAACAGGTCCCCCTGGCTTTCCTTTTTTTGTTCAAATAATTTTTATTCGAGTTTCAATAAATCAAGTACAAAGTATAATAATCAAATACAGTCGTACAGCAAACTGATAAGAAGTAGAGAAGTCAAAGGTATAATATGAAGAGATTACCTTATTACAATCAATTTCATCAAATACAGAACACCAAAAGAGAACAATGAAAGTAAACAGGGAAACAAAGAATTACACATCTCCAAATAATACTTTGGGAAGTAATTATGAAATAGTATAACTAAAGGCAATCAATACTAAGGACCAAGAATCTCAAGCTAAGTCAAGTTATGAAGAACTGCTCTTCAGCAGATAAACATAAGGGAGAGAGGAAAGGAAATGAAGGGGGGGGAAAGGTAGCGATAGACACTTACTATAGTACAAGCTATGGACAATGAGTCCATCATACAGTCCAGTGGTGAAGCCTAGAGAAAGTTATCTGGGGGGACTTTGGCTGACTTTAAGAACGGAGATGGAAATTTTATATTCCACAATGCCCATTTCTTCTGATATTTGGTTTGTAGGCCATTTCTAATAGCGAATGAATATTCAAAAGAATTATGAGATGCAATTCTGTCTATGACATCCTGTATAGATGGGACTGTAGACTCTCTCCAAAGTGAGGCAATCATAGTTTTTGCTGTTAAAAGAATATGAATCGTAAGTGGCCTTATACGTTTTGGAAGAGAATCCAACCCAACCAAAATCAACACTAACTCAGGAGATAGAAGAACCTCAATTCCAGAAATATCTTTAATTAGATGCCTTATGTCTCTCCAAAATTTTTTAAGGAATTGACATCCCCAGAACACATGAGTCAGATCAGCAGTTTGGTTACAGTTCCTCCAGCACATCGGGGAGTTGAGTGAATTAAACTTATTTAGCTTCAACGGAGTAAGATACCATCTTGAATACAATTTAAATTGGGTCTCAATAAGGGAGATGCACGGTATCTGTGTATACATAAGATCAAAGGACTTGCCAAGTTGTTCAGTATTTATAGAGATGTTCAGGTCTTTCTCCCAGGCTACTACATTTGAAGATTTCACATAGACCGAATCTAGGTTAATGTCCTGATATATGTTTTTCAACTTCCAAAAAAAGGTACTCTGCGGGAACTTCAAAAGTTGTGTCACATTGTGAGTAAGAGAGAATACCAGTTTATGGTTCAACAGAATGCGATGAATCTCCACCCAGGTTTTAACTTCTATGTCTTCCAGACCATAAGTGTTTTGTAGGACTGCAAAGGGAATCAACCTTCCTCTGCCATCCAAGATGTTAGATATAAAACCAATCCCATGGTCATTCCAGGATTTAAGTTTCAGGTTTGCAGAAATATAGTCTAATATATCAATTGGGATCCAAGTAGGTGGATGAGGTTCAAAGCTTTTCAATGATTTGGAAACAAACAATCTCCAGGATTGAATAGAGGCTTTCACTAACGTTATTTTCGGAAGAGGTTTGTTTTGCTTTCCTTTTTTTTAATCCAATCACTAACCGAACAAATACGTTCACTGACATTTTTGAAAATTGCTATGTTCATGCCAAATTTGAAATTGGTGAACATGTTCAGGGAAGTTTCTCTGATTCTAGTTAGCATATATTGTAAATGCATATCTGCCAACAAGAGTTTGACATTTAACCCCTTAGTGACGGAGACAATTTCCACCTTAATGACAAGACCATTTTTTGCAATTCTGACCAGTGTCCCTTTATGAGGTGATAACCATGGAACACTTCAATGGATCCTAGCGATTCTGAGATTGTTTTTTCGTGACTTATTGGGCTTCATGTTAGTAGTAAATTTAGGTTGATAATTTTTGTGTTTATTTGTGAAAAAAAATCAAAAATTTGGCAAAAATTTTGAAAATTAGCAATTTTCAAATTTTGAATTTTTATTCTGTTAAATCAGAAAGTTATGTGACACAAAGTAGTTAACAAATAACATTTCCCACATGTCTACTTTACATCAGCACAACTTTGGGAAAAAAAAAACTTTGGGGTTAGGAAGTTATAAGGGTTCAAATTTCATCAGCAATTTCTCATTTTTCCAGCAAAGTTAACAGAACCATATTTTTAATGACCTCATCACATTTGAAGTCCCTTTGAGGGGCGTACATGACAGAAAACACCCAAAAGTGACACCATTCCAAAAACTGCACTCCTCAAACTACTCAAAACTACATTCAAGAAGATTATTAACCCTTCAGATGCTTCACAGAAACTAAAGCAAAGTGGAAGGAAAAAAAAAACATTTTAATTTTTCCAACAAAAATGTTCTTTTAGCCTCATTTTTTTCATTTTCACATGGGAAACAGGATAAAATGGATCCTATAATTTGTTGGGCAATTTCTCCTGAGTACACTGATAACTCATATGTGGTCATAAACTACTGTTTGGGCGCACGGCAGGGCTCAGAAGGGAAAGAGCGTCATTTGACATTTGGAGCTAATTTTCCACTCAAAAAGTCTAATGGTGCTCCTTCCCTTCCGAGCTCTGCTGTGCGCCCAAACAGTGGTTTATGACCACATATGAGGTATTGGTGTACTCAGGAGAAATTGCTTAACAAATTTTAGGATGCATTTTATCCTGTTGCTCATGTGAAAAGGAAAAAATTGAGGCTAAAAGAATATTTTTGTGGAAAAAAAAGTACTTTTTCATTTATATGGATCAATTTGTGAAGCACCTGGGGGTTCAAAGTGCTAACTATGCATCTAGATAAGTTCCTTGGGAGGTCTAGTTTACAAAATGGGGTCACTTGTGGGGGAGCTCTAAGGTTTAGGCACAGAGGGGCTCTCCATACGTGACATGGTGTCCGATAACAATTGGAGCAAATTTGCCATTCAAATTGTTAGCGGACACCATGTCATGTATGGAGAGCCCCTGTGTGCCTAAACATTGGATCGCCCATTTTGGAAACTAGACCCCCAAGGAACTTATCTAGATGCATAGTGAGCACTTTGAACCCCCAGGTGCTTCACAAATTGATCCGTAAAAATTAAAAGGTATTTTTTTTTTTCACAAATGTTTTCTTTTTTTATTTTTACAGATTAATTTGTGAAGCACCTGGGGGTTCAAAGTGCTCACTATGCATCTAGATATGTTCCTGGGGGGGTCTAGTATCCAAAATGGGGTCACTTGTGGGACAGCTCCAATGTTTAGGCACCCAGGGGCTCTCCATATGCGACATGGTGTCCGCTAACAATTTGAATGGAAAATTAGCTCCAGTTGTTAGCGGGCACCATGTCACGTATGGAGAGTCCCTCTGTGCCTAAACATTGGAGATTCCCCAAAAGTGACCTTATTTTGGAAACTAGACCCCTCAAGGATTATATCTAGGGGTATTGTGAGCATTTTGAACCCACAGGTTCTTTAGAGAATGTGATAACAATAGGTCATCATAATGAAAATATTCTATTTTTTCACAAAAGTGTTGTTTTAGCACCAAATTTTTCACTTTTACAAGAGGTAACACCAAAAACTGGATCACACATTTGTTATCCACATTCTTATGAGCGCATTGATACCCTACAAGTAGCCAAAATATTATGTTTACACAAATGGGAGGGCTCAGAAGGTACGGAGCATTATATGAATTTTGGAAAAGCTGAAATAGATTGCGGGCACCATGTCCCATTTGCAGGGTCACTAGGGATCCTAAAGAGCAGAAACCCCCCACAAGTGACCCCATTTTGGATTATATCTAGGCATATAGTGAGCATTTGGAACCTACAGCTAATTAACAGAATTTCATAACATAGGTTGTCATATTCAACATTTCCTTTTTTTCACACAATTTCTCCCTTTTAGACCAGGGTTAGATTAACGTTTTCATGGGGGTTGCGCTGCAAACATAGTTTTTGGCAGCCCTGACACCTTGTTATGGCCATGGTAACGCGGCGTCAGCGCTGCCAATGCTTACCTATGGAGACTTGGCCTCCAAGCGCTGATCAAACGCCGGCATCTGAGTGCCGGAGTTGGAAATCTCGCGCCTTTTCACAGCGCGAGCAAAGAAGCTTCTGAAAGCACTCAGATGCCGGCTTTTGAGCTGCACTAGGTTCCGCGTCTCCATAGGTAAGCATTAGCAGCACCGATGCTGTGTTACCATGATGGTAACAAGGTGTCAGGGTTGCCAAAACCTATGTTTTGGACGCAATGAAGCGTTAATGTGACCGTAGCCTTAGGGCATGTGCACAAGATCCGGAGACACCGTTTCCTGGACGTCTGCTCTCCTGCATTTTTTTTTTATTGTTTCTTTATTATATTTTTAAAACCAAAAACATGGGGCTTCGCTATATTTGTGGTCCAGCCAGGTAAAGCAGGCAGCTAGGGGCTGCCACCAACCCCCTGCCTGGTTTTACCTGGCCGGAAACGAAAATATAGGGAAGCCCTTTTTTTCTAAATTATTTCTTGAAATAATTTAAAAAAAATACGCGTGGGCTTCTCCATATTTTTGGGCCAGCCAGATACAACTAGACAACTGGGGGCTGAAATCCTCAGCGTAGGAGGCCCAATATTTCTTCCCCTCCCCCCACTGTGAATTGCAGCCCGCAGCCGCCCCAGAAAATGGCGCCTTCATAGAAGCGCCATTTTCTGGCGCTGTATCCAGCTCTTCCAGCTGCCATGTAGCGGTGGCCGACTGGTTAATAAGGGTTTAATGTCAGATTTTTAGCAGCTGGCACTAAGCCCGAGATACATAATCTCTGGTCAATATTAGACCAGGCCATTAGGAATCTCTAGTAAATACTAAAAAGAAGTCACAACACAGATAAAAATATTTTTATTGAAAAAAAAAAAACACAAACACTTATTTAGACTCCATCTTTACTATTCTGTGGTGTCCGACGTAGTCCAGTGGGTGGTGATGTCCAACGTAGTCCAATGGGCGGTGATTTCCGATGTAGTCCAGTGGGCGGTCCTGCAACGATTCTCAGTGTTATAGCATATGGGGGCATCCCCCATATGCTATAAGACCAGGGATCTTCCCAGGGAAATGATAGGTCATAAACTCTGAAAGTTCATGACCCATCAAGATCCTGGGGTCACACAGGGGTTATCACTGATCTTCATGGTGACCTGCTTTGGAGATCACCATGAAGATCAGTGTTAACCCCTGTGTGATCCCAGGATCTTGATGGGTCATGAACCCACTGAGTTCATGACCTATTAAGATCCTAGTGTCACACAGAGGTACTGATATTCATGGTGATCTGCTTTGGAGATCACCATAACAATTTGTGTTAACCCCTGTGTGAACCCAGGATCTTGATAGGTTATGAACTCAATGAGTTCATGCCCTATCACATCCTGGGCGCGCGCACAATTGCTCCCCCAGCGGCGCGCGCACAGGAGCGCACACAGAAGAGGACAGCGCTGCAGCAGGAGAGGATCCCAGGACCCCAGGACCACGGGACTGTAGGCAGGATCGCTGGATCGGTAAGAGAGAGAGAGGGGGGAACTGACTGGGGCACGGGGGACCTGACTGGGGAATGAAGGGCCTGTAAACTATGTAAAAATGTGATGTTTGGTCACATCGAATGGAGTTTCAGAGCAGGCAGTGGTATATGTGTGAGGGGGCAGGGACCGAGGATCTATGGCCGGGTGGGTTGGCAGGGATCGAACTGCAGAGGGGACAGAGGGGCTAGAGGGGCACCGGGGGATGCGATTTCCATGCGATCTGATATGTGAGACATGTCAGATCGCATGGAGATGCATGTGAAATGCAGGGGAGGCGGCAGGTTTTCGAGCCCACTGCCGCCATTTTGGGATACATTGGGGGAGGGGTGGGGGTGGGAGGGAGATCCCTGATACCAGGGGTTAATGCTTAACTTTCATCCGACATGTGTTTTGATCAGGCCCGGACTGACAGGTGGGAGGGGCGGGACTTTTCCCTATGAACCGCCCACTTGTGGGGTGCGGGTGGGCCGCCCGCTCCTCCAGCCTCAGCATTGCTTTAAATCTGTCACCGAGCGGCAACGGCATGCAGGGGGCGGGGCCATGGACGCGAAGGGGGCGGGGCCGTTTCCCCAAAGCAGTGCCCTTCTCTCAGCAATCAGGATGACAGGGGCAGGTCCCAAGCCCTCCCACCATCTTCATCACATTCCTGATCTCTCTCTGAGATGATCATGTGACCCCTGATGCCTCCCCTCCATGTGACATCATCACAGGTCCTACTGGTATATGTGAGTATTATGTCTGTGTGTGTCTTTCTGAGTGTTGTTCTGTCTGTCTGAGTGTCTCTATCTGTGTGTTTGACAGTGTCTGTCTGTGTGTCTCTCTGTCTCTACACAACACTATACAGTATATACAGGTCCACACTACATGCTGTACTAGTGTGCCTATATACTGTGTATATATAGTGTGGACCTGTATATACAGTATAGTGCTGTGTATGCAAGATATAACCAACAGTCTCAGATGTACCCAGAGTCCACAGCGTGTAACGAGCCCAGAGTCCACAGCGTGTAACGAGCCCAGAGTCCACAGCGTGTAACGAGCCCAGAGTGCACAGCGTGTAATGTGCCCAGAGTCCGCAGCATGTAATGAGCCCAGAGTCCACAGCGTGTAACGAGCCCAGAGTCCACAGCGTGTAACGTGCCCAGAGTCCACAGCGTGTAACGAGCCCAGAGTCCACAGCGTGTAACGTGCCCAGAGTTCACAGCATGTAACGAGCCTAGAGTCCACAGTGTGTAACGAGCCCAGAGTCCACAGTGTGTAACGTGCCCAGAGTCCACAGCGTGTAACGTGCCCAGAGTCCACAGCGTGTAACGAGCCCAGAGTCCACACCGTGTAACGTGCCCAGAGTCCGCAGCATGTAACGAGCCCAGAGTCCACAGCGTGTAACGAGCCCAGAGTCCACAGCGTGTAACGTGCCCAGAGTCCGCAGCATGTAACGTGCCCAGAGTCCACAGCATGTAACGAGCCCAGAGTCTGCAGCGTGTAACGAGCCCAGAGTCCGAAGCGTGTAATGTGTCCAGAGTCCGCAGCGTGTAACGTGCCCAAAGTCCGCAGCGTGTAACGTGCCCAGAGTCCACAGCGTGTAACGAGCCCAGAGTCCACATCGTGTAATGTGCCCAGAGTCCGCAGTATGTAATGAGCCCAGAGTCCACAGCGTGTAACTTGCCCAGAGTCCACAGCGTGTAACGTGCCCAGAGTCCACAGCGTGTAACGAGCCCAGAATCCACAGCGTGTAACGAGCCCAGAGTTCACAGCATGTAACGAGCCTAGAGTCCACAGTGTGTAACGAGCCCAGAGTCCACAGCGTGTAACGTGCCCAGAGTTCACAGCATGTAACGAGCCTAGAGTCCACAGTGTGTAACGACCCCAGAGTCCACAGCGTGTAACGTGCCCAGAGTTCACAGCATGTAACGAGCCTAGAGTCCACAGTGTGTAACGAGCCCAGTGTCCGCAGCGTGTAACGAGCCCAGAGTCCGCAGCGTGTAATGTGCCCAGAGTCCACATCGTGTAACGAGCCCAGAGTCCACAGCGTGTAATGTGCCCAGAGTCCACAGCGTGTAACGAG
Source organism: Allobates femoralis (assembly GCA_033576535.1). Lineage (NCBI taxonomy): Eukaryota > Metazoa > Chordata > Amphibia > Anura > Aromobatidae > Allobates > Allobates femoralis. The sequence goes on from JARQOC010000002.1 coordinate 493,437,832, forward strand.
CCCAGAGTCCACAGCATGTAACGAGCCCAGAGTCCACAGCGTGTAACGTGTCCAGAGTTCACAGCATGTAACGAGCCTAGAGTCCACAGTGTGTAACGAGCCCAGAGTCCACAGCGTGTAACGTGCCCAGAGTCCACAGCGTGTAACGAGCCCAGAGTCCACAGCGTGTAACGAGCCCAGAGTCCATACCGTGTAACGTGCCCAGAGTCCGCAGCATGTAACGAGCCCAGAATCCACAGCGTGTAACGAGCCCAGAGTCCACAGCGTGTAACGTGCCCAGAGTCCGCAGCGTGTAACGTGCCCAGAGTCCGCAGCATGTAACGAGCCCAGAGTCTGCAGTGTGTAACGAGCCCAGAGTCCGCAGCGTGTAACGTGCCCAGAGTCCGCAGCGTGTAACGTTCCCAGAGCCCGCAGTGTGTAATGTGTATACAGCAGGCAGCTTCTAGTGTGTACACAGCGGACAGTCTGTGCTGTGTATACAGCCCGCAGTCTGTAATGTGCAGCAACAGAACATTTTCCTGAGAGCTCTCTCTGTGTTCTTCCCAGTGTCTCCATGAATTCTGTTCTCTCTGCACCTAGCACTGGACTTTTTGCCTCCACCTTTCATCTTTACCCATCTTTAGGATCAGGCTCAGTCTTGGCTATCTATATACCACAGCATCCTATCTATAAAGCACAGCCTCCTGGGTATGCTGGGTATAATTCTCCTGTCTACTGAGTGTAATCCTCAGCATCTGTATTCTGTATATATACCCTGCACAGCACCACTTCTCCTGTCCTGTATACTGGGTGTAATTCTCAGTATCTGTATTTTTCTGTATATATACACCGCACAGCACCACTTCTCCTGTCCTGTATACTGGGTGTAATCCTCAGTATCTGTATTATTCTGTATATATACACAGTACAGTAGCACTTCTCCTGTCCAGTTGTCAGAGGTGGTATTGGACTTTGATTTTCAGCATTCAACTGTTGTTTAAATTAACTATCCCCAATATGGAAGTCATCACTTCTCTTCTGTATAGATGGTGACTTGCCCTTCGCTCTGGATCTGACCACTGGGACCCCACGATCCCAAGAAACGTGGCTGTAAGCGGTGGGGGGGGTTTTCGCCGCCGCAAGTGGCGGATCTGCCGCACCTGGCAGAACAGCACTTGCCGTACACAATGCATGGGGCTTGCCGCATCTGGGCTGCAATTCGGCTGATCCGGTAGATGCGGTGCCACCTGGTGGATTGGCTGCAAACATCACTTTATCGCTGATGTGAAAGCAGCCTGCGAAAGTAATGAGGTCATGACAACGTAAAAGCAAATTTCACTGATCGAGGCTGATGGGTGTTATAGTATGTGGGCTGGTGAGGCTTGTTTTCCAGGGCTGCTTTTTGGTCCCAGTCCGACCCTGGTTTTGATGTTGGATGAAAGTGAAAGCATTTTTTAATGGCTATGACTATATTTGTAATGTCATGACCGGTAAATGACCGGTAGCGGGAAAAAAAGTGCACGATCCTTAATCTGCTGGGTCTCAGCTACCCCTGGTAGCTGAAACCCTGGAGATTTTCGGCCACTGGGGGGCGCTGCAGGGCCTTTTCTGTTCTGACTTATTTTCACGTCAGAACAGAATAAGGACCCGGTAATGCTGCCATATATACAGTGGGCCATCACTAAGGTGTTAATGATCATAGAGTCTATCGATTATACGATTGTATGATGGTCTGAAAGGTATGTTTATTAACCTTTTTACCCCATGTTTTTAATTAAATTATTTTATTTTCATATTTTTATTGCTGCCTTTTTTTCTTTTTTTTCATTACGCTTGTGGCTGATCTTACAATTTAAGCAAGTACTTATTATTAGGTCTCTTAATATCTAAATATTTTCCATTACAGCTTACACAGGAGAATACTATTGAATGGAATTACAAAGATTTATTGTTAGTTGACTTCTAGTGAGATGTCTTTCTCTCTCTATTACACTGTGGAATCTAAATGTCAGGTTACTTATTCACACAGGGAACTTATGAATACAATCCCTTTTTACTTTTGATAGTGCAACGTGATTGACATTTCTTCATGCTGCATTTAGATTTGCATTGGCATTGCATTAAACGTATAGAATCTGCCAATGTGTAGTCAACCCAGTATTTTTGTCTCCAGGAGATATCTTAAAAAACAGAAAAGTATCAAGCTGGATAATAAATAGGTGTAAAAGAAAAATATTTTAATAACAGTTGGTGTGGAGCAATTAGCGGTTAAATGCTGCTTTCTTGACATTACGCTAGTCATGCAGGTGTGTCTCAGGTTTTTTTCAGTAGCACATGAAATTAATTTTTTTTAAATTATTCACAGAGCCTACAAATCCTGGCACAGGGAAATCCAATTATTTTTTATTGAACAATATATGAAGTAACAAGTAGTCTTGGGTATTCAAAGTTTAAATGTCACTTCAACAATAAAAGTTAAAATACTTTCCTTTCATTGCACATTATATGGTAGATCTATGATAGAGTAGCTCACCATGAGCATCCAACCTACTTGATTACCATTATTTAGTATCTACTTTATACTGGTCACTCATTGACTTTTTACAACGGATCAAAAGCCCCTTTGAAGCTTGAAGAGAGCCTGTGGTGTTGTAGTTATAAAATGTGGATTTCAGAATATAAAAATAGAAATGAAACAGAAAAAATCAATTGTAGTGACTAAAAGGAAATTCAACTTATGTTAGTAATACTTTGGTGTGCTATTTAATTTTTTTTTTACAAAAAGGTTTGTCTTTTGAACATGTATGAAATGATACCCTGAATCAAATAAGAACAAAAATATTATCGGTTGTTATGGTTGTAAAAGTCATCTGTTGACCTAAAATTATCTATACATCAACTAACTATGAAGAGATACACGCAGTAAAATGTATTCAGAAAAAAGTGTCCATTCTGCCTGCAGCAATAAATCAGAGGTCAGCATCTAAACTGCCCTAGAATAATAAGTTCAATTCTCATTATTTTCTTATGGCAAAAAAGGTCGTCCTATTTCCTTAGAGGTATAAGAACCAGATACTGTTAGTATGCTATGGACAAGACCCTAGATTTTATATAGTCACAAAAGAAGTGCGCTACACCGCTAAATTTGATTTAAATTCAAATGTTCTATATATAAATGCTATTTATAAGATATACCAGATGTGGGCCCGATGCTATCGCATCAGGAGGCCAGTGATGTCACAATGAGGGTAGTCTCTGGTGCTGGGCATGGTGGCTGTCTCCCCCTGTCCACTCTCTCTTGCCCCCCTCTACTGTCTTCTCACCCGGCCGATGATCAAACAAGAAAGCTGGAACAACACACCACAAGAAGGTAAATCTGCAGAGTCCGCAATGAGTCCAAACAAAGGAAACAGATCCGGGGCACCTCCCGATAATCCTTGTGCCAGATAAATGAAAGCAATAATCCTTCCAAGAGTCCAATGGATGCAACACAATCGCACGGACGATGAGATCTGGCCTCAGCTCAGGTCTCGCTCCGGTCACTTCCACACTCGACTCACATCTGATCCTAAAAACATGAATGTATAGTATGGGCTCCTGGGTTCAGCCCATGCGTAGGGGAGTAGGGGTCACACCTACTGCTGAATGGTTTGCTCCATCAGAAGACTCTGGAAAGGCATGGCTCCATTGTGTCTGGCAGTATGTGGATTGGACTATCCACCTGCTGGGAGGAAGAATGGCCAATCCTTCACTAGTTGTTGACCGATGCTTAATTACATTACAGGAATGCAATTCTTGGGGGAAGGAGACATGTTAAATTATAACAATAAATTGCATAGTATACAGCTAATTGAAAATGGAGAAAGGTTACAACACATCAAATGGCATAGTATACAGAAATACAGGACAGGGAAAAGGCATATATCATGACATCTCCCGCTATGTGTTCCCCCCCCATATGTGCTGTCTAGAGATGAGCAAACCTTTCAATGTTTGGTTCGCCAAACAGTCAATGTTCGGTGAATATGTTTATCCAACAGTTTGCTGAACATTTGAACCCCATTGAAATCAATGGGAGGGAAAATCAAGGGCCTAGAAAACACCTTAATAGGGGCCCAAAAGTTGCCAAACACAGCTCAAACCATTTTAAAGTGGAGCTCCGCTGTTTTGGCACATATGTTATCTTCTTTCTTCACTATTGCTTAGGAAGCTTCAGCACTACTGCAACATTCACCATGCACGTGGGCCAGCTCATGAACCTCAGACATCTTCATCTAGACTTCTCTGATGTTATCTCAGGTTACAAAGTGGGTATTATGCAGCAGAGAATCTTTTTAAGCAGTTTTAGAGAACCTGCATCAAAATCTGCATGTCTATCCTGAGGCCAGCAAGGTATATGAGAGTTCATAAGTGCTGTGCCGATATGGTTTTTTTTCTAGAAGATTTTGGGGCAGAAAAATGAAATCTGAACCACATGTGCAAGGAAAAAAAAGCAATGAAGGCACAGCACTTCTGGTCTGTCCTAGACTTTGCTGGCCTGAGGATAGACATGCAGATTTTGGTGCACATTCTCAAAATCTGAATAAAAAATATCATCAAACAATGCACCATGGGCACATCCTAAGAGGGTCCAAAGATTACTGCAATTGTGGTGAAAGGGCTTTAGGATTCTTCTTGCCTTCTAGCTACTTCCTCAGAGACTTCTAGGGCAGGGGTGGCCAACTATAGTCCTCAAGATCTGAAAACAGTGAAAGTTTTAAGGATTTCCTTAGCATTGCACAGGTACTAATTATTTTACCTGCAGAGCTGATGGATGATTCCAGCACTGTATAATGCTAAGTAAATCGTGAAAAAATGCATTGTTTGTGGTCCTTGAGAGCTGCACTTAGCCAGCCCTGTTTGACTGGCATGGGTGAAATGTCTTGCATTTTTATACCTCAGACCTTCAGGCCTTTGGCTTGTCCACCAGTCTCTGTATGGCAGTATCAAAGCTCCTGTTTGCAAAAACAGTCCAGCACACAAAGAATGAACTCAAACAGCTTATAAATCTCAAACATAAACAGAAAAATATACATAGTATATAAATATAATGAAAGTCCCACAGTAATCAGCAACACACAGACTGTTAAAGTGGTGGAAAGGCCATGAATGACAGATTCCATTAAGGTCTTTAAAGGGATCCTGTCACACCCAAACCACCTCCTAAGCTATTAAAAGCTGTCCCTAGAGCATAGTAACACTTACCCTACACTCCTTTTAGCTCCTAAATGCATATATTGAAACTGAATATAAATGTTATAAAAGTACCTCATTACTGATGTTAATGAGTGACTATGGTATTCATAGTCACCCAGCCAGGCTGTCCCTCTTCATAATATCACGCCTCAATAGGCGTGATCTTCATCATACATTCAAATGCGCTCCTCCCTGCGCGCCTCCCCACTCTCCTATTCCGGACCGCTGCTGTGTGGGGGCATTTCCGGCGCCGGGTGATGTATTTACACCTGCGCCGCTGTTAGCTTCAAGTCCCGCATGCGCAGTACGAGTCTTGAAGCTCTAACAGTGGCGCGGGTGTAAATACGTCACCCGGCGCCGGAAATGACGCGAATCGCGTCATACAGCCTCCACACAGCAACGCCAGGCCGAGAGGAGAGCGGAGAGGTGCGCAGGGAGGCGCACATTTGAATGTATGATGAAGATCACGCCTATTGAGGCGTGATATTATGAAGAGGGACAGCCTGGCTGGGTGACTATGAATACCATAGTTACTCATTAACATCAGTAATGAGGTACTTTTATAACGTTTATATTCAGTTTCAATATATGCATTTAGGAGCTAAAAGGAGTGTAGGGTAAGTGTTACTATGCTCTAGGGACAGCTTTTAATAGCTTAGGAGGTGGTTTGGGGGTGACAGGATCCCTTTAAGTTGGACCCCAACAGCTCTGTGTAGGTCCATTAGGGGAAAGCGAAAACAACACAAAACATGAAAAGGGGAAATGTAAGTATAACAAAAACACAGGCCTAGGTCAAGGAAAAACTGAAAAAAAAATTCAAAAAAGTCCTTCTCTAGTCAAAATGCCAATTGAGGTATGGGTCATCGACCAAACAAGATGCCTTTTTTTTAAAAAAGTCTATTGCAGCATTCTCAGCCTTGCCAGGCCAGAAGGTTGGCATTGGTGATGGTACTCCGCTGCCGGAAAGTCTGGGGGAAGTCGCAGTGACAACTTCTGCCAGGGTATTCTCTGCCACTCCTATTGTTTTCATTGGTTAATGGATTGAAGTCAAACCTTTCTTTGTCTGTTTAAACTATGCACATGTGGTAATAAAGGTCAGAAGTCATTTGGTACACCACGTGCTTGGATGTGCTAGCTTGATTTCCGTCGATATCTCGAAACATGATATATTATTTGGAATTCGGAAGGCATAGAGGAGAGTGGATTTCACTTACATAAATTTGGTGCCAAACCCGGGATCAGAAGCACATTATACCATCCAGATCGACAGCGAGGAGGACTCCCTAGGAAAAGTGAAATCAAAATGCTGCAGCAGGTGAGAAAGCTTTTATTTGTTGCATTTTCAATTTCACTTTTGCTGTGAGTTTGGTCTTTTTCCAATCCGGGTGAGTTATTTTGTATTAAATAATCTGATCCAAGAACCATCAGGAGACACCTATGCCTTCTTGAATATATTGTGGTGCCCATAGTTGATAAAGTTGCTGTGTTTAGTTGGCCTATTAAGACAGGTCAGTGTAATAGGAAAGGGTATATTTAGGGATGAGTGAGTACTGCATTAATCTATCTCGCTATACTCGCAACGAGTAGGTTCCGGTACTCGGTACTCATTGTGAGTATAGCGAGTCCAATTGCAGTGAATGGGCCGGGCGAGTACTTTTGCAGTGTATATATATATATATATATACACTGCGACAGTACACTAAAAGAGAATAAAATGAAAAAATATCATACTTACCTCTCCGACGCCTGCAGCGGGATTGGCAACCAAGACATCTGATGACCGACAAGGACCTGTGAGTATGACAGCCAATCAGACGGCTGGTAGCGGTCTGGCCAATCAGATGGCTAGACATCACAAACCATGTGATCACTACCAGCCACCTGATTGGCCTAATTGCCAGGTCATTGATGCACGTTCAATCAGGTGGCTGGTAGTGATCACATGGTTTGTGACGTCTAGCCATCTGATTGGCTGTCATACTCACAGGTCCTTGTCGGTGATTGGATTTCTTCGTTGCTGGTCCCGCTGCAGGCGTCGAAGAGGTGAGTATGATATTTTTTTTTAATTTTTTAACAACTTTTATTCACTTTTAGTGTAATTTCGCAGTGTATATATAGGTACACTGGGAAAGTAAAAGGACTACTCGCTACTCCCGAGTAATCACAAGAGACTCAGGGAGTAGCGAGTAGCCCAAATATCATTACTATTCGGCGAGTACCAAATAGTAATGATTATACTCGCTCATCCCTAGGTGCCTTGTATTCCATTTACTGAAGTTGTAGGGTTGTGTGGCTTTGGTGACTTGAACTATTATATTTTTGTTATAAATATTATAGATTCTTAACTTGGTGCCTTCCCTACATAGGGCTTTGGTGACTTGAACTATTATATTTTTGTTATAAATATAGATTCTTGGCTGGTGCCTTCCCTACATAGGGCTTTGGTGACTTGAACTATTATATTTTTGCTATAAATATTGTAGATTGTTGGCTTGGTGCCCATAAGGTGCTGGCACATGGCAAGAATGAGAAATTTGTCAAGTAAATGGAAAAACACAGATATACCAAAAGGAAAGACAGTAAAGAGAATAGTTAAAGAACGTGAAGGGAAAGAGGCTACAAAGGATAGTAATAGAATGTTGAGAAAGGCAGGAATGCCTTCAGAAGGGAGTTTGGATGTGATAAAATGAAGCTGTTCATAAAAGAGCATCGTGGCTGGTTGTTGGACAATGGACTGACTTCAAAAGCTGAACAGTGGAGGAATGTAGTCGAGGAAGTGACTAGTAGGGGTTGTGAGGAGACCAAAAAAGGAAATAAAGTATTTCATGAATGTTTTGACAATGGACTAGACGGACTTAAGACTGGACTATTAATACATCCTCCTTATAACGGAGGTACAGAACCGAATCTGGGGGAGGGGGAATAGTTATAGATCAAAAGTTATTTCCACACAAGCTCCTATTATGCCTGTAGTTTCAATAAAACACGTGTTAGCTGGGGACAATACACCCCCTCCCCCACTACTAGTGGCTTGGAATGAAGAGCGGGAAAGTGCTGCAAGAGGGGGAAAGGATAGAGAATCCCCCAGAGACAGACAAGCAGTACTCCTTATACACAAAGGACTACAGCTCCTAGGAAAGTAACTACAGTAGAGTACAGGTCCTGCAGCTCAAGTGATCAACTGGCTATGATAAAACAACTACCTAACCCTGATGAGAAGCTTGTACCTTTCTTCAGACAAATTCATCAGATACAGGTCACATATAATTGTACATGGCAAGATCTTGAGTCATTATTAGATGCAAAAGGAGGGGATGTGACTGCCCATATAATAAAGCAAGAAACCAGACTTGCAAAAGACGATCTGACTGACCTATATGGGATAGAATATTTGCAGACACTAATCTCAGGGGAAGAACATTGTAAGGTTTTACAGTGATGGGCCTTGAGCAAACAGAGAGAACAATCCATATCTTTAAATGACATAACTCAGGAAAAAGATGAGACAGTAGAGAAATATTTTGCCCGTTTGCAGATGACTTGGACAGACATGGGATATTCTGCAATTGATACGCTTCATGTACGCATATTGGGAACAGCTTTTGTGGATGGGCTAAAGAAACCAATTAGGGAAGGTCTTGTAAGAGCATGACCTGAATGGAGAGGAAAAGACCCAAAAGACCTTTTACAAGTAGCAAAAGGGGTGGAACAAGAGTTGGCTCAGGCTAGTACAACAAAGGGAGTTATGCCTTACCAAGGAACAGGGGGGAAGGGAGGCCATGGCAGAAGACGAGGCTCCATTACCTGTTTTAACTGTGGACAGCAGGATCATATTAAGAGGAATTGCAGAGCCCCTCCTAAACAGCAGCCTCCTCCCATTCAACAAGTTGCTGTGAATGAATTCTCTTCACAATAGGAAATTGGCAACCCAGTAACTAGCATGCACTCTCTTTCACTCCCAAATTCTACTGGTCCTACCCCAATAGTTAAATTAACACTACCTGAAGATAGAACATTAGATTTCTTAATAGATACTGGGGCAGCCAAGTCTGTCATGCATGCAAATAATGTTTTTCCTTAAGAAATCAACAAAGATTTCATTGAATGTGTGGGAGTAGATGGAGCTCCAAGAGATACGCCATTTACTAAACCCCTTGCAGTGACACTACATCCATCTTAGAGATGGATTACCAGATTTTAAATTAATGACACAGCACCAACAAATTTGTTGGGAGCAGATGTCCTTCATGCTCTGCAAGCTAATATTCAATACAATGGAGATGGCACGGTATCATTAGCCTCCAGTCTTACAGAGGAACAGCTCTGTATGGTTGGAGCATTTTTGTACCTTTACTAGTTTACAGCTGAAAACAAAAATCATTCGTCAGATGACTACCTAGCTATGGTTCCTGAAACATTATGGGCGACTGGGAATACTTATGTTGGCAGACTACTAGTCCCACCAGTCGAAGTCAAGCTAAAACCTGGTGTCACATTGCCATGGATGAAAAAGGTTTGGTACCGTGTTAGCCAGTTGAGAAAATGTTGATTGCTCTCAGTGTGAGAAACAAGATACAAATCTTGTAGTTGTGATACCTTTTAATGGCTAACAAAAATAAAATAAATGATGTTATAAGGCGAGCTTTCGAGACGACTTAGGTCTCTTCATCATGCATGGTATGACAAGATATTGAATGAAACTCAAAATATATGCATACACAACTAAAATGATTGGACATTTGACTAAATAAACAATATAAAGACTGGACATTTGGCAAAATAAGCAAAGCAGCCTTGGAGAGGATCTTCAATCAGGCAGGCCCAGTGGTAATAAAGTCTTTAGGACACTAAATTATAAGAAAACTTGGTGTCTAAGATTTCCATGTCTTTGAACAACATTGTTTAGACTTGGTAATGAGCCATAAAACCATCAGCGATGTTCAGTCCATTCTGTATACTATTGAAACTTCTAATTTAGCTTGGATTCACAGACTCTTCGATGTTTTTGGATTTGAAATTACCTCTCAAAATTAAAACCTTCATATTATCAATGTCCCAGGCCAGAAAGATGCTCCGCTACTGGAAAATTGATTTTTTCGTGTGCAATTGTGTGACGATGAGACCTCATCCTTGCTCTTAGACGCTGCCCAGTCTCACAAAGATATAAAGAACCTACTGGGCAAATGGTGCACATAATTAAATATACCACATTGGAAGAGGAGCAAGTGAAAGTCCCAGGAATCTTATAATCCTGCTGTGCTTGGGGATCTGTATCCTGTCTCTGGTCTCTATGTGAGCACAGGTCTTGCAGCTCTTCACATTGCATGGATAAGTTCCTTTTGGTTTATCCGAGGGCATCAAACTTTGGACCATGATGTTTCTTAAATTGGGAGGCTGCCTGTAGCACAGCAAGGGAGAGTCTTCGAATATTATTTTAAGTCGGTCATCCTTGTGTAGGATGTGATGAAGGTTCCTGGCAGTTTTCCTTAGTACCTCAAGCTGTGGGTTGTAGGTTACCACCAGGGGAACACGTTGGTTCTCTTCTTTTTCTCTGTATTGAAGTGCTTGACTTCTAGGGATCCTTGTGGCTTTAATGATCTGATCCTCAATGGAGGTGGGGTGGTAGCCCTGGTTTAAAAATGTCTTTTTTAGCTGGTTTAAGTGTTCATCCCTTTCCACTGGGTTGGAGCAAATACGGTTATATCTGAGGGCCTGGCTGTAGACAATGGATTTTTGTATGTGTTTCGGGTGGAAACTGTCCCATCTGAGGTATGTGGGACGGTCAATCGGTTTCCGATATACTGATGTCTGGAATGAACCATTTAGAATTTTTAAGGTGGTATCCAGAAAGTTGATTTCTGTTTTCGAGTGGTCCAGTGTCAGGTTTATGCTGGGATGAAATTGGTTGAACTTGTCATGGAATTTTAGAAGTTCATGTTCAGTTCCAGTCCAGATTATTAAGATGTCATCAATGAAACGGAAGTACACCAAGGGTGGGGCAGGAGGCTAAAAAGTCATTTTCCAGTTTAGCCATGAAGAGGTTGGAATACTGGGGGGCCATTTTGCTTCCCATGCCAGTTCCAGTGCGTTGTAAATACAGTTCTTCACCAAAAGAGAAAATGTTAGGGGTGAGGATAAATCTGGTGAGCTTTAGAACTGATTCTGAAGGGATCCCATTGGCTTCAAGAAACAGTCGGCAGGCAGTAAGTCCATCTTCGTGTGGGATGTTAGAATATAAGGACTCCACATCCATGGTGGCTAAGATGGTACTCTCGGGGAGGGGACCTATTGTAGAGAGCTTATTCAGAAGGTCCCTTGTGTCCTGTATATAGCTGTCTGTCCTCCCTACCAGCGGTTTGAGGACATTTTCCACCCACCCAGAGATTCTTTCAGTGAGTGTTCTCACCCCTGAGATGATGGGTCTCCCTGGGTTACCTGGTTTATGAATCTTGGGAAGCATATAGAAAACTCCCATCCTTGGATCCTAAGGAACTAAGTCCAGAAGGTTTGTGGAATCTGTACCTAAATATTTGATGAGTCTTCTCAACTCCCTCATATATTTTGGAGTTGGGTCCTCGTCCAGTTTGGTGTAGTATTGTAAATCCATCAGCTGTTTGTGTGCTTCTTTGACGTAGTCCTTTGTATCCAGGAGAACAATAGCCCCACCTTTGTCTGCAGGCTTAATAGTGATCTCCCTGTTGTTCTTGAGGCTGTAAATTGCCCTTCTCTCTTGCACAGTAATATTAGATATTTCTGTTGTTTTTTTTATCTAATATTGTGGATTGTACCAAATGTCTGAATGACTCAATATATTGGTCCAAACTGGTGTTGCCAGGGTCAGGTGTCCAGTCAGAGGTTTTCTTTTTCCTTTGTTGCATTTGTGTTTGGCTTCTTAGAGGCCTCAAGTTCTCTTTATCATCAAAGAACTCCTTCAGTCTCAACCTCTTGAATTATTCTTCCATGTCACTACACAGTTCAGTTTTGTCTAGGGACTTTGTGGGACAAAATGTGAGACCTCTAGAAAGCACACTGAGTTCTAGATTAGTGGGTTTGTGAGATGACAAATTAATAACACAGCTGACAGTACCTGTGTCCTTCCGGCAGTTCTGCTCCATGCTGTTGTGGTTATGAGGAACGTGGCTGGTGTTTGAGTATAATCCTGCTTTCAGTCGGAGTCTGTTAAGCTTCTTCTTCTTGTTGTATATAAGGTATGATTGCAGTGAAGTATAGAAATGCTGCATCCTCTGCCATGGATTAAATGGTACCCTCTGAGTCCTGCACAGGATGCAGCTATTCAGGTGACTGTAAAAGAGCTACTCAGGTCAGGGACAATCACTCCTCCAATCTCCATTTGTAATACGCCCTTGTACCCTATAAAGAAAAAAGTTGAAAAAGGTCAAACAGCAAATTATCGTATGGTACATGATCTAAGGGCTATTAATGAGGTCACAGAGCCTATAACATCTATAATGCCAAAATCCTCATACTTTATTGGCTCAAATTCCACATAATTCCACACATTTTACGGTGATTGACTTAGCAAATACATTCTTTTCTGTGCCTCTGCATCCAGACTGTCAGTATTTGTTTGCGCTTACTCACGGTAATAGACAGGACACATGGACCGTTTTACCACAAGGTGCTCAAAATTCACCAACAATGTATAGTGCTGCAATGTCCTCAGTCCTACAAAGATGGACTCCTCCACATCTGGATGTTGTGTTACTTCAGTATGTGGATCACTTATTGCTTTGTTGCCCTGATCAAATTTCATGTCATGAATCATCCATCTTTCTTTTGTGTTACTTAGCAGAGCATGGATACAAGGCCTCTAAGACTAAGCTACAGTACTGTCAGCAAAAGACATTTAGGTAATTGTTTGGCTCAAGGTACCAAACATCTTACAGAGAACAGAAAGGCTGCAATACAACAGCTTACGTTGTCCCAAAACATCACATGACTTAGAACCTTTCTGGGCCTAGTATCATATTGCAGACCATGCATACGATCAGCATGCCAACTCATGCAGTATGATTGTTTATCTACACAGCCCATCCATCTGACTCCAGAAACTGAACAAAATTTTTACTCTCTAAAATTTTTGATTACATCTGCTCCAGCTCTTGGTTTACCTAACTATACCAAACCATTTTTCTTGTTCTGCACTGAGATGAATGGTCAGACCACTTCAGTACTTACACAAAAATATGGTCAACAACAAAGACCTGTGGCTTATTACTCAGCCAGATTGGATCCTGTGGCCAGGGGGGCACCTTCTTGTATCAGAGCTATCTCTGCGATTCAAGCCATGTTTGATAAAGCCACCAAAATAGTTCTTGATTACAGAGTCATACTTTATATTCCACATGATATTCATGGTGTCCTTAGTCAGGTGCAACCTAAGCATATTTCAATGACCCGGCAACTCTGACTTCAATGTGCCCTTCTCATGCCCCCAAATGTAGAACTCAAACGATGTACAGTTTTGAATCCAGCTACTCTTTTGCCACTGGATTCAAAAGGGGGGGAAAGATGGGGATAGTGATTTATTTTTACAGTCCTTAAAAGAGGAGGAAATTGCAGATATAGATGCACCTCATGATTGTATTGCTTTGATGCAACAAGAAACGGCAGGGTTTGAACATGTCTAAGATGAGCCCATTGCTAATGCAGATTTTGAGTTTTTTGTAGATGGATCGAGATACCAAGATGCTGGTCAATTCTACACCGGATATGCTGTGGTTACACAATATGAGGTAATAAAAGCTGAACTGCTCCCTCCTCATATGTCGGCGCAGGAGGCGAAGCTAAAAGCCCTCAATGAGGCATGTAGGGTGGCAACGGGTAAGACTGTGAATGTGTATGTGGATACTGGATATTCTTTTGGAATTTGTCACAATTTGGGTCCAATATGGAGACCTAGATCTTTTCTAACGTCAAATGGAAAACCTATAAAAAATGCAGAGAGTGTGCAAGCTCTTATGGAATCTCTTCTGTTACCAACTAAGATTGGTGTAGCGAAGATAAAAGTTCACACTCGTGCTGACACTGATGAAGCCAGAGGGAATGCTCGTGCAGATGCAGCCACCCAGAAAGCAGCAAAGAGGCCAAGAACTGAGAGTTTAGCGCAATCCAGTCCATGACCTAAGTGGCACCTGTCACTCCTGATATCCTTAAATCCTTACAGAAACAGGCAGATCCAAAGGAAAAGAAGGAGTGGGAAACATAAGGAGTCCAGCTGACCGAGGAAAGTTTGTGGAAAAAGGGCAGTAAACTTTGTCTGCCATGAGTTCTCTTCTCAATGATGGCCCAGGTAACCCATGGACTTAACCCATTTATCAAAACCAGCTATGTGTGCATTGGTAGACAAGGTTTGGGTGGCACCGGGTTCAGTACCCAGGTGGCCAAGTACACCCAGTCTTGCATGACGTGTGCCTGACACAATGTAGGTAAAACTGTGAAAACTCCACAGAAACACCCGCCCCCTTCCGCTCTACCTGTTTCATAGATTGCAAATTGATTACATACAGCTACCACGAGTAGGTGTATATCAGTTTGTGCTTGTTTGTGTTGATCTCTTTTCAGGTTGGCCTGAGGCATATCCAGTGCAGAAAGCTACAGCCTAAGGTTAATGCACAAAAACTCATGAAGCAGATGGTATGTAGATATAAGAAGTGATTGAAAGTGATAGAGGTACACACTTTACAGGAGAGGTCATGAGAGAGATTTTGCAGTCTTTGGGAATAGAGCAGGCTCTCCATACTCCACATCAACCAGAAAGTAGTGGGAAGATGGAAAGGCTAAATAGGACATTAAAATTCAAAATTCAAAAGGCAAAGGAGG
Source organism: Allobates femoralis (assembly GCA_033576535.1). Classification (NCBI taxonomy): domain Eukaryota; kingdom Metazoa; phylum Chordata; class Amphibia; order Anura; family Aromobatidae; genus Allobates; species Allobates femoralis. Next base: position 493,452,889 of record JARQOC010000002.1, read on the forward strand.
AGACAGGCAAGCCATGGACTGAATATTTGCCTTTACCACTTTTTTCAAAGAGATACACTCCAGGTAGAAAAACAGGTCTCTCTCCCTATGAGATGCTATTTGGTTCAGCACCTAGGACAGAACTATACTTTCCACAGTTACTTCAGATGCAGAATGATAATTTGATTAGCTATGTACAAGCCTTGCATAATCAATTAAACCACATGCATAAACAGGTGTATTCTTCCATATCCACATCCTGAAGCAGTGTCTGGAACACATGATCTCAAGCCAGGAGACTGGGTGGTCCTAAAAAGACACGTCAGAAAAAGCCTTGACCCAAAATTTGACGGGCCATTCCAGGTTCTTGTAACCACTGCAACTTCAGTGAAACTTGAGGGAAAACCCAATTGGGTACACGCCAGCCATTGTAAAAGAGTCACCCCACCGGCTGAATGATGATCTTTTTGCCTATTTTAATAGGGGTAGCGGTCTCATCACCCCTAACAATGACATTGACTGAAATTTTGAGTGCTGAATGGGACAATAAGTTTATCAAACATCATCAGGTGCTTTCAAGAGATACGGACAGATGAACGCCGCTTAAAGACTGTTGGATTTGCACTCACAGTCCTGTGAGTTTGAGCACTATGCATTATTTAGCTATCCTGGTGACTTTGAAAGAACTGTTTTACTTAAGTAACCATACTTTTCCCATTAAATTAGATAACAACCGGAAAAAGAGGGCTGTAGGTCTACCTGTAGCTGCATGGGTGACAGAGTCATGGTTGTTTTTTAACAGGAGTGGTCCACCTCTGAGTCAGATTGAGATGCCTTGGGTTTCCAGTCAGGCTGAATTCTACTGTTACCCAAACTTCACCTCTTGTAGGTGCATCCAGATAAGATCCATAGAGACCTCATTCTCAACTGCTGATTTTTCAGAGTTTAATGGGTCCACTACCACCATCACACCGTGTGTAGCGGTTGATGCCACATTCAATCCTGAGTTCCATTGTGTAAATATCACATTGTCTCAAATGATACCTAATATCAGGAAAAGATGATGAATGTATTAAGCACCACCCCATTAGTTAAATGGATTGCTAGTATATTCAATAACACTGTTGTGGGAATACCAGAGAATTTGTATATTATATGTGGGCATCAGGCTTATAAGTGGTTACCCAATAATTTCACAGGGGTCTGCACACTTGCTTTCCTGACACCTGCAAACCTTCATAGTGCCTCACACTAAGGTAGATGTAAAAGAAATTCCTATACACACACTGTACAGACAAGTTGCAGACAATACACGAAGACCAAACGGTAAAAGGCATCTCGTAGAAATGGGGGTGGCTAATACATTTTTCAGAATTTTATTCATTCGGCCATTCATAATGCAGATGTGAGACAAGTTAGTAGAAGCGACTAATTACCTGGATGACCAGATCTTCCAGGTCTTAGAAATCATCAATGCCTCTAATGTCATATAGAAACAACTGATTGTAGTGAGTAACCAACACACCATAGTTCTAGACTACCTGACAGCAAAGGAAGGTGGGATGTGTCAGGTCATTGGTCCTACATGCTGTCATTATATTGACCTTAAAGGAATTCTCGTGTATGAAAGATCTCTACCAACTTGAGGGATATTTAAAAAGGTGAAAACTTTATTAAATTTCTTTAAAATAGTGTGAAACCCATTACAAAAGGCAAACAATATATACAAATACAAATACAATTATTCTGAACCATGAAAGGATCATATCATATCAAGGACAATGCATAGAATGTTGCATTACTGTTATGTTTGATTCTTTTCTCAGACACTTTTGGCTTTTCTTACAAGATAAAAATAAAAAATACATTTATGGTATTCTTATATAGTGGTCAGTTGATGTCTCATTGACCCCTATAGGTAATAAACAATGGGGTATTTTTTATCTCGATAGTGCAGAGTCAAACAGATTTTATTATACAGTATAGTCCAACTTAACTCAACAAAGACTGGAGAGAAGTTGACGTCCTTGTGCCTTTCAGGATAGGTCCAGATATGTGAACATTAAAATAAGGATTATTACTCCAGGCTTGACGCGTTTCGCCTCTATATTTTGGAAGAGGCTCATCAGAAGAAAAAGGAGCTGGCATACACAGTCTGCCTGTCACTGGAGTCTCGAGGGTAAAGTTATAGATTATGGACCTCACGAGAAACGTTCTCAATCGAAACACTGGGATTTGGATGCCTGTTGTTTTTGTCCCAGGTGACTACGTACTCCAGACCAGGATATTATATCCCAAGTGATAAATGGGAAAATAGAAGCATCCTGACAACATAAGGGCAGATAGTCATCATCATCAGGTTAGGAGCTGGCTTTCATAACCATTATATCCAGTGCAAACAGAGTCCTGGTCTGGAGTACGTAGCCTCTTCCAAAATATAGAGGCGAAACGCCTCTGCACTATCGAGATAAAAAATACCCCATTGTTTATTACCTATAGGGGTCAATGAGACATCAACTGACCACTATATAAGAATACCATAAATGTATTTTTTATTTTTATCTTGTAAGAAAAGCCAAAAGTGTCTGAGAAAAGAATCAAACATAACAGTAATGCAACATTCTATGCATTGTCCTTGATATGATATGATCCTTTCATGGTTCAGAATAATTGTATTTGTATTTGTATATATTGTTTGCCTTTTGTAATGGGTTTCACACTATTTTAAAGAAATGTAATAAAGTTTTCACCTTTTTAAATATCCCTCAAGTTGGTAGAGATCTTTCATACACTTTAATAACTAAACTACCTCCTAATCATTTGACAAAGTTTTTTGTAAAAAAACTTAAAGGAATTCTCCAAATAAGAGCTGATATCCAGAAAATATCTGAGATAAGAGAGAAGTGGTTACAAGAACACAACACAAACAAAGACTCCTGGTGGGGAGAAACTTTCTCTTTCCTGAATCCTGCCAAGTGGTTCAAAGGCCTAGGTGGGTGGCTCTCAGGGATTATACAGACATGTATTCAATTGTTATTATTCTGTTTATTGGTGTATGTAGCCATAAAAGTGCTGTACTTTATTATTCCCAAATTAATCAGGTCAATATGCAAGGAAAATCCTATCAAAGAACCCCTTGTAGTATATTACGGACCCCAAACAAGAAGAGATCAATTAGTGTTGTGATGCAATTCTGGGTATCCAGGTAGGAAACTGAGGTGAAGTAAGTAGGAAATATTCTGGCTGATTTATGGTGAGGCAAGCAATTCATACTCCTTGCATGGTCCATGTCTTGAATGTAATACTTCAAAATCCATTTCTCAAATATATCAACATTAGGAGGGTAGTGGCTAGACCCAGGAAAGTGCAGCTCATATCAATAATTTTCAAAGTAACATAGTAACATAGTAACATAGTTTTTAAGGTTGAAGGAAGACTTTAAGTCCATCTAGTTCAACCCATAGCCTAACATGTTGATCCAGAGGAAGGCAAAAAAAAACCATGTGGCAACAATAAGCTCCACATTAGGGAAAAAAATTCCTTCCTGACTCCAGATCTGGCAATCAGACTAGTTCCCTGGATCAACGCCCTATCAAAGAATCTAGTATATGTAATCGGTAATATCATAGTTTTCAAGAAAGGCATCCAGGCCCTTCTTAACTGTTAGTTAACTGTCTTGATCTTTGTTCTTCTGCTGTAATACTGTAATTTCCTCCGGGATCAATAAAGTTTATCTAATCTAATCTAATCTAATCTAGTAGTGACTCACTCATTACAACATCATGTGGCAGAGAGTTCCATAGTCTCACTGCTCTTACAGTAAAGAATCCGCGTCTGTGATTATGATAAAACCTTAAACCTAAAAGTATGCATTCCTGGCTTTGCAGACAAAAAAACCCAGTCTATTAAAGTGCTGCTATCAGGACTAGGGATGGGCGAATCTACTCGCTAGGACTCGTTACTCGGCGAGTAGTAAGGGACTCGCAGGACTCGGTACTCTGCGAGTTTCCCAGCGTTTACTCGCACGAGTCCAATGCAAATCAATGGCAAACGCTGACAAAGCTAGGATTGCCATTGTTTGCATTAGACTCAGCTACTGTGCCAGTGATAGCAGGGAAACTCACAAATAACTGCTGTTTCTTTGCGAGCCAAGTCCAGCTGTCTTCTCTGTGCAGCTCCAGGGTCCTAGAGCCCGCCTGCTCACAGACATGATGTAGCAGAGCTGAGATTGTTCTCAGTCTGCTCATTCCCTGTGCATAGACATCTATATCTATGCACAGGGGATGTAGCAGAGAGGACATCGCGTTTTGGACTACGTCGGACGGAAGAGGATTTTTTTAATTAAAGATGGAGTCCCTAATGGCTTTTTTTTTTATTTCAAATAAAAAATTTTCTCTGTGTTGTGTTTTTTTAACCCTTTATTGGAGATTCTTAGTGGCTGGGTCAAACGTGGCCTGACATTAAGAATTCTCGGGCTTAATACCAGCTTGTATAACAAAGCTGGTATTAACCCCTTTATTACCCAGCGTGCCACCGCCACCAGGGCCGCTGGAAGAGTGGGGTTCAGCGCCAGAGGATGGCGCGTCAATGAACGCGCCATCTTCTGGGGCGGCTGCGGGCTGCAATTTGCAGCGGGGGGTGCCCAGAAAGCTTGGGCATCCCTGCGCTGCGGATTCCAGCCCCTAGCTGCTTAGCTGTACCTGGCTAGACATTGAAATTGCGCGGAGCCCCACGCATTTTTTTTTTATTATTTCATGAATTTCAGAGTCAGAGTCTCAGAGTCAGAGTCTCAGAGTCAGAGTCTCAGAGTCTCAGAGTCAGAGTCTCAGAGTCAGAGTCTCAGAGTCTCAGAGTCTCAGAGTCAGAGTCTCAGAGTCAGAGTCTCAGAGTCTCAGAGTCAGAGTCTCAGAGTCAGAGTCAGAGTTTCAGAGTCAGAGTCTCAGAGTCAGAGTCAGAGTCTCAGAGTCAGAGTCTCAGAGTCAGAGTCTCAGAGTCAGAGTCAGAGTCTCAGAGTCAGAGTCTCAGAGTCAGAGTCTCAGAGTCAGAGTCAGAGTCTCAGAGTCAGAGTCTCAGAGTCTCAGAGTCAGAGTCTCAGAGTCAGAGTCAGAGTCAGAGTCTCAGAGTCAGAGTCTCAGAGTCAGAGTCTCAGAGTCAGAGTCTCAGAGTCAGAGTCAGACTCAGAGTCTCAGAGTCTCAGAGTCAGAGTCTCAAAGTCAGAGTCTCAGAGTCAGAGTCTCAGAGTCTCAGAGTCAGAGTCAGAGTCTCAGAGTCAGAGTCTCAGAGTCAGAGTCAGAGTCTCAGAGTCAGAGTCTCAGAGTCAGAGTCTCAGAGTCAGAGTCGGAGTCTCAGAGTCAGAGTCTCAGAGTCAGGGTCAGAGTCTCAGAGTCAGAGTCTCAGAGTCAGAGTCAGAGTCTCAGAGTCAGAGTCAGAGTCTCAGAGTCAGAGTCTCAGAGTCAGAGTTTCAGAGTCAGAGTCTCAGAGTCAGAGTCTCAGAGTCAGAGTCAGAGTCTCAGAGTCAGAGTCAGAGTCTCAGAGTCAGAGTCTCAGAGTCAGAGTCTCAGAGTCAGAGTCTCAGAGTCAGAGTCAGAGTCAGAGTCTCAGAGTCAGAGTTTCAGAGTCAGAGTCTCAGAGTCAGAGTCTCAGAGTCAGAGTCTCAGAGTCTCAGAGTCAGAGTCTCAGAGTCAGAGTCTCAGATTAAGAGTCTCACCCTCAGAGCCAGAGTCAGAGTCTCAGAGCCAGAGTCTCAGAGTCAGAGTCTCAGAGTCAGAGTCTCAGAGTCAGAGTCTCAGAGTCAGAGTCTAAGATTCAGAGTCTCACCCTCAGAGCCATATTCAGAGTCTCACCCTCAGAGCCAGAGTCAGAGTCTCAGACTCAGAGTCTCAGGGTCAGAGTCTCAGGCTCAGAGTCTCAGAGTCAGAGTCTCAGAGTCAGAGTCTCAGAATCAGAGTCAGAATCTCAGAATTTCATGAAATAATTTTTAAAAAATGCGTGGGGCTCCGCGCAATTTCTATGTCTAGCCAGGTACAGCTAAGCAGCTGGGGGCTGGAATCCGCAGCGCAAGGAAGCCCAAGCTTTCTGGGCACCCCCCGCTGCAAATTGCAGCCCGCAGCCGCCCCAGAAGATGGCGCGTTCATTGAAGCACCATCCTCTGGCGCTGAACCCCGCTCTTCCAGCGGCCCTGGTGGCGGTGGCACGCTGGGTAATAAAGAGGTTAGGGCCAGCTTTGTATTATCAGCTGGCCCTAAGCCCGAAATTTATGGCGGTCACGCCAATATTAGACATGACCGCCATGAATTTCTATTAAATTGTTTTAAAAAAAACACAACACAGAGAAAATGTTTTATTAGAAATAAAAAAAAAGCCATTAGGGACTCCATCTTTAATTAAAAAAATCCTCTTCCGTCCGACGCAGTCCAAAACGCGATGTCCTCTCTGCTACATCCCCTGTGCATAGATATAGATGTCTATGCACAGGGAATGAGCAGACTGAGAACAATCTCAGCTCTGCTACATCAGGCAGCAGGCGGGCTCTAGGACCCTGGAGCTGTGGCAGCCAGCACACAGAGCAGACCGGGCTCTTATCTGTGCGAGTTTAACAGCGATTACTTCCAAAGTAAACAAGTCCAATGCAAATAAATGGCAAAACTAGGATTGCTTCAGGCTGAAGCTTCCGAGACACATCTGCGATTTGTAAATCTCACACTACTCGCTATTACTCGCTTCCCCATTCATTAACATTGGACTCGCTAGACTCGCAACGAGTAGCGAGTCCTGTGCTCGGACTCGCTAGAGTCAAGCGATTCCGAGTAATTTAGGATTCGCCCATCACTAATCAGGACTTTGGATCTTCAGATGATCTTTTTGGACATTTTTTCATTTTCCAAGATGGCATCTTCTTCGTTCCTTACCATGTGCTTGCTCTCCCTGCCTTTATAATCTCCAGTTCAGTTTCCAGCCCTTCTTTTGAGTATACTGTCTGGATCCCACCTCCTTGTTGCATCTCAAGCTTGCTCCATCTCCTCCTGCATTCCCAGCTTGGCACTTCAGTATCTGCAGACTTGAATTTCAGCTCTCCACACTTGCAGCCAGCTCCACTCCAGTTACAAGCTGTTCTGTGCTGTTTTCTCTGCTTGCCAGCTTTGTGTCATGTAAGCTCTTTTAGCGTCCACATTTATTATTGTAGCAGTAGCAGTGTTTGGAACTTTTAAGTAAAACTGCTCTGTATCTGGTGTTGAACTTGTTTCTCAGAGACTTCCATTCCCTGGCTTCCTTGGGTGTGAAATTTGTTGTAGACTGATGTTTCAGTATCACTCAGAGGGAACTCTGCTTATAGACATTTCTGTTTACCACACCTCCTAGTGTGAACTGTGTTCAAAGACTTTTCCATTTGGCTTCTCCTGAAGATTTATTATAGTGTTTTATGAGCTTTGATTTTGCTGCACTTGTTTTGTTTCAATGTCACATGTGTGTTAATACAAACTTTTTCACCTTTAAACTTTGTCTCAGTTGTATCCATGCCTAAGTGATTCCTGAGTTCCTCACAATAATTATGGTATTACAGCTGCCTTATTTGCAATGTCACAACCTGCTGGAATTCAAAGCTGAATATAATACCGTAAAGCAATTTTATGAGCAGCATAAATAGGTATACCACTATTAACAAAATCACGATTTTAGGCTGTGTTGCTGTAATGAAGAATCCTTAGGACCAAGACAAATTAATCTATTTTTATTTCCTCAATGCATTTCGATGCTGAACTAGTGTCTTTCTCAAGTGAAAAAGACAATGCAATCATTTTTTTACTTGAGAAAGACACACCAGTCTAGTACTGAAACATGTTGTGGAAGTAAAAACCATTTTATTCATTGTGGTCCTAAGCGTTTTTCATTACTGAATAAAATTATGATATCGTTCATATTGGTAAACTATCCCAAAGGTGATCACCCTACAGTCACAAGGCAGCAGCAACTGAGTTCTCCAAGCATCCACAGGAGTTGTTCCTATGATATCCAGCTCAGGTGAGCTCCTTCCTTTTCCTTATTTCTTATTCCAAAAAGGGTATCCCCTCATGGTCTTGTGTGCTTTTGTTCCCCAACTTTTTTTTTTCTATGCATAAGTACCGTAAGCAACATAAATATGTGACAGAAAATATAATGCAGCTTCCAAACTGAAGCATGGGTTACTTTGAAACCTGCCATTGGTAGCTAATAAAAATTTTAAGAAATTACCAAATTTGTCAATCGGGGCAAGTGTGGAATCAAAAATGTCGTACTACTCATTTTTGCCGGGAAAAAAACATAAAAATAAATACAACAGGGAATAAAGTAAGAACAGAAACGTACACATTCACAACAGTGCCCTGCATCTGTTTTGACCTTCATGGTCCATGTTACATGAATCAAACTCTCATAGGATGATGTGTTAAGGGCATCAAACTGTTACAGGGAGTAGGCATGGGCAAACCCGAACTGGAAAGACATGGTGGCACAGCAATCTGGCAATCCGTTAGCGGGAACTACTCAAAAGAGGCAGCATCAGAAAAAACTTACCGTCATTGCCAAAATCACAATCCAATACTGCACTTGCAGGCTGCAGTCAGACCCCACTGTGTGAAGCAAGCACAGGTGCAGGTTGATAATAATCACCGCTACCTACAACAGAATGTGGGAGGTGACCTGCCCAGCACATAATGGGCTTGATTAGGACACCATTCACACTGATACAAATGATGCAGAGTGTCTGAAAGCTACCCACTGGCTCCGCCACCTAAGCAATGGGCCGCCCAGTATGATGCTTCTGCACCACTAGATGAACGGCGCCACATGGGGCCCAGCTGCACCCCAAAAATGATAAAAAAGTGCAAACAAGTTTTTTATGTGATAAACAAAAAACTTAATAGATGAGGTATTGGTTCATGTATTAGCCAAGACACTTAAGCTCATGATCCACGTCACGGATCCTTATGCTCATGAGTCCTAACAAAATATATACAAAAACTTGGATTGTAGAACTTTTTTATCATTTTCGGGGTGCAACTGGGCCCCATGTGGCGCCGTTCATCTAGTGGTGCAGAAGCATCGTACTGGGCGGCCCATTGGTTAGGTGGCAGAGCCAGTGGGTAGCTTTCAGACACTCTGCATCATTTGTATCAGCGTGAATGGCGTCCTAAGCAAGCCCATTATGTGCTGGGCAGGTCACCTCCCACATTCTGTTGTAGGTAGAGGTGATTTTTATCAGCCTGCACCTGTGCTTGCTTTACACAGTGGGGTCTGACTGCAGCCTGCAAGTGCAGTGTTGGATTGTGATTTTGGCAATGATGGTAAATAGCGAGGTCAACTGAGTTCACAGCTGCGAAGCCTCTTTGACTTTGTGAGTGATGTCACTGCTCCTTGCGGCATTCATTGTGATCACAGAGACTACAGGGAAAGGACACTTGTTCCCTCCCTGCAGACTCTAGGTAAAGCAGAGCCAGGATCATGTGCTTCGTGTGACCATCGCTGTGGATTATCGTTGGAGGGATATGTGTAGAGTAAATTAATGGGAAAATGGAGTTGTCTATCTGATTTATCTAATATATAAAAGCCGAAGGCCACTTCCGGAGAAACCCGAAGGCTACTTCCGTGATGGCCTCGGGCTGTGGGGGACACGTCATCCAGTGCACTACAGGCACCGGCACAGGAACGTTCCGATCTCGGAAGTTCCGTGTGCCCTCCAGCCTCTCCCCTCCACCCTCTGCCCTCCAGCCAGTAGCTACATACCGGGGGGGCAGGGGGGCCCATTGCCCGCCACCTGGGGGGGCCCCGCACCCCCTGGAGGTAGCCGTGCTGCCAGCCGGCCGCGCGCCTGGAGAGGAGGGAGGACCTGACTTCCTGTCCTGCAGCTCTGCCTGCCCCTCCTCTCCTCCAACAGCAGACGCGCGCCAGCCGCGGTGAGTCTGCACCCCCACACGCTCCTCTGCCCTCCAGCCTCCGCCTCCGCTCCAGCCTGTGCCCGCCGCCTCCTCTCCAGCCTGTGCCCTCCGCCTCCGCTCCAGCCTGTGCCCTCCACCTCCGCTCCAGCCTGTGCCCTCCGCCTCCGCTCCAGCCTGTGCCCGCCGCCTCCGCTCCAGCCTGTGCCCGCCGCCTCCGCTCCAGCCTGTGCCCTCTGCCCCCTCCAGCCTGTGCCCTGTGCCCCTCCAGCCTGTGCCCTGTGCCCGATCCAGCCTGTGCACCCTCCAGCTTGTGCCCTGTGCCCCTCCAGCCTGTGCCCCCTCCAGCCTGTGAACTGTGCCCCCTCCAGCCTGTGCCTCCTCCAGCCTGTGCCCTGTGCCCCCTCCAGCCTGTGCCCTGTGCCCCCTCCAGCCTGTGACCTGTGCCCCCTCCAGCCTGTGCCCTGTGCCCCCTCCAGCCTCTGCCCTGTGCCCCCTCCAGCCTGTGCCCCCTCCAGCCTGTGCCCTGTGCCCCCTCCAGCCTGTCCCCTGTGCCTCCTCCAGCCTATGCCCTGTGCCCCCTCCAGCCTGTGCCCTGTGACCCCTCCAGCCTGTGCCCTGTTCCTCCTCCAGCCTGTGCCCTGTTCCCCCTCCAGCCTGTGCCCCCTCCAGCCTGTGCCCCCTCCTGCCTGTGCCCCCTCCAGCCTGTGCCCTGTGCCCCCTCCAGCCTGTGTCCTGTGCCCCCTCCAGCCTGTGCCCCCTCCAGCCTGTGTCCTGTGCCCCCTCCAGCATGTGCCCTGTGCCCCCTCCAGCCTGTGACCTGTGCCCCCTCCAGCATGTGCCCTGTGCCCCCTCCAGCCTGTGCCCCTTCCAGCCTGTGCCCCCTCCAGCCTGTGACCCCTCCAGCCTCTGCCCCCTCCAGCCTGTGCCCTGTGCCCCCTCCAGCCTGTGCCCCCTCTAGCCTGTGCCCCCTCTAGCCTGTGCCCCCTCTAGCCTGTGCCCCCTCCAGCCTCTGCCCCCTCCAGCCTCTGCCCTGTGCCCCCTCCAGCCTGTGCCCTGTGCCCCCCCAGCCTCTGCCCCCTCCAGCCTGTGTCCTCTGCCCCCTCCAGCCTGTGCCCCCTCCTGCCTGTATCCTGTGCCCCCTCCAGCCTGTGCCCCCTCCAACCTCTGCCCCTCCAGTCTGTGCCCTGTGCCCCCTCCAGCCTGTGCCCTGTGCCCCCTCCAGCCTGTGCCCTCTGCCCCCTCCAGCCTGTGCCCCCTCCAGCCTGTGCCCCCTCCAGCCTGTGCCCCCTCCAACCTGTGCCCCCTCCAGCCTGTGTCCTGTGCCCCCTCCAGCCTGTGTCCTGTGCCCCCTCCAGCCTATGTCCTGTGCCCCCTCCAGCCTGTGCCCCCTCCAGCCTGTGCCCCCTCCAGCCTGTGCCCTGTGCCCCCTCCAGCCTGTGCCCTGTGCCCCCTCCAGCCTGTGCCCTGTGCCCCCTCCAGCCTGTGCCCTGTCCTGTGCCCCCTCCAGCCTGTGCCCTGTCTTGTGCCCCCTCCAGCCTCCCCTGTCCTCTGCCCCCTCCAGCCTTCCCTGTCCTCTGCCCCCTCCTCACCCCTCCATATGCAAGGGACAGTATGTGTATATATGTGTGTATGTAGGCACTTCCGTCACTTTGTCCGCACTTCCCTCAACTTTGTACACACACACACACACACACACACTCTGCAATACTTACCACCGGCCCTGCGTCTGCTGCCTGGATCCTCAGTCGACATGTCGCCGCCCCCGAACTACTAGATCCAATATAGCGTCCAAAATGTCTCGGCAAACTACCCGGACGACATATTGGATCCAGTTGTCCGGAGGCGGCGACATGTCGACTCAGGATCCAGGCGGCGGGGAAGACGCAGGGTCGGTGGTAAGTATAGCGGAGTGTCTGTGTATGTGTGTGCTTACCACTCTGCCCACGGCGCTGCGCTTACCACTCTGCCCACGGTGCTGCGCTGACCACTGCCCACGGTGCTGCGCTGACCACTGCACACGGCGCTGCGCTGACCACTCTGCCCACGGTGCTGCGCTGACCACTCTGCCCACGGCGCTGCGCTGACCACTCTGCCCAAGGTGCTGCGCTGACCACTCTGCCCACACCGCTGCACTGACCACTCTGCCCACGCCGCTGCGCTGACCACTCTGCCAACGCCGCTGCGCTGACCTCTCTGCCCACACCGCTGCGCTGACCACTCTGCCCACGGCGCTGCGCTGACCACTCTGCCCACGCCGCTGCGCTGACCAATCTCACCGCACTCACTGCTAACCACTGAGCCACCGCACTCACTGCTAACCACTCAACCACCACACTCACTGCTAACCACTGAGCCACCGCACTCACTGCTAACCACTGAGCCACCGCACTCACTGCTATCCACTGAGCCACCGCACTCACTGCTAACCACTGAGCCACCGCACTCACTGCTAACCACTGAGCCACCGCACTCACTGCTAACCACTGAGCCACCGCACGCAGTACTAACCACTGAGCCACCGTATACTCTGCTACCCACTGAGCCACCTGTATACACACAATTAATTTCACCGCACTCCCCTAACTATTAGTAAATAAACTATATATGGATTCTAGACTACCCGATTCTTTAGAATCGGGCCGCCATCTAGTTTCAAATAAACGATTTTTATCTGTGTGTTAAGTTGTTTAACTATTTCCTCACAGGATCGATAATGGGTTGGTCTCATAGAGACCTGAATGTTATCAATCTGGGCTTAATGACAAGCTGTTAATACTCATTAACCCCTTCTGTCACCCCAATACCACCGCACCAGGGCATCGGCAAGAGCCAGGTAAAGTGCCAGGAATTGGCACTTCTAATAAATAAGCCAATTTTGGGGGCAGCTGCGGGCTGCTATTCTTTTGCCTTGGAGGCCTAATAACTATGAGCATCAACATGCTGAGAATACCAGTGCCCAGCTGCCTTGGTTTTACCTTGGCTGGCAATCATAAAAAGGATAAAGCCTGCACTTTTTTTTTTAATTATTTATTTAAATAATTTAAAAAAATTAATGGGCTTCATTGTATTTTGATTGCCAGCAAAAGTAAAGCCAGGCAGCTCAGGGTGGTAGGCAGTAGCTGTCCATTTTATCAGTGCTGAGAATCAAAAATATTTCGCAGCACTGTGTCATTTTTTATACTTATTTATTTTTACACTACTACTACATCAAGTTCGTTGCATATAGCAACCAATCACATACACCAGAACAATGAGTTAGAGGTGCAACAGCCTATCACAGATGCTGTCACAGAGACTGGGCAATTGTGATTGGCTGTTTGAGTTAGTGCAGTAACCTGGAAACAGCTCATACATTCTAGCATCTTCTGTTCAGTGAATAACCAATAAGTTGAGCAGCCTTGGAAGACAAAATGAACGGACCTGGTAAGCCGGTAAGCAATCACCTTGAAGTTTAATCACTGCTTTGTTTCTTTTTACAGCCCCCCAGCACACCTAGCCACTGTTTCATAACTTTAAAGTAGTGATGAGCAAGTAGTGAAATATTCAGATTTGGAAAGCTGTAACCAAATACTTTGAACTGTTTGATTACTTGTCACTAATTACTCGTCTAATGCAAGTCAATGGGGAACTCACTCGGATCAGAATACTGAAACATGTCAAAGTAATCAGTTAGAGCTATCCAAATCTGAATATCTTACTACTCGCTCATCACTACTTTAAAGTCATGGCTCGGAGTTCGGACTCAAGTTCGGGTCAAGTACACTCCTGAACCTGGACTTTAAAAAAAAAGTCTGTCCAGATGTGGTGAATCCAAACATCTGCAGGTTTGCGTTTCATTAACAGGGAGGGGACAAGAGGGGTAGTCAAATGGAAAGCGACTATGATAACACTAACTTATTTCAACAAGCAGTCACAGCGAGGAGATGAAAATATATTCCAAGCTGGAATGCTTGTGGGTTTACAGGTGAATTGCTGCTACCTAGCAAATGGATGACTATTAGATATGTGTGCTTTTAGATCTCTGCTTATAAGAGGAACATACGGTAATTAAATTTTTTCTAGCTTCTTATTAAATATAGATTTATTATCAGGAAAAATTGTGCTGCTTTGCTATGTTAAACAAGTTGCCCAGTCTAAAATAATAATTCTGCAGTCACTGTGTGATGAAGAATTATCAATCCTTCCAGTACACGCAGTGTGTGCTGCGAGGATCCACCAGTCTGTAAGCCTGTATGGATATAGTGTGGGGCAATTTAAGGAACATATTGCCAGTGCCCAGATCAGTGTGTATCGATAGGCTTACCGTATGTATGTATAGCCTGGAGACCGCTTGTGGAAAGACCCCTATGATCGTTTTGCAGGCTACAGTGCCTGCTTCTTCGGGGGCTGCTTCCCTTTCTTGTGTTTTCCTGTTTGTAAGTCCAAAAATAATAAATATATTACTCCATACACTTGTATTAAGTAAGGCTACACCCAGGGGTTCTGGATGCAGTGGCCCGGAACATGCACACTGCATAATTGCAGTCCGTTCCCGGCTTATAAACAGCAAATCATAGCAGCACACAGTCACAAAGTGACTGCAAAATTATCATTTTAAAGAAATGATGGGAGTGCTGGTGTATCACGGTCTGCGCTGCTCCAGGGCTAAATAAAACTCACCAACGAGCCAGTCAACTTTTCATCCTTTTTATTCCTCCTTCTCCTACGCATTTCAGCGCCACACCCTGCGCCTTCCTCAGGGATATCCGATATCCCTGAGGAAGGCTCCGGGTGTGGCGCTGAAACGCGTAGGAGAAGGAGGAATAAAAAGGATGAAAAGTTGACTGGCTCGTTGGTGAGTTTTATTTAGCCCTGGAGCAGCACGGACCGTGATACACCAGCACTCCCATCATTTCTTTGATTGATACTACTATCCAGTGGTGGGTGGAGGTCCTGCAGCAGCTTGGAACATTGTTTCCTAAACGCCTTCAAACCAGTTGTGGGGATCACAACTGGAACAGGTGAGCAGCTTCATAGCACCACCACATTACATAAGTGTCACTAGTGATAGGGCACTATTGCGCCTCTTGTCCTCCTCCCTATTTTATATTTTAAATTATCATTTTAGACTCGGAAACCCTTTTAAGTTGTCACTGAGCTGTCACCTGCCAAAAGGATGACTGAAGAGCAGAACCCCCTGCAATCCACACAAACTCAACGATTCCCCAACTCAGTCAGGCATAGAAAAAATAGCTAAGGCAGCAGGAGCAGCAACAGCTACAGTATATTTGACATGAAGGAGAGTGGAGAGCTGCAGGTGTAAGTACGCCAGGTGGTTGTAGATAATGAAAGTGGAGTGCTCTGACTGTGTCTGCCCGAAAGAAATCAGAAGTAATACAAAAAGGAAGTAGTTGGCACATCTATGATGTTTGTAATTAAAATCTTCTTTCTTTATTGAAGTATGGTTTAAAAACAGGTGATGTATAGGCAGAAAAATGCAGAAGGTCCTGCATGTACCCTGCCTGTTTTTAAACCATACTTCAATAAAGAAAGAAGATTTTAATTGCAAACAACATGGAGGTGCTGACTTCTTCCTTATTATATTACAATATTTGACATGATGAAACAGATATTTTATCTGCCAATGGAACATGCCACTTCACCAAACAGAAACAATCCTTCTGAATAGCCAGATTCAGTTGTGTAGAGACTGTATGGTTTCTCAGAAAGCTATTAAGAGTCCTTGTATTATTTGTATTATATGTATTATTTAACATTTACTTAGAGGTTCCTAATGGCCAGCTTTCACATTGGCCTGACATTAGGAACTTTGGGCTTAGTGCCAGCTCCCAATACAAAGCTGGAATTAACCCCTTATTACCTAGTTTGCCATCGGCACCAGGGCAACTGGAAGAGTCAGTTACAGCACCAGAAAATGGTGCTTTTAAGAATGAGCCATTTTCTGGGGTGGCTGCGGGCTGTAATTCACAGTGGGGGACCCAGCTGCTTAGCTGTACATGGTTGGAAACCAAAAATATGTCCAATCTTAAAACTACATGGGGGGAATTTGTTAATGATCTCAAGGCAGATGGGACCACTGTCACCAAGAAAACCACTGGTAAAACATTATGCCATAACGGCAATGGATTAAAATTCTGCAGTGCCTGCAAAGTGCCACTTTTCAAGAAGGCACATATGCAGATCCATGTAAAGTTTGCCAATGAACACCTTGATGATTTTGAGAGTAATTGGCAAAATGTGCTGTGGTTAGATGAGACAAAATTGAGCTCAACTCACTGTGTTTGGAGGAAGAGAAGTACTGCCTATGACCAAAACAACACCATCCCTACTGTCAAGAATGTCGGTGGAAACATTATGTTTTATGGTGTGTTTTTCTGCACAGGACTACTTCACCACATCAATGGTACAATGGATAGAGCCAGGTATCGTAAAATCCTGAGTGACAACTTCCTACCCTTCGCCAGGACATTGAAAATAGGTCATGGCTGGGTCTTCCAGCATGACAATGACCCAGAATATACTGCCAAGGCAACAAAGCAGTGGCTCAAAAAGAAGCACATTAAGGTAATGGAGTGGCCTAGCCAGTCTCCAGACCTCAATCCAGTAGAGAATTTATGGAGGGAGCTGAAGCTCCAAGTTGCCAAGCGACGCCTCAAAATCTTATTCATTTAGAGATGATCTGCAAAGAGGAGTGGACCAAAATTCCTCCTGACATGTGCACAAATCGTATCATTAACTACAAAAAAAAGTCTGACTACTGTGATCTTTTTTGACCACTAATGACAGATTAAACTTGAGTGTACCTTCTCTCATATTCACCTAGAGTTTTCCTTAGTCAGCAGATTATTTGTGTCCGTCATTTTAGGAGTGTCCAATATGTCTCTTGGGGTGTGTATATTTTTAAGAAAAAAAAATATTTGAATAGCAGTGATTGATACGCTCTATTCTTTTGTTTTATATAGTTTCCTATACACAGTATGATGTTCCCAGAGAATCCTATACACAGTATGATATAACCATAGATTCTTATATACAGTATAATGTCTGAATAGCTCCCTATATACAGTATAATGTCTCACAGCTCCCTATATACAATATGCTACATATAGCTTACTATATACAGTATGATGTCACCACAAATTCCTATATATAATATTATTTCCCCACAACTCCCTATGTATACAATATGATGTGCACAACAGCTGCCTATATACAGTAGGATGTCCAATTGTCCATACAACTCATTAAATACAATATAACTCCCCACAGTTGCATATATAGTATGATGTTTCAGGAGCTCTCTATATACAATATGATTTCCCCACAGATCCTTACATACAGTGTGATGTCTCCACAAATTATTATATGCAGTTTTTCCCATAGCTCCAGTTATACATTATTTTACATTATTACAGTATGTCCCCACAGCTCCTTATATACAGTATGATGTCTTCACAGCTCTTTATATATATTATGATGTGCACAACAGCTCCATATACAAAGTATACTGTCCCCACAGCTTCTTATATTCAGTATGATGTACCTATAAATCCTCATATGCAGTATGATGTACCCACAGCTCCTTATATGCAATACACAGTAAGGCTAGGGTCACACTTAGCACGAGTTTTTTTAGTGCCTTAAAAAAAGCATGCGTTTCTGCATGCTTTTTTCATTTAAGCATGTATTTTTTAAGGTGTCTGATGGCACCCTGCGTTTTTGGTCTGGGAGCCGGGGCTGCAGAACAAAGGAGGGGCGGGAACAGCCAAGGGAAGCAGGGAGCTTGCCTCAGTTAACCTCCTCTCCTCTGACACAGGGTCACAGGGGGCCCCCTATAGGTGCTTGAGGGGCCGTCTACCCAGTCGGGGCCCTGGTGCAGCTGCACCATGGTAGGTCCGCCCCTGGATTTGGGGGCATAAATGACCTGACAGGTTCCCTTTAAAACTATGCAATCTCCAAATCCTGGCCAATGATTATTGTTTTCTATTTAAGCAGTATTGAGTTGTATTGAAGTTGCATATCAAACTATCTACTTTAAGACAATAGCTTTACTGATTACCATTACCGTTTTTTTTCTCAAAAGTTAATGAACAGAGATTTGGGAAATGAACAGATTTTACTTCAATATTACAATTTTCACTTTCCCTCCTATAGGATAATTTTAGTTTTTGTTCTGCTTTTGAAATTTTACATTAATGCTGTTTCCTACAATACCCATTACACTTCTGAATAGCTCGGTATCATGAGATTACAATTCTGAGCGACTTTTTATGTTCATTTTCTGGAGTATCTACACAATGAATGTATTGTCACTTGTTGGAAAATTATATTACATTTTTCTTTTGACCAAACTTACACTTTTTAAGCATTATTATGCATGTTCATTGAAGAGGTGTAACTTAGGATAAAGAAGTGCAACACTATTACTTTTAACATTGCATGGCATGTTTAAAACTCTGTCCTTAAAGGGGTTTTCCCATGAACAAAGGTAATTTTAAAGTTCATTTTAATCAATAGATCTTGAAATGATAATAAGTTTCACAATTTGATGTGTTTAAAAAAATATTCCAGTGCTGAAATCTAATATATAAAGCTGAATGTGTATGTATGTGTGTGTATGTATGTGTGTATATCCGGGATTGGCATCTACACCGTCGCAACTACAGCCGCAAAATTTTGCACAGTCACACGTCTTAACTCCGAGAGCGTTATAGGCTATGTTGTGAGGCAAAATTTTAACCCTGCGCATTCCAGTTCACCAAACAATTTTGCCCCTATCTACATAATGGGGAAAAAGTGAATGGAAAAGTGTTGGAGGAAAATCGACAGCGGTCAGCTATAGCCACAAAATTATGCACAGTCACACGTCTGGACCCCGGGAGCGTCATAGGCGCATAGGTTGTGAGGCGAAATTTTAACCCCGCGCATTCCAATTCACCAAACAATTTTGGCCCTATCTACATAATGGGGAAAAGTGACAGTTACCAGTTACCAGTTGACAGTTGTCAATGAGAGGGGCTTAATGATAGCGCCAAAGACTAACAGCACATTCCAGCATATAGTCACTAAGGTGGTGCCCCAACAAGGGATATTCACCAAGCACGGGGACATGTATACACCCCACACGCACACAAAGAGTAACAGCAAGTGTATAGTTGCTAAGGTGCAGCCCCAACATTGGATACTCACCACGCACCCGAACAAACACACACACACCACAATCAGACATACACAACACAGAGACACACACACACACCCAAGGGGACACACACACACCCTATAGCGACACATGCACTCACCCTACAGGGACACACACACCACAAAGAGACACACAAAACACAGACACACATACCACACAGACCCCCCCACAAGGACACACACATATAGCCACCCTATAGGGACACATGCACTCACCCCACAGGAACACACACACACCACAAAGAGACACACACACATCACACAGCCCCCCCACCCCCCACAGGGACACATACACACCCTATAGGTACACATGCACTCACCGCACAGGGACACACACACACCACAAAGAGACACACACAACACAGAGACACACACACCCCACACAGACACCCCCCACAGGGACACACACACATACACACCCTATAGGGACACATGCACTCACCCCACAGGGACACACACACACCACAAAGAGACACACACAACACAGATACACACACACCACACAGACCCACCCACTTGGACACACACACATACACACTATAGGGACACATGCACTCACCCTACAGGGACATACACACACCACAAAGAGACATACACAACACAGAGACACACCTCCCCCAAGGGGACACAGACACACCCTATAGCGACACATGCACTCACCCCACACTGGGACACACACACACACCACAAAGAGACACACACAACAGAGACACACACCACACAGACCCCGTCCACAAGGACACACACACATAGCCACCCTATAGGGACACATGCACTCACCCCACAAGGACACACACACCACAAAGAGACACACACACACCACACAGACCCCTTCCACAGGGACACACACACATACACACCCTATAGGGACACATGCACTCACCGCACAGGGACACACACACACCACAAAGAGACACACACAACACAGAGACACACACACCCCACACAAACACCACCCCCACAGGGACACACACATACACACCCTATAGGGAGACATGCACTCACCGCACAGGGCCACACACATCACAAAGAGACACACACAACACAGAGACACACACACCCCACACAAACACCACCCCCACAGGGACACACACATACACACCCTATAGGGACACATGCATTCACCCCACAGGGACACACACACACACCACAAATAGACACACACAACAGAGACACACACCACACAGACCCCCCCACAGGGACACACACACATACACACCCTATAGGGACACATGCACTCACCTCACAGAGACACACACATACACACACCCCAGGGACACACACACCACACAGACAGACACAGATGTGCACAAATCACCTCACACAACTCGCCTCTTACGTGTGCTATCTTTAATTTCCAAACATAAACATCTGATTAAAAACAGCCAATGTGCAACACATGGGCCATAAAGGGAGGGAATTAAGGCAGATGTCAGTCATATGAGCTGCTTATTATGTGTATGTGCTAGGTAACATATACTGCCCGGTCAGGGGGAGGGTTTACTGTTGGCTGGAGATTTATTAGGCTGCCTATATCAACCAATCACAGCTCAGCTTCTATTTTCTTACAGGTCATTAATATGACATATTCAAATTCTATTTTGTTATAGCTAACAGCAGTTATTTATTAACCCGGGCGTAGCCGGGTACTACAGCTAGTAATCTTCTATATGTGTCCCTACTATGTACTGTGTAATGGCCATGTCTGACCATACAGGGATGTGGTCTGATCATATCAGATCTCCTGGGCAGTGGAGGAAGCAAAAAGAGTATACAGACATTACATAACAGGATAACAAATAATTTTCTTTGGAAGACAAAACATTTTTTAACTCCTTCCCGACCTATGACGTTGCACAACGTCATGGGCAGGTAAGGGCGGTTTGATGTGAGCTCCGGGGCTGAGCTCACATCAAACAGCCGACATCTCAGCTGATGTGATCAGCTGAGATGTCGGGCTAACAGCACTGATCGGATACTGCAACGGAGATCCCGCGATAGTATCGTGGGATCTCCGGCGCTCACATGACAGCCCGGGGTCCTGGCTAGATCCCGGATGCTGTCACAGAGCACTTCCGGGTTGTGGTTGGCAGGCGCTGCCAATTACAACTAGTCCGCGATTCTGAGAGATACAGATGAGCTGCAGCTCATCTGTAGCTCCCAGAAGCGATCGGACTGTGCAGCAGGGTGCCTCTCTAAGAGGCAGTGTAAAACTAACAATGAAATGATTAATATAGTTTTTAAAAACCTGAAAAAAACAAAACATAAAAGTTCAAATCACCCCCCTTTTCGCCCAATCACAATAAAATATTAAAAAAAAAAAAAAAAACACGTTTGGTATCGCCGCGTTCAGAATCGCCCAATCTATCAACATATTAAATCCATTAATGAGAGCCGTAAACTCTGTAACGGAAAAAAAATTGCAGACGCCAAAATTATGTTTTTTTGGTCTCCACAACATTGTTATAAAATGTAATAATGGGTGATCAAAATAGCGCATCCATCAAAAAATGGTATCATTAGAAATGTCAACTCAAGATGCAAAAAATAAGCCATCACGCAGCCCCAGATCCTGAAAAATGAGGATGCTACTGGTCGCAGAACATGGCGCAAAAGTCAGTTTTTTTTCTCAAACTTCTGAATTTGTTTTTACCACCTAGACACCAATACAGGTATACATGTTGGGTGTCTACGAACATGTACCGACTCAAGGCATCACCCCGTCATGTCAGTTTTACCATATAGTGAACATGGCAACTAAAATTCCCAAAAAACAAATGAGTAATTCCACTTTTTTTGCAATTTCCCCGTACACTATATGGTAAAATAAATGATTGCATATGAAAGTACAACTTGTCCCCCAAAAAACAAGCCATCATATGTCTATATTGACGGAAAAATAAAAAAGTTATGGCTCTTGAAAGCAGGGGAGCAAAAAACGAAAATGAAAAATGAAAAATTCCAAGGTCATGAAGGGGTAAAGACAGGCAGGGACTTTTTTTTACATCAAAAAAGGAATAAGCTATGATCCCATGCTATAATGTCTGTATAATCCTTTTTTGTCCTCCTCTGCTCAGGAGATGTGGTATGATCACAACATGTCCCTGTACAGTCATACACAGCCATTACACTGTACATAGCAGGGACACATATATAAGATTATGGCTAGGGTCAGACTTGCATCATGCATGTGCTAAAAGCATGTTTTTTTTAAAGTTGAAAAATGTTGAAAAACGCATGCATTAACGCATCCATAAGCCAATGGAAAAATAAATGTATCACAAATATGCCATGCGTTTTTTGCATGCGTTTTTGGCTCACCTCCCAAAAACGCAGTAAGCAAAAGTGTGACTGCTCTGCTAAACGTTTTTTAACAGGACACAAAAAATACTGCAAGCAGCGTTTTTTGGGTGTAGTAAAAAAACGAATCAGTTTTTTTAACATGGGGCCCTATGGGAAACAGATCCGTTAACAAATGGCACATATAGCCACCATCCATTAATGGATTCGTTTTTGCTAGCATTTTTTGGCAAAAATGGCAAAGTCCAAAAAATGCATAGCTGCACAGGAGGCTCAAAAACCAGCCTATGGCTAGGGTCACACTTACGTTTTTTTTTTTTTAAATCCTGATCCGGTTTTGAGCTTTCAAAAAGCTAAAAACCGCATCAGGAAACGCTCCTCATAGGAGCCCATTATAAAAACCGGATTGCATTACATGCAATCCGGTTACCTCATCCGGCTCTGCAGCCTGCGTGAAAAATAATGCAGTTTTCGGAGCGGTTCTAAGCCCCGCAATGCAGTAACCGCATTGCTCAGGATGTGTAATCCTGAGCAATGCTGTTACCGTATAGTTTGCTTATCCCGACTGCCGCCAGGATAAGCAAACAGTTAACAGTGTAAAGAAAGCTTTAATGTTAATAATAATTGTGCCCATCATGTCTCTAGGGAGTGCCCACCCCCCCTAGAGACATGCTACCTACTCAGGTGGGCATGTTATGGGTTAACATTGCTTGTACAGTAAGCCGACTCCTGTCGGCTCTGTACAATTCTGTGAATGAAGCCACGGCTCCACTGACAGCTGCGCACAGACTATATGTAATGTACATATAGTATGTGCACTGTCCGAGGTACTGTAGGCTTTTACAGTAGATCTATGGCGCTGCCCACCCTCCCTAGAGACATGCTGTCCACTTAAGTGGGCATGAGAGGGGTTAATGTAGTCTGTATAGTATTGCCGGCTATTGTCGGCTTTGTGAATTTTATGAATGAATGCGGCAGCTCCTCACAGTAGAGGAGATACTGTACGTAGAGCCATGTTGCCCACAGCTATTATTAACAGCTAACCCTTTGTTCAAACGATGAACAAAGCATACGGCTGCCGCAGGCATTCACATATGCCTTGTGGCAGCTGCATGGTCTCCCATAGGAGCCCATTATAGCAATCCCCGCTGCGGTTTCCTAACTGCTGCGAAAACTGCAGCCTGCATGATTTTTTCTGCAGGCTGCAGATCCGCAAGCGGTAACCGGATTGCATATAGTGCAATCCGGTTACTATAATGGGCTCCTATTGGGAGCAGTTCCTGATCCGGTTTTGAGCTTTTTGAAAGCTCAAAACCGGATTAGGATTTCAAAATTTTGCCGCAAGTGTGACCCTAGCCTAAAATTAACTTGAAAATTACCTTTTTTCATGGGAAATCTTTCTAAGCTTTGACTATTTCAAAGTATGAACTCCCGATTGACAATACTATGTCCTTTGGTTCTTGTTTACAGCCTCTTTACACAGAATGAGAAATACTGAACATTCACTAGTAGATCATTCTGTTGTCTGCCGTAACATGTTATTGTCAGCACTTCTGTAGTTTGCACCAGGCAATGTGCTGCTGAGAACAGTGAGTTTTGTTGCACCATAAATGATCCAATCATGGGATGATCAGAATTATTGGGCATTTTATGACATGTTTAAACGTATGAACTCTCGCTTACTGGAACTTATAATTGTGGATTCTACATACACGCAGTATGTGACACAAAAACTGTATGCTAAACACACAAATGGATACACACAGCACACATGCATGTATACACGGAGCACGAATTTGCACACACATAGCATATACACATTTATATACAGAGCACATACACATACAGTATATGTATACAAACACATAGCACACACACATACAGTATATACACTGAGCACATACATAACATATAGCATATACACATATATACACTAAGCATTGTGAGGTAGCACCCGGGGAACCCGCTTGCATAACGACAAGAACACGTGTCTATAATTTAACCAATGTCTACCCGTTTATTTTTCACATATAATAACATAACCCAGGTAGCATGTTTGACACATATCACATTGATTATAAACACCATACATTTACATATAACATTTCATAACACTTATTGCACATAACATCTTATAGTTACCCGGGACTTTTAACCACCTCTCTGTCCCCATTGGAGCTCTAACAACCGCTCCCGTGGTGGCTACGGCCTCTGGCCTATCTACATTTCACATACATTTAACAATACATCAGTTACCATATATCAATGGGCCCTATGGGTCCCAATGGCGGAACCAGCCGCCTGGCTTTATTTCCCCAGCTTCATACTACCCCCGGAATCAGGACTCCAGCCTGACCGGGTTCTTACATACAATATGTGATCCATCCTATAAGCCACCATGGACCACACGCATCCATTCACACTCTCACAGCCCATCATATTGTAGTGAGGTGAGCAATTCAGACTGTATCATAGAAATGGATATGGAAATGAACTGTGCACAGTCCGCTACTGCCCTTGTGGACAAGTGCTGAAACAAACGCAGGGAAGTGGGAAATTCCCTTTTCAGCAAATGTGTTTACTCAGGAAGAGAGAGCAGCAGGATGTCAGTGCAGATCCAGAGCTGAGCCAGGGGAGACCTGCTTGTGGATGTCTGTTGAAAGAGGGCTACTTTGCTACACCTTGCCGGAAAAATCACCCCGCAGAAGCCCCCGTGACTGATCCTGGGCCACTGGACTTTGGTGCTGTGACTCTGGCCGCTCTGCAAAACCTTGCCCGCCGAGCACCCGGAGTGCATGTGCAGGGGCCGTGACCGACATAAGGGAGCCATTTGTACTGCCGTGATCTCCCTCCTGCTGCTCGGGTGCCCCCGAGACTGAGAGAGACTTCTGTGCTGCTGTGGGCTCACTTCTGCTGCTCGGTGTGCCCTAAGACTGGGAGAGACATTAAAAGAAAAATTCTGTTACCTGTGGAAGGAGACCAAAGAAGAAGACTGAGGAGTTTCCCCCTTCAGCGCTGCACCGGGACCCGTCCTCGTGAGATCCCCAGGCCTGCTACGTGGGAGCGACATCTTCTTCTGTGATAAACTGGTACGTGATTTTAGGGAAAGTTAGGGAAAGATACCTTCATTGTTGTGTTTTTTTTCTTTTCTTGCGGCGTACCCGGAAGAAGTGAAGCTCCAGAGACTCTAATATATACAAGTGCGCATATAGTTCGGTTGACTGTGATATAAACATGTTTGCCAGTAAAGAAACGTTATTATCGGTTAAACCTGAGTATGGGGATTCTGTTGAGAAAGATCATACACACACACCCGCGGCCTTACCACCGGTCGCTACAATATAAACATCCATGGACTGTGGCACATCTGGGTTCAGAACAGGGATTGGCAAACCTTAGTATCTCGGACAACCATCTGTTACCCTACTATAGGAGTCCTATTAACCCCTGCATCTGACCTCTAGTACATACATTCCGGTTCATCAGGTCCTTTAACTGACTACACTGAGTCGGACCCAAATGCGGACTATGCCCACCTGGCACACTTCATAAAATCGCCTCCCGAAGGGCCACATACAATCGCCTCCCGAAGGGCCACATACATTCCGGTTCATCAGGACCTTTAACTGACTACACTGAGTCGGTCCCAAGGGCGGTCTATACCCGCCTGGCACATTTCATACATCTGCCCCTATAGGGCTACATTCACTCGCTGGGTCTTTTTAAAAAGCCATACAATACTTATAAGGTTCAACAGGTCCTTCACTGGACCTAATGGCGGCTACGCTCGCCTGGCATGATTTACACACAAGGTGCACAGTTCACACAAGCATTCAGGAACTGCTTTTCTTACCGGGCACGGATCCGGGTCTCGCTACCTGTGTCACAGGTTCCACCAAGCGTCCCCCAAGGGCTCCTTTCCCAGACGTGTTTCACCCCACGCCCGGACCAGTATCCACCGGGTTCAGCCATGGCTTCCCCACTCCAAGAGCTATCACGACCTCGGTCCTAAGCACCAGCATGGAGCTAGCATGCTCCCATCATGTTCACACACAGAACCTTGCACTGCTCTGCACTCAGGCTGGTCATGATCTCAGAATGAACTCTCAGCAGGATCTCAGCTTCCATCCCCCTGTCTCTCAGCTGGCAGGCTCTATATCGTGCCTGCCACTCCCACTCTGACTCATCCAGCTGGGCTGCTATTACTCAGGACACACCCACCTGGGCTGTCAAGAATCAGCACCCATTCCTTTCCTCAGGGCCTCATCGATCTCATGCCACTCACAGCCACTCACTAGTCTCATGACTGTTTCAGATCCACAGCACTCACAATCACATTTAACTCCTTGTGTTCCGGATAGGTTCACACAGCGTCATCCACTATCAAACCGGCCAGTGTGAACAGGATCATACCTTGATCCTGCATGTGATGCGCCCCGGCCATGGGGACCATGCCGGCGGTGCCTCACAGCATCTACACTTCTGTATACACACATAGCACTCATGCCTACATGCACTGAGCACATACGCATATGTATACACCTATATAGCACACACACATGTATACACTGACCACAAACACACATACAGTTGTGGCCAAAAGTATTTACACCCCTGCAATTCTGTCAGATAATACTCAGTTTCTTCCTGAAAATGATTGCAATCACAAATTCTTTGGTATTATTATCTTCATATAATTTGTCTTCAATGAAAAAA
Source organism: Allobates femoralis (assembly GCA_033576535.1). Classification (NCBI taxonomy): domain Eukaryota; kingdom Metazoa; phylum Chordata; class Amphibia; order Anura; family Aromobatidae; genus Allobates; species Allobates femoralis. The sequence continues at coordinate 493,479,993 of JARQOC010000002.1, forward strand.
CACAAAAGAGAATGAAGCAAAAAGCAAAACATTGATCATTTCACACAAAACTCCAAAAATGGGCCAGACAAAAAAATTGGCACCCTCAGCCTAATACTTGGTTGCACAGCCTGTAGCCAAAATAACTGCGATCAACCGCTTCCAGTAACCATCAATGAGTTTCTTACAATGCTCTGCTGGAATTTTAGACCATTCTTCTTTGGCAAACTGCTCCAGGTCCCTGATATTTGAAGGGTGCCTTCTTCAAACTGCAATTTTTAGATCTCTCCACAGGTGTTCTATGGGATTCAGGTCTGGACTCATTGCTGGCCACCTTAGAAGTCTCCAGTGCTTTCTCTCAAACCATTTTCTAGTGCTTTTTGAAGTGTGTTTTGGGTCATTGTCCTGCTGGAAGACCCATGATCTCTGAGGGAGACCAAGCTTTCTCACACTGGGCCCTACATTATGCTGCAAAATTTGTTGGTAGTCTTCAGACTTCATAATGCCATGCACACGGTCAAGCAGTCCAGAGCCAGAGGCAGCAAAGCAACCCCAAAACATCAGGGAACCTCCGCCATGTTTGACTGTACGGACCGTGTTCTTTTCTTTGAATGCCTCTTTTTTTCTCCTGTAAACTCTGTGTTGATGCCTTTGCCCAAAAAGCTCTACTTTTGTCTCATCTGACCAGAGAATATTCTTCCAAAACATTTTAGGCTTTCTCAGGTAAGTTTTGGCAAACTCCAGCCTGGCTTTTTTATGTCTCGGGGTAAGAAGTGGGGTCTTCCTTGGTATCCTACCATACAGTCCCTTTTCTTTGAGACGCCGACGGATAGTACGGGTTCACACTATTGTACCCTCAGACTGCAAGCCAGCTTGAACTTGTTTGGATGTTAGTCGAGGTTCTTTATCCACTGTCTGCACAATCTTGCATTGAAATCTCTCGTCAATTTTTATTTCCTGTTCACATCTAGGGAGGTTAGCCACAGTGCCATGGGCTTTAAACTTCTTGACGACACTGCGCACAGTAGACTCAGGAACATTCAGGTCTTTGGAGATGAACTTGTAGCCTTGAGATTGCTCATGCTTCCTCACAATTTGTTTTCTCAAGTCCTCAGACAGTTCTTTGGTCTTCTTTCTTTTTTCCATGCTCAATGTGGTACACACAAGGACAAAGGACACAGGTTGAGTTAACTTTAATCCTTGTCAACTGGCTGCAAGTGTGATTAAGTTATTGCCAAGACCTGTTAGGTGCCACAGGTAAGTTACAGGTGCTGTTAATTGCACAAATTAGAGAAGCAGCACATGATTTTTCTAACAGTGCCAATACTGTTGTCTACCCACTTTTTATGTTTGGTGTGGAATTATATCCAATTTGGCTTCAGGACAATTCTTTTTGTGTTTTTTCATTGAAGACAAATTAAATGAAGATAATAATACCAAAGAGTTTGTGACTGCAATCATTTTCAGGAAGAAACTGAGTATTATCTGACAAAATTGCAGGGGTGTCAATACTTTTGGCCACAACTGTATATATATATCTACTATATAATCTCTTAATCGTGTCTGTATGACGCCGAAATCGCGCGCCAGCACTCATTGGCTGCCGCTAGCAGCGGTAACCAATGAGCGCCGCATATGCAAAAAGCTGCGCGCATTTAAAATTAGAAGATTATACAGTAGCTGTAATCTGGCGACAGTGACGCATAGCGTCGCTGTCGCCAGGCTACATGTACGTACATGTACGGCCGTGGCGACCTCCGGCACCGCTACACGCCACCTGCCTCCTCACCCCCTCACCTCCCTGCCTCCCTGCCTCACTCCTCGCCTCCCTGCCTCCCTCCTCACCTCCCTGCCTCCCTGCCACACAACTCGCCTCCTTGCCACCCTGCCTCCCTCCTCGCCTCCCTCCTCACCTTCCTGGCTCCCTCCATGCCTCCCGCTGTTTTCACCCGTCTTCTCCCTGTACAGCTGTCATGTGACAGGGCGGGCTGATGTGACGTCACACAGCCCGCCCTGTCACATGTCACTGTACACAGTGCGACTCTGCGGGTGAAAGTAGAGGGGGGCAAGGGGGATCCTGCCCCCCGCAGCCATCCTGCCCACCCCCGAAGCCATCCTGCCCCCCCAGCACCATCCTGCCCCCCCCTGCAGCCATTCTGCCCACCCTTGCAGCCATCCTGCCCCCCCAGCACCATCCTGCTGCGCAGCCATCCTGCTCCCCTCAGCACCATCCTGCCCCCCCGCAGCCATCATGCCCACCCCCGCAGCCATCCTGCCCCCCCGACTCCATCCCCCGCCTCTATCCTGCCCTCCTGGCTCCATGCCCTGCCGACTCCATCATGCCCCCCCTGCCTCCACCCTGCTCCCCCGGCTCCATCCTGTCTTCTCCCTGCATCCATCCTGCCCCACCTGCTCCATCCTGCCCCACTCGCTCCATCCTGCTCACCACCTCCATCCTGCCCCCCGCCTCCATCCTGCCCCCCCCAGCTCCATCCTGCACCTTCGGCTCCATCCTGCCCACTCGCTCCATCCTGCCCCGCTCACTTCAACTTGTCCCCCACCACCATTCTGCCCCATCCCCACCATTCTGCCCACCTCCATCACCATCCTGCCCCCCCGGCAGTTAGCGGTCATGTGACCGATCAGCTGATCGGTTTCCCAGGCAACGACAGGTCCTAAAGGCTTGTAGGACCTAGAAGACTAAGGTGGAGAGAAGCGGCGGAAAGGTGAGTATCCTCACTGAGGATTTTTTTATTTTTACTTTTACTGTGGAGGAGCAGGGGCCAGGAGGAGCGGAGGGGCCGCGGGGAGTGGAGAATTGCCATATACCATAGTGCTGCTATACATGTACTAAAATGTACCGCCATATTCTATAACGCTGCTATACATGTACTGTAATGTACAGCCATTTACTATAGTGCTGCTATACATGTGCTGTAATGTACCGCCATATACCATAGTGTTGCTATACATGTGCTGTAATGTACTGCCATATACCATAGCACTGCTATGCATGTGCTGTAATGTACCTCCATATACCATAGCGCTGCTATACATGTGCTGTAATGTACCGCCATATACCTTAGTGCTGCTATACATGTACTGTAATATTCCGCCATATACCATAGCACTGCTATACATGTGATGTAATGTACCGCCATATACTATAGTGCTGCTATACATGTGCTGTAATGTACCGCCATATACTATAGTGCTGCTATACATGTACTGTAATGTACCACCATATACCATAGCGCTTATACTGTATATATATATTTGTTCTGGTCCCCACCGGAATGGAGGACCTCTTACTTATCTTGCCTTTCTTGGAGTGTCCTATCAGGAGATCTTATATGGGCGCTGCTATCTTCGTATAGCCCTTGATGAACCTCCTGTAGTACCTGACCAGTCCTAGGAATTGGCGTACCTCTCTGAAGGTGGTTGGCACTGGCCAGTCCTTGATGACTGTGATCTTATCCGGGTCCTGTGCTACGCCTTCTGCACTGACCACATGCCCAAGGTACTTTGGGTTTTAACAGTTGACATTTTGAAGCTTTCAATTTCCTACCATACTTGCATAATGATTCTAACTCTTCACTCAAGTGTTGCAGATGGTCTTCATAGGTTTTGGAGTACACTATGACATCATCCAGGTATAGCAATACAGTCTCGAAGTTTCTGTGGCCTAGGCAACACTCCATCAGCCTCTGGAATGTTCCTGGTGCATTGCATAACCCGAATGGCATGCTATTGAACTCACATAACCCCATTGGTGTCGTGAAGGCTGTCTTCTCACTGTCTTCTTCTGCAATGGAGACCTGCCAGTACCCACTAGTAAGATCCAAGGTTGAGAAGTAATTGGCAGACATTAATGCAGCGAGTGTCTCTTCTATACGGGGTAACAGGTATGTGTCCTTGTGTGTTACTTTATTGATTTGCCCTTAATCTACACACATCCTCATACTACCGTCTTAATTTTTAACCAGGACCAGTGATGCTGCACAGGGGCTACAACTATCTCTAATGACCCCTGCATTCTTCATGTCTTGTAGCATTTCTTTTGCTTTCTGGTAGTGTGTTGGTGGTATAAGCTAGTATCTTTCTTTGATCGGTGGATGATTTCCTGTGGGTATGTGATATTGTACCCCTTTAATCCTCCCAAAATCAAGTGGATGCTTGCTAAACACTTGTTTGTATTCCTGAACTACCCGGTACACTCCGTGTTTCTGGTGAGAAGATGTGTTGTCAGTTCCTACATTGAGCGCCTGACACCATTTCTCTAGCTGTTTCTTGGAATCGTGTGGCTCATCTGACACTGACTGAGCTAGTGATTCAGCTTCATGTATTCAGTTTTTATCTTCATGGTACAGTTTAGCAACAGTGGAATACCTTGGTAGCTTTATTTTGTCGTCACCATAGTTTAACACACGTAGAGGTACCCTTCCTTTGCGTACATCAACCACCCCCCTGGCTGTCAGGAGTGTAGGACTACTGTCAGACACCACCGGCTCCACTACTGCCTGGTAGTCCTGCCCTTTGAGGCAGTAGTAGGCCTGACACCAGATGATCATTTCACTTCTTGGTGGCACTACAATAGGAATTGGGTCTGTGACACGTACACTACCAATTTCACCACTTGTTAGTGTTACCTGTTGTTGGTACACAAAGGCTCGGATCTCCTTCTGAAGAACCCTCCTCTCTCCTGGAGTAGCAGTATCTGCACTCTGTTGAAGCAAAAACAGCACTTCATCTAGACAGTTAACCATCACATTAGTACCAAGTATCACATGTGGATCCCGCTCATTTGGTTTGTCTTCAAGCACAATGAGTCCTTGATTCTTTAATTCCACCCTCCCCACCTTTACGGTCGCCTCCCAATGCCTCTCTACATTAATGTGCAACCCATTGGTTGCTATTGTGTTCAAGTCAGGGTTTGGAGGTTCAAGTTCTAGTTTAGACCAGAACCGTTTGTAAAGGATACTCGGGATGGTGGTCACCTGGGATCCAGTGTCTACCAATGCAGTGGTAGCGATGCCGTCTATGATGATGGACAGGTACGGAAGATCTCCCACGTAACTGCTCAGCCAATTGGATGGGCCTGGACAGTCTACTCCTAGGGTTCGGCCCCCGGCCCCAGGGGTTGCTCGTTTAAAGGGCAGAATCGGTAGATGTGCCCTTCTTTGTTGCACTTGCTACAGATGGGTTGTCCGCTGGCACTGTAGCGAACCGTGATTCTTCCTCGAAGTGGTGGTGTCCTCTTCTTCATCCATGAAACATCGTCCGGGCTTTCAGCTAAGCTGTATCTTTGCTGGTGGCTGTGTCTCTGTCTTGGGTTGCCTAGCACCTCGGAAGTTAGCCATCTCTCTGCTCAGCAGGCGCACCTCGGAGCACAGGCTGTTAAGCCGGTCAGGGGTCACAGCCTGCATGCTGGTCTCTGCTGCAGGGGATGAAGAAGGTGCTTCTGGCAAAGAGGGGGTTTTGACCCATCGCGGCTGTGGGGTTAAGTCTGGCACTGTGGGAGCTGCTGTCCCTTAACGGTTAGTTCTATTAGGGTAGCAAACTCTGCATCAGGGTTTTGGAAAGCCCACGAGCGTGCTTGCTTACTGTCATCTGGTAACTTGAGGCCCCTAACAAACTGTTCAATGAGAATTTTAATTTCATCACGGATGCCATTGGGATCAATTTGTTTGAGGAGTCTCAGCGCCTCCTGCAGGCATAAGCAGTAATCTAGGACACTTTCTTTCGCCCCTTGTTTGCAATAGTAAAACAACAGTCTTAATTCAGTCTCAGTATGATGGTTAAAAACTCTCTTTAACTTTTGAAATATTTGTACAACAGACCCCTGATCTTCCTCAGACCAGTTTCGGGTTTCCAGCTCTGCTGCACCTGTTAACTGTCCCATCACTACTGATGCTCTCTGCTTACCGGTCATCGCGTACATATCCAGCACATTACATATCTTTCTCTGGAATGCGTCCAGGGTGCCTGGCTGCCCATCATACTTGGGCAACCAGGCTGCATTAGTGACATATGGCAGCGAAATCTGCATTATCGAAGTTACTGGTGAAGGCGCCGGTGACGGTATTGCGCCACCGGGTGGATTGGCGACTGTGGGCTGTCCACTCGGGGCTCCATTAATGGCGGCAGGCTGGTTCATGATCGGGACTGCTGCATCATTTGGATCCGGGGTACTTATTCTCACTCCCCCTAGTGAATAGCTACCAGGAAAGTAAGTAGTCGGCTCGGCGGGCGGGGAGTGGAGCACCTCGGGTATTTCCGGATCTGACTGTTGTGTTCGGCGGTTCTCTTTAGAGCATGGAACGGGGCCTATCTTCATGCCCCAGCACTGTAACGCCCCCTTTCTTTCCCGCTCTGTGGCGCAGCAATGGCGGCTCAGATTAACAGTTCACAAACACAGTCTATATACGGCACACAGTACCTGGTTACACTGGGCACGGGATCCTGTTTGTGATGCCAGAGTTGTCTGAGGCCACAAGGGAATGGGGTACTCAGGTCTCAGGCGGTCGGTTGCAGGGAATGCCACGGGGTGGTCCATGCCCAAGTCTGTGCCCTTGGGTGACAATAAAAAAGGTGTATTTACAGGGATAGGGATTGTCAGTCGTGATGCCACCTGTAGATTCCGGTGAAGGCACCGACGCTGCTTGGGCCTCCGGGGTGATGGGCGGCAGCAAGATGGAATGGCTCCCTACAGGAGGAGCACAGTCCGTGTGGTGAAGGATAAGTGGAAGGAGGGACACACACACTAAAGTCTTTTCGTACCTTTACTGATGACTGGTTACAGGTACACACGTCTGGACTGAAGGAAAACACCTTGGAATCTCGACAGTAAGTAGGGTTGTAGACCTCCTTGTTCAGCTTTCCTGTTCTGAGTCGGGCAGGTATGGAACCTAACTGGACCGTTACTTCTCTCTCTATACCCGGATTGCTGCACTGATGGCTCACTCTTGGGCCACCGCTGTCTCTCTCCCCACGGTCCCTGGCTCTCAATTGTTGGTGGTATGGGTGTCCGGGAAGCTAAACCTCCTCGGGATGCTGGTTTCTCTGCTGGGTCTATTTCCTCTGTCCCCTGCAGACTCAGACTCCAGTGAGTGGTGTTCTGGTGGGGTGATCTGGGATAGCTTCTCTGCACCTGGAAAAGTGTTTCTTGCCTCTGCCTTCGATCCCTACTCTTCGGATCCTCACACTGGCTTTTGTGTGTACTGGTTCGGGCCTAGCACGGCTCCAGTACCAGTTCAGCTCACTAGTCCCTGAGCTTCCTTACAACTCTTCTAGCATCTGCACACTGTGTCTGACTCCGTCCCCAGCACCTGTATTTATAGGGGAACTGGCTTAAGGCCATCAGTTGGAACCCCCCTACAGGCCAGAGGTGGAAGGTGTTGGGTGCAAGTGGGTTACTCGCTGTGGGAAATCCTTCAGTGTCCTAGAGAAGCCTGTGGCCACCTGGTACAGGGTGCCACACATGGGTTCTAGCCCAATTCTCTTCTGTCTCTGCTGGGTTGAGACCTCCCAGTTCAGATTCAAGTTGCTGGACTTGATCTTGGTACTCTTCCTCTGCTGGACAGGAAGGAATAAAATCACCCGCACTCACTGCTGGTAACCATTCTGCCATTCAACTCTGTCTTGCTCCTGATTTTTCCCCTCCCGCTAACTCTGTTTCACAGGATGGCACAGGCACGCACTCCAGAGGGTGTTTTCTTTTTCTGGGCTGCAGCCTCCGGGATGGGGCCTTTTATTTCTCGCCCATCCACAAGGCTTTTTCTTCCACCACACCCACCTGAGTGGAGCAGCATTCACGATGCCTCCCAAGGAACAGCTAAACCTTTGCGACATAGCACTGCAGCGATGTCCATGATGGGTTTGTCTTTTACGCCATGCGGCGGTGCCCATTTTAGTTCTCTGGAGCTGCATTCTAGATGAGGCCCTCCATGTCATAGGGGTTGCATATGTGGTTTAAAGGACACACAGGATTTTGTTGCTGACTATGCCAGATAATATAGGGGTGGCATAAGGCAGTGGTAGGGAGAATTCCCGATGCTATGCGGACTTTTTGGATCAGTTCGTGTCATGGTCACCTTCATTGAGCAGAAAGCATTCACTTTACTGTATTATTAAGGGAAAACACAGGCACAAAACCTTTTACTTCTAATAATTCACTACTGTCAACATCACACAACATTGGCCGAACACACATATTGCGGACTCTCTTATTCAATGTACCAGGGGTTACTTGAATAACAATTATCTGCAATTTAGACCCAGACTGCTTCATTTGCTCTAGTGTCTCTACTGTTACTCTCACTTTCTTAATTTTCTCTTTTCACTACATTAGTCTGCACATCAAAGTTAAATAGACTTTCACAGTACTGTCCCATTCCACGCACAGGGAATTTAGCTTTGAGAAACTATTGGGACAGCTGTGGGAAGAGGCTCATTTACTAATGTGTAGTGGCCCTTTTGCCTAGGCCACTATTAAGGAGGACCTTAAAGCAGATACTAGGAATACAGTTAAATATTAGAATCTGAGAGTCCTCAGTGGTTGATACCATTTAAAGGCTAACTGAAAAGATGGTAAGCATAGCAAGCTTAGATGGTAAGCATAGCAAGCTTTCGAGACACTATAGCCTCTTCATCAGGCTAATAATGACACAAATTCTGAAGATACACACTTATATAAATATGCAGGGTAGGATGATGCAGTAAATATGACAGGTGACATAAAGCACAAAATAGTAGTCAGTCTTGGAAGGGGGAGAGGAGCAGGGGAGATAAAATCAAAATTCTGAGATAAGAGGAGCAGATTGTATAAGGGTACGTGCCCACATACAGGTTTATGGTCAGTTTAGCAGCGAAAACCGCCGGCGGTTTAGCATAGGTTTTATTTAAATTTATGTAAATCCTAAGCAGCGTTAGGACTTACAAGTAACCCTATGTAATTTGGAAAACGCTGTGAACACAATGTCGGTTTATGTGAGCGGATCTGCCAGAGGTTGAGCGGTTTCCTCGCGGTTTAGGAGCATACAACATGTCAATTCTTCTCAGCGGTTTGTGATCGTTTCTGAGGCACCCTTCGTACCCTTCCATGAACAAAATCCTCCATAGAAAACCGCTTTTAAAACCGCCGGAAAACCGACTGTAAAACGCTGTTCAACAGCTCTTAAAACCGCTGGGAAACCGCTGAGAAACCGGTGGAAAACCGCTGGAGACTTCTGAGCTCAGGAGTCTAGGCTCCTTCAATTTTCCACCGGTTTACTGACGGTCTGAACGTCCCTAAACCTCTATGTGGGCACGCACCCTTATTGTTCTATGATTTGTGGTCGGTAAGAAGTTGGAATGACCAACTTCTGTTGCTATGTCTGATAGCGTAACCCCTTTGGCCTTCATCTGTACAACCTGCAGTCGGAGGGTTTCAGTCAATCGGGAGCGGCACACTATTTTTTCAAAGTGAGTGTAAACTGGAAAGTTAAGGGCCCGTTACATGCTTCAATGTTCCAGCGATACGACCAACGATCCGACTTGGCTTGGATCGCTTGAACATTGCTCATTGATTGCTAGTGAGGTGTCACACATACAGATATCATGAACGAAGCAGCAATGAGTCCACGACAAGTGAACGATTTTAGATGTCATTTGGATGCCTATGTTCCTCAGTTCTGAATAGGCGAAGTCGTAAACAATATTGTTATCAAGATGTCACAGATGCTGATGATGCAGGTTGAATGGACGACCAACGACTGATTTATGGTCCTGTTCATAAACCTGCGATCAAAGATCAGCCAACTTATCATTGGTTGTATCTACGTGTCACACGCAACAATGTTGTAACGACGTTCTTGCACTGCCCCAAAAGCAGTGACGTTTCAACAATATCGTAGCGTGTAATGAGCCCTTAAGTCTGCGAGTTAAATAGGGTTTGTCAGATAATTAAAGAGATTAGAACCAGGTGTTTGATTAACACTAGTGATGAGCGAGTATGCTCTGCGCTGCTCGGTACATGCACGAGTATCACTGTACTCGGGCTACTCGGCGAGCACCGAGTAATCTCGCGATACTCGTGCTGTGCTCGTGGTCCTCGTCCCTGCATGTTGGCGCTCTTTAGAGAGCCAGCCCACATGCAGGGATTGGCTGGCAGACCACTGCAATGCCACAGCCCTGTTAGTTGTGACACTGCAGTGATTGGCTGGCCTGCACAGCGTGACCGAGCCTTTATAAGACCCGGCCGCGCTGTGCTCTGCACACAGCCATCCAGACAGTGAGTGTAGGGAGAGTGTCTGCTGCTGCTTAGGGACAGATTTGTGGCCCTCATAGGTAGATCCGGAGCAGGGCTGCAAACTGCTGCTGACCACAACAGTCCTTCTCAGGACTAGTCTAGGAGGATATAGGCAGGGTGATCCAGATCGTAATCCAAGCTTTTCTGTGACCATAACAGTCACCAGACTGTTGTACTTACTACCTTGATACAGGTTAGGGACTAAAATCCCTCTCTCCTGTGACCATAACAGTCACCAGACTGTTGTACTTACTACCTTGATACAGGTTAGGGACTAAAATCCTACTCTCCTGTGATCATAACAGTCACCAGACTGTTGTACTTACTACCTTGATACAGGTTAAGGACTAAAATCCTTCTCTCCTGTGACCATAACAGTCACCAGACTGTTGTACTTACTACCTTGATACAGGTTAGGGACTAAAATCCTACTCTCCTGTGACCTGAATAGTCACCAGACTGTTGTACTTACTACCTTGATACAGGTTAGGGACTAAAATCCTACTCTCCTGTGACCTGAACAGTCACCAGACTGTTGTACTTACTACCTTGATACAGGTTAGGGACTAAAATCCTTCTCTCCTGTGAGCATAACAGTCACCAGACTGTTGTACTTACTACATTGATACAGGTTAGGGACTAAAATCCTACTCTCCTGTGACCTGAACAGTCACCAGACTGTTGTACTTACTACCTTGATACAGGTTAGGGACTAAAATCCTACTCTCCTGTGACCTGAACAGTCACCAGACTGTTTTACTTACTACCTTGATACAGGTTAGGGACTAAAATCCTACTCTCCTGTGATCATAACAGTCACCAGACTGTTGTACTTACTACCTTGATACAGGTTAAGGACTAAAATCCTTCTCTCCTGTGACCATAACAGTCACCAGACTGTTGTACTTACTACCTTGATACAGGTTAGGGACTAAAATCCTACTCTCCTGTGACCTGAATAGTCACCAGACTGTTGTACTTACTACCTTGATACAGGTTAGGGACTAAAATCCTACTCTCCTGTGACCTGAACAGTCACCAGACTGTTGTACTTACTACCTTGATACAGGTTAGGGACTAAAATCCTTCTCTCCTGTGAGCATAACAGTCACCAGACTGTTGTACTTACTACATTGATACAGGTTAGGGACTAAAATCCTACTCTCCTGTGACCTGAACAGTCACCAGACTGTTGTACTTACTACCTTGATACAGGTTAGGGACTAAAATCCTACTCTCCTGTGACCTGAACAGTCACCAGACTGTTTTACTTACTACCTTGATACAGGTTAGGGACTAAAATCCTACTCTCCTGTGATTATAACAGTCACCAGACTGTTGTACTTACTACCTTGATACAGGTTAGGGACTAACATCCTTCTCTCCTGTGACCATAACAGTCACCAGACTGTTGTACTTACTACCTTGATACAGGTTAGGGACTAAAATCCTACTCTCATGTGACCTGAACAGTCACCAGACTGTTGTACTTACTACCTTGATACAGGTTAGGGACTAAAATCCTACTCTCCTGTGACCTGAACAGTCACCAGACTGTTGTACTTACTACCTTGATACAGGTTAGGGACTAAAATCCTTCTCTCCTGTGACCATAACAGTCACCAGACTGTTGTACTTACTACCTTGATACAGGTTAGGGACTAAAATCCTACTCTCCTGTGACCACAACAGTCACCAGACTGTTGTACTTACTACCTTGATACAGGTTAGGGACTAAAATCCTACTCTCCTGTGACCACAACAGTCACCAGACTGTTGTACTTACTACCTTGATACAGGTTAGGGACTAAAATCCTACTCTCCTGTGATCATAACAGTCACCAGACTGTTGTACTTACTACCTTGATACAGGTTAGGAAAAAGATTCCAGCGAGAGGATCTCCAGTTGCAGAATTTATTGTGCATATATAAAAGCTTCAATTCATACAGTGAGGTACAGGGTGCTTAAGCCAACATGTTTCGACATATAGTCTTAGTCATGGCGGTTAGGGACTAAAATCCTACTCTCCTGTGATCATAACAGTCACCAGACTGTTGTACTTACTACCTTGATACAGGTTAGGGACTAAAATCCTACTCTCCTGTGACCTGAACAGTCACCAGACTGTTGTCGCTGTATACAGGCAAAATGCGCAAGGACGTTGGCATGGGCGTTGGCAAGGAACAAGGAAGTGGAAGTGATGGTGGTGCAGGCAGAGGCCAAGGTCGTGTGCAAGCACTAATTTTGCAACAACAAAGGGGCACATCTACTCGCTCGCACGTACTGTCCCAAATTCTTGGGGCCCGCAGCAGTGCACCGCTCTTGAACCAAGACCAGTGTCAACAGGTTGTTACTTGGATAGCGGTTAATGCTTCAAGTCAGATGGGCACCTCCACAAACACCCTGTCTTCCACACGGTCAAGTGTCAGTAGCCGTGATACTGCACCGCACATTTCCCAACCTGATCCTCCTTCCTACCACCAGGCCGAGTACACGTCCACGGACATTACTGATCCCACACTAGGACACTAGGAAGAGCTGTTCACGTATCCATTCGCAGAATCTGGCCTCTTGCCAGCTCCTGTTGAAGTGGGTGATGAGGAGATGGTATGTACAGATGCCCAAATATTTGAGCAGCCACGTTCTCACGAACGGAACGTTGGCAAAGTGTCTCAACAAGGGGTGGACGATGATGAGACACAATTGCCAGGAAGTCAGGAGGAGGATCAGGGTGCGGAAGAGGAAGACGACGTGGTGGATGATCCAGTAGCTGACCCAACATGGCAGGACGATATGCAGAGCGAGGCCAGCAGTGCACAGGGGAGGGAGGCGTAGCATCCCAACAGGCAGTACGAAGCAGGGTCGTGTCCGCAGGCAGGCAACCGTTCCCCGGAACAACAACACGACTCAAGGTGCCTGTGCAAATGTTAGGTCTTCCCGAGTCTGGGAGTTTTTTAAGTGTGCTCCAGATGACTCTAAAAAGGCCATTTGCAATACCTGCCATGCCAGTATCAGCAGCGGTACGAAAACTAGCAGCCTGACCACCACGAGCATGATCAGGCAAGCACCCGACTTTGTGGGAAGTACAACAGAGTCGAGGAGCGGTGCTTGTTGATGTCACTGCTACGTCATCGCGTGTTGTGCGTGCGAGCCAATCCCCTGTCCATGCTGGCCGCGAACAAGCCTCCGGCCCTGCACCTGAAGTTGCCCACGCACAAATAACACCACCATCAAACACGTCCTTGTCCCAGCGTTCAATTATCCATTCAGCAAACATTTGAACGCAGGCGCAAATACGCTGCCAACGCCCCACATGCCACAGTTCTGAATTCTCACATTTCGCGGCTCATAGCGCTAGAAATGTTGCCTTTCCGGCTGGTGGAGACGGAAGCATTCCGCGACCTGATGGCGGCTGCTGTCCCACGTTACTCGGTCCCCAGCCGCCACTATTTCTCCAGATGTGCCATCTCCGCATTGCATAACCACGTGTCCAACAGCATTACACGTGCCCTGAACAACGCTGTTTCAGCCAAAGTCCACCTAACCACAGACACGTGGACAAGTGCTTGTGGGCAAGGCCGCTACACCTCCTTGACGGCACACTGGGTTATTATTGTGGAGGCTGGGACCCAGTCTGAGCGAGGGACGGAACACGTACTTCCCACACCAAGGATAGCAGGCCCTACCTCTGTCAGGGTTTCAACGACACTCTACAGCTCCGGAATGTCATGCTCCTCAGCCTCCTCCTCCTTCTGCGCATCCTCATCCACTGTACCCTCTACACCAGTCCCAAGCTGGAAGCACTGCAGCACTGCCTCTGTGAAGCGGCAACAGGCTGTGCTGAAGCTAGTCTGCATAGGTGACAAACCCCACAATGCAGAAGAGGTGTGGACAGCTCTGAAACAGCAGGCAGATCACTGGCTCTCACCTCTGAACCTAAAGCCAGGAAAGGTCGTGTGTGACAATGGCCGGAACCTGGTGGCAGCTTTAAGGCGAGGCCAGCTGACGCATGTTCCATGCGTGGCCCATGTGCTCAACCTGGTGGTTCAGAGGTTTTTAAAGTCATACCCAGAGCTGTCTGAACTGCTGGTAAAAGTTTGCCGTCTGTCTGCACATTTTCGCAAGTCACCTGCTGCTTCAGCTGGCCTTGCCGGCTTTCAGCGCTGTTTGCGCCTTCCGGCCCACAGACTGGTGTGTGATGTCCCCACGCGCTGGAATTCAACTCTGCACATGTTGTTCAGGAAATGTGAGCAGAAGAGGGCAGTTGTTGACTACCTGCATCACCTAAGCCGTCGGGAAATGGGTCAAACTCCACACATAACACCTGAGGAGTGGAGATGGATGTCCGACCTATGTACAGTCCTCCAAATCTTTGAGGACTCCACCAAGATGGTGAGCGCCGATGACGCCATTATTAGTGTCACCCATACCACTACTCTGCCTTCTAAAACAGTCTCTGCTGAAAAACAAAGAGGATGCATTGCAGGCTGAACGCGATGACTTGGAGCAAGAAACAGTAGTGGGTGTGGGTGAAAACATACAGCCCAGCCTCATCTCATCACAGTGCAGTGGAGGACTATGACGAGGAAGAGGAGGATGAAGACATGGAGCAACTCTCTGGCCAAATTGAGGATATGACATGCACACCAGTCATACCCTCGATTCAGCGTGGCTGGCCGGATGACAGGGGAGATGAGGAGGAGTAGGAGGAGGACAGCATGTTCAGTCATCGTGTTGGTCTGGATACTGAAGTGATGGCTGTTAAGAGTCTGGCGCACATGGCTGACTTTATGGTAAGCTGCCTGGCTCGTGACCCTCGCGTTCAGAACATCTTGACCGTCAATCAGTACTGGTTGGCAACACTGTTAGACCCACGCTACAAGGAGTACTTTATGTCTCTCATTCCTGAGGCGGAGAGGTCAGCCAAAATGCAGCAGTTCCAGAAGGCCATAGTCACTGAGGTAGGCAAATCATTCCCCTAACAAAACGCTAGCGGAATAGATCAGGAATGGGTGGACAACCAAGGCGTACGGCCGAGAGGGGCACAAGTCCAATCCGCTAGAGGTAGGGGAACAGTCTTTATGATGTGGGAAAGTTTTCTCAGCCCCTCACGTACCACAGCCCCTGTGGTGCGGGATAGTGCCACAAGAAATGCTAAGTTTGGCCAGATGCTGAAGGAGTACCTTGCAGATCGAACAACTGTACTGCAAGATTCCTCTGTGCCTTACAATTATTGGGTCTCCAAGCTGGACACGTGGCATGAATTGGCTCTCTACGCCTTGGAAGTCCTGGCCTGCCCTGCCGCTAGCGTTTTGTCAGAGCGTGTTTTCAGTGCCGCAGGTGGAATCATTACTGATAAACGCACCCGCCTGTCAACTGAAAATGCTGACAGGCTGACTCTGATCAAGATGAACAAGGGTTGGATTGGGCCAGACTTCACCACACCACCAACAAATGACAACTGAATTTAAATTTTGTTATGGGAATTTGCCATGTACCTCCACTCACCCATGGGTACACACTTCTGGACTTTGGCTAATCGCTGGACTGCTCCTCCTTCTCCTCATGTGCCACCATGATGACCGTTACAATAGTTAGGCTGTTGTTTCAGGTATACCTGCAGTGGTGAATTTTTTCGCCCATTCTTTTAGAATGGGCATTACAACGACAGGAGACCTGTTCCTTTTCAATGGGAAAAATGTTTTGAGGCCCTCCTGCATGTCTCTATCCAGGGACAATGTGGAGCCCTCCAATTTTTGGCTGCCCTGCCAAAGGGCTACACTACAATACACCCACTTCAGGTTTACAGGCCCTCCTGCACGTCTCTATCCAGGGACAATGTGGAGCCTCCCAATTTTTGGCTGCCCTGCCAAAGGGCTATACTACAATATACCCACTTCAGGTTTACAGGCGCTCCTGCACGTCTCTATTCAGGGACAATGTGGAGCCTCAGAATTTTTGGCTGCCCTGCCAAAGGGCTATACTACAATACACACACTTCAGGTTTACAGGCCCTCCTGCACGTCTCTATCCAGGGACAATGTGGAGCCTCCCAATTTTTGGCTGCCCTGCCAAAGGGCTATACTACAATACACCCACTTCAGGTTTACAGGCCCTCCTGCACGTCTCTACCAGGGACAATGTGGAGCCTCAGAATTTTTGGCTGCCCTGCCAAAGGGCTATACTACAGTACACCCACTTCAGGTTTACAGGCCCTCCTGCACGTCTCTATCCAGGGACAATGTGGAGTCTCCCAATTTTTGGCTGCCCTGTCAAAGGGCTATACTACAATACACCCACTTCCTTACAATGGGCACTTCAGGTTTACAGGCCCTCATGCACGTCTCTATCCAGGGGCATTGGTGAACCTCCCAATTTTAGACTGCCCTGGCAAAGGAAAATACTAGAATAGATCCAGTTCCTCAAAATGGGCACAATATGTCAAGACAGGGCTTCATGTACATCTCTTCTCAGGGACATCGGAGTGCCACACAATGTTTTCACGTAACATCTTTCATCTTTTAATCACAAAAAGTAACATACACCAGCTGTATCTCACTATTGGGTATGTGCCCTTAACATTTCCACCCTGGATATTCATTTTGGTGTCATTTTGGAAGGTTTTCGGTGACTCCGTAAAATTTGCGTGAAACTCGGACAAGATTGTTCACAGCTGTGACTTTTGAGTGAGAAATGCTTCCAGGGGTCTTCCCCATGGTGTTGCCATGTCATTTCAGCACTCTTCTGAGACTTTTGTGACATTTTTAGGGTTTCTACATGCTGCCGGCAGTCATTTCATAAAAATACTCGGGTCTCCCATAGGATAACATTGGCCTCGGTACTCGGGCCGAGTACACGAGTATCTCGGAATGCTCGGCCCGAGCTTCGAGCACCCGAGCATTTTAGTACTCGCTCATCACTAATTAACACCAATAATTTGCAGTAGTGATGGCGAATCCTAAATTACTCGGAATCGCTTGACTCTAGCGAGTCCGAGCCCGGGACTCGCTACTCATTGCGAGTCTAGCGAGTCCAATGTTAATGAATGGGGAAGCGAGTAATAGCGAGTAATGAATCCTAGTTTTGCCATTGATTTCCATTGGACTCGTTTACTGTGCAAGTAATCACTGGGAAACTTGCACAGATAAGAGTCCAGCTGTCTTCTCTGTGCTGGCACGCTGCCTGCTGGATCCGGCTGGTTCCAGAAATACGGCGAAGACCATGTAATTTTTTTTCTGAAAAATCAATAAAACAATCCTAAAAAAGGGACTGCATCTTTATTAACCCCTCGCCCGTGGTCCAGGGGTTAATAAAGATGCAGTCCCCTTTATTTACATTGTTTTATGGATTTGTCAGAAAAAAATTTCACGTGGGCTTTGCCGTATTTCTGGAACCAGCCGGATCCAACAGGCAGCGACGGGCTGCCCCCAACCTCTAGGCGCCTATTTATACCTGGCCGGACACAAGAATATAGGCGAGCCCTCTTTTTTTATTATTTCATGAATTTCATGAAATAATTAAAAAAAATGCGTGGGGCTTCGCACAATTTCTATGTCTAGCCAGGTACAGCTAAGCAGCTGGGGGCTGGAATCCGCAGCGCAGGGAGGCCCAAGCTTTCTGGGCACCCCCCGCTGCAAATTGCAGCCCGCAGCCGCCCCAGAAGATGGCGCGTTCATTGAAGCGCCATCCTCTGGTGCTGAACCCCGCTCTTGCAGCGGCCCTGGTGGCAGTGGCACGCTGGGTAATAAAGGGGTTAACACCAGCTTTGTTATACAAGCTGGTATTAAGCCCGAGATTCTTAATGTCAGACCAGGTTTGACCCGGCCACTAAGAATCTCCAATAAAGGGTTAAAAAAAAAAGCAAGACAGAGAAAATTTTTTATTAGAAATAAAATAAAAAAGCCATTAGGGACGCCATCTTTAATTAAAAAAATCCTCTTCCGTCCGACGTAGTCCAAAACGCGATGTCCTCTCTGCTACATCCCCTGTGCATAGATATAGATGTCTATGCACAGGGAATGAGCAGACTGAGAACAATCTCAGCTCTGCTACATCATCTCTGTGCACAGGGAGAGCAGGCGGGCTCTAGGACCCTGGAGCTGCGGCAGCCTGCACACAGACTAGACAGACGACTTAGCTCGCAAAGTAACAGCAGTTACTTTGCGAGTTTCCCTGCTATCACTGGCACAGTAGCGAGTCCAATGCAAGAATCTCTGACAAAACTAAGATTGCCATTGATTTGCATTGGACTCGTTACTGTGCGAGTAAACGCTGGGAAACTCGCAGAGTACCGAGTCCTGGGAGTCCCTTACTACTCGCCGAGTAACGAGTCCTAGCGAGTAGATTCGCCCTTCCCTAATTTGCAGGAATTTGAAAGTGCTCTCTAATTTTAATCCGTGTTATTTTTCTTTAATCTCATTTACATTTTATTCTGTGCTTTAGAATATATTCAATTTTTAAATTAAGCTTAAAATACTGCTATTTTACTCATGTTAGGATATTTTTACATAGGACAACACAATGACATTAACATTAAGGAAATTGTATGTTGCTCTCAATTTTTTTTTTTTTTTTTTTTAAATTAAGTCAATCTGGGGTCTGCTGAAACAAGTAACCCCCTCCACTGTTTACTTATCTGCCACACCTTCCATATCATCTCTACCATGGGTAATTTTCGGGAATTCATCCAAAATTTACCTGCGTCACTCTCTAAATTTAATCACCATTGTAGAGCCTTTAGCTAATAGAAATGTTGGCCAGCTATGTTTGAACCACAATCCTTTCTTCCTACAACACTTTCTAAGCCACATATTTACACTCACTTCCCCTATTTTGCCAAATCAGGGTGAAGGGGGTCTATGCTAGATTTTATTTGGCCTCATATCACTGGCCTTCTTTGAGTAAAGTGTCTGATTTTTCATTGGATAATATTATTATTCTTTTATACATAAATAAGAAAAGACAGTATAGCAATGAAGTATTTAACCTAAGGCACAATTACGGTAATCAAGACTAAATTATAAGGTCCACTTTAAATTTAATCTAATATTATTTTGGCATAGTTTAAAAGTTTGTCTTAAGCATAAAATGTAACTATTTTTGGCTAAGTGTGCCAGACGTGAGGATAAATCTTGATTTATTCCTACAAAAAAAGTGCTGGTACCAGTATTATTGAATATATAAGGGTTTCTTGAACTTTTAAAAATAAAATATTTTTGCATCTTAACAGACCCAACCTAATAAGTCAAGTAAAAATAATAGGTTGTTGGGGGGGCAGGATAGAGGCAGGGGGGCAGGATGGAGTGGGGGGGCAGCATGGAGCCGGGGGGGCAGGATGGAGCCAGGGAGCAGGATGATGGTAGGGGGGACAGAATGGAGCCGGGGGGCAGGATGGAGCCGGCGGGCAGGATGGAGCTGGGGGGCAGGATGGATGCAGGGGGGCAGGATGGATGTGGGGGGGCAGGATAGAGGCAGGGGCAGGATGGAGCTGGGGAGCAGGGTGGAGCCGACAGGGCAGGATGGTGGCGGGGGGCAGGATGGAGGCGGGGGCAGGATGGAGGCAGGGGGGCAGGATGGAGGCAGGGCAGGATTGAGGTGGGGGCAGGATAGAGACGGGGGAGCAGGATGGAGCAGGGGGGCTGGATAGAGGCGGGGGGGCAGGATGGATGCGGGGGCAGGATGGAGGCGGGGGGCAGGATGTAGATGGGGGGCAGGAAGGAGGCGGGGGTAGGATGGAGCTGGGGGTGGCAGGATGGAGCTAGGGCGGGGCTGCATCAAGCCGGGGGGCAGGATGGAGTCAGGGGGCAGGATGGATGCAGGGGGGGAGGATGGATATGGGGGGGCAGGATAGAGGCGGGGGCAGGATGGAGCCGGGAGAGCAGGTTAGAGCCGGGGGGGCAGGATGGTGGTGGGGGGCAGGATGGAGGTGGAGGACAGGATGGAGGCAGGGCAGGATGGAGGCGGGGGCAGGATGGAGGCGGGGAGGGCAGGATGGAGCGAGTGGGCAGGATGGAGGTGGGGGGCAGGATGAAGGCGAGGGAGCAGGATGGAGGCGAGGGAGCAGGATGGGAGCGGTGGGGCAGGATGGAGCTGGTGGGGCAGGATGGTGGGGGGAGTCAGGATGGAGGTGGGGGCAGGATGGAGGCGGGGAGGGCAGGATGGAGCAAGTGGGGCAGGATGGAGGTGGGGGGCAGGATGAAGGCGAGGGAGCAGGATGGAGGCGAGGGAGCAGGATGGGAGCGGTGGGGCAGGATGGAGCTGGTGGGGCAGGATGGTGGCGGGGGAGTCAGGATGGAGGTGGGGGGCAGGATGGAGCCTGCGGGGCAGGATGCTGGCGGGGGCAGGATGGAGGCGGGGGTAGGATGGAGCAGGGGGGCAGGATGGTGGCAGGGGGCAGGATGGAGCTGGCAGGGCAGGATTGTGGCAGGGGGCAGGATGGTGGCGGGGCAGGATGGAGCGAGTGGGGCAGGATGGAGACGGGGAAGCAGGATGGAGTCGGGGGGGGCAGGATGGAGGTAGGGAGGACAGAATTGAGCCGGGGGGCAGGATGGAGTCGGGGGGGCAGGATGGAGCCGGCGGAGAGGATGAAGCCAGGCAACAAGATGGATGCAGGGGGGCAAGATGGATGTAGGGGGGCAGGATAGAGGCGGGGAACAGGATGGAGCCAGGAGAGCAGGATGGAGCCAGCGGGGCAGGATGGTGGCTGGGGGCAGGATGAAGGTGGGGGACAGGATGGAGGCGGGGGCAGGATGGAGGCAGGGCAGGATGGAGGTGGGGGCAGGATGGAGGTGTGGGATCAGCATGGAGGCGGGGGGGCAGGATGGAGGCAGGGAGGGCAGGATGGAGCGAGTGGGGCAGGATGGAGGTGAGGGAGCAGGATGTAGGCAGTCGGGCAGGATAGAGGTGAGGGGGCAGGATAGAGCCGGGGGGCAGGATGGAGCAAGCGGGGCAGGATGGTGGCGGGGGGCAGGATGGTGGCGGGGGGCAGGATGGTGGCGGGGGCAGGATGGAGCTGGTGGGGCAGGATGGTGGTGGGGGGGTCAGGATGGAGACAGGAGCAGGATGGATGCAGGGGGCAGGATGCAACTAGCGGGGAAGGATGGAGCCTGCAGGGCAGGATGTTGGCGGGGGGCAGGATGGAGGTGGGGAGGGCAGAATGGAGCAAGCGGGGCAGGATGGAGGCGGGGACAGGATGGAGCTGGGGGGGTAGGATGGAGCAGAGGGGCAGGATGGTGGCAGGGGGGCAGGATGGAGCCGGCAGGGCAGGATGGTGGTGGGGGGGCAGGATGGAGCAAGCGGGGCAGGGTGGAGGCGGGGAGGAGGATGGAGTCGGGGGGGCAGGATGGAGCCAGGGGGCAGGATGGTGGTAGGGGTGGACAGAATGGCACCGGGGGGGCAAGATGGAGTCGGGAGGGCAGGATGGAGCCGGCGGGCAGGATGGAGCTGGGGGCAGGATGGATGTGGGTGGACAGGATAGAGGCAGGGGGCAGGATGGAGCCGGGGGTGCAGGATGGAGCTGGCGGGGCAGGATAGTGGTGGGGGGGCAGGATGGAGGCGGGCGCAGGATGGAGGTGGGGGCAGGATGGAGGTGGGGGGCAAGATGGAGGCAGGGCAGGATTGAGTGGGGGGGGCAGGATGGAGCCAGGGGGCAGGATTGAGCAGGGGGCAGGATGGAGGCAGGGGCAGGATGGATGCAGGGGGCAGGATGGATGTGGGGGGGGCAGGATGGAGGCAGGGGGCAGGATGCAGGTGGGGGCAGGATGGAGGCAGGGTGCAGCATGGAGCTGGGGGGGCAGGATGGAGTCAGGGCGGGGCTGGATGGAGCCGGGGGGCAGGATGGATGCAGGTGGGCAGGATGGATGTGGGGGGGGGCAAGATAGAGGCGGGGGCTGGATGGAGCCGGGAGAGCAGGATGGAGCCGGTGGGGCAGGATGGTGGCGGGGGATCAGGATGGAGCTGTGGGGGCAGCATGTATGCAGGGGGCAGTATGGAGCCGGAGGGGGCAGGATGGAGGCGGGGGGCAGGATGTAAGTGGGTGGGCAGGATGGAGGTGGGGGGGCAGCATGGAGCCGGGGGTGCAGGATGGAGCCGGGGGGGCAGGATGGAGGCAGGGGGGCAGGATCCTCCTCGCCCCCCTCTGTTCTCACCTGTATTCTACAGCTACAGAGTCGCACTGTACAGTGGTCTTGTGACTGGGCGGGCTGTGTGATGTCACATCAACCCGCCCTGTCACATGAACGCTGTAGCTGGCTGGCGAAGACAGGTGATAACAGCGGGAGGTGAGGGGGGAGGTGGCCGATACCGGTGCTGGGGGTCGGAGCGAGTCGGCGGACAGGTGAGTATCCTCACTGAGGATATTTTTATTTTTACTTTTACTGTGGAGGAGCGGGGGCCAGGAGGAGTGGGGGGCCGCAGGCAGCGTGGGCAGGAGGAGCGGGGGGGCTTTTAGGAGAGGAGCGCAAATTTTTTATTTGATTTCTGCCTCACACGGAAGTGGCCATTAGGCAATTATATAGTAGATTGTTTATTTAAGATGAACTTTGAAGGCATATATAAATACATTAATTATTTTATAATGTTGCATAAAATCTTTGGTGTTACAACAGTCTGTAGAAATATTTTGACAATTTCTAGTTAGGGATGGGCGAATCTACTCGCTAGGACTCGTTACTCGGCGAGTAGTAAGGAACTCGCAGGACTCGGTACTCTGCGAGTTTCCCAGTGATTACTCGCACAGTAAACGAGTCCAATGCAAATCAATATCAATCCTAGTTTTGTCACAGATAGGGATGGGCGAATCTACTCGCTAGGACTCGTTACTCGGCGAGTAGTAAAGGACTCGCAGGACTCGGTACTCTGCGAGTTTCCCAGTGATTACTCGCACAGTAAACGAGTCCAATGCAAATCAATATTAATCCTAGTTTTGTCAGAGTCTGTGACAAAACTAGGATTAATATTGATTTGCATTGGACTCGTTTACTGTGCGAGTAATCACTGGGAAACTCGCAGAGTACCGAGTCCTGCGAGTCCTTTACTACTCGCCGAGTAACGAGTCCTAGCGAGTAGATTCGCCCATCCCTACTCTGCGAGTTTCCCAGTGATTACTCGCACAGTAAACGAGTCCAATGCAAATCAATATTAATCCTAGTTTTGTCACAGACTCTGACAAAACTAGGATTGCCTTTGACTTGCATTGGTCTGATTACTGTGCAAGTAATCGCTGGGAAACTCGCAAAGTAACTGCTGTTACTTTGCGAGCCGAGTCCAGCTGTCTTCTCTGTGCAGGCTGCCGCAGCTCCAGGGTCCTGGAGCCCGCCTGCTCACAGAGATGATGTAGCAGAGCTGTGATTGTTCTCAGTCTGCTCATTCCCTGTGCATAGACATCTATATCTATGCACAGGGGATGTAGCAGGGAGGACATCGCGTTTTGGACTATGTCGGACGGAAGAGGATTTTTTTGATTAAAGATGGAGTCCCTAATGGCTTTTTTTTTTTATTTCTAATAAAAAATTTTCTCTGTGTTGTGTTTTTTTAACCCTTTATTGGAGATTCTTAGTGGCTGGGTCAAACGTGGCCTGACATTAAGAATCTCGGGCTTAATACCAGCTTGTATAACAAAGCTGGTATTAACCCCTTTATTACCCAGCGTGCCACCGCCACCAGGGCCGCTGGAAGAGCGGGGTTTAGCGCCAGAGGATGGCGCTTCAATAAATGCGCCATCTTCTGGGGCGGCTGCGGGCTGCAATTTGCAGCGGGGGTGCCCAGAAAGCTTGGGCATCCCTGCGCTGCGGATTCCAGCCCCCAGCTGCTTAGCTGTACCTGGCTAGACATAGAAATTGCGCGGAGCCCCACGCATTTTTTTTAAATTATTTCATGAAATTCATGAAATAATTAAAAAAAAGGGCTCCCCTATATTCTTGTGTCCGGCCAGGTACAAATAGGCACCTGGGGGTTGGGGGCAGCCCGTCGCTGCCTGCTGGATCCGGCTAGTTCCAGAAATACGGCGAAGCCCATGTGAAATTTTTGTCTGACAAATCCATAAAACAATGTAAATAAAAGGGACTGCATCTTTATTAACCCCTGGACCATGGGCAAGGGGTTAATAAAGATGCAGTCCCTTTTTTAGGATTGTTTTATTGATTTTTCAGAAAAAAAATTACATGGTCTTTCTGGAACCAGCCGGATTCAGCAGGCAGCGAAGTGCCTATTTGTACCTGGCCAGACACAAGGATATAGGGGAGCTCTTTTTTTTTATTATTTCATGAATTTCATGAAATAATTTAAAAAAAAAGCGTGGGGCTCCGCGCAATTTCTATGTCTAGCCAGGTACAGCTAAGCAGCTGGGGGCTGGAATCCGCAGCGCAGGGAGGCCCAAGCTTTCTGGGCACCCCCCACTGCAAATTGCAGCCCGCAGCCGCCCCAGAAGATGGCGCGTTCATTGAAGCGCCATCCTCTGGCGCTGAACCCCGCTCTTCCAGCGGGCCTGGTGGCGGTGGCACACTGGGTAATAAAGAGGTTAGGGCCAGCTTTGTATTATCAGCTGGCCCTAAGCTCGAAATTTATGGCGGTCACGCCAATATTAGACATGACTGCCATGAATTTCTATTAAATTGTTTTAAATAAAACACAACACAGAGAAAATTTTTTATTAGAAATAAAAAAAAAAGCCATTAGGGACTCCATCTTTAATTAAAAAAATCCTCTTCCGTCCGACGCAGTCCAAAACGCGATGTCCTCTCTGCTACATCCCCTGTGCATACCGTGTTTCCCCGATAGTAAGGCCCCCCCGATTGTAAGGCCGCCTAGGGGTAAAGGGGGGGCCTGCTAATGTAAGGCCTCCCCCGATTGTAAGGCCTTACAACCGGGGGGCCAATGTAAGGCCCCTAGCGAGGGGGGGGGGGGAGCGGGAGCGGGTCACACGTCACGTGCGCCCGCTCATTACATATGCACTGCATCCCCCTGTCAATCAGCGACAGGGGGAGCAGTGCATTATACTGTATATATGGGCCCCCTATTGCTGGCACACTACCCCCCTGTTCTGAGGCCCCCACCGCTGCTGCTGCTGCAGACATCTTACCCTCCAGGGTCTTCTTGCAGCAGCCAGCGCGTCCGTCCTCTGTCCTCGGCTGTCTTCCGGATCATGTGACCGGCCGGTCGCAGTCGCGATGACGTCATGCGCTGCGACGGGTCACATGATCCGGAAGACAGCCGAGGACAGAGGACGGACGCGCTGGCTGCTGCAAGAAGACCCTAGAGGGTAAGATGTCTGCAGCAGCAGCAGCGGTGGGGGCCTCAGAACAGGGGGTTAGTGTGCCAGCAATAGGGGGCCCATATATACAATATAATGCACTGCTCCCCCTGTCGCTGATTGACAGGGGATGCAGTGCATATGTAATGAGCGGGCGCACGTGACGTGTGACCCGCTCCCGCAGTGTCCCAGCAGGAGGGGGCCTGTAAGCCACACTGCTGGGGCACCCATTGTAAGGCCCCCCCCGAAAGTAAGACCGGGGGCCACTTTTGGCCCCCAAAAAAATGTAAGACAGGGTCTTACTTTCGGGTAAACACGGTAGATATAGATGTCTATGCACAGGGAATGAGCAGACTGAGAACAAACTCAGCTCTGCTACATCAGGCAGCAGGCGGGCTCTAGGACCCTGGAGCTGCGGCAGCCTGCACACAGAGCAGACAGCCTGACTCTTATCTGTGTGAGTTTCCCAGCGATTACTTGCACAGTAAACGAGTCCAATGCAAATCAATGGCAAAACTAGGATTGCTTCAGGCTGAAGCTTCCGAGACACATCTGCGATTTGTAAATCGCACACTACTCGCTATTACTCGCTTCCCCATTCATTAACATTGGACTCGCTAGACTCGCAACGAGTAGCGAGTCCCGGGCTCGGACTCGCTAGAGTCAAGCGATTCCGAGTAATTTAGGATTCGCCCATCACTATTTCTAGTGCATGTCACATAACAAAAAATGATGCTGATAAAAGTTTTATAGCTGAATTAATGCGTGGCAAATAAAAGTTGGCCGAATTAATTCGACGCAATCCAAATTTAAGGCTACGGCCACACTTGCAGATTTTCCATGCATTTTTCACACTTGACATTTGTGAAAAACGCATGGAGAAATGCACCCATAGGCCCCCATGCAAAAAATGCATGCCCCAATAGCAAAAACGCATGTCTGAATGTACCATGCGTTTTTGGGTGTGTTTTTGGCTCAACACCAAAAAATACTGCATGCTGCATGATTTTTTAGAAAAAGCACCCAAAAATGCAGCATGCAGTATTTTTTGGTGCTTTTTCAAATACGCATGCATTTTTGTTAACATGAGGCCCTATGGGAAACGCATGAGTTTTTATATGGCACTAAATGGTGCATGCGTTTTTTTCATGCGTTTTTGCATGTGTTTCAAGGTTCCCCCACACCTATCTGCAAAAACGCATGCAAAAACGCAGGCTGGCAAAAAACACCTAAAAAAACGCATGGCAAATGTGGCCCTAGTCTGAGGCTAGGTTCACACTTGCATTTTTAATTTCAAATCCTGATCTGGTTTTGAGCTTTCAAAAAGCTCAAAACCGCATTAGGAAACGCTCCCCATAGGAGCCCATTATAACAACCAGATTGCATTACATGCAATCCGATTACCGCATCCGGCTCTGCAGCCTGCGTGAAAAATCATGCAGGCTGCAGTTTTCGGAGCGATTCTGTGCCCTGCAATGCGGTAATCAGATTGCTCTGGATGTGTAATCCTGAGCAATGCGGTTACCGTACAGTTTGCTCATGCCTGCTGCCGCCAGGATAGGCAAAGTGTTAAATCTGTGAAAAAAGATTACATATTATTAATAATTGTGGACAACATGTCTCTAGTGGGTGCCCCCCCCCCTAGAGACATGCTGCCCAATCAGGTGGACATGTCATGGGTTAATAAGTAATGTACAGTTAGCCAGCTATTGTCGGCTCTGTACAGTTTTCTCTAAATGAAGCCACGGCTCCACTGACAGCTGCGCACATACTATACGTAATGTACGTATAGTATGTGCACTGTCCGAGGTACAGGAATGAGCAAACTGTACAGTAACTGGATTGCGCCGGATTACACATCCAGAGCAATCTGGTTACCGGATTGCGGCTTCATCAATCACATTTTTTTCACCGCAACTGCCGCGATCAGCGATTACTGCTGATGTGAAAGCAGCCTTAGAGAGCTTTTTTTATGTTTATTAATTTTTTTATTATGATTTTTTTGTAATTATTATGTTTATTTTAGAGTGCAAACCTTTATTATTGCAGAGTGCGAGGTCACCTCATTTACACTTACCTGTTAGCAATTAAAGGGGATATCTGTGATTTAACCCCCAAAAATTGTGCCTGAGCACTAACAAGTAGGTAGCTGCCATGTACCTGTCTGTTGTGCCCATTGCCATTCACCGCCGACATGGACCAGTCTGAGACCGCTCTTGTCAGTGATTTTGCAACTTCTGTTGATGTCATGTCAACGAAGTGGCGGCTTCTCTCCTCTATTAACAGGTGCATAGCCAACATCACACTGATTGACAGCTGGCTCCCCCAATCAGGTAGCGAGGAGTCGGCTGTCAATCAGTGTGACATCGGCTATACACCCACTTTTACAGAGGAAAGTGCAAAAGCCGCCTCTGCTCTTTTTACCCCACCATGCTGTACTTGGCAGGAGCGGTGCTGGGAGTGAATGGAGGTGAACGGTGCTGGACATAGCAGGCAGGAAGGTGGCAGCTACCTGCCTGTTAATGCTTGGGCACATTTTTTTTAAATAAAAATCCTGGATATTTCCTTTAATATAAAAATAGCATTTATCCAATATATGCTTAACATATATCGTATTGTATGTCTTTTTATAGTCATGAAACACCATACTATGGTTATTGTTTCTTGAAAATGTGAAATGTATTTATTTCTTTTCCTTACATGCGATTAGAATACAGATTTTTGTCATGTGCACAAGTGTGTTATATGTATCATTACCCTAATTTAACACTCATATAAATTGGTGGTGAGCTGAAAATAAACTACTTTCTTTTTGTATTTGTCCTCCAAATACGTCAAGCTTCAATAATCAATACCTCAACCGGCAGCTCAGGTGTCACCTGTGGCAAGGGGAATGGGATTTGTAAGTCAGGTGCCATCTGCAGCCCATCACATGGAGGGGTTAATGAGGAGCTAAGCAACTAGAATGTGCAAACAATAATGTCCTGTAAGCAATTTAGTCTTGATGTTGTAAAAGGTGGGCCCTAGGCAAAGGAAAGATAGATACTTCACTGCAGAGGCCGACACCATCTTGCGACTGTGTTACAACACAGCTACAGTGTGCTACAATGTGTCTACAGTCTGCAGTTTGGAGACTTGATAGATCCATCCCAAGACATGCCTGCTATGGAGCACATGATCTTCCTCAACCCCATGGGACCAAGGGTGTTTCACCACCAGAACCAGAGCAGCCCGCAAAGCAGATTACTTCATCTACTTTTGTGAGCTGGAGCACGCCCGCACTACCCGCATTTACCCTGACATGCAGCAAGGTCAGAATATTGTGCTACTCCCTCATACTTGAAAAGCGGGCCCATCAGAATGCCGCAAAGAGTCAGAAATTCAGATTTTCCGTATGCCAGCAGGGACCAGCACAGGTCAAAAGATCTTGGCTATGCAACTGGTCTTATTACACCTGCAGCCAGTGCAGCAGCTAGTGAATCAACATGCACAAGAGGAGGATGAGGAGGTAGTAGTGATAGAAGCCTCTGTTTCCTTGGCTTGTGTAGCACCTCCACCAAATTCCTTTGACTGGAAGAATACTATGTGGTGTCCCTTACCCCTTCCCAACAACAATCCTAATAGGCCTGAACCACCCCGGCCCATTTAATTTCTGAAAGATATTAGGCTCTCAAATGGCATCACCCAGAGAGTGGTTGCAGGGGCCTATGGCTAATGCCTTTGATGAGGAATGCACCCAGGAATGGGTGACAATATACTTCTAGAAGGGAGGTTTGGGTTACTAGCCATAGACAGGACTTTTGACAGGGGTAACGTGAACTGATCCACCCTGCTGTGTGACCATCTATCTTCATGACTCAGCACCCTGATTTTGTGGAGGGGAGGTGGTCACTTTTGTGAAGTTGAAGGACTACAAGAGGTGGTTGACAGTATGTATAAGTTGAGTCGCCATCATGTACAAATTCAAAGACTGGCAGCAGGAGGCTGACATGGAGAGGATGCTGTGTTGGCTGGAGGCCAGGACTAATCTTGGTAGCCAGCTAACTGCAGAGAAACCCAAAGGGGCCATAGATCCTAAAGGGCCTGTTGGGATTGCCCAAGTTGCTCTCATGTCTCCTAGAAAGAGTGGCTGTCCCCTAATTCCTCGATCCTCTTCTTCGACAATGGCCATGACAGGGTGTGCTGGGAGGCAGGAGGTGTTGGAGTTGTCCCTGCAATCCCCCCCCCACACCCCCCAGTCTATATAGCAGCGAACTACAGTGCCGAACAGCCATGTCCATCCTGAGCAGCGATAAGAAAGATACTAGAGAGTTTTTACTCCAATTAAAGAGAACTTCACTAAAAAAGACCTGTTGTTGGTTCGCTGCCCAATCTTGGAGTTGCCCTGTTGGTCAGATAAGGACTGTTTTGAGTTCTCAAAAAAGAAAGGCCTGTTTTTTTAGTTAATTTTATTTTTCTCCTTCCCACGTTTAGCAGCAGTTGCGGCTTCTCTCTTTTTAATTGGTGGGACTGCAGCCTTCGGGATGTACTTTGAAGCCCTTAATGGAATGTGCCCTTAATGCACTGTGCCGTTAATGCTGGCACAGCACTTTTGAACTCTCATTGACTTTGCTGGCTTAAGGATAGACATGCAGATTTGATTCAGATTCTCAAAATCTGCTTCAAAACCACCATGAAGCAATGCACCTTAGGCATGGGCCATACAAGCATATGGGGGATCAGGTTCATAGAAAGCATCCCCCATATGCTATGAGAGCAGGCATACAGGCACTTGTGATAGTATAAGGCCATGTGCACACGTTCAGTATTTGATGAGTTTTTTACCTCAGGATTTGTAGACAAAACCAGGAGTGGAGCAATCAGAGGAAAAGTCTAATAGAAACACCTGCACCACTTCTGTATTTATCACCCACTCCTGGTTTTGGCTACAAATCCTGAGGTAAAAAACTCATCAAATACTGAACGTGTGCACGTGGCCTAACAAGTGGTGCCATCACAAACATTACTACATTTCTGACTCGAGGGGTCACACGGGGGCTATCCCGCAAGTTTGAACTGCACTTCACTCCCTGACCTCACGGCTCCTCACACACACTGTCTTACAACCCCGGAGAGATATACTGACTACATCATGCATGATATCGCGGCTCAAGAAAGACAGCATGTGTCACAAGTGCTGATACCACTGGAGTTATCTCAGGTCACAAAGCAGGATTTTCTGCTGTGTGGTGCCTCCTGAATAACTTGAGTCAAATTAAGGGAAGTCATGGCTAGTCACACTGACTTTTAGTCACTTATCTTACCCCCCACATGCTGGGACTACTTCAGTATTTATTTCGGTTTCATTTTTTTTTTTTTTTCCTAATTATTTTTTCATCCTTTTTGGGGGCTTAGGTGGAATGGGAGACTTTAACTAAATAGCTTTTCATTTTAAAAAAAAGCTGAAAAATGCCTTGTGGTAAATTTTTAAATAAAATATTTGTTGGTGTGGTTACTTGTGTCCTTACTGACTTGGTTAGTAATATCAGGTATCTGATAAGTGACTAACTTCTGAGCTTGCTGTCAGCAGACATTAACCCCTTATTACCCAGTCTGCCATCAGCACCAGGGCAACTGGAAAAGCATGATAATTGTCAGTTTTGGCATCTCTAATGAAGGTGCCAATTTTGGAGCAGTAGTGGGCTGAAATTTTTAGCATGAGGGCTCGTAATGCTTGGGCCTCAGCACACTGAGAATTCCAACCTCCAGTTACCTGGGTTACCTTGTCTGGTTATCAAAAATATGGCGAAGGGCATGCTCATTCTTTCAATTATTTATTTAGTTTTACAGTAATCTGACATCATTTAAGTTGCCATACTGACAACCAATCGCACACGGTGACAGAGAGGTTGGGCGGAGGTAAGTCTCACGTTAACCAATCAAGAGGAGAGCAGTCAATATGTCTGAGGTTCATGAGCAGGTCTGGAAGGAGGGTAACAGTAGGCACTGAAACTTGGTAAATAATAGTCTAGCAAGCTAATATCTGTGCCAAAAGACTGAGGCTCCACTGTAAAAAAGGTTTGAGCTGTGTTTGGCAGGTTTTGGGCAGCTTCGAAGGTGTTTTCTAAGCAATAGAATTTGCCTCCCATTGAATTAAATAGGGTTTGGACCTGTTCGCTTATTTATTCAGCAAACACATGCCCATTCGGCGAACCGACCTGAACCCAAACTTTAAAATGTTCACTCATCTCTAGTCAAAAGAAACTTAGTTATAAAAGATACAATAATTAAAGCAAAAATGACAACCCTACTCATAAGAGCTCACAATCTACAATGAGATGGGGATGACAAAGAGTACAGGTGCTAATTCACAATGATGGTCCAGCTTGTCTCGTTTGTCTCCCATGCCTTGGAAACTTTTGACACGTTTTAGGATCTTAGTCTCATTTCTTTCTTGAAACTTTATATTAAATGTGTTTCTTTCCTTTGACAATGCAGGAGTTAATGTCAGTTTCTGCTGCTAGCAATGCTCCTAGTTGCTCTACCCATGTGGCCACTTCCTTCACCTTTATAAGGTCACATGATCCAGCATTTTTTTTATCATGATTGAACTTCATTCCTAGCCAAGCTGCCTGGATGGAAGGAGCAATTCAGGAGAGCTGACCGCTGCCAAGCCGTCGGTTGCCTAGGAGTGGCAGCAGCCGTAAAGTCATGTTGGTGTTTACCCTGTCTATCTTCCTTAACTTCTTTTTGATTTTAGTGCAGCAGTTGGGAGTAATGCTTCTGCCTGCCATCTCTTTAGTGAGGATTAACAACAGGGCCAGCAAGGGACTATGTATCCTTCTTGGAGACGGTGTTATCAAACTTGTATAATGATGGTAGGGAAATCAGGACACAACTGAAGGTGAATGCAGAAGGTCTCCCTTTCCACCATCCCCTAGTAGCAGGGCCATCCCTGTTGTATTTGAACTCCTGGGTTTTCCCCCACTTTGTAGTTTCATGTAGTGCACCTGACATCATTGGGCCATGCGCCTCTGTCACGCACTGTATCCGAAAGAACCTTAGTTCATGCCATGACACAGCCATTTTGAAGAAATGGGGGACAGATAAAGGCTGCATGATCCAGTCACTTGAAATAATTTGTAGCATTTTTGAGCGGGATGAAGTTTGATGTAGAATTATGTTACCGGAAATAATGAATGGGCTAAAATAAAGGACTTCCATTAGGGAAGGTGATCGGCCACCCTAAAAAAATGTGTTTTTAGGGAGTGCTTAAAACTGCAAGTTGTGATTAGTCCCAACTTTGAGGCAGATCATTACAGAGAATTGGGGCAGCTGAAGAGATGTTTTGGAGCTGGGAGTGGGAGGTTTGGATTAGAGCGGATATCAGTTGAAAGTTGCTTGTGTAGCATAGAAAGCGAGTAGGGAGATGAATAGAGATGAGAGTGGAGATATAGGGATGCCACACTCTGGAGAGCTTTGTGAGTGAGACCAAGCAATTTAAATTAGATTTTATAATGTATGAGCAGCTATTGCAATGACCGGAAGTGTCCAAGTAACGATTTACCAGATAGGTGACCCTGGCTGCTGTATTAAGGATAGACTGGAGTGAGGAATGTCTAGTAAGGAGGAGAATGATTAATAGAGAGTTACAATAAAAAAGGTGGTAGTGGATAAGGGCCACAGGTTACGTTTTTGTTGTTTCCATGGTGAGAAAGGGGCAGATTTTAGAGATGTTCTTCAGCTGCAAGCGAAAAGAGTGGGTAAGAAATTGTATATAGGAGGTAAAGGAAACATTGGTGTAAAACATAACACCCATCAGCAAGCATGCTGTGTAGGTGTTATGACTACTGACAAGGAAAGGTCAAATTTAGGGAGGTTAGTAGATGATGGGTGCAGAAGAAATTTTGAAAGGATGAGTTTCCGATACAGAGCAGACATTATGTTGGAAACTGCAGTCACTGGCGTGATGAAGTGTTTTATTGTGTGTCATCAGCATAAATATGGTACTGCAAGCCAAATTTGCTGATAGGCTGTTCAATTGGGGTCATGTAGAGAGAGAAGAGAAAAGGGCCAAGGACTGAACCCTGAAGGACCCGAATAGTAAGGAGCAGAGGAGATGAATTGGAACCATCGAATGATATACTGAAAGAGCAGTAATAAAGATAAGAACAAAACCAGAAACGAGTGATGTCCTTTAAGCCAATAATTTGAAGCATAGCAAGTAAGTGATGGTCTTCAACAGTGTTGAAAGCTGCAGAGAGGTCAAAAAGGATAAGTGGAGAGTAGACCCAATTCCTTTTTTACTGTCAAAAGGTCATTGGTCACTTTGATGAGGGCAGTTCTTGTAGACTATCATTGCCAGAAACCAGACTGTAATGAATCTAGAAGAGAGTAGGTAGAGAGGAAACAGGTAGGGCCAGTCACTCCAAAATCTTAGAGATGAAGGGGAGATTGAAGACTGGTCTGTATTTATTTGTGCACGATGCATAAAGAGAAGGTTTCCTTAATAATTGAGTAGTGATACATTGTTTGAAGGAGGAGGGTAAGATATCAGAAGAGAGGGAGAGATTAAAGATTTTAGGTAAGTAGTGATGACTGGAGAGAATGACTGGAATAGATTTGAGGGAGTGAGGTCAGTGGTGTATGTAGTAGAACAAGAAGAAGAGAGGAACCTGAAACTTCTTTTTCTGTGACTGGGTCAAATGTGGACAGTGAGCAAGATGAGATGTTGGAAAGGATAGGAATCTAATATATAAAGCTGAATGTGTGTATGTATGTGTGTGTGTATATGTGTATATCCGGGATTGGCATCTACACCGTCGCAACTACAGCTACAAAAATTTGCAGAGTCACACGTCTGGACCCCGAGAGCGTCATAGGCTATGTTGTGAGGCGAAATTTTAAGCCTGCGCGTTCCAGTTCACCAAACAATTTTGCCCCTATCTACATAATGGGGAAAACGTGAATGGAAAAGTGTTGGAGGAAAATCGACAGCTGTCAGCTATAGAGACAAAATTTTGCACAGTCACACATCTGGACCCCAGGAGCATAATAGGCTATATTGTGAGGTGAAATTTTAACCCCGCGCATTCCAATTCACCAAACAATTTTGCCCCTATCTATATGATGGGGAAAAAGTGACAGTTACCAGTTGACAGTTGTGAATGAGAGGGGCTTAATGATAGCGCCAAAGACTAACAGCACATACCAGCATATAGTCACTAAGATGGGGCCCCAACATGAGATATTCACCACACACGGGGACATGTATACACACCACATGCACACAAAGAGTAACAGCAAGTCTATAGTTGCTAAAGTGCAGCACCAACATTGGATACTCACCACGCACCCGAACAAACACACACACACCACAAAGAGACACACACAACACAGAGACACACACCTCCCCAAGGGGGGACACATACACTCTATAGCGACACATGCACTCACCCCACAGGGACACACACACACCACAAAGAGACACACATAACACACACACACCACACAGACCGCCCCACAGGGACACACACACATAGCCACCCTATAGGGACACATGCACTCACCCCACAGGGACACACACACACCACAAAGAGACACATACAACACAGATACACACACACCACACAGACCCCCCCCACAGGGACACACACACATACACTCCCTATAGGGACACATGCACTCACCCCACAGGGACACACACACCACAAAGAGACACACACAACAGAGACACACACCACACAGACCCCCCACACAGGGACACACACATACACACCCTATAGGGGCACATGCACACACCCCACAGGGACACACACACCACAAAGAGACACACACAACAGAGACACACACCACACAGACCCCCCCACACAGGGACACACACATACACACCCTATAGGGGCACATGCACACACCCCACAGGGACACACACACCACAAAGAGACACATACAACAGAGACACACACCACACAGACCCCCCCCCCCCACAGGGACACACACATCTACATCCCAGGGAAACACACACCACACAGACAAACACAGATGTGCACAAATCACCTCATACAACTCGCCTCATACGTGTACTATCTTTATTTTCCAAACATAAACATCTGATTAAAAACAGCCAATGTGCAACACATGTGCCATATAGGGAATTAAGGCAGATGTCAGTCACATGAGCCGTCTATTATGTGTATGTGTGAGGTAACATATACTGCCCGGCCAGGGGGAGGGATTACTGTTGGTTGTAGATTTATTAGGCTGCCTATAGCAATCAATCACAGCTCAGCTTCTATTTTCCTACAGGTCAATATGACATATTCAAATTTAATGTTGTTATAGCTAACAGCAGTTATTTATTAACCAGGGTGTAGCCGGGTACTACAGCTAGTAATAAATAAAAGAAAGGGAAGGGGAACAAGAGGCGCAATAGTGCCCTATCACTATGACACTGGGTGTATGGGTGGTGTATAGGGAATTCACTCACCTATGTCAGTTGTGAGACCCACAACTGGTATGCAGGCATATAATCGTAATATACAAGAAGACGGCTGTCAAGCTCCTCCACCCTATATCCACCAGGATTCCCAGGCAGTGAATTAATGGCAGACGTCCATCAATGAATGAGAAAGATAAAATCCACTGCCACTTGCGGTTATTTCCTTTTATTTTCTTAAATGTGAAACATACAGATGCCCCTGTGGGGCTGCTATACGCGTTTAGCAGCCCCACAGGGGCATCTGTATGTTTCACATTTAAGAAAATAAAAGGAAATAACCGCAAGTGGCAGTGGATTTTATCTTTCTCATATAATAGTAATGTCCTGATGGCTGCTGCTGGACTTCCACCGACCACTTGCACGTGGAATCTCAAGAAGATGTGGGGAAATACAGGTGTACAACAGTCCGCGCTGCCAAGGTCCACTTACTTCAAGGAACACACGATTAGGTGATATTCAAACAGGTTTCTTTAGTGCTTCCGACGCGTTTCGGTCCCCTCCTGGCACCTTCCTCAGTGACCTAACCGTGTGTTCCTTGAAGTAAGTGGACCTTGGCAGCGTGGACTGTTGTACACCTGTATTTCCCCACATCTTCTTAGGATAGGAATAATGGCACTTTGTGGCCAGGAGCTTATTTCTTGATGGATATTGAATATTTTCTTTGTGAAGTAGAAGGCCAGATCATCAGCAAAAGAGTTTTTTTTTTAATTGTTGGCTAGTGTGGAGATCAAGGTAATGGAGTAGGTCTGTTTGGCGAGGTGAAGGGCAGAGTTATTGGTTCTTAACATAAATTTATAGTGGATACAGTTTTCTGGTGTGCGAGTTTTTCTTTATAGGCATTCAACACTCCTAGAGCACAGTGGGAGGAATCAAGCCTGCAATGTGAGCCAAGGCTGTTTTACTCTGTGTTTGGAGGTTCTAAGGGTAATAAATGTTAGAGATGAAGATGGAGCCCGGAGCCCAGGAGCCGCGAACCGCCACCGGAGGGTGACAGCTGATATCCTGGTAATGTATATGTGCAGCGCTGCATGCGGGGGGGCCAGCATGTGAGGTGGGGGCGCCAAACTTTGAGGGGGGCCTGTATGACTCGCGTATAAGCCGAGAGGGGGACTTTTCAGCCCAATTTTTGGGCTGAAAAACTCGGCTTATACGCGAGTATATACGGTACACTGATTTTGTAATATACATTTTTATTTTCTTTGTGTGTTTTGGAACAACACAAAAATAGAGACTAAAGGGTAAATTCAACATAATTTCCCATTAACCCCCAAAATGGGCTTTACAAAATTGTTGCCACCTGAATCAATATTTGGTTGAACACTTTTTGGAAAAATAACAGCAATTTATTACTTCCTATAACCATAAACAAGCTTTACTCCTCTCAACTGGAATTGTGGACCACTCAAACTTCTCCAGGTCTCTCATACTTAAAGGGTATTATCTACTTGCATCAATTTTTAGATCTCTCCAGCTCTTTGTTTCATTTCTGGGTACTTCTTGAAGAATTTTTGGAGTCACTGTTCCTGATTAGGGATAGGCGAATCTACTCGCTAGGACTCGTTACTCGGCGAGTAGTAAGGGACTCGCAGGACTCGGTACTCTGCGAGTTTCCCAGTGATTACTCGCACAGTAAACGAGTCCAATGCAAATCAATATCAATCCTAGTTTTGTCAGAGACTCGCATTGGTCTGATTACTGTGCCAGTGATAAGCAGGGAAACTTGCAAAGTAACTGCTGTTAATTTGCGAGCCGAGTCCAGCTGTCTTCTCTGTACAGGCTGCCGCAGCTCCAGGGTCCTAGAGCCCGCCTGCTCACAGAGATGATGTAGCAGAGCTGCGATTGTTCTCAGTCTGCTCATTCCCTGTGCATAGACATCTATATCTATGCACAGGGGATGTAGCAGAGAGGACATCGCGTTTTGGACTACGTCGGACGGAAGAGGATTTTTTTAATTAAAGATGGAGTCCCTAATGGTTTTTTTTTTTTTATTTCTAATAAAAAATTTTCTCTGTGTTGTGTTTTTTAACCGTTTATTGGAGATTCTTAGTGGCTGGGTCAAATGTGGCCTGACATTAAGAATCTCGGGCTTAATACCAGCTTGTATAACAAAGCTGGTATTAACCCTTTTATTACCCAGCGTGCCACCGCCACCAGGGCCGCTGGAAGAGCGAGGTTCAGCGCCAGAGGATGGCGCTTCAATGAACGCGCCATCTTCTGGGGCGGCTGCGGGCTGCAATTTGCAGCGGGGGGTGCCCAGAAAGCTTGGGAATCCAAAATAGGCACCTGGGGGTTGGGGGCAGCCCGTCACTGCCTGCTGGATCCGGCTGGTTCCAGAAATATGGCAAAGCCCACGTGAAATTTTTTTCTGACAAATCCATAAAACAATGTAAATAAAGGGGACTGCATCTTTATTAACCCCTGGACCATGGGCGAGGGGTTAATAAAGATGCAGTCCCTTTTTTAGGATTGTTTTATTGATTTTTCAGAAAAAAAATTACATGGTCTTCGCCGTATTTCTGGAACCAGCCGGATCCAGCAGGCAGCGACGGGCTGCCCCCAACCCCCAGGTGCCTATTTGTACCTGGCCGGACACAAGAATATAGGGGAGCCCTTTTTTTTTATTATTTCATGAATTTCATGAAATAATAAAAAAAAAATGCGTGGGGCTCCGCGCAATTTTTATGTCTAGCCAGGTACAGCTAAGCAGCTGGGGGCTGGAATCCGCAGCGCAGGGATGCCCAAGCTTTCTGGGCACCCCCTGCTGCAAATTGCAGCCCGCAGCCGCCCCAGAAGATGGCACGTTCATTGAAGCGCCATCCTCTGGCACTGAACCCCGCTCTTCCAGCGGCCCTGGTGGCGGTGGCACGCTGGGTAATAAAGAGGTTAGGGCCAGCTTTGTATTATCAGCTGGCCCTAAGCCCGAAATTTATGGCGGTCACGCCAATATTAGACATGACCGCCATGAATTTCTATTAAATTGTTTTAAAAAAAACACAACACAGAGAAAATTTTTTATTAGATATAAAAAAGCCATTAGGGACTCCATCTTTAATTAAAAAAATCCTCTTCCGTCCGACGCAGTCCAAAACGCGATGTCCTCTCTGCTACATCCCCTGTGCATAGATATAGATGTCTATGCACAGGGAATGAGCAGACTGAGAACAATCTCAGCTCTGCTACATCAGGCAGCAGGCGGGCTCTAGGACCCTGGAGCTGCGGCAGCCAGCACACAGAGCAGACAGGACTCTTATCTGTGCGAGTTTCCCAGCGATTACTTGCACAGTAAACGAGTCCAATGCAAATCAATGGCAAAACTAGGATTGCTTCAGGCTGAAGCTTCCGAGACACATTTGTGATTTGTAAATCGCACACTACTCGCTATTACTCGCTTCCCCATTCATTAACATTGGACTCGCTAGACTCGCAACGAGTAGCGAGTCCCGGGCTCAGACTCGCTAGAGTCAAGCGATTCCGAGTAATTTAGGATTCGCCCATCACTATTCCTGATGCAAGATCCATGACATAGGACACAAACCTAGCTTTTTGACACTGACAATAAATTGTAGCCCAAATCCTTTGATAACACTGGGGAACAATTTGAAAAAAAAATTCTGTTAGGTTTTTGAGCTGATTTATACTAAAATTGGCATGCTGATTCCAAAAATGTAGTCAGTTTTTTTCTAGCACGTCAAGTTTTTCCTCCACAACTTACCTGCCAGAGAAGCACAATTGCACTGATATCTGTAATAAGACTTGTTATCTGATTACAATTCGACTCATATAAAGCTACGTGGCATATGATAGTGTTAAAAAACATATTTGTCATGCCTATATATTTCATTTTTTGTTCATATTTGTACTATCGTATATACTCGTGTATAAGCCGAGTTTTTCAGCTCAAAAATTGGGCTGAAAAGTCCCCCCCTCAGCTTATACACGGGTCAATACGGTACTTGGTCGCCCTCGCCCCCCCTCTGTTGTAAGGGCCCCCCCCGCTGCTTAACTTACCATCCCCGGTCTTCTGCATTGCCGGTCTTCTGTGCTCCGTCCTCCATG
This sequence comes from Allobates femoralis, assembly GCA_033576535.1. Taxonomy (NCBI): domain Eukaryota; kingdom Metazoa; phylum Chordata; class Amphibia; order Anura; family Aromobatidae; genus Allobates; species Allobates femoralis. The sequence goes on from JARQOC010000002.1 coordinate 493,520,041, forward strand.
CTCCCGTCCGGCTGCATCCGGGATCCCCGGCCGTCGCAGTAACGATGACGTCATTGTGCGACGGCCGGGGACCCCGGATGCAGCCGGACGGGAGCATGGAGGATTGAGCACAGAAGACTGGCTCGTGCAGAAGACTGGGGATGGTAAGTTAAGCAGCGGGGGGGGGCCTTACAACAGAGGGGGTGGCGAGTGCCAGCATTTGGGGCCTGTATACCACTGGGGCTGCTATACACCACTGGGGCTGCTGTATACCACTGGGGCTGCTATATACCACTGGGGCTGCTATATACTACTGGGGCTGCTATATACCACTGGGGCTGCTATATACTACTGGGGCTGCTGTATACCACACCACTGGGGCTGCTGTATACCACTGGGGCTGCTATATACCACTGGGGCTCCTATATACTACTGGGGCTGCTATATACCACTGGGGCTGCTGTATACCATTGGGGCTGCTATATACCACTGGGGCTGCTGTATACCACACCACTGGGGCTGCTGTATACCACTGGGGCTGCTGTATATACTGCTGGGGCCTGTATATACCACTGGGGAGGCTGCTGCATACTACCACTGGGGAGGCCTGTATACCACTGGTGGGGCCTGTATACCACACTACTGGGGGCTGTATACCTGTGCTGGGGTCCACCCTTGGCTTATACACGAGTCAATAGGTTTTCCCAGGTTTTGGGGGCAAAAGTAGGGGGGTCGGCTTATACACTGGTCAGCTTATACACGAGTATATACGGTATTTAAAAAAAAACAAACACTTTTAGGTACAGTAGTTTACATATTTTTGAGAAGACAAAAATCCTATAGTTCAAAAACTTGACGTGATAGAGAAAAACTGAGATCATTTCTGGATTCAGAATCCAAAAATTAATTAAAAACAGTTACAGTTGTCTGACCTAACTCCTAAAAAATTGTGTTCCCCAGTGTAATTTCTAGATTTGTTGAATCCTTGCACACAGTCAAGACATCCTGTGCAGGAAAAAGTAAAAAAATCCCCAAACATCTTTGAATCTCCGCTATATTTAAACGTGTTAACAAAATTAGTTCCATGTGATTTACCCAATAGATTGAAGGGCCCGAGATTATATAATCTCAACAGTTTATAGCCCACAGCAACAACTCCTTACAAAATGTTACACAAAGAGAAAACCAGAGTCTTTTTTATGCTTACAAACAAGTGATATGGTTTATTACATAGTGCCACCCATAAAATTAGGTGCAAAATGGTTGAACAGATAAAGGCAGTACAAGTTTTGGCATAGCATAATATCACAGACAGCACCCAAATGTATTGCACATACTCCCATCACAGTAATAGTTCCTTTTACATGGCATTCTGTCAATTTACAGAGAAGTCACATAAAAAAGGTTACAGTTATTGCACATGAGAAAGAGAACCTTATATTAGAGCTTATGGGCAATGCATTACCTAAAGTGTGGCCGTTCACCTAATGCTGGGATCAGGGATGGGAACGCCCCTCCAGCATGGACCCCCCTATGTACTTTTCGTGTAGCGTATATTGCCCATAGTGCCTTTTATGATGTAACCGGCAGGGTCACATGTTGGTTGATCTGCCCCCCGGAATGTGTGATAGCACTCACCTCCCTGCCCCCGCATCCGGATTCCACCTCCCGGAAATGCGGCATCACTGTGCACTTCCAGACCCCAGGCAGTTACCATGGCGCCCGGACTAGACAGCAATTAGAGCTGCCAAGGGGAGGGTGGAAGCGGACAGCAGAGACAGGAGCGCACAACATCCCGGATGCATTGCCATGACAACATGCTAGCATAGCAATACAGATTCACACTTTTTCGGATCTTCATTTCTTTCCACAATGATAAATATTCATCCGCATAAAGTGGTTGCAAGGGTTGTCAAAAAGGCACTGTGAGCACAGAGGACACAATATAAAAATTTTGAACATAAAGAACAATTAAAAAACCATAAAAGCACTATACAATTTATACATATGTTCAATAAAATTAGAGTAAAGCTGGAGGGGGGAAAAAAGGTAAGAAATTGAAAAGACAAAGGGGAAAAACAAGGACAGGGAACCGAACAATAAAGAGCAAGGAGATGGCTGCATTTTTAGAGGAAAGGAGCTATCGGTTTCATTAAACCCTTTCGGCACAAGGGTTTCTAATGATGGTGATCCATCTGGATTCTCTCTGTGTCAAAACTTTCTTTAAATTTCCACCCCTAATCCCACATGTACAATATCAATCCTGAGGATTTTGAGTGTGTTAGCATTGCTGTTGTGGTACAACTTGGAATGACGGTGTAACGAGTTGAGAGTGCTTGGGTCTTCAGAATCCTTAGACCCCTCAGTACCTCTCACGCATTTACGCGTACGTGTTCATGACTCTCTCGACGTTAACCCAATATAAACCTTTTGGCAGCCGCACGTGGCATAATCCACCACGTGCATGCTGCCACAAGAAATATATTGGTTTATAGTCGCTCAAAAAAATTCTAAACCACAAGAAATGTTTTTGCAGGCAATACAATGCCCACAAGGAAAACATCCACAAACCCTCTGGGAACATTGAAAAATATCCGTGGTCTTAGGGGCATAATTAGTGATGGGCGAATCCTAAATTACTCGGAATCGCTTGACTCTAGCGAGTCCGAGCCCAGGACTCGCTACTCGTTGCGAGTCTAGCGAGTCCAATGTTAATGAATGGGGAAGCGAGTAATAGCGAGTAGTGTGAGATTTACAAATCGCAGATGTGTCTCGGAAGCTTCAGCCTGAAGCAATCCTAGTTTTGTCATTTATTTGCATTGCTCGTTTACTTTGTAAGTAATCGCTGACTCGCACAGATAAGATCCTGTCTTCTCTGTGTTCTGGCTGCCCCAGCTCCAGGGTCCTAGAGCCCGCCTGCTGCCTGATGTAGCAGTGCTGAGATTGTTCTCAGTCTGCTCATTCCCTGTGTACAGACATGAATGTCTGTGCACAGAGATGATGTAGCAGACTGAGATTGTTCTCAGTCTGCTCATTCCCTGTGCATAGAGATCTATATCTATACACAGGGGATGTAGCAGAGAGGACATCGCGTTTTGGATTGCGTCGGACGGAAGAGGATTTTTTTAATTAAAGATGGAGTCTCTAATGGCTTTTTTTTTTATTTCTAATAAAAAATTTTCTTTGTGTTGTGTTTTTTTAAAACAATTTAATAGAAATTCATGGCGGTCATGTCTAATATTGGCGTGACCGCCATAAATTTCGGGCTTAGGGCCAGCTGATAATACAAAGCTGGCCCTAACCCCTTTATTACCCAGCGTGCCACCGCTACCAGGGCCGCTGGAAGAGCGGGGTTCAGCGCCAGAGGATGGCGCTTCAATGAACGCGCCATCGTCTGGGGCGGCTGCGGGCTGCAATTTGCAGCGGGGGGTGCCCAGAAAGCTTGGGCATCCCTGCGCTGCGGATTCCAGCCCCCAGCTGCTTAGCTGTACCTGGCTAGACATAGAAATTGCGCGGAGCCCCACGCATTTTTTTTAAATTAGTTCATGAAATTCTGAGATTCTGACTCTGACTCTGAGACTCTGACTCTGAAATTCATGAAATAATTTTAAAAAAATGCGTGGGGCTCCGCGCAATTTCTATGTCTAGCCAGGTACAGCTAAGCAGCTGGGGGCTGGAATCCGCAGCGCAGGGATGCCCAAGCTTTCTGGGCACCCCCCACTGCAAATTGCAGCCCGCAGCCGCCCCAGAAGATGTCGCGTTCATTGAAGCGCCATCCTCTGGCGCTGAACCCCGCTCTTCCAGCGGCCCTGGTGGCGGTAGCACGCTGGGTAATAAAGGGGTTAATACCAGCTTTGTTATACAAGCTGGTATTAAGCCTGAGATTCTTAATGTCAGGCCACGTTTGACCCAGCCACTAAGAATCTCCAATAAAGGGTTAAAAAAACACAGAGAAAAATTTTTATTTGAAATAAAAAAAAAGCCGTTAGGGACTCCATCTTTAATTAAAAAAATCCTCTTCCGTCCGACGTAGTCCAAAACGCGATGTCCTCTCTGCTCATCCCTGTGAATAGATAGATGTCTATGCACAGGGAATGAGCAGACTGAGAACAATCTCAGCTCTGCTACATCATCTCTGTGCACAGACATTCATGTCTGTACACAGGGAATGAGCAGACTGAGAACAATCTCAGCACTGCTACATCATGTCTGTGAGCAGGCGGGCTCTAGGACCCTGGAGCTGCACAGAGAAGACAGCTGGACTCGGCTGGCAAAGAAACAGCAGTTACTTTGCGAGTTTCCCTGCTATCACTGGCACAGTAGCCGAGTCTAATGCAAACAATGGCAATCCTAGTTTTGTCAGCGTTTCTGACAAAACTAGGATTGATATTGATTTGCATTGGACTCGTGCGAGTAATCACTGGGAAACTCGCAGAGTACCGAGTCCTGCGAGTCCCTTACTACTCGCCGAGTAACGAGTCCTAGCGAGTAGATTCGCCCATCCCTAGGCATAATGACTCCTGACTAAGAGATTCTTAAAGTTTTTTCCTTTGTTGTTTTGTGTGGTTCAAATATGCACAAAAGAAATAAACGTGTATGAAAAACATGTGTGATTGCATTTTCTGGAACACGCGTGCCGACACTTTCGGCCGTGCCTGTATATCCTTATGTAGTTTCAGATTAAAAATAGATAAACTATGCTCTAAAAAAATCAGTTATTCTAAAGATGCTACATATTTTTAATAAAAATTTGATGGTGACATTCCTTCTTATCTCAAATGACTCACTTTTCAAAATCATGACAAGACTTGGCCTCCACAGTACATTTATTCATTAAACATTGTTATACTTTTTTTTAACTCTCAGCATGTTCTCTGCCAAATGTTTGACATAACTACCAATTATTTATTCACACGTCTCCATTATTCATGTTCATGTTTAATACTGTTAGAAGTTTTACAATCAAAAGTTTTTTTTTCTACTTTTACTTCACTTTTAAACAAAAATATTGAGCCAATTATAACAGTTGGCAATATAACATAATGTTCAATGTAGTGGACCCTAAATACATATGCTTAACACCTTTCAAAACAAAAACATAAAGTGTTAAAATTCTACAAGCCTAATCAAATTCATTGGATGGTTAGCAGACATAAAGTCTTTGCAATTTTATACCTAATATATTAGGAAAAGAAAGGAGGGAAATCAGCTTAGTTATTGCAATTAGAGATAAATAAACCCATAGATTTTCGGGTTTAGTAGTCAGGTACAGACTTTGAGAAGTCCGGGTTCGGGATTGGACTTGTCCCAAACTTGAGTCCAAACCCAATATAAATCTATGGGGACCCAAACTTTAGTGATATAAAAAGGTTATAGTAAGGGTTGGGTGGCTGTAAAAGAAAGCAAAATGGTGATTAAAGCAAGAGAGTTATACTTGTCAGTCTACTCCCACTGTGGTCACACTTGCTTCTGGGTCCACATAGTAAGCTTCCTGTTTGCACTTCATAACTGCACTCCCTGTGACTGTGTCTGTGATTGCCTGTTGCAGTTAGACTACAACCCCATATGTTTTTTAAATTATTTAAACAAATAATTTAAAAAAATGACGTGGGGTTCCCCTTCAATTTTATACTCAGCCAAAATAAAGCACAAGGTAGGGGGTTGGTATTCTCACCCTGTGTAGGCACATTGTTAAAGCCCCCCAAGGGTTAGAGTAGCAGCCTGCAGTCGCCTAGTTTTGCCGCATTCATAAGAAACACCAATTACATCGCTTTACCGGAGTCTTCCCTATGCCCTGGTGCGATAACAATCAAGGTAGTAGTAGGGGGTAATTACAGCTGAGAATTAAAAGCTGTCATCAAATTCTGCATTTGAAATGTTCTAGCCTCTATGACACATGCAGATTAGATGATTACATATTTAAGTAGCAATAGACAATGAGCAAACTTTAAATTATGTGTCAGAGTCAGATATAAAAGTAAGATGGCAAGATCAATTGTCAAGTGTAGACATAAAAGTTAGATATCAAAGTCAGATGTTAGGCGGCCGTCACACGCACAGATATCTCATGCGATATTGTAAGCGATCACGTGCACGCGCGATCGCTTACAATATCGCTCACATCGCTGGTGAGATGTCACACAGACAGACTCACCAGCGATGTGGATCCGCGATCTCGCTGGTAACTATGGTACACATCAGGTAACTAGGCGCCGCGCGTCGCTTAGTTACCTGACGTGTACTATAGTTACCATCTCCCAGCATAGGCTCTGCCGCTGGGAGATCGCTCATCGTGGTGTTATACACCACGATGAAGCAGATCGTGGCATCGTTCATCGCAAGATCTGAGCTCCGGAGCTCAGATCTGCGATGTCACGATCAAGCGATTTCACATCGTAAATCGCTTGATTACATGCAACGATTTTAAGCCCGATATCGCTTAAGCGATCAAAAAGAAGATCACTTAAACGATATCGGGCAAGAAATCGTTGCGTGTGACGGCCGCCTTAGGGTCAGATTTCAGCTTTAGATATCAGGGTCAGACAGGGGTGGATTAAAGGTAGCCAGGGTCCGGGGCTGTTCAGACTCTGTGGGCCCCCCATGTGACGGTGTCATTATCATATATCCGAAACAGATTATTTTGGAAAAATAGTTGTCAAGGGAAACTATAACCTGCAAAACATCCATTGATCTAGTAAATCTACCCTTCAGTTAAAAAAAAGCAATAAAAAAGCTGCGTTTTTGCCACAAAAATACACCAAAACCTAACCAGAAATGTTGCTGTGTACTTTTTTTTTAGTCTTTATTGCTTCAAATGATTGAAAAAATAAAGCAAAAATGCTGAAATAATTAACATGCTCCCTCTTTTAAAAATGCAGCAGAAATGAAGCTGTTCCATTTAAATCAAGAAAAAATAGCAGGTGTGTGAAAGAGATTTCTGGAATCTTATAGGTTTTGCTGGTGCTGTAAAAAAGTTTTGCATAAATCCAATTAAAAAAGCCCTGTGTGAACTTAAACAATTACAGCACTGAGGTAAATAACATCAAATACTGAACATGTGCACGAGGCCTTAAGGCCGCTTTACACGTCGCGATATCGCAACGCAACTACGATAAAAAGTCACGTGATAGGGGCGTTGCAGTTGATATCGTTCGTGTGTTGTGTCGTGTAAATGGGCAATGTGACTGAAAAACTACCCTAGTTACCTGCTGTGTACCTTAGATACCAGCCGGTGAGCGGAGAAGGCTGGTAACTAAGGTACACATCGGGTATCTAGGCAGCAGCGATTTATCGCTGGTTGATGCAGCATGTCACACGCGTCAATATCGCTGCAACGTCATGTGTAGCAGTGATCGTGCATGCGATATTGACGTGTGTGACGGCCCCATTACAGATACTGAGGTAAAAACTCCCCAAATACTCAGCGTGTGCACGAGGCCTTACAAATACTGAGGTAAAACCTCACCAAATACTCAGTGTGTGCACAAGACCTTACAGATACTGAGGTAAAAATATTACCAAATATTCAGCGTGTGCACGAGGCCTTACAAATACTGAGATAAAACCTCACCAAATACTCAGTGTGTGCACGAGGCTTTACAGATACTGAGGTAAAACCTCACCAAATACTCAGCGTGTGCACGAGGCCTTACAAATACTGAGGTAAAAATATCACCAAATACTCAGCGTGTGCATGAAGCCTTACAAATACCGAGGAAAAAACTCACCAAATACTCAGCGTGTGCAGCAAAAAGTAACACAAACAGATGATGTGAATGTGATACTTTTTTGCTCAAAAAAAAGGATCCATTTCAGCTGCGAAAATGCACATAAAATGTATCTCCTAAATGGAGTACAAACACACTGTGGACACAAAGCTTTACAGTTGTGGATAAAATTAGGTGTGGACTGAAACTACATGGCCAGTATAAATGCTGCTGCTGCACACTGTGCCCCACTGCTCCTCCATCTTGGATAGTAGGTTGTGAAATAGCTGTGCATGATTTGGTACATTACATACCGATACATGATTCAAGCAAATTATCCACACAGCATACAGGGACATTTCACATGTGACTATCCAAGATCGAGGGGCAGTGTGTGCAGCAACAGCATTTATGATCATTTGCACCATGTAGAGAGTCCTCCACTGTCTCCCATACCCTGACCAAGTGACCCCACATTAATGCAAATGCTCTATTTGTCTTTTACCCTTGCAGCGCAGCAACATGATTAACACTCACTGCACCACACACTATACACACAGCACACACTATACACACAGCACACACTATACACACACTCACAGCACACACTATACACACAGCACACACTATACAAACAACACAGCACACACTCACTGCACACACTATACACACAGCACACACTATACACACACTCATTGCACACACTACACACACTATACAAACAACGCACAGCACACACTATACACACAGCACACTATACACACACTCAATGCACATACTATACACACAGCACACTATATACACACAGCACACACTATACACACAGCACACTATACACACACAGCACACAGTATACACACAGAACACACTATTCACACACTCACTGCACACACAGAAAACACTATACACACACTATACCCACAGCACACACTATACACACACTCACTGCACACACAATGCACACAGCACACACTCACTGCACACACTATACACACAGAACACACTATGCAAACACACAGCACACACTATACACACAGAACACACTATACAAACATACAGCACACACTATACACACAGCACACACTATACACACAGCACACATTATACACACAGCACACACTCACTGCACACACTATAAACACAGCACACACTATACAAACAACATACAGCACACACTGTACACACAGCACACACTCACTGCACACACTATACAAACAACACTCAGCACAAACTACACACACAGCACACACTATACACACAGCACACACTATACACACAGAACACACTCACTGCACACAGTATTCACACAGCACACACAATACAAACAACACAGCACACACTATACACACAGCACACACACTATACAAACAACACACAGCACACATTCACTGCACACACTATACCCACAGCACACACTATACACACATCACACACTATACAAACTACACAGAACACACACTATACACACAGCACACACTTCACACAGTATACACATAGCACACACTATACACACAGCACACACTATACACAGCACACACTATACACACAGCACACACTATACACACAGCACACACTCACTGCACACACTATACACACAGCACACACTAACTGCACACACTATACACACAGCACACACTATACAAACGACACACAGCACACACTATACATACAACACATACTATACACACAGCACACACTCACTGCACACACTATACACATAGCACACACTATACACACAGCACACACTCACTGCACACACTATACACACAGCACTCACTGCACACACTATACACACAGCACTCACTGCACACACTATACACACAGCATTCATTGCACACAATATACACACAGCACACACTATACAAACACACAACACACATTACACACACTATACACACAGGCACCTTCCTCCTCTGTGCTGTAGATGATTGTATTCAGCCAGGCCCAGGAAGGAGTGAAGCAGGTGATGACTGAGGGAGGAGAGAAGACTGAGGTGAGCTCCTCTCTGGCAGGCAGAGAGGCGTTGCTGTACGTCTCCTCCAGGCTCCAGCAGGCACCCGCGGTCTCTCTGCTATGTCCTCCTCCAGGTTATGACTGTGGGAGGAGAGCAGGCCAGGTCAGGAGACTGAGCTCCTTTCCGTCAGGCCGTACTGCCGCATGTCTCTTCCAGGCTCCAGCAGGCACCCGCGGTCTCTCTGCTACGTCCTCTCGCAGGGGAAACAGGACGGGCGGGGCAGCCACGGCCTCAGCTACCGTATGCTCAAATTCAGTGCCGCGGTGCTTGCTCGCTGCTGCATTGTGCGGATAATGGGGGCAGTTTACCATGGGCCCCCCCAGAGGCCTGAGCCCGGGGCGGTCGCCCATATTGTACTCATTATAATCCGCCACTGGAGATATACAGTGACCAACAACTTGCATTCAGGAGTATTGGAAGGAGCCAAGCACTGAAGCATTATAAAGGATGCACATATAGTCACTTAAGTATCTATTGACCATGTTCTGCAACTCCTCCCTCCATGGCAATGTTACAGGCATATATAGCCCATGGCATTGTGTTGGATTATTGAAAATTGCCCAATTTCTGCACATTTTCCCCCCACCTCTGGAGGTCTGGTTGAACAAGAACAGGAGCAGACATAAAACATTTCTTCAAATTTTAAAATCCCCAACCACTTCTGGTGACCAAACCTTTAGCTTTGACCCCTTTACGATTGAGGTCCTTAAGAGGCTTGGGATCTGAGAAAAACCTCTAATAAATTTTCTGTAATAATTTCCAGACCATAAAAAGCACTGCAGAGCCTTGAGTTCGCTGGGTTGAACCCAATCAAAGGAGGCCTGAACCTTTCCAGGATCAATCTTAAACGCGAAGCTGACACAACGAAACCCAAGAATGATATTTCTTGAACAGAAAGGATACATTTTTCAATTTTATCGAACAAACAATTATCTCTTAACCTTTGCAGAATCAAACGGACATGTTCATAATGTGAATCCAGGTCAGGTGAGAAAATTAGAATATCATCTAAATAAACAACAATAAATCTTTCAATATAATCAAAGAGAATATCATTAATAAAATTCTGAAATAGCACAGGTGCATTAGTTAGACCAAAAGGTATGATGAGTAATTCAAAAACACCATCAGATGTTAAAAACGATGTCTTCCATTCATCACTCTCATGAATATGTATCAGATTATATACCCCTTTGAGATCTAGTTTGGAACACTATTTGGCCCCCGAAAGCTGATTATATAGATTGCACTGACTGCCCATACATTAAAGGATCCAACTCAAATTGCTTGTTCTCACCCACAAAGCTCTTCAAAGTGCAGCACCTCCCTACTTCTCTACCCTCATCTCTGTCTATCACCCCACCCGTTCTCTATGCTCTGAAAGAGACTTTAGACTAACTTCTGCATTAATCCGAACCTCGCACTCCCAACTTCAAGACTTCTCCTGAGCTGCACAATTCTCTGGAATGCTCTACCCCAAGAAATTAGGTCTACCCACAACTTACATAGTTTCAGGCACTCCCTAAAAACACATCTCTTTACAGCAGCCTATAATGCCCCCTAGTCAGTCACTCAGACATGTCCTATTCACTCCACCAAACACAAAATGCTTTCAAAGAATGGTTGGAGGCCATTCATGCAGCTCTTATTTAGTCCACACTTTCTTAAGTTGGCTACACTATCATTGTAAATAAGCCCGTATACTCCTATGTGTTATTATATTGATGTCTGGACAATATGTGATGGCACTTTTTACCATTTACCTTTTGTAACTCCCCGATTTCCTCATAGGCTGGTTTCACACTGCAGTTTTTTTCCTGATCAGGTTCCATCAGGTTGGTGTGCCAAAGCCAGGAGTGTCCCCAAAACTCAGGACAAGTGTCAATCTTTCAATTAGACTTTTTCTCTGCAAGTTCCTCTCCTGGTTTCTCTCCTGGTTTTGGCACACAAATGGGATGGAACCTGATCAGGGAAAAAACTGCAGTGTGAAACCAGCCATAGATAGTAAGCTTGCAAGCAGGGAACTCACTCCTCCTAGTTTATGAGATTTTTGTTACTTTGTTTTGTCTCAAATTGTCTGTATATGTCCCCTCTGAATTGTAAAGTGCTGCGGAATATGTTAGCGCTATATAAATAAAATTATTATATCATATATATTGGGATTAAGTGGAAGCAGATAAGTATTTTTAACCGTTAATTCTCAAAAATCGAGGCAAGGAAGGAGATCTCGATCTTTCCTTTTAACAAAAAAAATCCGGCGGCTACTAGCGATGAGGAAGGCCGAATAAGACTTTTTCGTAAACTTTCGTTAATATATACTTTCATGGCTGTTCACTCAGGGCCAGACAAGTTATACAAGCGAGCCTTGGGCAATTTGGCATTAGGAATGAGATTAATAGCACAGTCCTCCTAGGGAGGTAAGATCTCAGATTCTTTTTCCAAAAGAAAATCTCCGAATTTTTTCAAGTACTCCAAAAGACCCTCCAGACTAAGGGAGCAAACATGCACAGATTTAAGACAAATTTCAACACAATAAGGACCCCTTACTTATTCAGTAAGTAGAATTATAACATATTTACTATATGTAATTGTAGTCTTTCTCTCCATTTCTGGGACTAGTTATTACTGTAGTGACATGCATCACATGCAATAATTTTTAGGAGAAATAATTCTCTAGAACAATTAGTGTACCAACACTGTTGGCCATGACTGTATGTACTGTAGATCAGTTCTTGATAGTATTATATAAAAAGGACGTCATGTATTTAGAATAAGTACATGGAGTCCCAAAACTGATAAGGAAAAAATATTGCATAAATATCTTGAGAAGAAACGTTTAAGGGGATATGATTGTGACAACACAGCCATTTTCAATCTGTGTCGGGGGTTAAAATCTTAATTTTGCTAGACGTATTGGTCTTTTGTTTGCTATCTCATTTCAAGTCATTGTTTTTGCCTCAGTCTAGGAGCTTTGAGTCTGACTAGAGGAGCACAAGCACTGGATTATATTCTGCAGGAGTTAAGCCTAACATTATAGGATTTGGCTGGGATATCAGAGACTATTTAAGGAAGATTCACAGGTTAGGACAATTCGGTCATCTGGCTACAAACTTTGCTGTACTCAGTCAGCTTCCTAAGCTTTCTATTATTTCTTTCTTGGTGGGTGCATGCTGAGAGAGGGGTGCTTCCTGGTTGGCTAAGTTGGCCTTGGAAGCACTGAAGGTGCAAACATTCTAATTCCTGGTGAGCCAGCAGAAGGGTGATACTCTGTTGCCTGTTACATTGCTTGTTTTGCTGGTTAATGTGGAGAAGTTCTGTTCCAATCAATCCCCAGCGCTTCCAGGAGGGAACACAAGGATCCGGTGTAGTTTATAACATTTATTCCAGTAGAAAAATGTATTACATGCAGTTCATCAATAGGGCACAACGCGTTTCAGCTAAAAATGTGCAAAACAACTGTAGCCTTTCTCAGGTATCACATATAGGAACAAAAAAATGCTTTATATAGTCTCTATTTCTATTCAAACTTTCTTTAGCTCCTCCCTCTTAATTAATTAGTTAGGATCCACCCTAATTGTATGCTTAACAAGTAGGTCTACATCAGTGTATCAGGTTCAATTTTGTTTTCACTAAAAAAAAAGAGTTTTTATTTTATTTTATTTTACTGGTGTATAACAATGTTATAAAAAATATTTTTTTCTCCCCTTATTCAAGGATTAAAAGGATATTAAAAAAAAATATTTTTATGGTATAAAATACTTGTTCTAGTAAAATCTCAAAATAAAACTAAAATTTTCCACCTGTATTAAAAACAGTTTTCTATTTCCCTTATTGTGTTCTCAAGGAATTCATTACAAGAGGAGCAATACTTTCTATCTATATTTTTCATATAGTTTGCAAATAAAATCTGCAATAAAATGTGTATCACTTGAATACAATTACTTTCAATTACCATATATACTCGCGTATAAGCCGAGTTTTTCAGCCCAAAAATTGGGCTGAAAAGTCCCCCCCTCGGCTTATACGAGAGTCACTGTATACTGTATACAATGTATACAGTATACAGTGCCCCCATCTATATACAGGCCCCCCGCCGCAATCCTGTAAAGGAATAGATTAGTATACTTATCCATCCGCTGCAGCTGTCCCGCCGCCATCGCGATCCAGCATCTTCCGTCTTCCAGCGTCTCGCGTCTTCTTCCGATGGTCGCAGGCAATGACGTCATTGCCTGTGCGACCGAGGAGGAAGCCGGAAGAAGACGCGAGACGCTGGAAGACGGAAGATGCTGGATCGCGATGGCAGCGGGACAGCTGCAGCGGATGGATAAGTATACCAATCTATTCCTTTACAGGATTGCGGCGGGGGCCTGTATATAGATGGGGGGGCCTGTATATACCTCTGGGGCATATATATGTGGGGCTGCTGTATACTACACTGGCTATTCTGTGGGGCTGTGTATACTACCACTGGGCTGTATATACCTGTGGGGCTGCTGTATACTACCACTGGGGCTGTATATACCTGTGGGGTTGCTGTATACTACCACTGGGGCTGTATTATACCTGTGGGTTGCTGTATACTACCACTGGGGCTGTATTTACCTGTGGGCTGCTGTATACTACACTGGCTGTATACCTGGGGCTGCTGTATATACATGGCTGTAATACCTGTGGGGCTGCTGTATACTACCACTGGGGCTGTAAATACCTGTGGGGCTGCTGTATACTACCATTGGGGCTGTATATACCTGTGGGGCTGCTGTATACTACCACTGGGGCTGTATTTACCTGTGGGACTGCTGTATACTACCACTGGGGCTGTATATACCTGTGGGGCTGCTGTATACTACCACTGGGGCTGTATTTACCTGTGGGACTGCTGTATACTGCCACTGGGGCTGTATATACCTGTGGGGCTGCTGTATACTACCACTGGGGCTGTATATACCTGTGGGGCTGCTGTATACTACCACTGGGGCTCTATATACCTCTGGGGCTGCTGTATACTACCACTGGGGCTGTATATACTTCTGGGGCTGCTGTATACTACCACTGGGGCTGCTGTATATACCTCTGGGGCTGCTGTATACCACACTGTTGAGGGCTGTATACCTGTGCTGGGGTCCACCCTCGGCTTATACACGAGTCAATAGGTTTTTCCAGATTTTTGGGGCAAAAGTAGGGGGGTCGGCTTATACACGAGTATATACGGTAATATCAGCAATTCCACAATGTCCCTATTTTTTAATGATTTTCAACTTTATTAGTGTCCTTAGATGTTCTTGAACTTCTATCAGCCCCCCATGATTCATTCATTTATGCTAGGTACATAGGAATAGACCTCAGCTCCATTGTGCCTTTCATAGCATTTGCAGTGTTGGGGAGAAAGCTCAGTTCGCCAGCTCACTGATTCTTAATTCAGTGTTTGTATGATATAGTACACCTTTATTTATTTATTTATTTTTAAGACTTTAGCAGGGTACCGTCACACCTGGTGACATCGGCGGCAATTTCGCAGGTGACGCAGGGGCGTCACCTATCAGCGGCGACAGCGCCGGTGAGTCACCCCGTGTAACGTGGCGATTTTGCTTGGAAAAATCGGCTGAGAGAGGTGGCCTGGTTTCACAGCGCTGCTCTGAAACCTGGCGACCACTCTCAGGCGATGTGTACACATCGCCCCATGTAACATGGCGATTGGCGATGGTACAGGCGATGGGAGCCATAGGCTCCCATGTTACAGGATCGCTGCTGGGGTTTGTAGACACCCCAATGGCGATGCCGCCTGTAATATCGCCAAAGCGTCGCCGGAGGTATTGCCGCATGTAAACATGCAATGGCAACACTGATGGGGTGAAAAAAACGTGCGCGATCCCATGCGTTGCCGCCGATATCTCCGGCGATTTCACCAGGTGTGACGATACCCTAAGGGCCGCATTACACACACAGATATCTGTGACGAACTTCTGAACATATCTCTGGTTGCAGTGAAATCATGGACACATTGCTCCATTTTGTACACAGCCACAAAATGGAACAATGTGTCCATGATTTCACTGCAACCAGAGATCTGTTCAGAAGTTGGTCACAGATATCTGTGTGTGTAAAGCGGCCCTAAAACGACACCCGTAGGTGCGACCCCAATCCGACAACGAGGCCACACAGCACAGGGAGGGCCCAGCCTGGGGGACGACGGCTACTGCCCCACACCTTTTAATCCTTGAATAAGGGAGAAAAAAAAAAATTAAATAATAAAAAAAAAAATTATAACATTTTTATACACCAGTAAAATAAAATAAAATAAAATAAAATAAAAACTCATTTTTAAGTGAAAATAAAATTGAACTTGATACACTGATGTAGACCTACTTTGGTAAACATACAATTAGAGGATCTAAAGAAAGTTTGAATAGAAATAGAGACTATATAAAGCATTTCTGTTCCTATCTGTGAATACCTGAGGAAGGCTATAGTTTTGCACATTTTTAGCTGAAATGCTTTGTGCCCTATTGATAAACTGCATGTAATACATTTTTCTACTGGAATAAATTTTATAAGTGACACTGGATCCTTGTGTTCCCTCCTGGAAGCTGGGGGATTGATTGGAACAGACTTTCTCCACATTATCCATTGACGGGCACTGCCGCTGCTTAGCTTGATGATACTGAAACCTAGCTGCAGGCCAGGAAGGAGCAAACTACCGGAGAACCAGCACAATTGGATTCTGATACAAGATCACACAAAGGTGAGCAAAAAAACTCAAGAAACTTGTGAATTGTGACAAATATCCTACGGTCTGCACTTAGATCTGCACCCGCACCCTCTTTTTCCTCTCTCCCCATCTTCTAATGCCCGGAACAGGCCCTTGGTATATTTCTTAGTGTTTTGCTGGTTATGTATTACTAGATGGCGGCCCGATTCTAAAGAATCGGGTAGTCTAGAACCATATATAGTTTATTTACTAATAGTTACGGGAGTGCGGTGAAATGAATTGTGTGCATACAGGCGGCTCTGTGGGTAGCAGAGTATACAGGTGGCTCTGTGGGTAGCAGAGTATACGGTGGCTCAGTGGTTAGCACTGCGTGGTGGCTCAGTGGTTAGCACTGCGCGGTGGCTCAGTGGTTAGCACTGCGCGGTGGCTCAGTGGTTAGCATTGCGCGGTGGCTCAGTGGTTAGCACTGTGCGGTGGCTCAGTGGTTAGCAGTGAGTGCAGTGAAAGTGGTCAGCGCGGTCAGCGCAGTGCCGTGGGTAGAGTGGTGAGCGCAGTGCCGTGGTCAGAGTGGTGAGCTCAGTGCCGTGGTCAGAGTGGTGAGCGCAGTGCCGTGGACAGAGTGGTGAGCGCAGTGCCATGGGCAGAGTGGTGAGCACAGTGCCATGGGCAGAGTGGTGAGCGCATTGCCGTGGGCAGAGTGGTGAGTGCAGTGCCGTGGGCAGAGTGGTGAGCGCAAAAATACACACATACACATACACACACACACACACTCCACTATACTTACCACCGGCCCTGCGTCTTCCCCGCCGCCTGGATCCTCAGTTGATATGTCGCCACCCCCGGACGACTGGATCCAATATGGCGTCCGGGATGTCTCGCAAGACTTTCCGGATGCCATATTGGATCCAGTAGTTCTGGGGCGGCGACATGTTGACTGAGGATCCAGGCGGCAGACCCAGGACCGGTGGTAAATATAGCTGTGTGTGTGTGTGGACAAAGTGACAGAAGTGCGGACAAAGTGACGGAAGTGCCTTCGGCTTTTATATATTTGATATGCCTTTGACTGTTGATGATTCAATGAAGTCTTAGGGCCGCTTTACACACACCAACTTCTGTGTCCAACTTCTGAACAGATCTCTGGTTGAAGTGAAATCATGGACACATTGCTCCATTTGTACACAGCCACAAAATGGAACAATGTGTCCATGATTTCACAGCAACCAGAGATCTGTTCAGAAGTTGGACACAGAAGTTGGTGTGTATAAAGCGGCCCTTACCATTGTGTGGTTCCCTCACATTGTGTTGTCTAAGTAGCGTTCCTCCCATGGTTATGGAGTTCAGGCGTTCAGTTAAGATGAGCCCTGGTTTATTCAGTATTTTTAAAGGTGGCTGGGCAAGCGAAAAATAGCACCCGATGACCCCCATGTCTCCAGAATGATAACCTTCTATGCAAATACAGTTTCCAGTCAAAGAATATGGACAAAGCTGTGTTCATGTAAAACAGTCTAAAAAGACATAAGGAGAAAAAGGTTATGACTTCTTAAGAGCAAAAACTGTTAATCTTTGGAACAGCTTGTCACTTCAGGAGCTGTCAATAGTTTCATAAAAGATTGAAATACTGTTTTAGAAAAAAGCATGAACACAAATTTATTTGCACTATTCTTGCTCTAAATGTTGATCCAGTCAATCTACAGCGGGTAACAGAAGTGAAAAACCTGCCAATTTAGGGCATACTGGATCATGCATTATGCTTGTATCTATGCCTCATTCCTTTATCCTTTCCCATTCCTTGGGTTATTTTAAAGAAATATGTCTTCTTTATCCTTACTTTATCCTTACTATGTGACTATGTAGCTGACTATTGAGAAAACTGTGAAAAAATGCCAATTCAACGTTGGAGCATTCTACATTTTGCTAAAGATGCATGTGACCCTTAAAATGCTATTAAAACATTACCTGACATATAGTTATAACTTAGCATTTCCTTTACACCTGTTTTCTGGAGTTAAAAATTTGGAAAATTTGCCACATGTGACTGTTTACATTTTGCATTAGTCCATCAGTAATTTAACAAAAAGAACATTGCATACTGCAACATGTCAAATGTACTAACATATATGCTAGAAAACTGAAATACACTGAATCTGAAATCCACTTCAGCTAAAAACTGAAGATTTCCCCTTCTAGAGCATAAACAGTTCAAAAGATGGCACAATTGTGTTGAGCGCCACACATTTGGCACACGTTACTCCTAAAGATAAAGTCAGCGGCCAGCCATTTCATACTCAGATGGCATTTTCTCAGATCATTACACAAACAGACATTGGATTCAAATATTATGTATAAAACACTAGTTTTGATATTGTCTTAAATAATGGGAGACATGTTTATGTTTTAGGCTCGATGTTTAAATTATACCTATGATGTTTATAAAAAAAATAAGATTGAATATCAATGTTCCCTTAAAGGTAATCTGTCATCTGATTCATGCTGCCAAAACCATGGGTAGAATGAATTAAGGCCTGATTGCACAGCTGTAGACGGGTATATTTAGAGATCCCATATGGGACCATATCCATAGATTGGACTAATCTGGCTTTGTCCTGGCTGCTGTAGGTGATTGACATGTCTTACTACATAAGGAGAGACCTATCAATCATTTACAGCACCACTATAATTGCTGTTTGCCACCTGGCATTCAATTCTGCTATATTTATGTGCTCTGTGCCATCAACAGTAAGCCTCCTGGCATATTCAACCCTGCTACATTACTGGGCTTTGCTACATCAATAGTGAGGCACTGACATGATCCTCTCTGCTACATCGCTGATTTAATCTACATTGGTAAACTGGTTAGGCTACTGTTACACGTCACAACATTGCATGCAATTTCACTTGCAATTTGCTGGTTGCAGTGAAATCATGGACACATTATTCCATTTGTACACAGCCACAAAATGGAACAATGTGTCCATGATTTCACTGCAACCAGCAAATTGCAAGTGAAATTGCATGCAATGTTGCGACGTGTAACGGTACCCTAACCAGTCTCTGACATTGTTGATATTTGATATTTTGCTGCAGTGCATTTTCATACCTGCCAAGATCTGCATCATTGGGCTTTGCATATACAAGTCTCCTCTATGCTCCTTCTATGGTCCTTATTTTCTGAGACACCAGAAGGGGCGTAATTACAACAGGTGAAGGGGTTGCAATCGCACCTGGGCCCTGAAGCCTACGGGCCCCAAAACTCACTTTGGCCTATAGAAAGACTAATGCTATTAAAGATTTCCAATAATTGGGGGCCCCGTTGGAGCTATCGCATCGAGGTCCATGAGCTTCAAGTTACAGCACTGGTCACCAGCTATCCTTTAATCCAGAGGTCCCCAACTCCAGGCCTCAAGGGCCGCCAACAGTGCAGGTTTTCAGGATTTCCTTAGTATTGCACAGGTGTTAATGTGATCAAATGCACAGGTGATGATTCCATCAAGGAAATCCTGAAAACCTGCACTGTTGGCGGCCCTTGAGGCCTGGATTTGGGGACCTCTGCTTTAATCCTTTAGTCTACTACTTTACTCCTAAAAGAGCAAGACAGCCATTATAACACTAATTGCTCAAGTCTGTCTACATTGTAATCATGTTATATGTCTATGCTAATAAATAACTGTTCATCCAAACCAAGAACATAAAAAATCCTCTTCAGTAAGTAAGATATAACAACAGGTTGTTAAAAATGTCTGGTACACTGACACTTCACATGTGAAATGTAAAAGCCAATCCAACAAAATTAATAATTGAAAAATACTTTTTCACACTAGTGTATTTTTCTCATGATTGCACCCCCAATAAATATAGATAAATGCAAACATATACGGTACTTAAAATGCATTTGCTTAATAACGCCAACTTTTGGGAAGGAAATACAAGGCTTCATACACGTATAGTGTAGATCAAGTGTTGAGAAAAAATAATCATTTTAGCTACAGATTTAAAAGGATGCGTTATATGGTCAATAAAGGGTTAATGGGTATATATTTGAAAATCCTATTTAAAATGCAATCAAGTAAGCAGGAGAATGACTTCACTTGTAAGCTATTTCTGTGTAGTTGTATAGATTGAAAGAAATCCATTCCTGCTGCTCCACGATATGTCCACATGTTCGTCTTGCTTTTTCCTGATATTTATATGTGCTTTCTATTCCAAATCCACTCCAAATGGAAATCAATTCATCTGTAGTCTGTACGGTCCACATAAAAGGCATCCTACGGAGTTTCCAGAATAATAATGGTTGATTGAGATGTCAATGATTCAAGAGTGTGTACGCCAAAGTAAAACATGGTTGTTTCCATTTAAACACAAAGCAATGAAAAAGATAAAAACAATGATGTTCTACTTATACAATGTATGCTCGTGGAGCTGGTGCCTTTTGTGTATGAAAGAACTATTAAATGTGATGCTAGTCATTTCCAGTTAAAGTTGTCAACTCTCTAACAAGCCAGCAGATTCTTTCAGACATTTTACTCAGCATCTTCTGCATTTCCTAAGATTGGCACTGAATTATAAAGAAGGCAAACATTCAAGAAAATAGATTAAAGGAAATCCAGCAGTGATTTCATTTTCAAGCTCAAATGGAGGCTCAATTTCTATTGAAATCCCTCATGTCAAAAGATAACACTTTATAATGCATGCAATCTTAAGCTAATGTCACAGTTCATGCCATTTTGGCAGCTCATTTAAAAATAGCATGTGTGACAGATTATGAATGAAAAAGAGTATAATGAAAAAATAGAAACATTCAGTGAATTTGATATCTATCTATCTATCAATCTATCTATCTATCTACGGCCATGTTCATACATACAAATCTGTTTTTAAGTCCTAAGAAAAATGGATCTGTTTTTTTTAAGGGTGCCAATAGTATCCCCTGAGGTCCAGGACGTTTTTGGCAAATTTTGGGACTTAGTCATTTATTCATGAAAAATGCATATGCGTTAACGCAGGTACCTATATGTGCCATGCGTTAGCGCATGTCTTTCCCATAGGGCCCCGTGTTAAAAAAACGCTTGAATTTTTTGACAGCACTGCAAAAACACAGCTAGCGGCATTTTTGGGCTGCTGCATATAAACGCATGCATTTAAAAAAAAAAAAACACACACACATGCGTTAACACTTATGCGTTTTTGGACTTAGATAACAAAATGTCCAAAATGTTCCCAAAAACTCCATCTCCATTGTGTCACCTGATAGCCTGGGGTCCTATGATTACCCCGTAAGCTATCAGGATTAATTTCCTGTGGATAGTTGGCAAGCTCTGCCATCCACAGAAAGTGATCATTTGTGCTATGTCCCCATGTGCTGCAGCTCATCGGGACACAGCACAAGCGATCGGACTAAGCAGCACTGTGGCACCCTATGGGGCACTGTAAATTAAAGTAAAAATAAAATATAAAGTTTTTAAAAATATGAAAAAAGAAACAAAACACAAAAGTTCAAATCACTCCTGTTTTGCCCCATTCAAAATAAAAGTAGTAAAACAATAAAAAAAATACTTGTTTGGTATCACTGTGTTCAGAAATTCCCGATCTATCAAAATATAAAATCAATCAGATCTGTAAACTGTGTAACAGAAAAAAAAATCAAACACCAAAATTATGGTTTTTTTGGTCGCAGCAACATTGCAATAAAATGCAATAATAAGTGATTTAAATAGTGCATCTACCCAAAAATGGTATCATTAGGAACAACAGGTCAAGACACAAAAAATAAGCCATCACGCAGCCTCAGATCCTAAAATATGAGAACGTGACGGGTCGCGGAACATGGTACAATAAACGCAATATTTTATTTTTTTCAAGCTTCTTATCTTTTTTCACCTCTGAGATAACAGTAAAAGTATACATGTTTGGTATCTACAAACTCATACTGACCCGAAGCATCATACTGTTACATTAGATTTACCATATAGTGAACATGATGAATAAAAAATGCAAAAAATAATGTGTAATTGAACTTTTTTTGCAATTTCACCGCATTTGGAATTTGTTTCCCATTTTCTGTTCACTATAGGGTAAAATAAAGGATTTCTCCTGAAAGTACAATTCGTCCCACAAAAAACAAGCCCTACGATGTCTATACTGATGGAAAAATAAAAAGTTATGGCCCTCAGAAGACTGGGAGGGAAAAATTAATACCGAAAAATGGAAAATCACCCAGGAGTAAAGGAGGTAATAATTACTAATTGCATGCTCACTAATATACTTTAGGTTTCTCTGGGCTCCAGAGCATAATAATTTTAACATGGAAATAAAAATATTAATAATAATCACCTAAATACTCACCTGTCTCAGTATTCATGTTATATTTGGAGAATTTTACCTGCCTGTTTTCTTTCAACATATGTGCCAGTGTCTTCACTTTAGAGCACTAGAATCGCAACTAAGCCTCAAAGGTCAGGGCATGCCATGAGGTCAGGACATTTTAATACTCTTTGACCACCAATACCTTATTTCTTTCTTCTAATACTGGTCTCAGACAGAAGCACTGTTCTAAAATGAGGACACCAGTGCACGACTATGGAAAAGAAAGGTCCTGAGGAACGGACAACAAGTTGTAGTCATGGGCCAAAGCAGCAAAGTCAGGACAGATAAAGAGTGAGTATTATATTTTTTGTTAACCTTCTGCACTGGCCTTCATGAGTTCAGCAAAATAGCATCTGTAGCTGAATGAAATATTATAAAATTCAAATAGAATTCAATTTTACTTGAATAATAAAGGTGTAAGAGACCCTGTACTGAGTAAGGGTGGGGGAGATATAGCACATATACTAGTGCATCTGAATGAATTACAGTATAATCAAAAAGTTAACTTATTTCAGTAATTCAATACAAAAAGTGAAAATATATAGGGCCATTACAAACAGAGTGATCAATTTCAAGTGTTTTGTTTCTGTTAATGTTGATGATTATGGCTTACAGCTAATGGAAACGCAAAGGTTATTATTTAAGAAACTTAAAGCAGGACGGATGAGGAGTTAAAAACTGTGCTGCCGTATTCCATGAGACATCAAAGGGTGTCACGTGCTTAGTTTGCGCTGACATCACTGGTTGCTGATGCATGTGTTGTTTTCCTTTAAGGGTTGCATGAGGGATTGGTGTGAAGGTCCTGACTCCTGTGTTGTGCTCCAGAGCTACATTCACTATTATGTTTAGCTGCTGGTTGAGTGGTTGAAGTGTGACTCACCGGGAATCCCCTGCCCTGGCTTTAAATAGCTTTCCCTTTCCTCTGTCAGACGCCGTTTATAGAGTTAGTTGGCTCTTGTTCATTAGGCTGAGAAGACGTCTTGCTGCTGTGCTGAAGCCTCTCCTGGAGTTCTATTGCCGTTGGAGAAGCTGTGATCCCTGACCCGTGGGTGGAGGTAGGGGCCCACAGTCTAGGGCTAATCAGGAGTTTAGGGTACGGTGTGGCGGCTTGATACTCCTCACCCTCAGAGGTACCTCCGAGATCAGGAAAAGCCAGGAACCCCAGCTTCAGGGTCAGATTAGGCTCTCCTGACCCCCTTTGACCATCACACCATCAAGTTATCTGATTCCCTCACCTCCCAAGTGTGACATTATAAACAGCCCACTACTGTTTTTTGTTTTTTTTTCTCTGAGACAATATGTCTCAGACATCCTCTGCAGATGTCTTCTCACAACTGTTGCAAACCATCTCAGCTGATGTCACTGGTGTGCGGACGCAGGTGGTGCAGCAGCTGCAGCAGGTTGTGTGGTATCTGGCCTCGGCTCACGGCCATGCCATACCTTAACCTAAGATATCCCTTCCAGATAGGTTTTTTAGGGGAAGAGATAAATTCATGGTGCTCAAAGAGGAGTGTAAAGAGGCCCTTGAACTTTATTTCAGGCTTTGGCTCCGTTCATCTGGGAGCAAGGAACAGCGGGTGGGGATTATAATCTCCCTTGTTAAGGGAGATCCCCAGACCAGGGCCTTCTCCCTCCCGACCGACTCACCATCGCTGCGGTCAGTGGACGGATTTTTTGCTGCTCTGACTCAGGTGTATGGTGAACCAGATAGGGTGACTCTTCTGAGTCAAATCTCTGTACACTCAAGTAGGGGACACGAGCAGTGGAGGAGTACTGCTCAGAGTTTCAGAGATGGGCGACTGACATCCAGTGGAAAGACCCCGCCCCTCAGGAGTCAGTTCTGCTTGGGTTTGTGATCCAGATGCACGACACCCTGGTTTAGTATGCTGCACCTGACCATTGGAGGCTGTGATGTCCCTAGCCATCAGGGTAGACAGACATCTGAGGGAGAGACCGAGACAAGCTTTGTCCCCTGTGGCTATTCCTGTTGAAGAGGCTCCACATGATGAACCAATGCATTTGGGGGCAGTAGGCCCTCGTGTTAAACCCCCTGTCATTAAGTGGGCGGAGCTTGTTTTTATTGTGGACAAGCTGATCATTTTATCAAGTTTGTCCACATCGCTCCGGGACAAATACGTAGTCTAAGACGCAGCCTCCCTCTGGTCGTTCGGAAGGAGACGACCAGAGGGTTTATATCTCTTTTTTTTTTAAGTCTCCATTCACACTGTCTGCCAAGGTGCTGGTAGATGGAAAAATGGAGACTATACCAGTACTAGTTGAAAGCGGAGCTGGAGATGTTCTTATAGATTCTTGTTTTGCGCAGACTCATGGCTTCGTCTGTAGCGCCTTAGCGAGACCCATTCCTGTCTCCGCCATTGACTCAGTTCCTCTCAGCCAGAAGGTGATATCCCAAATGGTACATAATGTGAACCTGAGCATAGGAACTCATCACCAGGAGTTCCTCTCTTGTTACATTTTGGAGAATTTACCAACCCCCATTGTCTTGGGTCTCCTTGGCTGAGACAACACAACCTGGTAATTGACTGGCAGGCCCGGGAGGTGGTTGGCTGGGGTACTGCCTGTGAGGGTTCTTGCCGGTGTGCTTCCATCTCTGTTGTGCTGGTGATGGCTACGCCACCTTCTTCACTCCTGGAGGTTAGGAGTTTGCCTGGGGGAGGAGTGCCCATCACTCTCCCAACTCCTGGTGCCTCTGGGCATCATCCTCGGAAGAGGGGCAAGAAGAGGTGGTTGCTTCTAATGTGCGTCCCAAGGGAGGGAGTCCTGCGGTCTGGAGAGACGTATCTGGTACCTGCCTACCTGAAACTATACCCTCTGTCTGTGCCCGCATGTGTAGAAATAAACGTACAGGTCCAGAACTGAGTGTGAATGAATATATGTGGGTGTTGTCCAGGCACGTCAGTGAAGGCGTGCTACTAGGGCTCCAAGTTGTGGGGTTGTAGGACTTTATCGGATAATCGGCCATTTGCAATCCTGTGCTGTACCGACTTGACCTACCTCCAGGTTTGGCCACGCACAATATCTTTCATATCTCGTCACTCAGGAGATGTGGACTTATTTTGGATGTGTCTGTAGTCGAGTCCGGGACCTCTCTTAGAAGAGAGGGTACTGGCACACGCTTAGTTTGCCCTGACATCGCTGGATGCTGCTGTATGTGTTGTTTTCCTTTAAAGGCTGCATGAGGGATTGGTGTGAAGGTCCTGACTCCTGCGTTGTGCTCCAGAGCTGCATTCACTATTATGCTCAGCTGCTGGTTGAGTGGTTGAAGTGTGACTCACCTGAAATCCTCTCCCCCTGGCTTTAAATAGCATTCCCTCTCCTCTGTCAGACTCGTTTATAGTGTTAGTTGGCTCTTGGTCATTAAGCTGAGAAGAAGTCTTGCTGCTGTGCTGAAGCCTCTCCTGGAGTTCTATTGCCATGGGAGAAGCTGTGATTCCTGACCCGTGGGTGGAGGTAGGGGCCCACAGCCTAGGGCTAATCAGGAGTTTAGGTACGGTGTAGCGGCTCGGAACTCCTCACCATCAGAGGTACCTCCGAGATCAGGGAAAGCCAGGGACCCCAGCATCAGGGTCATATTAGGCTCTGCTGACCCCCTTTGCCCATCACATCATTAAGTTACCTGATTCCCTCACCTCCCAAGCGTGACAAAGGGTGAAATAATATTGATTTATTAGTCAACGTATTTTAGGGCTCCCAGAAACGCCCTGAAACATGGCAATATTACATTGATCTTTGACAATATTCTACTCATTGAGATACACTAGTAAAAGTCACAACAAACTTAAAGAGGACCTGTCACCAAACCAGGCATGGTGATCTAATTACAGCACTGGATGCAGCATGTCTGCTGCATCCAGGCAAGGGGTCCCCCAGCACTTGAGCAGCCCTGTACCCCAAGATAATACACTTAGAAAACTTACATCCTGCAGCCGGAAAAGAGGTGGCTTGTTGCTGGTGCCGAAGGGCAGATTCACACCCCCTGCATGTGTAATCTGCTCACCGCTGCCAATCATTGTCTCCCTCTTCAGCATTATAACACAGAGTTTTTTTTATTTTTTTTCAGAACTTGCCGTTTAGCCCCGCCCCCTGCAGTGACATGACCACCTTTCCCCGCCCTGCTCTATATTAACCATAGAGCAGGGCGGGTATAAGCAGTGACATCACTGCAGGGGGGTGGGGCTAAACGGCAAGTTCTGGAAAAGAAAAAAAAAACTCTGTTATAATGCTGAAGAGGGAGACAATGATTGGCAGCGGTTGGCAGATTACACATGCAGGGGGTGTGAATCTGCCCTTCGGCTCCAGCCACAAGCCACCTCCTTTCCGGCTGCAGGATGTGAGTTTTCCAAGTGTATTATCTCGGGGTACAGGGCTGCTCAAGTGCTGGGGGACCCCTTGTCTGGATGAAGCAGACATGCTGCATCCAGTGCTGTAAGTAGATCACCATGCCTGGTTTGGTGACAGGCAGCTGCCCTAGAATTATAGGCCTTACTGCCAAATTTGGCCCCCGAGACTTCTCCCATGTCGCCTCCACCCTGCTCGCTCCACCAAACATAATGATACTATTATGAAAATTGAAACACAAAAATCACCTCATTTATTGTCAAAGTTTCACCATTAATCCATGTTCTTACAATAAGTAAAAAAAAGGAAAACAGGACAAAAAAATAGAAAAAGTGGAACTTATTGCCAATGGGGGCACGCATGGCAATAAAATCAAATTTTCTATATTTTGTGCTGTTTCATATTTTTACAATCCACTCTCTCTATATAATTACACTCACTTGAGACTCTGTGGGCTGAATATACAAAGCTTATACACAATAGAGAATACACAATAGAGACGGCTGCGGGACAAATGCACAATGGAGACTGCTTTGAGACGTATGCACATTAAATGCTGCTGAGGGATGTATGTACATTAGTGACTGCTGCAGGATGTATACACATTGGAGACACACTGAAGGCAGTCAGCAGACTCACTTTCTCTCACCGTCTGACTCTGTCTAACTAAGTTACTCCTGTTCCCACCCCTCCCTACACTTCACTACAACTAAGCCCTCCCTCCAAGCAGTGTACACACACACATGCACACCTAGCCAGGTACACACACGCACACCCACCAGTCACACACACACATGCACACCTAGCCAGTTACACACACACACACACACACACACACAGCCAGGCACACACAGGCACACCCAGCCAGGCATGCACACACATGCACACACACACACGCACGACCCAGTCAGGCACAGACATACACACCCGGCCACGCACGCACACACATGCACACCCAGCCAGGCATGCACACACATGCACACCCAGCCAGGCACACAGTCACACCCAGCCAGGCATGCAACACACATGCACACCCGGCCAGGCACGCACACACATGCACACCCGGCCACGCACACACATGCACACCCAGCCAGGAATGCACACACATGCACACCCAGACAGGCACGCACACACATGCACACCCAGACAGGCACGCACACACATGCACACTCAGCCAGGCACGAACACACATGCACACTCAGCCAGGCATGAACACACATGCACACTCAGCCAGGCACGCACACACATGCACACCCAGCCAGGAATGCACACACATGCACACCCAGACAGGCACGCACACACATGCACACTCAGCCAGGCACGAACACACATGCACACTCAGCCAGGCACACACACATGCACACTCAGCCAGGCACACACACATGCACACTCAGCCAGGCGCACACACATGCACACTCAGCCAAGCATGCACACACATGCACACTCAGCCAGGGACGCACACACATGCACACTCAGCCAGGGACGCACACACATGCACACTCAGCCACGCACACACACACTGCACACTCAGCCAGGCACACACACATGCACACTCAGCCAGGCACGCACACACTTGCACACTCAGCCAGACACGCACACACTTGCACACTCAGCCAGACACGCACACACTTGCACACTCAGCCAGGCATGCACGCACATGCACACCTAGCCAGTTTCACACACGCACACTCAGCCAGGCACATACACACACATGCACACTCAGCCAGGCACACACATGCACACTCAGCCAGGCACACACACACACACATGCACACTCAGCCAGCACACACACAAATGCACACTCAGCCACTCACAAACAAAGGACCTGCACCCACCAAGACATGGTAGATAGCATGGAGACTTACAGCGGACCTCGGGACTTGTGCCATCCATTACCTGCTCTCCCTCTTGTGGCCCCCAGCATTTACCCTGCTCCTGTCTTGCCCCCAATTTCCCTGTATACACTTCATCGTGCCCGCCAATTAACTGTTCACCTCTTGTGGCCCATTCACTGCTTTCCCCTTGTGCACCCATTCACCCTCTTCCCCTCTTGTGCCCCTACATTTTCCCTGCTTCTCCCCCTTTTACCCCCAGTCTCCTGTTTCTCCCTCTTGGCACCTCCATCACCGGCTTCGTCCTCTTGGTTTTTGCTCTCAGACTGCCATTTAGCCCCTGCCCCTCAGTGATCATGACCACCTTCCCAGTGCCCTGCTCTATTCTATCCATAGCAGCACGCGGGTAAGCGGGCATCACCGCAGGGGGTGGCTAACGGCAAGTTCTGAAAAAAACTCAAACTGCTGTATTCGATAAGCTAGTGGGAGACAATGATTGGCAGCGTTCAGCAGATTCACATGCACGGGAGGTGTGAATCAGCCCCTGCGACAAACAGGGGGGCCCCACCAAGGCCACCTCCTCCGCTGCAGGGCATTGAGTTTAAATCTAAGTCCTATTAAACTGCGGGCCCCTACACCGGCGCCAAGTGCTGGGGCCCCTTGTGGACAGTCCTCTACAATACTGCATTCATCTGTATTAGATAACCATGCCTGGTTACGCGTGACAGGTCCTCCTTAAATATATTTATTTGGGATTTTTTTGTGATATACCAACACTAAGTAGTAAGTATTTGGGAAGTGAAAAGGAAATGATTTCTTGGTTTTACTGTTATCTATTTAGAAATATTTAGAAAAAGAACAAGCAAAAATAAAGTAATACAGGTGTGAACAGAAAGTGGAATAGAAAGCAATTAAGAAATATTATGTGGCAAAGATAGGACCAAATCCAACTCATCTCACAAAAATTATGCACTCACATGGCTTTGTCTGCAGAAAAAAAAAAAAAATCTATATCTTTCTAACTTCGATGATGGCAAAAAAAACTTCTATTTTATAAAAAGAAATGCATTTTTAATTTGATAGTAGAAAGTATTTAGCCCCCTTGAACTTTTCAACCTTTTGCCACATTTCCGGCTACAAACATAAAGATATAAATTCTAATTTTTGGGGGGAAAAATCAACAAGTGGGAGTGACACAATTGTGAAGTGAAATGAAATTTATTAGATATTTTAAACTTTTTTAACAAATAAAAAACTGAAAATGGGGCATGTAATATTATTCAAATAGAGTATGTGGAGCCTCGGTTAGGAGTCTCAAACACAGGACTAGCTAGATATCCCTCCTGGGAAGGACCCAGCCAAGGGGTGGTTCCTTGCGGAGAACACCATAACCACCATATTAAGTTTCCCTTTTAGGGTGTGTGCACACGATCAGTATACAAAGCATTTTGGACGCAGCATCTTGCCGCTGCGTTCAATACGCTGCGTAGTACAGTATAAGCATAGATGGACGGGATTTCAAGAAATCCCATCTTCACTATGCTTAACCCGCCCAGCAGCATGTTTGGAGCTGCGGTGCGGATTTCTGGCAGTCCGCTCTCCGCAGCATGTTTATTTCATGCTGTTAAATCGTAACGGCTGCCACAGAGAGACTGCAGGGAAAAGCCACCCTGCACCCGCTGCACACGGTGAGTACAGGGCACCCGGGCTTCACTCATGTCCAGAGGAGCTGTGTCCAACACGCAGCTCCTCCGGACAATGAGAACACAGCCTAAGTCAATATCCAGCTCTTCACGAGTTTAGAGATATGACAAGGGAATACCAAGGCCAGGTATCCATCCACAGACAGCTGTTTCAGGGTGTTGCCCCTCATCAGTGTGGAGTAGGATTCTGGCTGTGAGCAAGCCTAGTAGACCAACTTCACCAAAGCATCACTGACTTGCATGAACCGTCCAAGAAAAATTGCGCAGCATGGCTAAAGCATAACACAGTGATTACTAGGCGCATTGCCCTGAATTTCATATGCCCATAAAGTATGTGGAGCCTCGTAGGAGCCCTAAACCCATGTTTGACAGTGGAGGTGTTGAGGTGACAGCGTGTTGCTTTTCACAACATATCACTTGTTATTGTACCAAATTAGTTTGTTCATCTAACATTGCTTCAGAGTGCGTCATGTGATGCACTAGGAAAAAGTGCGAGATTTCAAACACTGGCATTCAGATGCAAGCTTTTGAGCTGCACTCAGGGCTCCGTCACCATAGGGATGAATTGGCAGCGCTGACGCAGCGTTACCATGTCGATAACACTGCATCCAGGCTCCCAAATTTTATGTTTTTAACGGCACCCTCCTGAGCGCAGCAAATATCACTAATCTTACCCTAGCCTAAGCTCAGCTCAATTTATCCTGCTCTCTAAACTGAGCACTTCTTTAGGCAATTATATGTAAATCTCTGTAAATCTTGATTCATATAAAATTGCAATGGGATATTCTCTGTAACGAGGCAGAGGTAGTGACTTTGAATTCCGATGTGACCTGTGGTCCGTCGATGTCCATCTTTTTATGCATCTTTTTAGGTGTGCACAAGTGTGATCAACCACAGTTTTGTGCACCTTTAAAAAGATGGACACCATTGAACAGAGGACAAACCGAATCCAGAGTAACTCTATTACCTCATTAGTGAATTGATTTGTTGGGGGTTTCTACTGAATCACGTATTTTGGAGACGTAGATGGAAACTCGAATGTAAGTGCTCAGCATAGAGAAAGGATATACTTTAAATTATCCAAAATGTTATGTAGCCAAACTGCAACCAATAGCGTTCAACTCATCCCACAAGAAAACAAGTCTACACTCAGGTCTGTCCTTTGCTAATGGAAATATAGGGAGCTTTCACGATACTGGTAGCACAAATGCTATGAAAAGGACTATACGTGTTCACCCCCAAAATGAA
Source organism: Allobates femoralis (assembly GCA_033576535.1). Taxonomy (NCBI): domain Eukaryota; kingdom Metazoa; phylum Chordata; class Amphibia; order Anura; family Aromobatidae; genus Allobates; species Allobates femoralis. The sequence continues at coordinate 493,551,951 of JARQOC010000002.1, forward strand.
AACCAGTAAAGCTGTGCTTCCAAATTCAAATGCTCCCCTCCCTTCTGAACCCCACAATGTCTAAACCACAGTTAAAGTGGAACTCAAGGGAGAAAAAAAAATTTGTATGGTCCCTGCACTCATGGATTATAATGCTGAGCCGGCTATTACAGTTGTAATAAGTTTAGAATTAATATAATTTTTTTTTACTTACCAGTCAACACTCTAATGGGGTCAATATGTCATGTTTGATTGAGCATCTCTAACCCCTTCCTCCGCAGTGAGCATCTGTCCATTTGAGTACAAAGACATCCTTCTTCAATCATGTGGGTGTGATGTCACAGCAGGTCCTATCGACATAGGTGTTACATCCTGCTCTCTGCGCAGAAAGAAATCTCAAGACTCCAGGACCTGTGGTGATGTCATGCCCATGTGATTGCATGAGGAAGTCTTTGTACTCAGACAGAACTGAAGCTGACTGAGACAGAAGGGAAGAGCTGCTCTTTCAGACATGATGTATTGACCCCAGTGAGAGTGTTAACTGGTTAGTAACAAGGGATTCATATTATTTCATTATTATAACATTATACAAATGTAATAGCCAGCTCAGTATGATTTATGGAGTGTTTTTCTCCAGATGTGGATCCTCGGCACAATATATGGGCTTTACAGAATGTACTTGTCACTACAAGGTCTTATTTGCAATTTTCAATTCTGCAACATTCACTGCATTTAACTCAATATGTGTTTTTCAGAGATAAAATCATCACTATGCCCATAGATGAATTCCCAGAGGAGTGTAATTTCTAAAACATGGTTTATGCTCTTCTGACACTTAAATACTCTGCAAATGGAGTCCACAAACAATTTCAGGAAAATCTGTGCTTCATTAATCAAATGGTGCTCCTTCCTTGCTGAGCCCAAACAGTACTGTGGAGCATTGCCACGTTCGGGACAAATTGTGCAACACACACAATTGTGATAACTATTCCTCTAGTAAAATTGGATATCTGAGGTTAAAGCACATTGTATTGGTAAAAATGTAATTATTTTTACCTAACCACCCAAAAGCATTATATTTTATGAAACATCTGTAGTGTTAATATGTTTATAAATTCATTGGGAGGTGAGGTTCATAAAACGGCATCACTTGTGAAGTATTTCTGCTATTCTGGCACCTCAGAGTGTCTGTCAATGTGACATGGTACCCAAGACCATCCCAACCAAATCAGAAAATCAGTATGGCGCTCCTTTAATTCTGAGCTTTGCGCTGTGCCTGAAAAGCAGTTTTAAATCACATATAGGGTATCGTTGTACTCAAGAGTAGTTGCTCAAGAAGTTGTATAATACATTTTTTCCTGTTACCCTTGTGAAAACACAAAATTTGGGGATAAAAAACATTTTTGTTGAAAAATTAGATTTTTTATTCTTTTCACCACACATCGATAGGTTCCTTGGGGAGAATAGTTTCCAAAATGGAGTTACTTATGTGAAGTTTCCACTGCTAAGGCACATCAAGGGCTCTCTAAGGCTAGGGTCATATTTGCGTCATGACCCTAGCCTGATGGAAGCACTAAAAACTTAGAAATGTCAGCCTCAGCACATAGCGTTAACAGCAGGTAATGCTATGCACTGCCAGGCTATTGCGCCCTATGACAACCCACTGTTTACCTCAGCAACCGACTCCATTCAAAGCTCCTGGATATGCGCTTTTGGACAGCGCACAGGAAACGCGGACTGCAGCGTTTTCCTGTGTGCTGTCTAAAAGCGCATGTTCGGGAGCTTTGAATGGAGCCAGTTGCTGAGGTAAACAGCAGGTTGTCATAGGGCACAATAGCCTGGCAGTGCATAGCATTACCTGCCGTTAATGCTATGCGCTGAGGCTGACATTTCTAAGTTTTTAATGCTTCCGTCAGGCTAGGTTCATGACACAAAATGTGACCCTAGCCTATGGCTAGGGTCACATTAACGTTATTGGCTGCGCTAAGAAGGTTGTGTTAAAAACATAAGTTTTGGCAGCCTAAACGCAGTGCTACCACCATGGTAGTGCCTCGTTAACACTGCCAATGCCTACCTATGGTGGCGTGGCCTAGAGCGCGGCTCAAATGCCGGCATCTGAGTGAAATCTTGCGCTTTTTCCTAACGCGAGAAAAGACGCTTTTAATAGCGTCTTTTCTCGCGCTAAGTAAAAGCCCGATATTTCACTCAGACACCAACTTTTGAGCCGCGCTAGGGGCCGCATGACCATAGGTAGGCATTGGCAGTGTTAACGAGGCGCTACCATAGTGGTAGCACTGCATTTAGGCTGCCAAAACCTATGTTTTTAACGCAACCACCCTAGCTTAGGCAAAAACGTTATTGTGACCCTAGCCTTAACGCGATATGATGTCAGCTAACGATTCCAGACAATCTTGTCTTTCAAAAGACAAATAGCTCTCCTTCCCTTCTAGGCCCTTCTGATTCCTACCCTGCACCAAAACAGTAGTTTGCCACCACATATATGGTATCTGCATATGCTGCAAAAATTTTACCATGAATTTTGGGGTCCTATTTTCTCCTGCTATCCTTGAGAAAGTACAAAATTTGCAGCTAAGTTATAATTTTTGAGGAAATAAAGTAAAATTTAATTTTTTTTTATTTCATATCGCTTTTATCCCTGTGACGCATAACAAAGGTTAATACACTTTTTGAATCTGGTTCTAATCTGATTGGAGGGTGAAATTTTTAGAATGGTGTGAATTTTGGGTATTTTCTGTCACAAAAGCCTTTCAAAGTCACTTCAAATGTGACGTGTCCTGAAAAATAAATTTTTGTTGAAAAAATGAGAGATTACTGATAAACTTTTAACCCTCCTAACTTCCTTACCAAAATTTATTTTATATTTTATATATTTTATAAAATTATTTTAATAATTGGAGAGGAAGCGCACAATAGGGTCTTATCCAATATAATCAGTCAGTTATAAGTATGGTCGCACTCACCTGGTCGGGTGGTCTGTGACACAACCACTAATAGCCAGACAATTGGATCCTGTAGAATGCAGCAATCAGCCAGAAGAGTTGTATAAATCATATGCGTTGATATAGGAATCCTGCTTGCAGATCGCGCTGTTCAAAGATTTGGCTAAGAAAATCACTCCAAGGACCTCGGATCTTAAGACAAAGATCTTAATTCCTCCACAGACTCGACGCGTTTCGCGTACCCACTGTACACTTCCTCAGGAGTTTAATAATTACCTCAAAGGTAATTCTTAAACTCCTGAGGAAGTGTACAGTGGTTACACTGAGGAAGTGTACAGTGGTTACAGTGGTCACCCTTGTACCCCTCCATGATCTTCTTCTTCTCTCTTCCTGGATAGACTCAACTCTGCTACATCAGAGGCCACGGGGAGGATTAACACATCCAGTCCCATGTTCTCTGATTACTGAATGATAGTGCTGAGACCTGCGGTATAGTAAACAGTGGTTACTTTGGCAACAGTGCCCTCAGCACTTGGTATACTACAGCACTGAGACCAGTGCTATAGTAAAGCGCAGATCTCAGCGCTGCCATATAGTAACCATTGCCATAGCAACTGCTACTGCTATGGAGAGAGTTGAGACCTGCACTTCACAACTTCACTTTAGCACAGGTCTCAGCGCTGTCCATAGCAACAGCAGTTACTATGGCAATGGTGACCATATGACAGTGCTGAGACCTTTGCTTTACTACAGAGTAGGTCTCAGCACTTTCATATGGTCACTGTTGCCATAGTAACCGCTGTTGCTATGGACAGCACCGAGACCTGTGCTATAATAAAGCGATAAAGCGCAAAGTCTCAGCGCTGTCATATAGTAAGCAGTGAGGTCACTGTTGCCTTAGGAACCGCGGTTAGTATTTCAATGGTTACCAAACTGCTTACTATAGGGCTACATTCACACACAGCATTTTAACTGCGTTTTGTGAGGATCCATTTTTGGTGCAGAAACTGCACCAAGAACTGATTCTCACAAAACACAGCCTTGTGTGTGTTAATGCTGCGCTATTTACTCACCTTCCTGGGAGCACATGACAGCGCTGTCACTGTGATCTCCAGCTATATTCTCTCATCCCAGGGACTGCAGATCAAACTGAGAGCTCTCTGCACAGTGCATGAGCACCTGGCACTGCACAATGACTGAGTGATGTCACTTGGTCACATGATCAGGGTCATGGAGGCACCAACAGTGCATCCTCCGGGATGAGAACATCACTGGAATTCACCGGGGAAGCACAGGAAGGTGAGCAGCATTCACACACACAAAGCTGCATTTTGTGAGAATCAGTTTTTGGTGCAGTAATAAAATGGAGTCATCAAGTGTCTCTGTGTTTTTTTTTTTTTAATAAAATACATTTTCTCTATGTTGTGTCTTTTTTTTACTATTTATTTGAGATTCTTAATGGCTGGGTCTAACTTGGACTGACATTAAAAAATCTCAGAGCTTAATACAGGCTGGCAATATAAAATTGGTGTTAACCGCTTAGTACCCAGCATGTCACTGCCACCAGGGCCACTGGAAGAGCCTAGTAAAGTGCCTAGAAATGGTGCTACTATGAATGTGCCATTTTCAGGGGTGGCTGCAGGATGATATTCTTTAGCGTGGGGGCTCTAAAACAATGGGCCCTCACCCCACTAAGAATACCAGCCCAGAGCTGCTTAGTTTTACCTTGGCTGGGAATTAAAAATAAGGTGAGGCCTATGCATTTTTTTTCCAGCCAATGTAAAATTACGCAGTTATCTGCTTTCACTGGGCTAGACTTAATAAGTGAATTCCTCACACTTTTTTTAAATTATTTATTTACTTAACATCCTATGACAGCAAGTTGGTTTTCATACACTAATTTGTATGGCAACCAATAACAATCGTCTATATTGAGGAAATGCACTCTGACTGCAACAGCCAATCACAGAGGTGCTCACAGAGTGTGAGCGTCTGTGATTGGCTGTTTGACCAACAGTGCAGTGAATATGCAAGTAGCTTAATAGGCAGCCTCAAAAGTGATTCAGCAGAATAGGGAGACTGAGCTGACCTGGGAGCAGCAGCAGGAGCCTGGTAAGCCGAATCTACCTGTTCTTCTATCTGTCTTCACTTGGTTCTGCCACAGCTATATGGCAGAACAGTATACAGACTGTGTACATCATGTCTGTAGACTGTTCCAATGCAGTTTTAGCAGCTTCCCAGCCATCTCTGCCTTTTTACAGCCCTTCCCCAGACCTTATCACCAGTTTAAGCATCTTTTTTTTGTTTTGTTATACTGCGCCTGCCAATAACCGTAATGCCATTATCAAAGGTGAATATGGCATTGCTATGACTGGCAAGCAATCACAGCATGTTTATTTGCTGAAAATCTGTCAGGAAACATGCTCTTCAGCTCACTCCAATATCACAAGTACAATCCAAAAAAACTTGCCGAGTAACAAGTATCCCAAATACCGTACTATTCATACAAATAGAGTATACTCGCTCATCATTATATATCAAATAAAATCCCAATAAAATAAGTTTGTGGTATAATGTGAAAAAGGTATAAAATTTCACAAAGAATGAATACTTTTCCAGGGCACTAAAAATAGATAACGTTTTCAGAATGAAGATCCATAGGAGTCAATGGGCATCTGAGCACTTTCTCAGAATGAGACTCCAAAGGACACTGCTAGTCAATGGTATGCATTGAATATTTAGGCTGAGAAGGGTCAAATAACCAAGTTCCTTCCCACCCTGATAATACCATCCCCCTCTGTTTGCTTTACCTTGGCTTAGTTAGCAAAAAATAGGGCAGATAATAAAAAAAAATCATTACATTTCCTTCCATTTTTGAAAAACTGCCAAAGGAAAGCAGAGAACACATGATTGCTGCCCAAAGCTGTCTATGTTACCTCCGCTGATTATCAACAATATCGTTTGTTTCATCTTTATTGTTCACAGCTGAGTGCAGTCATTTTCTGTATGCAATAATTCTTGTTGATTGACTGTCCTGCAGCTTTTCAACAAACTTTATTAACTTACGAACCGCACCCGAATACTGAACTTGGAAACAGACTTTATTTTTAAAGTCCATATTCAATTGCCAGCATGAGTCCATCAGTTGAACCAGGTGATGTTATATTCACTTAGGGTGCGTTCACACGCTGCATATTTGCTGCGTATTTTTACGCGAGTGCAGTTGCAGTTTTTGTAGCCAAAACCAGGGGTGGCTGATTAAAACCAGCAGTGGGTGATTAAATACAGAAGTGGAGCACTTGTTTCTATTAAGGCCACTTTACACACACCAACTTATCTGTCCAACTTCTGACCAACTTGCTGGTTGCAGTGAAATCATGGACACAGTGTTCCATTGTACACAGTCACAAAATGGAGCAATGTGTCCATGATTTCACTGCAACCAGCAAGTTGGTCAGAAGTTGGACAGATAAGTTGGTGTGTGTAAAGTGGCCATGAGACTTTTCCTCTGATTGTTCCACTCCTGGTTTTGGCTAAAAAAACTACAACAGCACTCGCGTAAAAATACACAGCAAATATGCAGCGGGTGAACACACCCTTAAGGACTCTTTACACGTCGCAATACCGTTCCGATATTGCATACAACTTCACTAGAGTGCGCACGTTTTTGGCACTTGTCCAAAATCGCATAGGAGATGTTGTACAGGGACATATCGGCAGGCTACTCAGCTACGATATTGTATGCCGCTCTTGCACACCTCGTCTGAGCAACTCAGGGAACGACCAATTAACATTGGAGTGAATAGGGGAAGTTGCACTCCAAATCGTAGTTGCGCTGTCACACAGCACTATCCTGCCAGATCGTCAAGCCAATATTGCACAGTTGAAGAGCATGCACAATCCACAAACAATATCTTTTTCCCATTGTTCTTGTGTCGCATTGATCATTTACACGACACAACGCACCAACGATAAGAACTGCAACGGCCGTACCACGTGACTTTTTATCGTAGTTGCGTTGCGATATCATGACGTGTAAAGCGGCCTTTAGTGGCAGGACTGCTTTCTAATCGCTGATATATTTCAGCTGGTGCCATGATTTTCTATTGCTTTTTGCATCTGTGTCTCTGAATGTAATCAATACTTTTTCCCTGTGACATTTCAAATCAATGCATTTCACAATGTGACATTCAGATGCAGCATAATTTACAGATCCGTTCTGGGGCTCAAGAACTTGTCAGTAAAAAGCATGAGCATGTCAATTCTTTATACATTATCTGCTGCGCTATTTAATAACCTCCCACGCTGACCTTCAGTGATGTCCTTTCATCCTGGACGTTGCAGGACCTGTGAGAGTTCTCTGTTTAGTGCGCAAGGATCCGGCACTGCAACATGTATGTGAGCAGTGTTACTCAGTCACATGTACAGGGTCCTTGAGGCACTGAACACTTCAGCCTCCGTAAATGAGAACATGGTTGGAGATCACCGGGAAAGTGCAGGTTGGTGAGTAAATAGCGCAGCAGCATTCACACACAAGTCTGCATTTTGTGAGGATCCATTTTAATGCAGTTTCCGCACCAAAAATAGATCCTCACAAAACGCAGCCAAAACACTTTGTGTGAATATAGCCTAATACATAACAATTTATTAATATGTATTAATATTATTATTATTTTCAATGTAAGAAGGATAGGCACCGGGCACCAATAGGTATATCTATGGAGGTATACAGCTACCTTGGTGTCCTCCAGCTGGCAGGTGTTGCACGCTTCAATGAGAAAATGAAGATTCATCCACAAGTAGAAAAAGAAAAGCGGCACTCACCCTTTTAGATGCCAAGAAATCCTTTATTTCATCTCGCTTTGTGTTAGCGTAGACAAATCAGGTGGGGAGAGGGAGTGGGGGTCAGCGGACGACGGCTCGCCATTTTGCAGAACTTGCCGCTTCAACAGGTTCAACTGGTCCGCTGTCCCCCACTCCCTCTCCCCGCATGATTTGTCTATGCTAACACAAAGCAAGAAATAAAGGATTTCTTGGCATCTAAAAGGTGAGTGCCGCTTTTCTTTTTGTACTTGTGGATGAATAATTATTTATTTATATAGCACCATTAATTCCATGGTGCTGTACATGAGAAGGAGCCACATACAAAATTATATATATAGTTTACAGTAAACAAATTAACAATGACAGACTGGTACAGAGGGGAGTGGACCCTGCCCCTGCAGGCTTATATTATATGGTATAATGGGGAGGAGACAGTAGATCAGGGGTGCAGCAGATCTGGTGGTGGAGGGGCGGCAGCTCCGGTGGCGGTGGGGCAGCAGCTCCGGAGGAGGTGGGGCGTTGGCTCGGTCATTGCAGGCTGTAAGCTTTCCTGAAGAGATGGGTTTTCAGGTTCTGTCTGAAGGATCCGAGCGTGGTGGATAATCTGATGTGTTGGGGTACAGAATTCCAGAAGACAGGGAATATTCGGGAGAATTCTTGGAGGTGGTTCTGTGAGGAACGGATAAGAGTGGAGGAGAAGAGGAGGACTTTAGAGGATCGAAGATTACGTGAGGGAACATAGTGGAAGATTAGTTCAGAGATATAGGGAGGAGACTGTTTATGGATGGCTTTGTAGGTCAGTGTTAATAGCTTGAAATGGATTCATTAGGGAATTGGAAGCAAAAGGAGGATTTGCAGAGGGGAGATACAGGGGCGTAGTGAGGAGAGAGGTGGATTAGTCGGGCAACAGAGTTGAGGACAGACTGGAGAGGTGCAAGAGTGTTAGTAGGGATGCCACAGAGGAGAATGTTGCAGTAGTCAAGACAGGAGATGATGAGGGCATGTACAAGAATTTTAGTAGATTGAGGGCTGAGGAAAGGACGGATTCTGGAAATATTCTTGAGCCGGAGGCGACAGGAGGTGGCAAGAGTTTGGATGGGTGGTTTGAAGGACAGGGCAGAGTCAAGAGTCACTGCAAGGAAGTGAATTTTAGGTGTGGGTGAGAGCATGATGCCATTTACCATAATAGATAGATCAGGTGGTGAAGATGAAAGATGGCATGGAGGAAAGATGATGAGTTTGGTTTTGTCTACCTTGAGTTTTAGGTAGCGAGAAGAGAAGAAGGAGAATATGGCTGACAGACACTCCGGGATTCTGGACAGCAGGGAGTTGACATCTGGGCCAGAGAGGTAGATCTGAGTGTCATCAGCGTACAGGTGGTACTGGAAACCATGGGACTGTATGAGTTGTCCTAAGCCAATGGTATAGATGAAGAAAAGTAGGGTCCCCAGGAAAGAGCCTTGTGGGACTCCAACAGAGAGAGGGCGGGATGAGGAGGTGGTGTGGGAGTGGGAAATGCTAAATGTGCGGTTGGAAAGGTATGAGGCAACCCAGGACAGGGCAAGGTCTTTGATGCCAAGGGAGGAAAGAATCTGGAGTAGGAGGGAGTGGTTGACTGTATTAAAGGCAGAGGACAGGTCTAGAAGGAGGAGGATGGAGAATTGTCTGTTAGCTTTGGCTGTGAGTAAGTCGTTGGTAATTTTGCTTAGGGCAGTTTCGGTGGAGTGAATTAAGAGAAGAAAGCTAACCAGTATAAATAGGCGATCACAGATATATTGTAATCATGAAACTTTATTATAAATACCATGAACAAAGCAAGACACTGCAACATTAAAAACAGTTAAAAGAGACCTATACAGGACTACATATATATTCTTACATTCTACCCCCTTCAACAAATAGCAGTCAGAAAGATCGTTTCGGTGGAGTGGTGGAGCCGGAAACCGGATTGCAGATTGTCAAGGAGAGGGTTAGATGGGAGGTGGGAGGAAATTTGAGCATGGACGTGTTGCTCCTGGAGTTTGGAAGCAAATGGGAGCAGCAATATGGGGCGATAGCTCGTCCTAGCAGTCAGGTCAAGGTTTAGCTTTTTGAGGATGGTGGCATATATGAAGCCAAGGGGAAGGTCCCGGAAGATAGTGATAGATTGAAGAGGTGGGTTAGGGCTGGGATGAGTGTGTTAGTGAAGTTGCGGAGGAGGTGGGAAGGGATGGGGTCAAGTTCACAGGTGGTGAGGTGTGATTTGGATAAGAGATAAGTAAGTTCTCCTTCAGTGATTTTGGGGAGGGAGGTTATGAGGGAAGGGCAGAGGTCTGGTATATGGAGTGGTTGGGGTGATGGAACAATAAAGGTTTGCCTTGTTTGGTCAATCTTATTTTTGAAGTATGTGGCGAAGTGCTCAGCAGAGATGAGGGAGGTCGGAGGGGGAAGCGATGGGTGGAGGAGAGAGTTAAAAGTGTCGAACAGTTGTTTGGGGTTGTAGGATAAGGACGATATAAGGTTTGCGAAACAGGTCTGTTTAGCAGAGGTGAGGGCTGATTTGAAGGCAAGTGTAGCTTGTTTGAAAGTTGTGAAGTCGTCTGGCAGGCACGTTTTTTTCCAACGCCGCTCCGTAGCCCTGGACACTTGTCGAAGTTTTTTTGTGAGATTGTTGTGCCAGGGTTGCCTATTGATTCATCGCACCTTGCTATGAACGAGAGGTGCGACTGAGTCTGTGGCTGATGTTAGGGTGGCACAAAAAAAATGGAAAACAGTGTTTTGTTTTTTTTGGTTTGCTTATTTATATATGTATGTGTCTTCAGAATTTGTGTCATTACCAGCCTGACAAAGGGGGCTACAGTGTCCCAAAAGCTTGCTATGCTTACCTAAAAGCTTGCTATGCTTACTATCCTTTCAGTTAGCCAATAAAAGGTATCATTCACTGAGGACTCTCAGATTGCAATGTATTTATCTATCTACTGGCTAACACCGTATAAATATTCTTTACCGCAACAAAATAAAAGTAAGGCTGCTTTCACATCAGCGGTAATCGCTGATCGCGGCAGTTGCGGTGAAAAAAAACTCGATTACCGCATAACGGCTCTGATCGCGGCACACTTGTGGCAAGCCCCATACATGGTCTATGGGGCTTGCAGTAAGTGTGCGTCAGGTGCGGTTTCGGCACTTGCTGCAGGTGCGGCCGCGGAAAAAAAACCGCGGTTTGTAGCGTTTTTTTCGCGGCCGCACCTGCCGCAAGTGTCGAAACCGCACTTACTGCAAGCCCCATAGACATTATATCGGGCTGCCGCAAGTGTACCGCGATCACGGCCGTTATGCGGTAATTGCGTCAGTTGCGTTTTTTTCACCGCAACTGCCGCAATCAGCGTTTACCGCTGATTTGAAAGGGGCCTAAGACAACATATATAATAATATATGATAATATATTATTATTATATAATCTAATATATAAAACCCCAAGCTCACTTCCGTCACTTTGGCCAGCACATCCGTCACTTTGTCATCGGCTACGTGACATCACCACAGCTTTACACCCTGAACGGGTGGACCAACATGGCAGCCCTAAGCGGAGTGGGACTCAGGCAGCCGCGCCACGCTTACGGCCGCCCGTACAGTGCCCCAAACACACACATCACGGGCGGGAGATGACTGGCTTTAGCCGGTCATCTCCCGCCCACGGGCCGCCGGCCGGAGCCAGCGCGAGCCAGCCGGGAGACGACCACTGTTAGCCGGTCGTCTTCCGCCCGCCACACACCACGGTCCCGCGGCCGGAGCGAGCGCGTGCCTGCCGGGAGACGACCGGCTTTAGCTGGTCATTTCCCGGCTGGCGAGCCGCTGAGCTCCATGCCGTACATAGCCATGGCTGAGCTCTGCCCAGCCGCGAGCCAGCCAGCATTTTCCGCCGTACCGTGAGCTGCTATTCTGATTGGTGGCCACGCTGAACACGGCGACCAATCAGAATAGCGGCGCGCACTATGCTGCCATATTTGAAATACACTGCACTCAGTGTATTTGAAGTATGGCGCCATAGAGCGTGCCGCTATTCTGATTGGTCGGCGCTGAACGTGGGCGGCCAATCAGCATAGTGGCGCTCGCCACGACGCCATGTGTAAAATCTGAAATAATGGGTGGATTTTACACATGGCTTCGTGGCGAGCCATATTCCATAGTGCTGCTATACATGTGCTGTAATGTATCGACATATACCATAGTACTGCTATACATGTGCTGTAATTTACCGCCATATACTATAGCGCTGCTATACATGTAATGTAATGTACCACTATATACCATAGCACTGCTATACATGTACTGCCATATACCATAGCGCTGCTATACATGTACTGTAATGTACCGCCATATACTATAGTGCTGCTATACATGTACTGTAATGTACCGCCATATACCATAGTGCTGCTATATATATATATGTAGTTCACTCACGTTGACTTAACAAGTTCTGTCAGTCACAGTATGTCAACAACATACATATTCTAGGGCCGCCATCTAGTAAGATCATATCAGGATAAGAACACTTTCAATAATAGAAATGTTTATTTTTTAATCTTTCTCAATTCAAGTGAATGCAAGATTTGTAAATTGCATCAATACTTGATAATAAACAATCATATTTCTCATAAGCTGATCAGTGAAAATTATATTAAAATGATTTTAAAATACCACAATAGAAATATGTAGTCAATACTTAATATATCAAATATTCATATATTTTATTATTTCAATATATGCATTCTGTTATGTAGAACACCAAAGGTAATTTGATGTTTTCTTGGCATGGATCATTCAAGGAGGTTCCCAGTGGTCTTTATTAGCAAAACACTTCACATTTATGCATGTAGTCAATCTCTAAAAAGAGAAGCTTATCAATTAGCACTTAAAGCTATGGATAACAAGAGAGATGAAAGAATATTAATACTTTCAAATAATGTATAATGGGAATACGTGTGACTAAAGTAACAGACTGTTGCCACTAACAAGAGTGGTGATTCACTGCTGAAGCCTTCAAAACCATGAGATCTACACAGTAGCGTGTCAATAAGGAGAATATAATATGAAGTATGTAAGGCTGCTTTCACACAGCGTTTTTATGCTGTCCGAGGGGATCAGACTTTTTGCTGCACCCCTCGGACAGCATCGGATCCAAACTGATGTCTGCAATCGGATGCCAAATAGGCATCCGATTCCGATATTTAACAGCATCAGCTGGATCCTGTCCCTGCTCCTCCTGTCATCTCGTCCCCCTTCTCTCTCCCTCCTGTCACCTTTGTCCCCCCTCTTTGCACCCCCTCTTTGTCCCCCTGTGTCTCCCCTGTGTCTCCCCTCTTTGTCCCCCTGTGTCTCCCCTGTGTCTCCCCTCTTTGTCCCCCTGTGTCTCCCCTCTTTGTCCCCCTGTGTCTCCCCTGTGTCTCCCCTCTTTGTCCCCCTGTGTCTCCCCTGTGTCTCCCCTGTGTCTCCCCTCTTTGTCCCCCTGTGTCTCCCCTGTGTCTCCCCTGTGTCTCCCCTGTGTCTCCCCTCTGTCTCCCCCCTCTTTGCTCCCCTGTTTGCAGACCTTAAAAAATAAAAAAAACTTCATTCTCACCTCTCCGCGACACCCGCGGTGCTTCCAGCTTCCCAGCTTCTTCTGAGCAACAGGACCTGGCGTGATGTCACAGTCACATGACCGGTTACCGCGGTAACCGGCCATGTGACTCAACTGTGACGTCAGGCCAGGTCCTAAAGGCACAGAGCGCAGGAGGCATAGCTGGATCGTGGAGAGGTGAGAATGAAGTTTTTTTTATTTTTAACCCTTTATTTTCAGGAGATGTCACTTCTGCAATGTATGAATATACATTGCAGAAGTGATATTACATGGGACAGAGCGGTGTTAGTGTACTGAGCATGCTCAGTGCACTAATATCGGGTCCGAGGAGACATCAGCTGTTTCCTCGGATCCGCGCTCCATAGGCCCCATGTTATTTGGCGCGGATCAGGTCGGATCCAATTCGGTCCGATCTGACCCGCTGTGCCAAAAATCGCAGCAGGCTGCGATTTTGGGCACAGCAAAAAATCGGCCAGGATCGGATCCGACCAAAATCGGATGCCAATAAGGCCAAATCCGATGTGATCCGTGCCCATAGGATAACATGGGGCCAAAATCTGATCCGTGGCTGTCAGTTTTACAACGGACAGCCACGGATCACAAAAAAACGCTGTGTGAAAGCACCCTAAGCCAAATGTAATTTTAGAGCAATATGGTTTGTCATCAAATTTTGCAGCCTAATTTAAGGGCAGCATTGAAAAGGGGGGTTCACTTTCCCATTAGTGAAAACTATGTATAATATGCGTAACATACTTTAAAGCACAATTTTAGTGTTTTGTTTTTAATTCACCGCTAGAGTGGAGCTTTAGATGTAACTGTCTGGCCCACAAGGGTCGGGGTACTCAGATCTCGGGTGTTTGGGAACAGTGCTGTCATGGGTGGTCGGTGCCCGAGTCCGTGCCCTTCGGGTAACAATAAAAAGGGGATTTTTGATGGGAAATAAAGTTAACAAAAGTCGTGACACCACCTGTAGATCCGGTGATGGCACCGGCGCTGCTGCAGACCCCGGGGGATGGATGGCAGCAAGGTGTTGAGCAGGTAGAGCAGGGTCCCCCAGGGCAGTGTAGTGTGATGATACGAATAGGGCAGCGCAGTCTCTGCTGTGAAACTGGAATGTCACAGTTAACCAGGAAGAAACAGACACTTTCTTGCTCTGCACAGGTTCTTTACTCCAGTTACCTTCAGTTTGTACACAGTTCACAGGTGTTACAGCTTGGATAGTGAACCAGGTGTCATAGGAGGAAGAAATGTCTCTCTGAGGCTCCCAGTGATGTTCCTTTCTTTATCTCTCTCTCTGTCCTGCCTCTGCGCACTCCTTCTTCCTCGCGCTGCCCTCCATAAATCCAGCTTGTGAACCAGGCCTGTTGGGTGATATGGGACACCCTTTTCTCGCTCTAGGGGCCCAACCCAGTTTGGTGATTCTGGTGGGGACCATGCGTCAGATGGATCGTGCTCCTAAGAAGCTGTCGATCACACCGGTATCGGTGGCTCAGGGATAAACCTCTGCACCGGAGCCGTTACCCCGCTTTGGACTGGGCCAGTGTCGTTCAGTCACCCTCTGCGTGCCCCTCTCTGTTTGGTCCGCCACTCTGCAGGTGCCCTCCCTCTTAGCTCCTTCTCCTTCTCTTTCCTCCCACGTTCTGACTTCTCACTGTGGTTTTTCCTGCTCTGCCCGCACTCCTCCCACGGGGACTGGGTCTTCACAAGCATCAGGTTAACCCTTTAGTCCCCTGCTCTAAGTGTGTGAATGCAGATTGAGAGCCTCAGACTTACATTACCTCCCCCCATAACAGGAATACTGCACTCTCTGTCTTGGGTGCAGTACCCCACTATAGTGCACTGACTAGTGGGGCGATACATAACTCCATTGCCCAAAGTTTATGCTTATCTTCCAGCAGCTTTAGCTTCTATCACCACCGATTGGTTTGTGATTTGTGACCTGCCGGAGGCTGCAGTGTTTCATAGAGGATGCCATAGGTAACAACTCAAAACATCTCTACAAAAGCCTCGTTCTGACAGCATGATGTAGGCAAATAGACCATGCAAATGTGCTGGACTAGCTGACCTGTAGCTGACCAAGTCTGTCATAATCTCCTGAAGCTAAAACAAACTTTGTATTATATTCTGCAGCATGATGTTTTCATGTTACATAGCAAAAACTGGTGACAGATTCTCTTTATTAGTTGGGGTACCACATGGGTCAGTATTGTGCCATCTTCTTTTTAACATATTTATTAATAACCTTGAATCAAACAGAGTAGAATTTCAGTATTTGTAGATGATACTAAACTCTGTAAGGTAATCAACATAGAGGATAATAATTTATTGTTACAGAGGGATTTATATTAGCTTTGGTTGAGAAATGGCAACTGAAGTTTATTGCAGATAAATGTGGTCAGGGGGACTAGCTATTTTCTTCATGGAGAGGAATCTGCCTGCCCGCATTAGGAGACAGAAAAGCTGATAAGGAGACTTATAGCCGGCAAGCTCCTCTGGGAAATATGCAAATTGTCACTTCAGTGAGGAAGTGAAAAACTTCAATGCCATCCAAAAAGGGTGGCAATCCTTAAAATCATAATCGACTCTTTAACAAACCTTTTAATATGACTTAGGATTTGTGCCAGGCCAGAGTATTCTGTGTTAAGTATTCTGCCAGCTGGCAGTGAGGAGGCTTAGGGCCTCGCCTTAGCCTCTCATACAGCCAGATAAGAATTCCCACACACTGCACAGATGAGGGCAGTCACTCTGAAATGCAACGTCTGCAGTTTAGGGTTTTGATCAGTCACAAATCCTAAGTAATACTAAAAGGCTTGTTAAAGAGTCAATTATGACTTTTAGCATTGCTACATTTATTAGGTGGCATTACACTGTGCTCAGAATTATTAGGCAAATAAGTATTTTGATCACACTACCTTTTATACATGTTGTCCTACTCCAAGCTGTATAAGCTTGAGAGCCAACTACCAATTAAGTAAATCAGGTGATGTGCATATCTGTAATGAGGAGGGGTGTGGTCTAATGACATCAACACCCTATATAAGGTGTTCTTAATTATTAGGCAACTTCCTTTCCTTTGGAAAAATGGGACAGAAGAGAGATTTGACAGGCTCTGAAAAGTCAAAAATTGTGAGATGTCTTGCAGAGGGATGCAGCAGTCTTGAGTTTGCCGAACGTTTGAAGCGTGAAATCCGAACAATCAAGCGTTTCATGGCAAATAGCTAACAGGGTCGCAAGAATCGTGTTGGGCAAAAAAGGCGCACAATAACTGCCCATGAATTGAGGAAAATCAAGTGTGAAGCTGCCAAGATGCCATTTGCCACCAGTTTTGCAATATTTTAGAGTTGCAACTTTAATGGAGTATCAAAAAGCACAAGGTGTGTGATACTCGGGGACATGGCCAAGGAAAGAAAGGCTGAAAAATGTCAACCTTTGAACAAGAAACATAAGAGAAAACGTCAAAACTGGGCCAAGAAATATCTTAAGACTGATTTTTTTAAGGTTTTATGGACTGATGAAATTAGAGTGACTCTTGATGGGCCAGATGGATGGGCCAGAGGCCGGATCAGTAAAGGACAGAGAGCTCCACTCTGACTTAGATGCCAGCAAGGTGGATGTGGGGTACTGGTATGGGCTGGTATCATCAAAGATAAACTTGTGGGACCTTTTCAGGTTGAGGATGGAGTGAAGCTCAACTCACAGAACTACTGCCAGTTTCTGGAAGACAATGTCTTCAAGCCGTGGTACAGGAAGAGGTCGGTATCGTTCAAGAAAAACATGATTTTCATGCAGGACAACGCTCCATCACATGCATCCAACTACTCCACAGCGTAGCTGGCCAGTAAAGGTCTAAAAGAAGAAAAAATAATGACATGGCCCCCTTGTTCACCTGATCTGAACCCCATAGAGAACCTGTGGTCCCTCATAAAATGTGAGATCTACAGGAAGGGAAAACTGTACACCTCTCGGAACAGTGTCTGGGAGGCTGTGGCGGCTGCTGTACGCAACAGATCAAGCAAATGACAGAATCTATGGATGGAAGGTTGTTGACTGTCATCATTAAGAAAGGTGGCTATATTGGTCACTAATTTTTTGGGGTTTTGTTTGTGCATGTCAGAAATGTTTATTTCAAAATTTTGTGCAGTTATATTGGTTTACCTGGTGAAAATAAAGAAATGAGATGGGAATATATTTGTTTTTTGTTAAGTTGTCTAATAATTCTGCACAGTAATAGTTACCTGCACAAACAGATATCCTCCTAAAATAGCCAAATATTAAAAACACCCCACTGCAACTTGCAAAAATATTAAGCTTTGATATTTGAGTCTTTTGGGTTGATTGAGAACATAGTTGTTGATCAATAATAAAAATAATCCTCTACAATACAACTTGTCTAATAATTCTGCACACAATGTAGAGTTTGTCCACTTCCTGACTGAAGTGACAATTTGCATATGCAATTACCCAGAGGAGCATTGCAGGTTTAAGTCTCCTTACTGCCACCTGGCAGAATACTCTCCACAAGGACAATAATATAAGGAGTGAGGAGAATGGCTGTTCCCCCGCACCTTGTCTTAGCCTCTCATACAGCCAAATCAGAATTCCCACACACTGCACTGATTCAAGGCAATCACCCTGAAACGTAGCATCTGCAGGTTGGGGTAAAGATCTGGCACAAATCCTAAATTATATTAAATGGCTTGTTAAAGAGTCAATTCTGACTTATAGGATTGCCACCTTTATTAGCTGGCATTCCTCACTGAAGTGACAATTTGCATATACAATTTCTCAGAGGAGCATTGCGGCTTTAAGTCTCCTTGCTGCCAGCTGGCAGAATACTCTCCACAAGGAGAATAGCTGTTTCCCCAGACCTACTAATAGTCAAGAAAGGCTGGATGCTTTTATTGCAAAATATATCACTGGCAGTGATGAGTGAGAGTATTTGTTACTATTCGCTATTCGCATAAATAGTACGGTATTCGCGATACTTGTTACTCGGTGAGTATCGCTGGTACTCGTGAGTGATTTGTCGATCATTATCAATCTGACATAAATTGAAAGGTCAGTAAACAATAGGAACTGGCACCTCAGGGAGAGCAGATTGAATGTTAGGGTCTCTCTGGGGGGTAAAGCAAGGTGTCTTATGCTTTGAAAATTTGAAAAAGCCCACCCTTCCGCCCTGCCCCGGAAAGACTCGTTTTATAGCCAGATGTATGTGGGCAGGGTCTATCATTCATTGACCTACATTGTACTCGCTATTCGGATGAATATGCAAGTGTTAAAAACGACTCGTTATGAGTATAGCAAGTGCAAAGGCTGGTTTCACACTGCGGTCAGATCAGGTCAGGTCAGGTTTTGTGTTTCAAAACCAGGAGTGACTCCAAAACCTAGAACAGGTGTCAAACTTTCAATTATACTTTTTCTCTGCAAGTTCCTCTCCTGGTTTTGAAACACAAAACCTGACCTGACCTGACCTGATCTGACCGCAGCGTGAAACCAGCCAAAGACAATACTTGCACATCACTAATTACAGGTTATGAGTACTAGATTTTGTGATGGATTGTTGATCCAGATAACTAGTCTGCAGGGGCTGGCTAGCAAATTTTATCCTGTGAAAAATAAAACAAGTTGCGCCAGACTGCTGAGCAATTATTGAAAGCGGTTAATGTGACCAAGTGCTCACCTGGTGAAGTTGTGCCACAGTCGCACAACTGACTGACGAGCGGGGAAGCAGCTGTAACAGGATCGCTGGATCAAACGGGCCTGAATTGAGGAGATGGAGCGTGATCCTAATATGTCCGGGTCCGATGCTGAAGGGCTGGCTGCCGTGTAGTGAGAAGGCTGTTAAGGTCTTTGAGACAAGCGAATCCGGTGCTCGGGCTAAGCTGAGTTCCCCAGTTGTGCGAGTCGGCAAGTTGGGAGCACGAGGATGATGGTGGCGTGTTGGTGCGAGCAGGGTCCGGGAGCCGTGCTGCTCAGATCCACGATTCCCCGAGGGGAAGGCGTGGGGCGTGTACAAGGATGTGAAAAGAGTGTTAGCGCTCGGATTACAACCAGGACACTGCTCTCGGTATATTTACCTTTAGGCTTTATTGATAAAGTGTAGAATTCCAATTCTCCACAACGCGTTTCTGCGCTTAGTGCGCCTTTCTCAAGTGGTTACTGGAATTCTCAATTGTGGTTGTTTAAATGCAATACATGACATGGGGGGGAGGGACAAGATAGGGGGTTGTACCACGGCATGTGGAAAAAACAGATCTAGATTATGGAACTGGTTCCCTGTCTAGTAATACATTCATGGTTGGAATCAAAAGATTACAACGATTCAGCCAACAATATAGAAAATATAAAAATTATTTAAAAAGGAAAACAACAATCAAACTATTTGCTAAAATACATGATAAAATCGAAATAACGAGATGATTCTTTTATATACATCAAAAATTAAAAATGAATACCGTAATATATAATTATTAATTAATAAAATTCATTAAAATTCAATAAAAAAGGAGGGTTCATGACAGTGTAGGGGGGGGAAAAAAAGGGGGGGAAAGTATAAAAGGGGAAGAGGGGGCAACCTGCCCTAAAACATATAGTGAAATTTCTAAAAAATCATTGGTTCATATAGTAAAATTGAATAAAATATTATCATATTATTCCTCCAGCAAAATTCATTAATTCGTATTTTCAAGCATAAGATTGAGTCCCTCTGGGGACAGAGTGCCCATTTTGAAGATCCAGAAGGACTCTCTTCTATTCAAAATATTAATTCTGTTAGTAGTGTCTTCATTTATCTGTTCTATTACCAGGAGTTTTAATCTGGAGGGATCTCTATTATGGGCCAGATCAAAGTGTCTAGAAACACTATGTTTTGTAAAGCCTGTGCTAATGTTGTGCCTGTGCTTGTTGAGTCTTGCCCTCATAGTTTGTGTGGTTCTTCCTATGTATTGTAGACCACACGGACACTCTAATAGGTAGACAACGCATCGTGAGGAGCAATCTAACCGTTGTTTAATTTCATAAGTTGAATTGGTGGTGTTGGATTTGAAATTCGTGCTGCCATCTGATATAATATTGCAACATTTGCATCGGCGTATCCCACACCTAAAACAACCAATTGTGGGGACAGTTGAAAATATCCCAGAAGTGGTTTCTTTTTCCTTTTTGGACCAGATTCTACTTGGAGCCAGAATATTGCGAAGGTTTCTCCCTCGCCTAAATATAATTTTAGGTTGTTTGGGAAGAATTTTAGACAGTATGGGATCCCCCTGTAGAATGAACCAATATTTCTTCAGTAAGACATAGATATTTCGGTATGATTTATTAAAGGTTGTGATGAGATTGCAAGTGTTGGCGTTAGTGGCCCCCTTTACTATTTTCTTATTCTCAATCGTATTCTCTAGAAATTCCTTTTGTGTGTAATTTTTGCATTTTGAAAAAGCATCCTTCAAAAGTCGACTAGGGTATCTTTTAGTTCTAAACCCTCTCTTTCAAGATTCGAGCTTCAGTGAAGAAATCACTATCTTTCGTGCAGTTCTTTCTGACACGGAGATATTGCCCATATGGGATATTCCTTGTCCAGGAGGGCAGGTGGCTGCTGTTGAACTCTAGGTAGCTATTCACGTCCACCTTTTTAAAAAAAGTGGACGTGCTGCATTGCCCTTCTTGATTGATCCTAATTGATAGATCCAAATACTGGATTTGGGTGTTGGATATACTCATTGTGAAGCTCAAACCCCAATTATTGTTGTTCAGATAATCTACAAACTCCCTTGCTTCCTTTTCACTGCCTGACCAGAAAATAAGTAGGTCATCTATAAATCTCTTATAGAATTTGATGAATTTAATACCTAGTTGGGACTGTGCGATGGCCCCAGACTCGAACGCACCCATATAGAGGCCCGCATAACTGGGTGCGAATCTGGTACTCATCGCACAGCCCCTTATCTGTCTATAGAGTTTCCCCTGGTTATCAAATACATTATTATGAAGTATAAATTCAATATCCTGTAATAAAAATTGTCTCTGTGCCTTAGGTAATTTATTGTCATTTGAAAGAATCCGGTCTATGACTCTTAGACCTTTATCATGGGGGATGTTAGAATATAATGAATTGACATCAAGCGTGATTAATAAAATGCCTGGAAGTGGGGGTAGTTCGGTGATCAATTCTATTAACTGGGTAGAGTCTTTTAGGTAAGATGGTAGCCCCATGTTGTATGGTTGTAAAAAAAGATCAATATAATGGGATAAGTTGCTTGTGTTATATTTTCTATATTGTTGGCTGAATCGTTGTAATCTTTTGATTCCAACCATGAATGTATTACTAGACAGGGAACCAGTTCCATAATCTAGATCTGTTTTTTCCACATGCCGTGGTACAACCCCCTATCTTGTCCCTCCCCCCCATGTCATGTATTGCATTTAAACAACCACAATTGAGAATTCCAGTAACCACTTGAGAAAGGCGCACTAAGCGCAGAAACGCGTTGTGGAGAATTGGAATTCTACACTTTATCAATAAAGCCTAAAGGTAAATATACCGAGAGCAGTGTCCTGGTTGTAATCCGAGCGCTAACACTCTTTTCACAAATTTTATCCTGTGGGAGAGCACATAGCAGTGGCAAATGAGTAGCAGCACATCCTTAAAGGAGTTCCCCATGAACAAAGTTAATTTTAATCAACAGATCTTGAGATAATAATAATTTCAATAATTGGAGGTGTTTTATAAAAAATGTTCCTGCGCTGAGATAATTTTATATATATGTCCCTTCTATGTACTGTGTAATACTGTGTATACTCCTTTGTGTCCCCTCCCCTCAGGAGATGTTGTATGATCAGACCATGTCCATGTATGGTCAGATACGGTCATTACACAGTACATAGCAGGGACATATATATAAGATTGTCTGAGCACAGGAGATGTGGTATGATCAGACCATGTCACTGTACAGTCAGAAACATCCATTACACAGTACATAGCAGGGACACATATATAAGATTATCCATGAAAGAAAAAGCCAGGCGGCACTCACCGAATTTTAGAGATCCTTTTATTCGTCCAGTAATTCACAGGACATAATCACGCGGGGAGAGGGAGTGGGGAGCACGGACGACAGCTGCCGTTTCACGGAGCAGTGCCGCTTCAACTGGTCCAGTTTTTTTCTTTGGCTAGAGTCACTCTTGGCATGCTTTTTATTTGGTGCCTTAAAAATAAGCATGTGTCTCTGCATGCTTTTTTCATTTCTGTATGCGTTTTTTTAGGTTCCTTTAGGCGTTTTTTCCATGAGTTTTTGAATCAGCACTCAAAAAAAGTGCATGCACTATTTTTTGGTGCTGTTTTAAAAACGCATGAGTTTTTTAGAAAACGCATGCATTTTTTAACATGGGCCCCTATGGGAAACGCATGCGTTTTTGCATGGTACTAAATGGTACTAATGTACCATGCATTTTTGCATGCATTTTTGAAGGCAGCTCCTCACATAAGTGCAAAAACGCATGCCAAAAACGCATGGCACTTTAGGCATGCGTTTTTGCTACTAAGGCATGTGTTTTTTGAATGGGGGCCTATGGGTGCTTTTTTACATCCGTTTTTAAAAACGCAGGTCTCCAAAAACGCATGTAAAATCTGCAAGTGTGACCCTAGCCTAAAATGTTTACTTCTAGCTGCCTCCTAGTTTATATTCTTACGACCTTACTGTTTGAGTGCTGCTCATGAAAAAAACTGACAGCACTTGAACCAGTTGAGGTGGATGTTTGTGCTGGTCAGGTGTAAAGCTAGGGTCACACTTGCAGATTTTACATGCTTTTTGGAGACATGCGTTTTTAAAAACTCATGTAAAAACAGACCCATAGGCCCCCATGCAAAAAACGCATGCCTTAATAGCAAAAACGCATGCCTAAAGCACCATGCGTTTTTGGCATGCGTTTTTGCACTTATGTGAGGAGCTACCTTCAAAAACGCATGCAAAAACGCATGGTACATTAGTACCATTTAGTATCATGCAAAAACGCATGTGTTTCCCTTAGGGGCCCATGTTAAAAAACGCATGCGTTTTCTAAAAAATGAATGCATTTTCAAAACAGCACCACAAAATGGTGCATGCACTTTTTTTTGGGCGCTGATTCAAAACACATGGAAAAACGCATGGGTAAAAACACCCATGCAGAATAGAAAAAAGCATGCAGAGACACATGCTTATTTTTAAGGCACCATACTGCCCCCTCACATTTTTCTCCCACCAGACTGCCCTTTCACATTTTTCTTCCACAATGCATTTCTCCTCCATACTGTCTTCTTACACAGACCCAACTCTACATTCTGTCTGTCTACTGTTCCTGACAAATTTCCTTTTATGTATACTGTCTTGCCACACATTTCTTCCTTCCACATAAAATCTTTACAGTTTACCAAACTTCTTGCCCCCCTTATATACTGTCCCCTCACAATAAATTATATTACAAATCTTCAGTTTTTTATGCTCCACTGGAGCACTTTCTGTATTTATGTTCACCATGCCTATATTGCACAGGTCAGTGATGTTAGCATTGTGACCAGATAACCTTATGCTGCTGATGTCACTCTGACATGGATGCATTGGATGTCACGGTCTCAATTGTACTTGCCCCTGAAAGATATGAGTAC
The DNA here is from genome assembly GCA_033576535.1 of Allobates femoralis. Classification (NCBI taxonomy): domain Eukaryota; kingdom Metazoa; phylum Chordata; class Amphibia; order Anura; family Aromobatidae; genus Allobates; species Allobates femoralis. The sequence continues at coordinate 493,575,952 of JARQOC010000002.1, forward strand.
AATTCAGGGAATCGGTGTCTTTGCAGCCCTGGAGTGTTGCTGCTGTGCTATTTAATTGAGGGTTTTTTTCCTTAGTCTGCTGTTTGCAGCTCTGCAGGAGGAGGAATGAGTCATAGCTCAGTGAAGGGGGAAGCATGTGTCTTAGCATTCAGATCTCCTCTCACCTAGCCTAGAAATAGCTCCACTTTGCTCCACTAGGTGTCGCAGATTAAGTTTGTTCTCATCTAGGACCCATGCTGTGAAGATGTGCTGCTGGAGCAGCTGCTGTCATCTTCCTTTAAAGTGATGTCAGTTTCCTGGTCTGTGGGTGGAGGTAGGGGTTCTTAGCAGAGGGCAGGTTGAGGAGTTGAGCAAAAGGGTGATGGTTCAAACTCCTCACCTTCAGAGGTATCTTCTGGAACAGGGCTAGTCAGGGATGCCAAGTCTGGGACCAGACTACTCTCCCTGTTGCCCCTGACCATTATTCTTTACTGCTTTATTCCCCTCATCTGCTCCACACATGACAACATGTTTACCATTCCTTGAGCCGGGTGTCTGTTTCAGAACCAGTTCAGAGAACGAACAAACCCACTCTGGTGGTGACAAAATGCAGCTGCCTGGGAGACACTTTGGACCACCATATCAGTTGGTCAGATGACACACCTTGAAGGCTATGCGTGGGGCAAATGTGCCGTCTGTGCCCCATAAGTATGCCTTTGTCTGTGGTCTCTGCTGGGGCTCAGAGTGAAATATTGCAGGAGTATGAGCTTTTCTGTAACTCAAGTGATGCTGGAGCCAATGACCTGGCACTGACAGGATGACCTGATCTGCAGTAAAGTTCAGACACCAGCAATAACTCATATAAATCCTATAATAAAAAGAGGAGTAGATAGAATCCCCAAAAAAATGAAAAAAATGATACTGTAATACTTTGTTTAATCAAGAAATACTCAATACAAATTCTCATAAATGGTTAAACTGAGAGAGACTAGGTACAAGCAAAAAAAAATAGAAAAGTCCAATCCCAAAGTACAAAGTGAGGTACAGGTAACCAGAAAAAATATACACATTAATGCATACAGTATTGTACAACACATTAGTAATATTGTGCAATACATTGGTAAAATGTGTGACTGGCACTTTAAAAAATCTGATTCAATCAATTAATGGTATAATAGCAAGATGAGTACATATGAAGAAATCACAGACTAAGTAATTCAACTGAAAGTGACTTGTCAGGTACTCAGAAAAGTGCAAAAATAGAGCAGACGTATTCCAGCACAAATTACATTCTGCTACCCATTATATATAGAACAGAGATGGACTGTCCACTGGCCCCTGCAATAACTCACTCTGAGCCCAAGCAGAGCAGCTGCAGAGTTCATAATATTCATTCCTGTGTGGGGTTATCAGAATGTGAGTAGCGACCTGCTGCCTCCTCAGTGTAGCTCCAGCCTCGGTATTATAATTGATGACATCATTTATTTCTTATCGGCATACATTGAGGTCTCTTGTCCTTACACAAGCTCCTCCTGTTGTGATGTGACCTCTACAGATGCAGCTCACAGAGCATGCAGTGGCTGTGTCTAAATCAAATTCAAAGGTACAGTGCATCCCCCGATAGACCAGAGCAGCTACCTTTGGACCAAACTAAGGGGGGGTCATACCCCCTGCCACCTGGTCCAGTCCACCACTGCTAGTCTGGTTACCGTATATCAAGTTGAGAAGGAATTTTTCTACTAAAATTAAGCTATTAATTATTGTCCGCACTTGGGCATTTTTGCCTTTCTCTAGATCAAAATGTTAGGATTTAAGTTGAGGTCATGAGCCTTATTATTATAATTATTATTATTATTCATTATAGACTTCAGTTAACCTTCAACCTTAAAATTATTAAACAATGAATTATTCAGATTTGGCTAATTAAAAAAATGTGGTAAGCTGGGAATAAATTGCGAATTAAGGGTACTTCAATTGCCCTGAAAAGATGTGTATAACATAAAGAGATCTTCTAAGATGGCATTAAACCCCCTTCATTCGCTTTAATGAAAACACAGCCATGGCAATATCCAAATGGCCTCACCAAAGAAACGCATGGTAACACATTAACCCACATTATAAAGCAGTGCATTGAAAAAAATTTCATGTTTTAGAAATTTTAAAAGTCTTCCAAAAATGATCCTCTTAATTATTTGTGACTAGTTGGGGGCCCGATTCTAAAGAATCGGGTAGTCTAGAATCCATATATAGTTTATTTACTAATAGTTACAGGAGTGCGGTGAAATGAATTGTGTGTATACAGGCGGCTCTGTGGGTAGCACAGTATACGGTGGCTGTGTGGGTAGCACAGTATACAGTGGCTCTGTGGGTAGCACAGTATACAGTGGCTCTGTGGGTAGCACAGTATACAGTGGCTCTGTGGGTAGCACAGTATACAGTGGCTCTGTGGGTAGCACAGTATACAGTGGCTCTGTGGGTAGCACAGTATACAGTGGCTCTGTGGGTAGCACAGTATACAGTGGCTCAGTGGTTAGCACTGTGCGGTGGCTCAGTGGTTAGCACTGCGCGGTGGCTCAGTGGTTAGCACTGCGCGGTGGCTCAGTTCTTAGCACTGCACGGTGGCTCAGTGGTTAGCACTGCACGGTGGCTCAGTGGTTAGCACTGCGCGGTGGCTCAGTGGTTAGCAGTGAGTGCGGTAAAAGTGGTCAGCGCAGCGGCGTGGGCAGAGTGGTTAGCACACACATACACACACTCCGCTATACACATACACACACAAATCTATATAGATGTAGAGGTATATACACATACTGTACATTGCATATAGACAAAGGCACATACACTCAAACACAAATGTATATAGATGTAGAGGTATATACACACATTAGTTGCATATACACAAACACACATGTATATTATATACAAACATATATATATATGAGGAGAGCGGAGGCTGGAGGGCAGAGGAGAGCGGAGGCTGGAGGGCAGAGGAGAGCGGAGGCTGGAGGGCAGAGGAGAGCGGAGGCTGGAGAGCAGAGGAGAGCGGAGGCAGAGGAGAGCGGAGGCAGAGGAGAGCGAGGCAGAGGAGAGCGGAGGCAGAGGTGAGCGGAGGCTGGAGGGCTAAGGAGAGCGGAGGCTGGAGGGCTGAGGAGAGCGGAGGCTGGAGGGCTGAGGAGAGCAGAGGCAGAGGGGAGCGGAGGCAGAGGAGAGCGGAGGCAGAGGAGAGCAGAGGCTGGAGGGCAGAGGAGAGCGGAGGCTGGAGGGCAGAGGAGAGCGGAGGCTGGAGGGCAGAGGAGAGCGGAGGCAGAGGAGAGCGGAGGCAGAGGAGAGCGGAGGCAGAGGAGAGCGGAGGCTGGAGGGCAGAGGAGAGCAGAGGCTGGAGGGCAGAGGAGAGCAGAGGCTGGAGGGCAGAGGAGAGCGGAGGCTGGAGGGCAGAGGAGAACGGAGGCTGGAGGGCAGAGGAGAACGGAGGCTGGAGGGCAGAGGAGAGCAGAGGCTGGAGGGCAGAGGAGAGCGGAGGCTGGAGGGCAGTGGAGAGGGGAGGCAGAGGAGAGAGGAGGCAGAGGGGAGGCAGAAGAGAGGGGAGGCTGGAGGGCAGAGGAGAGCAGAGGCTGGAGGGCAGAGGAGAGCAGAGGCTGGAGGGCAGAGGAGAGCGGATGCTGGAGGGAAGAGGACAGCGGAGGCAGAGGACAGCGGAGGCAGAGGACAGCGGAGGCTGGAGGGCAGAGGAGAGCGGAGGCTGGGGGGCAGAGGAGAGTGGAGGCAGAGGAGGCTGGAGGGCAGAGGAGAGTGGAGGAAGAGGAGGCTGGAGGGCAGGGGAGAGGGGAGGCAGAGGAGAGGGGAGGCAGAGGAGAGGTGAGGCAGAGGAGAGGTGAGGCAGAGGAGAGGTGAGGCAGAGGACAGCGGAGGCAGAGGACAGCGGAGGCAGAGGACAGCGGATGCAGAGGACAGCAGAGGCAGAGGACAGCAGAGGCAGAGGACAGCAGAGGCAGAGGACAGCGGAGGCTGGAGGGCAGAGGACAGCGGAGGCAGAGGACAGCGGAGGCAGAGGACAGCAGAGGCAGAGGACAGCGGAGGCAGGAGGACAGCGGAGGCAGGAGGACAGCGGAGGCAGGAGGAGAGCGAAGGCAGGAGGGCAGAGGAGAGCGAAGGCAGAGGAGAGCGGAGGCAGAGGAGAGCAGATGCTGGAGAGCAGAGGACAGCGGAGGCAGAGGACAGCGGAGGCAGAGGACAGCGGAGGCTGGAGGGCAGAGGAGAGCGGAGGCTGGAGGGCAGAGGAGAGTGGAGGCAGAGGAGGCTGGAGGGCAGAGGAGAGTGGAGGCAGAGGAGGCTGGAGGGCAGAGGAGAGTGGAGGCAGAGGAGGCTGGAGGGCAGAGGAGAGGGGAGGCAGAGGAGAGGTGAGACAGAGGAGAGGTGAGGCAGGGGAGAGGTGAGGCAGAGGAGAGGTGAGGCAGAGGAGAGGTGAGGCAGAGGAGAGGGGAGGCAGAGGACAGCGGAGACAGAGGAAAGCGGAGACAGAGGACAGCAGAGGCAGAGGAGAGTGGAGGCAGAGGAGAGCGGAGGCTGGAGGGCAGAGGACAGCAGAGGCAGAGGACAGCGGAGGCAGGAGGACAGCGGAGGCAGGAGGAGAGCGGAGGCAGGAGGAGAGCGGAGGCAGAGGAGAGCGGAGGCAGGAGGAGAGCGGAGGCAGAGGAGAGCGGAGGCAGGAAGGCAGAGGAGAGCAAAGGCAGAGGAGAGCGGAGGCAGAGGAGAGCGGAGGCAGGAGGGCAGAGGAGGCTGGAGGGCAGAGGAGGCTGGAGGGCAGAGGAGAGCAGAGGCAGAGGAGAGCGGAGGCAGAGGAGAGTGGAGGCAGAGGAGAGCGGAGGCAGAGGAGAGCGGAGGCAGAGGAGAGCGGAGCAGAGGGGAGGCTGGAGGGCAGAGCAGAGGGGAGGCTGGAGGGCAGAGCAGAGGGGAGGCTGGAGGGCAGAGGAGAGCGGAGGCTGGAGGGCAGAGGAGAGCGGAGGCTGGGGGGCAGAAGAGAGCGGAGGCTGGGGGGCAGAGGAGAGGGAGGCTGGGGGGCAGAGGTGAGGGGAGGCTGGAGGGCAGAGGAGAGGGGAGGCTGGAGGGCAGAGGAGAGCGAAGGGCAGAGGAGAGCGGAGGCAGAGGAGAGCAGAGGCAGAGGAGAGCGAAGGCTGGAGGGCAGAGGAGAGCGGAGGCTGGAGGGCAGAGCAGATGGGAGGCTGGAGGGCAGAGCAGATGGGAGGCTGGAGGGCAGAGCAGAGGGGAGGCTGGAGGGCAGAGGAGAGCGGAGGCTGGAGGGCAGAGGAGAGCGGAGGCTGGGGGGCAGAGGAGAGCAGAGGCTGGGGGGCAGAGGAGAGCGGAGGCTGGGGGGCAGAGGAGAGGGGAGGCTGGGGGGCAGAGGAGAGGGGAGGCTGGAGGGCAGAGGAGAGGGGAGGCTGGAGGGCAAAGGAGAGCAGAGGCTGGAGGGCTGAACACTCACTGGGCTGTCGGCGGTCAGCGGCAGTGCTGGCGGCGGTTCCGGAGGCCGCCCACTGGAGTGTGGGCGGGGCTAGCTCCCTGATGGAGGAGAGTCACCGGGTGTGTGCGGTGAGCGCAGGACTGGGAGCGGTGCCGGCGGAGGCCGGGCCGGCTGGGTCGGTTCCCGGATGTGGGTGGGCGCACACCGGGCTGTGTGCGGGGCCGGTGGCGGGATGGCGGTCCCTGATGGAGGAGGAGAGTGGGCAGTGAGCTGCAGGGCTGCGGGCGGTACCGGCGGAGGCCGCACACTGAAGTGTGGGCCGGGCCGGGGCGGGCCGGTTCCCGGATGTGGGTGGGCGAACACGGGACTCTGTGCTGGGCCGGTGGCGGGATAGCGGCGAGTGGTGGCGCTTTAGCGCTCACCGCTCGTGGGTCTAGTACTTCCTGTTCCGGTCTTTTACACAGGTCCGGAGGCCTTCACGGAAGTTGGCCGGATTGGCTGGAAGTGGCCTTTGGGTTTTATATATAAGATATGGCAGACCATTTTATGCGGAACACTATCTCAAATTGATGATGTTGCTGTTAGAGGTAACATTCTCCTACTGTAAATGAGATGAGTGATGTGCCATATATTACATAAAGCCATCTGTTTTGTAATTTACACTTTATTTTATATCAATAAGTATTAAAAAATAAATATCAGAAATAACATTACTGTAACAACACAACCTCTGACCACTTGTATCATAGTTAACTGTTCTTAATTATGCCAGATGTATTGTTTTGTTTGCTAAATCAAGAGGAGTTAGTCATTCTTTCATGTCAGACATAGCAGAGTCCTAATTGTGTGTTATTTTGTGGATCGCTTGCTAAATGTGGATTTTCTCAGGCCCATGGACTACATCATTCAGAGCAAAATGATGTCGGATTGAGCTGGCGAGCAATGAGGGAACAGCTTTATCCCATCAATCCTGTAAGAAGACAATACTCTGAAATGAAAATTGGGGTATAAAAAGGACTTGCTCCTGTCACCAAGGTGTTCATTTACTACAGGACTTTAGGAAATGATCCAAGGATCAAGCTGGAGGATTATAGAACTACTTCACTGGGACAATTTGATCACTTGACTACATAATTTGCTGTGCTCGGTTAGGTCCCCTTCACACAGCATTTTTCACACATCCGTGTGGATCCTTGAATTTTAAGGACCACACGGACAGGCACGGATCTGTTTCAACAGATTCCAACTGATATCCACGAGCTGTTCCTTGCTTCTGAGCATGCTCAGTACAGCAAAAAGGATCCGTCCGTTTTTTTCACGTATTTGTCTCTATAGACCCCCAGGTTTTTTGATGCGGACCACGACAGATCTGTTTCTGTCTGCTTTTTTGAAGGCAGCCCAAAATCGGAGCAGTCCCTGATTCTGTGTACATGAAAAAAGTGTACACAAATGGATTCCTGACAAAAATGACACAAACTGATGGGAACTTAGGACCAATTTGTGCCCGTAGGGATACATAGGAGGCCAAAACGGATAGACACGGATCCCCAAAAACGCAGTGTGAAGGGAGCCTTAGCTTCCTAAACTTGGCGATATCTCTTCTCAGTGGGTGCCCGCAGGATGCTGCAAAACTGGAGTTGTTTTCAGTAGAAGGCACAAATATTCTAATCCCTGTTGAGCAAGAAGAAGGGTGAGATTCTTGTACCATCTAAAGACAGCCGACCAGCAGACGAGAGCAGCCACTTACCCTAGTGTCTCCACAATTACTTAATTTTAAGATTGATGATGAAGATTATCCTCATTTACAGTAATAAATTAGTCAAAAATATTCAATAATTTTAATCTTCATGGTAATTACACATATTTGGAATGTTTAGGCTTCCTTTTCAGATTGCTGATTTAAATTTAGAAAAAAATTACATTTGACAATTTTTAAGTTCAATAAGCTTTTAACATTGTGTTATCTAGTTATTCATAGAAGATTCTTTTGCATAAAACACAAATATAGCATATTAGTGAAAAAAATGTTAGATTTTAGCTGCCATCCAAAAGCTAAATTGGGTGTTTTAGTTTTCAATTTCCCAACTAACGTACATTTATTCAGGATATTTCTATAGAGGAATGGTGATTAGTTGCCAGACACCATTTTTAATGACAATTTCCTTTTTGGTAGAGTAACATATATCCAACCAGGCTGATCATTTTCCACACCATTCCAAAAAAAATTTGTTGTCATCGCTATCTAATATGGCTTTTATAACAGATCTGTTATGATTAATAGTGATTGGTATTAATCCCTTTTTATAATAAGAAAGTTTGTCAGTTCAATGTCGGGCGACTAGTTTAGTACATGGGATGAAAGGCCTCTCTTATGATGAGAGGTTGGATAAGCGCTTGACTAGATTGACTCTGAGGTATCTTATTTATAAGCCAATCTCACTTATATGTAGAATACAGGATGTCAATACACACGACTGGACATGATTCAGGCCATCCAAGAACTTTACAAAGAACGGGTATATTCCTTACTTGTGGAGTTAATATGATTTCGAAAGCAAAACAGGATACAGGATTTTAACACTTAGAGTAGTCAGACTGTGGAATGCCCCACCTGAGCAGATAGTAATGCCAGATTAGCATGAGAGTCTAAATACTTTTCCCACAACAAGCATTGTGAATTATAAATGTTCAAGCAATAGAAAAAGTATAGCTGGTGGAAAAAGGCTGAACTTGGTTGACCTATGTCTTTTGATAATCTGGATAACTACGTAGTGTAAATAATTATCAAAAATAATATTCTTTTGTAACTGGATAATATGCTGCACTTTTCTCACTGCCAGCAAGCAAAAATGAATGGCAAAGAAAAGTGCATCAGCAGTTGACATCCATAATTATATCTTTAATATAATAAAATTCACATGACTTTAACCCATTGCCAAACAAGGAGTACCTATATGTCCTAAGTTGGGTCTCTGATTTTAATGCTCGCTCACAAGCTATACTTACATCATTCCTTGTTTATGTTGACTGATCTGATCAGCTGACATGTGCGCCTGTTAACTACTTAGATCACACTGTCAAACTCTGACAAAATGATCTAACACATGCCGATGGACATTGCAAAATTCCCTGCCTCCATCGATGGCCCTGTGACACAATTAAAGGGTGCCGATAGGCTGTAATGACAGGGGTTGCTGTCATGATGAAGTTCCTTGCTGAGTGCTAACATTCACAGAAAATCAGTATTTCTGCTTCTCCGAAAAATGGTGAAGCATCGCTCTGAACAACAAAAGCAATTGGACAGTACAGGCTTCAAGTGCCCAGAGGGGACCAATAAAATCAATAAAAGGTGTAAAAAAAAGTTTAAAAACTCTGAAACAAAAAAACATAAAAGTTCAAATTACCCCCTTTTTGCATATTAAAAGTAAAACTATTGAAAAATACACATATTTGGTATTGCGGCTTTCTGAAATGGCCGATCTATCAAAATAAAAGATAAAGTATTCTTGAATGATAAACTGCGTAACAGAAAAAACTAAAAACAACAAAATTAATTTTTATGTTTTTTGGTCTCTGTAACATTGCAATAAAATGCAATAAGAGGTGATCAAAACATCGCAACTATACCAAAATTACATATTTAAAAATGTCTGCTCATGATGTAAAAATAAGCCCTCGCTCAGACCCAGATCTCAAAAAATGAGAACACTACAGCTTTCAAAAACTGGTGACAAATGAGCACCATTTTTGACAATTATCTGATGTTTTTTCACCACTTGGATAACAGTAAAAGTATACATGTTTGGTATCTACGAACTCATACTGGTAAATCATACTGTCAGGTCAGTTTTACCATTTAATGTACATGGTAAATTAAAAAGACAAAACCACTGTAAAATTGCACTCTTTTTGGAATTTATCTGCACTTGGAATTTTTTTCTCCCATTTTCCAGTACACTATATGGTAAACTGAATTATGTCATTCAAAAAGTATAAGTCATATCGCAAAAACAAGTCCTACTATTGCAATCGTGATGGAAATATATATAAAAATATAGTTAATGGAATAAGGGGAGGACAAAACAAAAAATTGAAAATTCCCGGTTGATGAAGGGGTTAGAGTGTTTCTGAATTAGGAGCTATTAGAGATGAGCAAATAGTTTTTATGCAAATCGAATAATGACAAATGTGAGGAAATTCGCTGTACCCAGCTGATTTGAACAGTTTGCAATTTGATTCATGTGAATATTAAAAAACAAATGTTCCCAGCCATATCTCACAAAACAAAAAATTCTATGAGAAAGATAAGGCTCATATAACCCATGGCTGTACAGACAGACCTATAATACTTGGAGTTATCACATCACATACTATACCCCAGCTAATAAAAAGGGATTAGCAAAGCTGTTATATAAGCAGAAGAAGTGAATGCAGCACTGAATCTGGATAGTGAGAGAATATCAGAGATTACAGCTAAATGATAGAGATAAAGGAAAAAAGCTTTAAAAAACTGAACTAAGATTAATGTATGTGACGTGACAGATGTGAAAAATAGCTATCGTCTATTTTTCCCATTGCCAGATATGTTGAGGTCACTTTGACATTACTAAGGCTGTGTCTTCGTTAATAGGCTTCGAAAGTGTTCACTGCCATTTTGAGATCCTAGAGCACTCTACAAGGGATTTCAGAGCAAGTATAAGATTTCCAGCACGTGTGATTTGCTGCAAATTGACTCATCACAGATTTTGGGAAAATTCATCAGTTCTGATGAGTCCAAAGCTCAAAAGGTTCATTCATAGTTAGGGGCTCCATTACACTTTTATTATTCACTGCATAACACATAAGTGTAACTATGCAAGTTGATGCAATATGGAAGGTTACAAGCATGAAATACATTTCTCTAAATGTTTACAGTAGGGTTTTTATTATGTTAATAAGAAATATTTTAACTTTTTCAACATCTTCCTGTGTTGTAATAATGAGTAATGTTTGCTAGTTATTGTTTGGATCGATTTTGGAGATTGATAAGTCCATTGTATCACCGTGAATAAGCCTACTGTATATATCTTATTTTATTGCATCACCTGAGACTTCATTTAGCATGTCAACGATCTTACAGCAATAGTCTAATCATTATGGTACAAAAAACAATCTTCACTGTGGAACAGTGTATTAATAAGTTGACTGTAAGATGCTGAGTTATCAAGTTTTATAAATACATATATTTATTCTCAACACCTCCCATGTGCATTCAGCCCTCAGGATCCTTGATTTATTTGGCCATGTTTCATAAATTTGTGCACTTAAAACACATCCAACCAGCACAAAAGCTTCCCAAGCTACTGTGAATGCATTTCATGCAGAAGCGTGACATATATGAAAGATGCTATTCGGTGTAAATTGAAAGCAGGAAATCTTAATAAAACAACCCATGCAAATCATTTTATAAAACTCTTGCCAAGCTTTGTATTCCCTAGATACTTATTTTCAGAAAAGATCTGGCATATGAAGCCAAAAAGTGTAAAGATGTGATCATATGAACATTTCACAACAAGAAAAAATAATCTCCTCTGTTATGAAGTGATATATTACTTGTAAAATTCAGCATTTTTATGCTAAATACGCTAAGAACATATAAGTCACTAGAGGTAAATAGCATAAAACTAGGTGGATATATATTGTCTGGAGCAATTTATTTCCAATATGAACCATATGTGAGTCATATATGTAGTATATGTGTGTGAATAACTTTTTAAATATATATACAGTCAAGGGCAAAATTGTTGTCACCCTTAAAATTGTACCAGAAAACAAAGTATTGTTCCCTGAATATTATTGCAATTACACAAGTTTTGTTATACACGTCTTTATTTCATTTTTGTGTATTAAAAAAAAACAGAGAAAAAGGTTAATATTTGAGACTTTTTGGGCACAGGCCAATTAAAATCTGATTCCAAAAATTTTCAAGGGGCAGAAGGACCATGTGTTTTTTTAAGGACACCAGAAAAGGCAATGACTATATTTCACTGCATTTAAAGAGCTCAATAGGACACTATTAATATTGTAGAGTTTTGAGCAAAGACCAAGTAAAATGCAACCCCAAAAATTAGAGGTGGCAGAAGGACCAGTGCTTTTTTAAGGACAAGAGAAAAGGCAAATACTCTATTTGACATGATTTAAATAGCTCACTAGTAGACTGTTAATATTTTAGACTGTTGAGCACAGGCCAAGTTAAATGTGACCCCAAAAATTAAAAGGGGCAGTAGGACCAGTGCTTTTCAAAGGACAGCAGACAAGGCAAATACCCTATTATACAGTATGCTATTTGTACAGGAAATATAGCTCTAAAAAGAGCTGTAGTTCTAATATGGAGATAGCTATGTTTTATCTGTCCCTGCTCCACAAACTCTCCCTACACTATTCTGAGCTTGTAGAGTTTTGATGTAGCTCTTAAAAGAGCTGTTGTTCTAATATACAGGTACTACTTTAATACAGGAATGCTACTTTACTTTCTCTGTCCCTGTTCCACAAACTTTTCTTATACTGTTTTGATCTATTATAGACTCAATGTAGCTCTTAAAATAGCTGTTGTTTTAATTTGGAAATACTGGAATGCTACTGTGATCTCTATGTCCCTGCTCCAAATACTGTCCCTACACTATTCTAACCTAGTAGAGATTCAATGTAACTCGTAAAAGAGCTGTTGTGTTATATTTAGGTGGCAGAAGCATTCTCCCTACATGCTGCTCATTCTGTTCCTATGTTCACTATGCTGTTTCCAGATGCAATTTATGCATGATGGTGGCAGCAAGGGTTATATAGACACTTTGACGTTGAGCAGTCAGCCAATTACAGTAATGCCCCAACCAACATGAGTACAGCATTACTGTGATTGACAAGTAATCCCAGCATGTTTAGTGGCTGAAATTCAGGTGGGCAGGACATTTGAATCTCGCAAGGAGAGCGCACAAATACTTGGTGAGTGCCGAGTAGCCCGAATACCATGATATCCATGCAAGTACCGACAGATTCCCTCATCACTAGTAAGAACAAAAATCTGGGGGCACTGATAAACAAGTCACTATATGAGTGCAGTATCAGTGCATACAGAATAGTTTACCCACAGTAAAACTAGGTTGGTAAACAATTTAAACATGTAAGATGCAAAGCACTACACAGAGGTGATTTACAGAGATTGGATTATACTGTAAATGCCAAAAGGAATGGCTATAAATTAGGGTAAGTATAAACAGGATGTTCACAGATAAAAGCAAAGAACAATAACAGGATGTTATAAACAATTGGGATAATATAGTAACAAAATACAGACCCATATGCCTGGAGGAACACCCAATGTGAATTTATCTGTACTTTTACTAGAGAACATGGATTTGTATACACTTTTGGTATTTAAATGATAATGAACCAATAGGAAAGTGATACTGTGTGGCTAAGTGTGAGAGGCCAAATTACAACCTCTCAGGACGGCGTGTCTCATAGGTTGCGTGAAAACTGTGGAGAGATGTGTCAGTGTACGCTCCATGCTGGCATGCATGATATAGGAAGTAGAGGCGGAAGCCTGTGCATTAAACAATGATTACGAGTGGAGGAAGTGATAGTTGCGTTCAAGTTGGAGTGAGGCTGGAAAAATAATGCTCGTTGTACAAGTATACAGATTAAGATCTTAAAAGCAAGACAAAGGAGGAAGTAAAAACAATCATGAGAACTAACAAAAGGAAAAAACATTGTAGGTGTAGAGAAAGAAAGAGAAAGAAAGAAGAAAGAAAGAAAGAAAGAAAGAAGAAAGAAAGAAGAGAAAGAAAAAAAGAAAGAAAGAAAGAGAAAGAAAGAAAGAAAGAAAGAAAGAAGAGAGAAAGAAAGAAAGAAGAGAAGAAAGAGAGAAAGAAAGAAAGAAAGAAAGAAAGAAAGAAAGAAGAAAGAAAGAAAGAAAGAAAGAGAAAGAAAGAAGGAAGAGAAAGAAAGAAAGAAAGAAAGATTGTAACAATAAATGAAAAGAGAGACAGTGGTATTCTATGTACAATATAAAATTAACACAATAGTGAAAGTGAAAGGAGGTCATATGGGTGTATGTACATTGTACATAAGTGCTATAAATAGACGTAAACAATTATGACACCAATTAAATAACATAAATCACCTTCCACAATTCCACTGTACATCTATTTAAATTACATATAACACCATAAGTGTAAAAAGGGAGAAAGAAAAATAAACATAATGATAATTATGATAATATTAATGCTGATAATAAAAATAAAATGAAAATGAAAATATATAGAAATAGAAAAAAAATTAAACAATTCCTTTGTTACTTCAAGGATTAAGTCCATTGATCCCCTATCATTCCATATGTGGCGTCCATCATATGAATGATATATAAACAAGTGATTCTGATATTTGGTGACAGAACTTCAAATCAAAAACAAAAAAGAAGTTAAAGACTTGAGACTATAAAATAAAACCTACAAAAACAGGGGAAAACTACTAAATGTTTTATTTTAGCTCTTGGAGTCATGGATTCTAGAGTTGAAATCCAATAGACCCCTTTTTGGGCCAGAAATGTTTACAGTTACCTCTCTCTCATTTATCATGATGATATCAATGACACTTACATTCAATAGGAAGGCATTGCAATAATGGAAAAGTTTGAAGTGACGAGGAAAGGTCTTCAATTCTGCAAAATCATCCTAATCTTTTGTAGATATGATGTACAGCACATGTTTTCTTGTCCTTCTCTGTAGCTCTCTGGTCATGAGGCCTATGTATATTTTATTATATGAGCATTTAGCAAAGTTTATAAAAATAGTCTTGAACGATATGCTATGTGTGATGTTACATGTCTTTATCCAAGATGAGTTCATGAAGTATTTTGTAGATACAATATCGGTAAATATGACACAAGATCCTTATGGACGACTAATGTTCCCACATTTGCTAATATAAATCCATACTTACACTTACTGTCATTTACAAAAAATTGGTGATACATTTTGGGACTTCTGTTTTGTGCTTTGCAGTTTGCAGGTTAAATTTTTAGAAACTCTTTTTTCTTTCCACTGTGGGTATACATCATTTTGCCTGCATTGTCATTTTATTAATATATTACTCTACATTAAATTTCTGTATACTGGTTGGTAATTTTGCTCTAGCTACTTTATATTTATGTTGAAAATGTGGGTCAAATGTATGTGAACTTAGGCTACGTTCACACATTGCGCACTTTTGCGCGCTTTTCAAAAATGCGCAATGTTTGTCTGCGTAAATATACGCAGCACTTTTATGGGAGAAAGCGCAGGTGTAAAAAGAATGACCATGTCAATCCTTTATGCACGTGCGCACGCGCTTTGTCCCGTAGGAGCCCATTATTCCCCCTAGAATTACGCATCGCCGTGCAGATAATGTACAATTCCAGCGGGAATACGCCGGCGCTGATGTTACACATGGGAGGGAGAATCCAGTTCCTCCTCCCCTGTGTGACATCTGTGACAGCCCCTTTGGCTTTCGCAGTGTATTAATATACACTGCGAAACCCAAAGTAAAGTAAGTCAAATGTGTGAAAAATAATAAAAATTGAATACTTACCTCTGCGCCAGGTGTTCCGGTTACCAGGAGCTGAGAGATCCTCAACAGGTACTGTCCTTTCAGGCCTGTGATTACTAATTGGCCACTCGCAGTCATGTGATATGTGACGTGCTATGACGTGCATATCACTTGACCACAAGCAACCAATCACCGATCATGATAGGTCCTTGCAAGTCGATACCTGTGGTTGTCTCTGCTCCTGGCTCCCAAACACCCAGCGGACGAGTAAGTATTACATTTTATTATTTTTAAAACATTTGCCTTACTTTAATTTGGATTTCGTAGTGTATATTAATACTCTATGAAACCCAAAAGGGCTGTCACACAGGGAGGAATGTTCCTCCCCTGTGTGACAGCACTTCTCTCCTGTGCTTTAGGGGAGAAGTGTGCCATAAAGAAACGCGATGTGTGAATGCACCGTGTTTTTTTATGGGCTTTTTTGCGTGGGTGCAAAACGTTACACAAAGAAAAGCGCAAAAATGCACTATGCGTGAACATAGCCTTATAATAATATATATAATGTCAGACCCGTAGAAGCGGCCACTGAGCTGCGAAACGGTTGCCGTCGTTCTCGCTCCCACACCTCCCTCCCCACCGTTTGTTTTTCCGGAATGTGTTCTTGGATACCGCAATAAAGTGATAAAGATCATCATGGTGAGTGCCACTGTCTATTTTTCTGCTATTTAAACTTGGTCACTTGCATATAGTGTGCACCTCCATTCGATCTATACCTTCGGTCAGAGAGGATCGCTCTGGATCTCACCGGTTGCATACCACGGATAGTGCCCAGTTTTCTTTTTCTTTTCTGAACTATATATATATATATATATATAAAGATCGCATTGTCATGAATTTTATCTGTGTGTGGAAATGTTTTATGATCGACTTTCAATATTTTACATTATGCAAATAAACTCTTTTTGATAAATTAGCTGTACTTATTAGAGATTAACATAGATTGGTGCAATAAATACTTAGGTATTTGGATTAGTTTCTTCATCCTTCGGATTAACTCCTTTAAAGCATAACCGCCATTTAATTTTTTATTTAATTATAATGTAAAGCAAGTGATTATAATAAACTTTCAAATACACTTATTAATAAAATCTGAAAGGAAACCATTTATAAACCTTTCACAAGGTGTCCACAATACACTGTGTGGGAAGGTCATTCTCACTGAGATCTGACTTCAGCTTCTAACACAGACTGTGAACAGCCAAATAACCATACAAGGGAGGGGAATGGCCTAGGTGGCGGTCTATAATGGGGTCAATCGGAGCAGTAGCCCGGGCCAAGTTGGGAGGGACCAGCAGCCCAGGGTAAAATGCCAAATTATAATCCACCACTGACTGTCCCGTCCACACCACATTCCGCACCGCTACCTCTGGCGCTAACACCCCCCCCCCTCTTCCTCCCGCATATCATGATGTAGACATGCGGGAGACATTGGAGAAAGACCGCAGGTACTGGAGGAGACACACGCGACCTGCCTACCTCACTGCCAAAGAGAAGCAGAGCGGCTCATTTTTCCACCAGCATGCTCAATCCTCCTGCTCACTGCCAGCTGCTCTCCAGACTCCAGTTCTCCTCAGTCTATCCCCGCCCACCATCCACCACCTCCTGGGCTGCTTGAAGAGAGAGACCTTGCCGAGTCCAACAGAGAGAACAGAAGAGTGAACGTGCCTGGTTGTGACAGTGAGTGATATGTTGTCCTGCTCCTGCTGCTGTGCTGTGTGTGCCAATCTGCCAGACCTCCTGCTGGCAGCTGAAAAGCCTGCGCAGCAGGACTCAGTGTAAAGGAAAACAAAATATTCAGCAATAAAATTAATTGATTTGTTGATCTTAATCACTGGTCAGGGAGGGTATGAAAGAGACACTGGACAGAGGACTGTATGTCTGTACTGAAACTACATGGGGCAAATTGTCCCCTTGTAAACTGTGCCCCACCATCTTGGTTAACATAGACACATGTGAAATGCTTCTACATGCCGTGTGTGCCCCTATATGTGGATATTTTCCTTGGATCTTGAATGTAAGGAGTCCCATACATATATGATTCAAGCAAAATATCAAGATAGAGGGCACTAATAGCATGTAGAGGCATTTCACATGTGTTTATCCAAGGTGGTGGGGCAGTGGGTGCACACGCTGAGTATTTGCTGAGTTTATTACCTCAGTATATGTAAGGCCTCATGCACACGCTGATATTTGGTGAGGTTTTACCTCAGTATCTGTAAGGCCTCGTGCACACGCTGAGTATTTGGTGAGGTTTTACCTCAGTATTTGTAAGGTCTCGTGCACATGCTGAGTACTTGGTGAGTTTTTTACCTCAGTATTTGTAAGGTCTCGTGCACATGCTGAGTATTTGGTAATTTTTTTACCTCAGCATTTGTAAGGCCTCGTGCACACGCTGAGTATTTGGTGAGTTTTTACTTCAGTATTTGTAAGGCCTCATGCACACGATGAGTATTTGGTGAGTTTATAGCTCAGTATCTGTAAGGCCTCGTGCATATGCTGAGTATTTCGTGAGTTTTTACCTCAGTATTTGTAAGGCCTTGTGCACACACTCAGTATTTGGTGAGTTTTTATCTCATTATTTGTAAGGCCTTGTGCACACGCTGAGTATTTTTTGGTGAGGTTTTACCTCAGTTTTTGCTAAGTTATGTTCAGATATGGCTTTTTATTATTCTTTCATTTGCTTAATGAAATACATGGTAATAAAAAGCGGAATTTTTTTTTACTGCCAAAAGATCAGGCGTTGCTGCACAAAACAAATCCTGTGTGAACATAGACTTAGGCTGCATAGTCATGATAAGTAAACGCAGCTTTTAGGATGCAGTGTACTGCCGCTGCATCCAAACTGCTGCATTGTACAGTAGCAGCACAGCGGATGATTTGTAGAAATCCCATTCTCACTATGCTTCACCTGACCACAGCATGTTTTCAACTCCTCCACAGCATGTTCATTTAATACTGCGGAGTTGGAAGTGATCACCATCAGCTGCATGCAGGGAGAAGCCACCCTACACCCACTGCAAATCGTGGATATAGGGCAGCTGCGATCTCCCTTTGGCCACATGACCCGTCACATGACCTGTCACATGACCCATCACATGGGGGTGGGGCCCACAGAGTCTGAACAGCCTGGGACCCTGGCTACCCTTAATCCACCCCTGCATGGCTTACACAGTGCCTCTGTCTAACGTGGCTACATCTGATCTGTATTGTCAGTTTACTTCATGCAACCACAATGTTAGCTCATCAGGCTGTAGGCACACAGCTCCTGGCTGTGTGATCTTATCTGAGGCTGGCTTCACACCACGGTTTTTAGGATCTGCGGCTGTCTGGTGTGAATTGCCATCCGATTTTGTCCTGTCCGGGAGGATCAGGCACATTTAGTTTTTTTGCTCCAGACACAAAATCACAGCTTGCAACGTTTTTGTGTCCGGGGCACAAATCGGACCAAATCAGATCCTCCCGTATCCAGTGCCATCCGGCGCCCCCTAACATGGAAGCGTAGGGGCGTCAGATCGCACCAGATCTCACAGAAAATCAGATCTGGCTGCTTGACGCCGGATGCTGAAGTTCAGCGGCGGCCAGCACTGAACTTCAGCACCTGGAGAGCTCCCAGCAGAAATTTCAGAACTGCGGTTAATGCCCCGCTAGCCACGATTTTGAAATTTCAGGAATGGACAGTGGCAGCAGCCGCACAATACTAGTCCTGATTCCGGCAGAAAACAGGACCGGAGGGCATATTAAATCTCCGGTTCTGTTTTCTCTGGAGCTGTCAGGCTGTGTGCAGTGCATCCAGCAAAACACTGGACATAGCCTGACACCACAAAACCGTGGTGTGAAGCCGGCCTGACTCCTCTCCATTCACATCGGCTCTCCTCCTTAAGGTACCGTCACACGCGGCAATTTTGAAAGCAATTTCACTGGCAATATGCTGGTTGCAGTGAAATCATGGATACATGGTTCCATTTCTACACGGCAACAAAACAGAACCATGTCTCCATGATTTCACTGCAACCAGCAAATTGCCAGTGAAATTGCTTGCAAAATTGCCGCGTGTGACGGTACCTATAGTGTAATTAGCTGATAACATAGAGCAGAGATGAGAATGTAGGAGTCAGATAAGATCTCACAGGACCTGAGTGCACTGCTAATGGTGGGTTTACACACACCAACTTATCTGTCCAACTTCTGACCAACTTGCTGGTTGCAGTGAAATCATGGACACATAGTTCCATTTGTACACAGCCACAAAATGAAGCAATGTTCCATGATTTCACTGCAACCAGCAAGTTGGTCAGAAGTTGGACAGATAAGTTGGTGTGTGTAAACCCACCATTACAGCTTGAGTTCACAGTGTGTCTGCATGAAACCTGGTTCACTAATGAGCTGTGAATGCTGTTTAAGCCTCGCCCCCACCCAGCATATGTTAGATTTAGAATCAGCCTGAGGCTACGTTCACACGCAGCGTATTTGCCGTAAATTTTTGCAGTGGAACTTTTTTTGCGCACGTATGGTTCAAAAATGCGGAACTGCATTCAAACACCGCATTTTTGTCTGTGCGCTTTTCCCGAGCCCATTTATAATGTAGCCTATTGGAAAAGGACGCCAAAAAAAGCACAAAGAATTGACACATTCAATCTTTTTGCGTGCGCACTTTTGCAGTGAAAGTGCATGCGCAAAAATACGCCAAAAGCACAACGTGTGAACGTATTTCTGCAAATGCCATAGCTTTTGCAGGAATGCATATCCATAACTGTGTTTCACTGCATTTATGTGTGAATGTAGCCTAAATGGACACCTTCTGGAAAGATTTTAAATGGTTTTCTATCAAAATTATATTATGGCCCTTTTCACATCTAAGCCTGGTCTGCGTTTTGCTTCGTTTGCGTTTCTATGCGTTTTTACCCCTTAAAAAGCATCCAAACGCATGCGTTTTTGCCCCACTGATTTCAATGGAAACGCATGCAAAATCGCATGTGCATTTTTAAAACCCAAAAATGCATGCATTTTTGCAAACGCAGCCCTAGACGCAACAGCCCACGTTTTTGGCTCCGTTTCCATTTAAATCAATGGGGGCAAAAGCGCATGCATTTTGGATGCGTTTTTAGCAGGAAAAACGCATAGAAATGCAAATGAAGCAAAACGCAAACCTGCATTAGATGTGAACTAGGCCTAAAGGTCGCTTCACACGCTAGGAAATCGTTACTGATATCATTAAAATGTCACAGATTTGTGATCATTCAAACGATATTGTTAGTGCGTCCTTACGTGTAAAGGAACGATGTAGGAAGGAAAAATCATAAGAACGGCCATCAAAAATTTGAGATCCGGACCTCAAAGCTATCATTCATCGTCCAATTAACGTCCTGGGAAGCCACAACATCGTTCAATGTGTATTTGAACAATGTCGTTCATATTTCTCCTATTCCTGTCACTTTGTAAAATCGTTCAAACGATCTTCTCCAAATAGCTGGAGTGTTGCCAAATTTAAGATCGTCAACGATATCCTTGCGTGAGACAATGCACTAATGATGTCGGAAGGATCACGGTCACATAGCTAACGATATCGTGCACCTATATCCTAGCGTGTGAAGCGGCCTTTAGGCTTCAGCAGAGTGTAAAATGATGACTAGCATTTTTTTGTGATTATCCTAAATCAAATCACATAGTTTAAATTCATGTGGAATTGCAAATCTTAGGAAATTCGATTTGATTTCGATCCTGTTTGTATGGATCCACTCATCTCTAGTCAAAACTAAAAAAGTTTATATAAATGTAAAACATGGCATTTTGGTCAATAGGTATGTAACTTTAAATGAAAAGAATATTCAGAAACATATCAGTAAACTTATATTAGACGTACTGTGTCATTAATATCTCTAAGAAGTTTTCACACTTCTAGATTACATGTGATAAAGCTCTGGTTCTGACATTTTAATTTACATCTCTACAGGGAGTGTAGTGTGCCATGATGTGAAAATAGCCTGCAGAAATACACAAAGATAGGCTTCAATAAACTAGGTAATTATTGCAAAAAAAAACACTGTCCCAACTTTCACTGAACCCATTCAATGTCTTCTTGGTCTTTTTACATGTATACAGCATGGCAATGCCCAAATAGGTTTTTAGTCGCCACCACTATAGCAATGATTAAGGCTAGGGTCTGCGGCAGGGCTATGCAGATCCTGATCCGGATTTGAGCATTAAAAATGCTCAAAACCGGATCAGGAACAGCGACACATAGGAGCTCATTATAACAACCAGATTGCATTACATGCAATCCTGTTATCACATCCGGATTTGCAGACTGCGTGAAAAATCATGCAGGCTGCAGTTTTCTGAGCGGTATCCCTGCCACAGCAGATTTGTTATAATGGGCTCCTATGGGAGCCCATACGGCTGCCGCAAGGCATATTTAATGCCTGCGGCAGCCGCATACTTTGTTCACCCCTGCTGGCGCAGGGATGAACAAAAGGTTAAATAATAAGAATGCATATGGACAGCATGTCTCTAGGGGGTGTCCATCCCCCCTAGAGACATGCTGTCTACTCAGGACGGCATCTCAGGGGTTAATAACCCATTTACAGTAAGCCAGCTATTGTTGGCTTTCTACAATTTTATCAATGAAGCCGCCGCTCCCCTGACAGTTGCGCAGATACTGTACATAATGTACATATAGTATCTGCCACTGTCCGAGGTCATGTAGGCATTTACATTAGATCTATGGGGGTGCGCTGGCCATAGATCTTATGTAAATGCCTACAGGACCCTGGACAGCGGCAGATACTATACGTACATTACGTATAGTATCTGCGCAACTGTTAGGGGAGCCGCGGCTTCATTGATAAAATTGTAGAAAGCCGACAATAGCCGGCTTATTGTAAATGGGTTATTAGGACCCAGGAGTGGGCAGCATGTCTCTAGGGGAAGTGGGCACCCCCTAGAGACATGTTGTCCACAACTAATATTAATATTTAATATTTTAATAAACAGTTAACACTTTGTTCATCCCTGCGACAGCAGAGATTAGTAAAGTATATGGTAACCGCATTGCTCCGGATTACACATCCGTAGCAATCCGGTTACCGGATTTTGGTTTCCACCACATATTTTTGCTTAAAAATGTGTGTGAAGCCAATTGCGTTAACCACATCCGGATCTGGAGACGGCAACTGCAATTGGCTGGACAAATGTGACCCCAGCCTAACCCCTTCATAACAAGGCAATTTTTCATGCTTGCACTTTTATTCATTTTGCCCTTCCCTTATTCCAAGGGCAATCCTTTTTTTTATTTTTCTATTAACACAGCCATATGAGGGTTTGTATCTTAAAAGATGAGCTATAATTTTGAATGACTCTCTTTATACTTTTATGTGATATACTGGAAAGCGGAAAACAAAGTCCAATTGTGCAAAAATAGTAAAGTGCAAAATCCACAATTGTTTTTTGGGTTTTTAATTTACGGCATTAATTTTACTGTAACAATTACATGGTAATATCATTCTAAGTTCTTAAAAAAACACTCACAGATGAAAAAAAGCAAAATGCAACACGTTACCAAATGCACAACAGAATGCAGCATGACCCTCATGATTTAGGTAGGGGGCAATACAAGTGCAAAATACTAATTAAACAACTAATTACTAACTCATCAAATATTTTATATGCAGACTAATGGCTGGGCAATGTGGGGGTCTGTTGTTATTTCATTAGCATTTTGCACCCCTGTGCTTCTCCGTCTAAATGACTGGAGCCTGTTGTATCCTGTTTTGCATTTGTGTCTGAATATGGTATTTGTAAGGCCGGCTTCACACTGCGGCACGATCCGGTCTAGGGCTGTCCAGTATGACCCTGACAGCCGTGGACCGGATCAGCACACAGGACTGGAAGGCTATTATGCCCTCCGGTCCGGTGTGCAGCGCACGTAGTTCCCGCTGCTGATAAGTCAGGACCGCGGGCGCCGCGGACACGACCTGTCAGCGGCTGTAGCTGCGTGCGCTGCACACCGGACCGGAGGGCATAATATCCCCCCAGTCCTGTGTGCTGATCCGGTGCGCGGCTGTCAGGGTCCTCCGGACAGCCCCGGACTGGATCGCGCCGCAGTGTGAAGCCGGCCTAAGCATGGCAGCTCTTTTTTTCTTCTGTGATGCTTTTTATTGATTTTTGTCTTTTTACAATGAATTGTAAGCAGTGAAAAAGAAAAGAAAAAACAAAATTGCTTGTGTTCTCATTTTCAGTTTTTGGGATATAGAGCCTTACAAGGGTTTGTTCCTTGAGTCATTATTTTTGTTTAGATGTTGTTTGATTAGATATAAAGATTTGATTGCCTGGTATTAGATTTCTTTATTTTGTTGCTGCAGACCAAAATTTTCAATTCTCGTGTTTTGATTCAGTTTCTCATTACATCACTTACTGATCAGATTGATTTATTTTATATTTTAACATATTTGACTTTTAAAAATGAAGCAATATTAAATATGTTGTGCTCTTCTTTCTATTTAATAATTTCTAATGAGAGAAAAACTGGGTAATTTGAATATATATATATAAATAAAAGGTGAAGCAGCACTGCTAGGCTCGTCTTTATTGGTGCAAAGCGTACTAAGATACCCCTTCAGGTGTCTCCCATACATGCAGTTTTGAAAAAAGTCTGCAGCACTCCAATTCAATCTTTGCCAAAGGTTTATTCCAGCATAGGAACCAGTTGTGGCGACGTTTCGAGCATCAAATGCTCTTTATCCAGCTGGATAAAGAGTATTTGATGCTCGAAACGTCGCCACAACTGGTGCCTATGCTGGAATAAACCTTAGGCAAAGATTGAATTGGAGTGCTGCAGACATTTTTCAAAATTGTATATATATATACTAGCTGTGAGCCCGATGCAAATGCATCGTGATTCTAGAACGTGGCAATATTATTTGCATTAATAGCATTATTATTACCATTAATAGCATAATTATTAGCATTAACAGCATTATTATTAGCATTAATAGCATTATTAACAGCAATAATAGTACTAGTAATAGTATTGTTATTAGTATTAATAGCATTATTACCATAAATAGCATTAATAATAGCGTTAATAGCATTATTATGAGGAGTAATAGCATTATTAGCATTAATAAAATTATTAATAGCATTAATAGAATTAAAAATAGCATTAATAGCATTATTAATAGGATTAATAGCATGATTATTAGAATTAATAGCATTAATATTAGCATGAATAGCATTAATAGCATTATTAATAACATTAATACCATTATTAATAGCATTAATAGCCTAAATAATAGAATTAATAGCATAAATAATCGCATTAATAGCATGAGTATTAGCATAAAGAGCATTAATAGCAATATTATTAGCATTAATAGAATTTTGAATAGCATAAATAGCATGATTATTAGCCTTAATAGCATTATTAATAGCGTTAATATGATTATTATTAGCATTATTAGCATTAATATTAGCATTAATAGCATAATTATTAGCATTAATAGCATTATTATTAGCATAAATAGCATTAATAATACAATTAATAGCATTAATATTAGCATTAATAGCATTAATAGTATTATTAACAGCATGAATAACATTATTAATAGCATTAATAGCATTAATAGCATTATTAATAGCATTAATAGCATAAACAATAGAATTAATAGCATAACTAATCGCATTAATAGCATTACTATTAGCATAAAAAGCATTAATAGCAATATTATTAGCATTAATAGTATTTTGAATAGCATAAATAGCATGATTATTAGCCTTAATAGCATTATTAATAGCGTTAATATGATTATTATTAGCATTATTAGCATTAATAGTAGCATTAATAGCATAATTATTAGCATTAATACCATTATTACTAGCAGTAATAGCATTATTATTAGCATTAATAGCATTATTAATAGCATTAATAGCATTAATAATACAATTAATAGCATTAATGTTAGCATTAATAGCATTAATAGTATTAGTAATAGCATGAATAACATTATTAATAGCATTAATAGCATTATTAATAGCATTAATAGCATAAATAATAGAATTAATAGCATAAATAATTGCATTAATAGCATTACTATTAGCATAAAGAGCATTAATAGCAATATTATTAGCATTAATAGCATTTTGAATAGCATAAATAGCATGATTATTAGCCTTAATAGCATTATTAATAGCGTTAATATGATTATTATTAGCATAATTAGCATTCATATTAGCATTAATAGCATAATTATTAGCATTAATAGCATTAATAATAGCATTAATAGCAATATTATTTGCATTAATAGCATTATTATTACCATTAATAGCATAATTATTAGCATTAATAGCATAAGTATTAGCATTAATAGCATTAATAATAGCATTAATAGCAATATTATTTGCATTAATAGCATTAATATTACCATTAATAGCATAATTATTAGCATTAATAACATTATTATTAGCATTAATAGCATTAATATTAGAATTAATAGCAATATTATTTGCATTAATAGCATTATTATTACCATTAATAGCATAATTATTAGCATTAATAGCATAATTATTAGCATTAATAGCATTAATAATAGAATTAATAGCAATATTATTTGCATTAATAGCATTATTATTACCATTAATACCATAATTATTAACATTAATAGCATAATTATTAGCATTAATAACATAAATATTAGCATAATTATTAGCATTAATAGCATTATTATTAGCATTAATAGCATTATTATTAGCAGTAATATCATTATTATTAGCATTTTTTTTTTATTCTTATTTTTTATGTTATTATGTATAATTTTTTATTTATTTTTTTATTTTTTTTTAATTATTTTTTATTATTTTTTAAATATTATTTAATTATTTTTTTTATTATAAAATTTATTAGTTATTTTAAGTGAGCCTGAGGCTGAGACACAGTTCTCCTTCAGGTCCGCTGAAAGGGGTGATATTATTGGGTCATTCCATGTCAAGTGAACCAATGATTATTACCTCTATATTTTTAATTCTTTTGAGATTTTGTTATTTGATAATAGCATGTCAGACAATGCAAAATGTGAAGAGAAAAATTTTTTAAAAAATTTATTTTTTTTTTAAATGATTTTCAAAGTTCGGAAAAAGTGTGAATTTCGCTGTTGCCTGCCTTTACGTTTCTCCTCATAACTAAGGCTAGGAATAAGATAGAGAGACAAAATAAACACCATTCTACTCAGAACTATACAGGCTTTCACCAGATATGTCACAAGAGGATCTTTGTTAATATTTTACCCATGTGATCGCAAGCGCAAAACTTTAAAACGTATTTCCGAAAAATCGGCGCGCTTTAAATATTTCAAAAACTGCCCATGTGTCTGCTTTGCTCTTAGCCACATCTGTACCAAATTTCAAGTTGGGATCGCAATGGGATAATATTTTAACATATTTTACTATTAATAGCGTCAATGGGTCATTCCATATCAAGTGATCTAAATATGAATATTTTTTTTTACCTGACGTCTTTAGATTTTTTTTTTTTTTTCCTTTATGAAGTACTACTTTAGTTAATTACAAATTAAAAGTTTGGAATTTTTTTCTTCATCAGTTAATTTTTTACAGATTTTTAAAGTTTAAAAAAAGGGTGAATTTTGGCCTGGTACGACTTTACATTTTTTTATCTCGGGCTAGAAATAAGATAGAGAAACAAAATAAACACCATTCTACTCAGAACTGTCCAGGCTTTCACCAGATATGTCACAAGAGTATATTTGTTAATTTTAATTTTTTACCTATGCGAATGCAAACGCAACATTTTGAAACGCATTTCCGAAAAAAACATTTTAATAAAAATTTTCCAAAACTGCCCATGTGTCTTTTATGCTCTTAGCCACATCTGTACCAAATTTCAAGTTGGGATCGTCATGGGATCATATTTTAAAATATTTAACTATGGTTAATCTCATTTTTATTAAATTTTGAAAAAACATATGAAAGACATACATTCAATCTTTTAACAAAATCTTGAGACATATAAAATATACAAAAAGAGAATTCACAAAGTTATTAGTAACTTTAAGATAAGCTGCAAATTTACTTTTGCGCTTATCTCTGGTGCAATATATACTACAATCTAAATATAATTCCAAACACTCAAGTATACAACCTTTCTCAGGGTTTTGAGATGTTCTGATGTCAAGGGGACAAGCAGCCCCAGCAGAATGATTTTTATCACTTGGCCCCTTCTAACAGGTTGACCACGTAAGTGGGTCATTACCCGTTGAGGCCTAGTTGGAATAGTCTATCGACTGGTGTACCGGAAAGGAAGGCCGAAATATTAATGATCTACTCACAGCTCAGAGTTTTCGATACCTGTCTAATGTTCACTAGAATTCTGAAGGTATAGGCGTAGAAAGGAAATACCTAGACTGAATGTATCAGATGGGAAGAAAAGAGAGATAGAAAAGAAGAGAGAGAGAGAAGAGAAACAAAAACCATTAGAAAAAGTTATACTGGGAAAGAAAAGCCACGTAAGAAAAAAAGAAAAAAAGGAGGGGGGGGGACGGGTGAGGTATGGGAAGGAGAAAGAGTACTCATCCCACTGGCTCCCCATCAGCCAGAGGTCGAGCCATATTATCTGTGCTGGAAAAGATACTCCTAAATTCTGCAGAGTCGTGAAAAAGAATCCATTCAACCCAAATCCCTAAGAATTTGTTCCGAGATCCCGACGCATCAGCTGCGAGCTCCTCCATTCGATATGTGTCCATCAATTCTTTGAACCAATCAAGTAGAGATGGAGCCCGGCTTGATTTCCAGAACCTCGGGATCACAGCACGAGCAGCCGAGATGCAAAAGCGGAGAATATCCCTCTTCTGTAGCCCAATAGGACCTGGAAAAATGGATAACATTGCCGATTCTGGGCAGCATTCGGCTTGTTTACCTGTTACCCGGGCGTATGCATTGAAAACCTCAGACCAGAACCGCCGGATTTCCCCACAACTCCACCAAATGTGTATCATTGTACCCTTCTCTTCCCCACAGCGCCAGCAGGTATCAGGGGTTCCAGGGAACATGTTCCGGAGTGTCGTCGGGCACAAGTACCATCTAGTGAGCAGCTTATAGCTTCTTTCTTGTGCAGAACAAGCGCTAGCTAGTGAGTGAGTAAATATAAAGCATTTCTGCCAATTAGCTTCTGAAATGCTACACCCCAATTCCCTCTCCCAAGCACGTTGGAAGTAAAGGGTGCCCTGCTCTCTCATGGACCCTAAGGCCTGGTATAGAAATGATATTTTGCGCCTCAGTGGAGCCTCCAGTTGGAATAACCTCTCCAATACGTTGGGCGTCAATCTTACCCTGCAAGA
This sequence comes from Allobates femoralis, assembly GCA_033576535.1. Classification (NCBI taxonomy): domain Eukaryota; kingdom Metazoa; phylum Chordata; class Amphibia; order Anura; family Aromobatidae; genus Allobates; species Allobates femoralis. Next base: position 493,604,347 of record JARQOC010000002.1, read on the forward strand.
GTGGTCAGCTGAATATAATTATGCTCTGTATTGGAGAAATTCGAATCACTTAAGAGGTCTCGTAGGTTCTTTGAGTTGTAGCTCTGCCATCGGGGGCAAACCACCACTGGACAGAGTCTGTCCTACTCGGGTGTCATCCACAATCCGCCAACATAAAAATCTCTGCCTGTCAAATCTGGGTGGGAAAGATGGGTTGGAAAAAAGGGGAGTCAAAGGGCTAAGTCTGTCGTTTAAGCGGAGGGTTTTCGTCACTAGGTGCCATACCTTCAAGGTGTTTCTGGTCATGTCTGTCAAAGGTACTAGGTCTGTGGAGTCTTTAGGGGAAATCCAAAGCAGGTGTTTCAGCGGAATCCCCAAACCCTCTTGCTCCACCCCTACCCATTTCTTGGAGGACGCATGATAATGCCAATCTAGAGCTCTAACAAGAGAGGAAGCCTCAAAGTACGCTCGTATGTTGGGTAGTCCAACCCCTCCTCTGGTCTCGGGCAAGGATAGGATATTCATTCGCAATCTGGACCTCTTGCCCCCCCAGACAAATCTAAGGATCATAGATTGCATTTTGGAGAGGAAACCTCTATCCAATAGAACAGGAACTGTCTGAAAAGTATATAAGAGTCGGGGCAAGACATCCATCTTGACTACGTTTATTCTCCCGAACCAGGATAGCTTTAATTGTCTATAGGAGGTAAATGCCGATTCCGCGTTAGTCAAAAGGGGTTGATAATTTAAATTGAATATTTGTTTAAGATCTTTTGGTATAAGGACTCCCAAGTACTTAATGGCTTCTACTTTCCATTTAAATGGGAACTGTTTAGATAGATGAGAAACCAATTCTTCAGGCAAAGAAATATTGAGTGCCTCGGTTTTGGAGCAATTCACTTTAAAGTTGCTCAATTGTCCGAACCGTTCAAACTCCATTAAGACCGAAGGGATGGAGACCAGGGGCTGGGAGATGTAAAGTAGCAGGTCATCTGCAAATAAGGCTAATTTGTGATGACTCTGTCCCAGCTTGACCCCATGGACGCATTCATTGGACCTAAGTGCAAAATATTTAACTATTATAGTGTCAATTCAAAAGTCACCAAGAACACAATCAGTCATTTTTTCACAATTGCCCGTCAATAGTTTGAATTTGATATAAAAAACATAGTCTTGTAACATCTCAAATGAAAGCTGTTACCGTTCTGAGTAAAATGATGCCTCTCCCACTTCATTATCTTATTTCTAGCCTGAGATAAAAAAATTTAAAGTCGTACCAGGCCAAAATTCACCCTTTTTTTAAACTTTAAAAATCTGTAAAAAATTAACTGATGAAGAAAAAAATTCCAAACTTTTAATTTGTAATTAACTAAAGTAGTACTTCATAAAGGAAAAAAAAAAAAAAAATCTAAAGACGTCAGGTAAAAAAAAATATTCATATTTAGATCACTTGATATGGAATGACCCATTGACGCTCTTACTAGTAAAATATGTTAAAATATGATCCCATTGCGATCCCAACTTGAAATTTGGTACAGATGTGGCTAAGAGCATAGCAGACACATGGGCAGTTTTTGAAATATTTAAAGCGCGCCGATTTTTCGGAAATGCGTTTTAAAGTTTTGCGTTTGCGATCACATGGGTAAAATATTAACAAATATCCTCTTGTGACATATCTGATGAAAGCCTGGACAGTTCTGAGTAGATTGGTGTTTATTTTGTTTCTCTATCTTATTTCTAGCCCGAGATATGATAGAAAATGTAAAGCCATACCAGGCCAAAATTCGCACTTTTTTAAAACTTTAAAAATCTGTAAAAAATTAACAGATAAAGAAAAAAATTCAAAACTTTTTTTTTGTAATTAGATAAAGTTGTTCTTCAGATAGAAAATTTTTTTTAAAAATCTGAGGACGTCAGGGAAAAAAAATATTCATTTTTGGATCACTTGACATGGAATGACCCTATTAGCATTTTTTTTTTTTTTATTATTATTATTTTTTATTTATTTTTTTATTATTTTTTAATTATTTTTTTATTATTTTTTAAATATTATTTAATTATTTTTTTTATTATTAAATTTATTAGTTATTTTAAGTGAGCCTGAGGCTGAGACACAGTTCTCCTTCAGGTCCGCTGAAAGGGCTCATATTATTAGCATTTATTTATATATTTTTTTTATTATTTTTATTTAATTATTTATTATTTATTTATTTTTATTTTTATTATTTTTTAATTATTTTTTTATTATTTTTTTTATTATTAAATTTATTTGTTGACATACATTAGCGGTGTGTCGGCGAATTAATGGCCGGGCTCCTGGTTCTATTTGTCGGCCCCAAAATCGCGGACACACCGCCAATGTATGTCTATGGGCAGTGAGGTCGAATTCTGATTGGTCGGCGTCAGCAGAGAGCGACCAATCAGAAATCGGGCTGACTGCCCATAGACATGCATTAGCGGTGTGTCCGCGATTTTAGGGCCGACAAATAGAACCAGGTGGGCGGCCATAAAATCGCCGACACACCGCTAATGTATGTCAATGGGAAATGAGGTGCTCTTCTGATTGGCTGAGGGCAGTAGACAGCGACCAATCAGAAGAGCGGCTCACATCTCATAGAGATAGAATGGCGGATTTTTCGTCCATTCTATCTTAATGAGAAGTGAAGAGGACGTCGGAGCTGGAAGTTGGCGGAAAGAAGACAGAAGACCCCGGGGGCCGGACGAAGAGCCGGAGATGGCGGAAAGAAGAGAGAAGACCGGCGGGGCCGGAGGAAGAGGACGCCTGGCCGGATGGAGGACTTGTGGATCGGACGGACGATCAGATGACTAAGAAGGCATGTAAGTGATCGACGGGGGCGTTAGGTTAGGGGACGGCGGGGGCTTCGGGTGTAGGGCCTTAGGTGTTAGCGACAGCGGCGGGGGGAGGCGGCGGGGCTTAGGGGATAGGGGCTTAGGTGCGGCGGGGCTTAGGTGCGGCGGACTTAGACTTAGGGGGTAGGGGCTTAGGTGCGGCGGGGCTTAGGGTGTAGGGGCTTAGGTGCGACGGACTTAGGGGGTAGGGGCTTAGGTGCGGCTGACTTAGACTTAGGGGTTAGGGGCTTAGATGCGGCGGGGCTTATAGGGTAGGAGCTTAGATGCGGCGGGGCTTATAGGGTAGGGGCTTAGGTGCGGCGGGGCTTAGGGGGTAGGGGCTTAGGTGCGGCGGGTCTTAGGGGGTAGGGGCT